>OW285225.1:6250000-7500000 GCA_935421205.1 Xylocampa areola | reverse complement strand
TAATTTAATTAAAATTCTATAGCTTCGAACAATGACAAGGAAGCTCTGTTCCGTTCGTGTCTATTATTTTTTCAACGTTTCCTTGAAAAATAGTAATTAAAGAAATACTTAATTTATTTCATATTAAAAACAAACAGGGTTGAATATAAATTAAGAAAATAAATCCCAGAAGCTCTTTGTTACATTACAACCCTCGCCTTCGGCTCCGGCTGCAATCCAACGTCGAATGTAAAACTAATTTAGCTTACTTGTTTTTGTATCTATTACGACAGTTTTCGGTTTTAAAACATCTTTGTGAATCCACTTTCGAGAAGAACTTAGTTGTCAAAGACAAATGTTTTGGGAAACTACTGAATGAACGAATTAAACGAATGAATTACGGAAACTGTAACTTACTTTATTTTAAGCTAGCAAAGAATTAATCATCATTTAAACAATCTTTGGTATCTAACGTAAGAAAAAATAGATACTAGTTTTGGTTAATTGTATCAATCAGAATTGCCACTTTATGATACGAGTTTCTAATTTTGAATTTACCAGTGAACAACTCACTGGTAAATTCAAAATTAGAAACTCGGAATCGGTTCATTTGATACAGTCCTATCCTATCCATTAACTCGTCAAGCTGCATCATTTAGTCTTCTTCTTTTTACCATGTTCAATTATTCAATACAATTAATCTAAGACCATATACTAATTTGGATTAAACCTTCTTTAATTCACTCCTTGATTACAGCCATTAATAAAATATAAGCGCCAGTGATAGAATAGTTGAAGGGAAATCATTTGTGTTATGTGCGCGTGTTGAGGAGGGATGAAACATGTGATCGAGATAGTAATAAATATGAATGTAGATGAATGGAGTGTGTGAGGGAGACGGAAGAAATGATGGATGGACTGTGTGAAGGATGATATGAGTGAAAAGGGAGAGGGGAGAGGGAGAGAACAATAACATGACGGCTAGAGAGAAGTATGGAAGAGCAAATATATGCCGACCGCAAATAACTTGGGAACAGTGCAAAATTTCATAATTTAACACCAATCCAATGAGGCAGTTCAGTAAAATATGTGGGTAGTTATAATTTATTCCACATGACTTAAGGTACTTCTTTATTAATATTCTCTTTTGGTCAAGGTTTGCTAGTTGACATGACATACAAGGGAAACTCCCTTGTATGTATCACCATGTCAGAAATAAATTGTTCATCTGTATTTTTTATGTATCACCTTCATATCCTGTTATCCTTCATTAGGGACATAGGGCTCCCAGCACAACTCTTCACTTTTATGAATATAAAAATATACAAAAGTATTTTTATATTGTTTTACCTTCAGCAACCAATTAGTCACCCCCAATAATCAATTTTAGCTTCTCTGAAATCTTCTACTGTTAATCTCTTTATACTCGGTGGCAAATTTTCACCATAGCTATCCAGTGTAGTGTTATAAGTCCATGGAAAAACATGGGTTATTCCATCACCATCATACATGACCGTATTCCCATCGCTTGACTCTTCATATTTATTTATTTTCCCATCTAAAAGCTTATGAAACAGCTCACGGAATGATGGAAATATGATATCTTTGGGCAAATTTTTTGTTGCCACTGAAATAAAGAAATGAAATGATTAATACTAAACTGGTATTGATAGAGCAGACTGGTGTCCGCAACTCTCGGCTCTGGGCGATCATTCTGTGTCTAGGGTGGGAATCGATTACTCAAACCGACTTAACTCCTCAGTAAAAGCCAGTAGGAATTTGATCTTGCTGGCAACCTCTCATAGATTAACTGGGTTATTGCACCTCAACAGCCACGCTTGCGACCACATTGCTCTAAATACATCTTTAGGGCTAGAGGTGCAATACATTTGAGCTCAAAATTGCGATGATTAGTAGGATTTTTAAGGTTTTCGTTTTGCCGAGAAATTCCTAATAATAGAATCGCTGGTAAGAATAGGATAATTATGCAAAGAATGAAAAAATGGAATCTATAAGTACAATATGAGGGTGAGGTTAAACCTACTTATATCATTATAAATTAATCTTCGGTAAGTTTGGCAGTACAAATATCTTGGTGCTTGAGTGAATTGAACTTTGATAGACACAAACAATTGTTGTTAAAAGTTAACCTAATGTTCTGATATATTTAAGGCATTGAGGATTGCTTGCCATTCTCTATGGGAACAGTGTTGCGTGCAGTGCTGCCGCAGCGGCGAAATAAGGACTACCACAAGGTTGTTTCCTTAGAGAAAAGCATCCCGGAAACTTTGGACTGGATTGAATGATGTATAAGTGTGTGTAGTAAGTATAAGTGAGGTCGACATGTTAAACATTCAGTACACAAATATAATCAGCTGTGGGCAGGCAAGGTCATGAGCAGAATTCGAACTAGCGCCCAGTTACCTCCCTGGAGTATTTATCCCAGATAAATACTCCAGGCGCTCCGACCAACTAAGCCATCTAGTTGGCCATCTTATACTCTGCTCAGTACCCTGAATTCTTCTTCCACATTTTAATACATCTTTTGGAGATATTATTGCAATCTATTCAGTCCCTATACAGATGACTGAATAGATAGAGATAATGTCTGACTGACCATATTTTTCTTTCCACATTTTTTTTTACTTTAGCGTTCACTATGCATGCATTTGAAAGATTTATCGGTAGTTAAGTATAGTTAAATCTTACCATATTCTCCAAGAGCCTTTATTTCCTCCCTACTATAGTGTGAATAGCGGCAAATGCTACCAAATTGACATTGTCCATTGGCAAATCTTGTGCAAGGTTTCTTTTTACTTTCCTCTGCTAATATTATCTCAGGATCTATAAACAAAAAGTGTAATATTAAAAATCTGACGAATATTACAAATATATTTTCTTTCAATTTTTTTATTTGAGATTGGTTTGCTCTTTACTCTAGGTCAGAGGTGACAAAGACAAAGTCAAATATTTTATAATCAGAAATAATATATAAATAAATAGAGTATAATTAATAAATAAGGATATATTTTCTGTAAATTATATGGCAGGTTTTATAATGGAGGGATTAAGAAATATATAGTAAAGAATAAAAGATGTTCTGTTTGTACTGCAATGTTACAAACAGAACCTTAGAGTCAAAAGTAATTTCACATAGCCAAAGCCACATCAAACTTGGTACAATTTATAATATAAGGAATAACATAACATGCATGGCGTGATGCTACGCCTGAAGGGGTAGGAGTAGATGTACACAGTTGTACACCAACATTTCACCAATGCTGTTGTTAAATCCTAACTCCTATGTATATATACCTATACCATAGGTGGTGAGCCTATTGTCATCTACCAGGCACAATTCCAAACTATGGGCTGCTTCTGTGAATTTCAGAACAGAAAAATTCAATAACACTGCCCAACCCGGGAATCTAACCCGAGACCTCAAGATCCAAGCGCAACTACTCAGCTTGAGCTTGGGACCACCAGACCAACAATTCGGTCTATATTAATTAATACTTTTTATTTTGGATAAAATAATCCATAGAGTGTTAGTAAAACATACCCATAACAGAAAAATAATATAAAATATAAATAATATAAAATGTGTTAATCTAATATGCTTTGTAACAAAAATGTGGTGATGGTCAAATGCAAGCCCAATTTTTTTAGTTGAGTTTGACCTATTCTCTATCTTGGTTGCCAACCAAATTGATGGACACTTTGTAGTACATTGCGTCGTGTGTTACAGCTTGTCTATGATGAACAACAACAGTAAAAACTTACGACGCAATGTACTACAAAGTGTCCATCAATTCGGTTGGCAACCAAGATAGCGAATAGGTACACAGGCCTCTGGAGACAGACGATAGGGTAATTAATCGTATCTTATTATCGGCGCTTGAAACGATAAAAAGATATCTTATAAATAAAAATATGAATTGTTTACCTTTAAATTTTTGATAATGATCCTGAACAAGTTTTTGGTGGATCATCCCGTTGTTATGGGTTCTGACGGTTGATGGTGCAGCCACCATGGTTTTGTCGCAGTAGTCACATTTGTATCGTTTACCCATTTTTACAATGGAAACTGTAACAGAAGAAAACCAATTTAAAATATATTAAAAGAGCAAATATTGTTAGACCTTTTAAACTCTTTAGCAGATGAGTAACAGATAGAAAATATGATTAATTAATGTAATCCACGTTTGAAAAATGTAACATTTAATGTAAAAAATAATAGTTTTAATTTCAGCAGAAATAAAAATATAGTTTTCAGTTTTAGTATACCTTCTAGGATTTCAAATTGACACTCCGAAAAATGTCATGCACATGTGTCAATAACATGACATGTATGACGTAAGTTTGACGTTGATGTAATAAAATCGAATCGAGTCGTTCTGAAACTGTAGAAGAAGAGTACTGGCATGCATCATATAAGTCTGCGCACGATTAAGGGTGGTTTAGACATTGTCACGATCGCTGTGCCCTTCAGCTGGCGCCTAACATAGATTTAAATCAAGATAAATCTTTGAAAAGCATTAACGCATGCTTAGCGAACTCTAAAGTTATTATATTAAATGGAAAAAGAATACGGTCGCGAACAGGATTCGAACCTGCACCTCCCGGATGAATACTCCAGGCGCTCTGACCACTAAGCCATCTCGACCTCTGCTCACCACCGTGAATTCTTCTTCCATATTTTAACACGTCTTATGGCGACGTATAGTATTCATCCGGGAGGCGCAGGTTCGAATCGTGTTCGCGACCGTATTCTTTTTCCATTTAATATAATAACTTTAGAGTTTGCTAAGCATGCGACCGTATTCTTTTTTCCATTTAATATAATAACTTTATAGATTTAAATACTCAAATACCTACTAAATCCTGATGGACGAGTGTATGATCATTTGTTCAAAGTTTGAATCAACAATTGCACTTTGCCATCCCATGTCGGTTTTTGAGCGCATATCAACATAACATAACATAATATAGCATCACGCCTGTATTCCCCGAAGGGGTAGGCAGAGGTGTACACAATTGTACACCCACATTTCACCAATGCTGTTATTAAGTCCCATGTAATAGGTGGTAAGCCTATTGCCATCAACCGGGCACATTTCCAAACTCCGGGCTGCTACTGAGAATTTCCTAACAGAAAAACTCAATAACACTTTGCCCGACCCGGGAATCGAACCCGAGACCTCCTGCTCAGCAGTCGCGCTACGGACCACTAAACCAACGAATTAAATAAATCTGTCTGACTATAGATAATGTCATTCTACATTACGTCTAAACGTGGGTAGCAGTTTTGTCAAACGTAGCCATTAGCAATCCAGCTGAACGTCGCTCAGCTGTTTTATAAAAGGGATGTTTTTTAAAACAGCGCATTCTATAATCCATCTGCGATATATACAACATAAAGCAACATTATGCCTGAGAAACAGGTTATGTATTAGACCAAAAAATTACGACATGGATATAAAATCTTACTTGCAATGGGAGCTAGGAGGTCAACATTTTATTTTTATTTTACGTCCCGTGTTTCTTATACATAGTTGCTCAGTTGCACTGGTAAACTAACTTAAAAAAAAAACGCCTCTTTTCAGTAGTATTTAAGCTGTTGCCTCGCTCATTAGCAGACACAATAGATTTTTATTGTTATAATTCTGTACGTCGCTGAGCCGATAGGTTAAAGATTAAAACGTCACTTGATAATTTCGCTTAACAGCTGTTATACTGTAATAATTGGTTTTAAAAAGTAATTAATTTGTACAAAAATAATATCGACACACGACATATTACATTAAATATCTTGAAAAGGCTCTTCATCCCAAACGTCTCGACGCATTCGTCGCACATCAAATCCATAACTTTCAGGAAACTGTCGTTGAGGATAAAAATTTCCAGGAAACAAATTATCATTAAATGTTCTTTGTAGTAACTTGTTTGGCTGATTTGATGCCTCCACCAGTTTTTGGAGGATATCAAATTTGTTAGGGGCAATTATTTGCTGAGGTGGAGCTAGCGTAGTTAGCTTTATAGATGGTGCATAGGAGTATGTGTTAGACCCATAGTCATTATAATCATCTATCATCTTAGGATTTTCATACCGAGGTAAGCCGGGTATTATGGGTATTCTATTATGGGGCCTGGTAGGCCTGGTAAAATGTTCTTCTTCTGAGTGTACGTTATGATGTCTATTTGGAATCCAATGTTGTCCTGCCACTTGTTCCAGGAGTGGTGATGACTTTTGCATTGTGTACATAGTCGGTGTAAACATAATTCCATTTCTAGTTAACATCGGCCGAAGTCGAGGGAATACAATGTCACTAGAACTTCTCCTAGGAGATAAATCTGAAAAACATTTATTAAATTAGTCAATTATTCTGTTTTACTCTGGGACCTGGACTTCAGCGTACTTAAAGCGGCTGATTAACGTTAACAAAGACCGAGAGGGACTGCCGTAAGTGTGAAATTTTCAAGCTTAATCCGACTTTCTAATTACACTAGTCAAGTGTACCGGTATTCAGATTATCGTAAGAATATGGTGTTCCTACCATCAGAAGACAGCAGTAGCACATTTCATAATTCCTACGGCCTATTCGCGTATTTTATACATGACTAGCATGCCATACGTTGCCCTGCCAATACCAATTGTAAATCTAAACCATCACAGTACAATGTGGCGAACAAAACAAAAATTTTAAAGTGGGTGAGCCAATTTCGAGTTTTTGCGAAACTAACTCACTGCAACTGATTTATATATATATATATATAACCTACATATATATATATATATATATAGATATCGTTTTAGAAAAGTAGCTGGATTATTTTCTATAAGAGTAAAATAAAAAATAAAATAAAAAAACTTGGAGCCACGAAAGTTTTAAGTTTTTTTTTACCTAGGATACTATGATCTTCAGGAGGTCTATAATATTGTCTTGTATTGATGGGCCTTATATTCAAATATTCCAGTCTATCGGGCTTTCTAGTTTCTACGTGGTTTTTAAATTTTGGCCCTATTTTTTTATCCATAAAATCTTCAACATTATACGTTCTGTCGTCGCCTTCAAGACTGAATTCTTCATTTGCCCCTTCATTAGAATATTCTTTATGACCAGACTGGATATTTTCTGCACTCCTCCAATTATTTTCTTCCTCATTACGCATCGAACTATTCTCATCTTTGCTTTCCTCGTGATTGTATGATTCAGTAATATCTTCAATAACAATTTCTATCGCTTCTTGCCTATTGTTGTTTTCAACAGAAGCAATAATAGGTAATATTTCTTCAATTCTATCATCATGGTTTGCAAATATTGTATCATCGGAGTTACTATCGCTTATTAAATCTTGAAATGAATCATCTAATTTAGCATTAGCTCTGGTTAAGTTCGTATCTGTGGGAACTTGACTATTTCGGTCAACATCATTGGGTACATCTTTAAAAAAATCGTCGTTTTTATTATTAACTACATCTTTGTTAGCAATTTCTATTGAAGCAGATTCATCTTCATCATCGTTGTTCTGGATACTTGTATTATTCTCTATTGTTTCTTCTGATTTTTCTGTCACTTCCTGGCTGGGTATAGATACCTTAAACGTATTAATAAATGCATGTTAGATTACAATAATGTATGTTGTAGAATGAAAACATTAAGGTTTCCTCTTATCTTTTAAACTTTCCTGAAGGGTTTTGGCATTACAACCAGGCCGGGCAGGTCTATCAAAATCAGTCAGTTGACTTTCTTCACAAAATATTTTTTTCTTCATAACAGTTAAATTAGTGCGTGAAAATGAAGAGGAACTTAAACTCTACAATAATTGCTGGGTTAATAAACTAATAACTGATTACATCCAATAATAGAACATTCACTGCATTTACGATTATTAAATTAGGTTTTTAAAGTAAAGGCACTCGTTATAACAATTAATATTTACCATTAAGGTTAATTAAATTATGAAAAAAATAAAATTAATCACATGCATATAATTGCAATTACCTTTCCAGCATTCACGGTAGAGAAAAACAATAAAGAATACAAAACTATAATTGTTTTATTCATTGTTACATATTCATGTATAAACAGATTTATGTTACCATTTGAACTGAATGTACTTACAGTGAATGCATTGATTATTCACGATATATGAAATCGATTTGCAAAGTATGTAGTTTTACGACACCCGTAGACAATCCGAATGCTATTTACACTTACTTATTTTTTTAACGCTGATTAATTTTCACGCCTTATTATTCTTGACATGGTTGGGAAGGCAATCATTTACATTCTATGGATGAAGACAGTACTGCAAACATGTAATAATATTTCTTAGTCCCATTATGACTGTTCTTTTTTTATCAAAAATTGATCTACGTTTATTTATTTATTTAATTTATTTATTTATTGAGGCAATCACAACAGGTTCAATCACAAAAGGTATCAATCACAAAATTATAAAGTAAATATTAAGATAAGTTTCAACAGATCAATACCCTAGCGTAATCGCACAGCATGACAGACTACGTTAATAGTTGTAAGTATACAAGTACACTATTATTAAGTGTGATGTGTTCATGAAAAGCTATGAAACTTAATTGAGACAAATCAAGGTGAAGTAAGAACAAATGAAGCTACTATACTCAAATTTATATAAGTCAACCAAGGAGACGAAAATGCACAAAAAACAAATAAAATCAACTATGAATTTGTCAATTATTTAAGTAAGGCAGCAACACTCTTAAAACGGCGGCACGTGAATCGAAGATATCAACGGTATCATGATCTCTCGATATTTCATTATACAGACTTAATCTTAAATACTTGAAGTGTAAATGTTTTTGGGATCCGGGTTTTATGTCTAGTATTGAGATTTATGAGGGAAAGCAAGTTGGAAGAGTCCAGCTTAGAATGCAGAATTTAAGTAGGCTTATTAAATCCTGTTGTTTACGGCGTAAATGTAGGTGAACCAATTTAGAGAGACGCTCCGATTAAGATTGAAGCGTTCTAGAAAGGCCATATGTGTATGAAATCCACTTTACGCATTTTCTCTGAAAATGATTTCACTTTTAATGCTGTTGGAGTGTACTGCGTAATAAGAAGACCATATAACTGAGCAGTACTCCAATACACTTCTAACCAGGATGTAATAAATTAACACAAAGCTTTGAGAATTTCTAAAGCCCCTAGTAGAACTGGCTAAAAAACCCAGGAGTTTGAGTGCTCTATTGGTTATGCCCGTATAATGATCACGAAAGGATAGTTGATCGTCAATTAATACGCCGAGATCCCTAGCAAGTGAATATCCTTCTGTTTTCCCTTATCTTGTAGTTATAGGTAGTCTTAATTAATTTCTTTTTAAAAGTTATAACGATCCATTTATTAATGTTTAAATACATACGATTAAGACTGCATCATCTCGAAATAGAATTGACATCACGTTGAAGGGATTCGCAATCAGATGTATTTTTTATGGACGTCCGAACCAGATCGTCAGCGTAAAACCGACAAGGGCAATTTAATTGCTTGACAAGATCATTGATGAATATTAAGAAGATAAGTGGCCCCTAATGCGATCCCTGTGGTATACCTGATGTAGTGTACATGGGCAGTGATAAGTATCCTCTGACTGACACAGGTTGACTTCTATTTTTTAAGCACGACTGGATCTAGCGGAATAAGCTTCCATGAATGCCGTAGGATGTGAGCTTTAAGAGAAGTATTTCATGGTTAACTTCATCGAACGCTTTTTGGAAGGCTGTGTAAACTGATTCCACTTGAACACCCCTAGCAAAAATAGAGCAGAGATAATTCTTGTACTCAAGTAAGTTACAATATTAAATGGAAAAAAGAATACAGTCCCGAACAGGATTCGAACCTGCACCTCCCGGATAAATACTTCAGGCGCTCTGACCACTAAGCCATCTATTTTAGAGGTCGAGATGGCTTAGTGGTCAGAGCGCCTGGAGTATTTATCCGGGAGGCGCAGGTTCGAATCCTGTTCGCGACTGTATTCTTTTTTCCATTTAATATTGTAACTTACTTGAGTACAAGAATTATCTCTGCTCTATTTTTGCTAGGGGTGTTCAAGTGGAATCAGTTTACACAGACTTCCAAAAAGCGTTCGATGAAGTTAGTAACTAACTAGTTAGTAACTTTAGAGTTCGCTAAGCATGCGTTAATGCTTTTCAAAGTTTTATCTTGTACTCAAGTAAGTTACTGTGAGTTGATTTACTTCTCACAAAACCATGTTGGTCCTCAGTTAAATATGGTTTAAAATGATTGTAAATATGCTAATATAGAGTTTAGCTACCAACTCGCCTGATGGTAAGCCACGGTTTGGCCGAGGATGGAGCACGTATATCCAGAATAAATTTATTCACTCTTACGTAGCCGAGGAGAACGATAGTTGGGAGTTGATGCAACTACCCAGACCCGTCTCCCACAACGATTGCACCGGACTACATCCCCAAACACGACTAGTTCGCTTCACGGCATGGCTTCGTCCGGTGGGTGGCAATCAGCCGCGGCCGAAATCTCCCACCAGAGTTGTGTTGCCTGTTTTACACCACCCAGGGGCCACATGTAGGGATTCCATGTTAAGAGTGCACTCCTACGGACGCGGGCAACTCAGCCCCCATTACTGTTAAACGAAATAGCGCTCTGGAAACTAAACCTTGTCTTTTGTAACTTTTAGCGTATTTGAAATCTTAGATATCTACTAAAAGTTCATCATTATACCCCTGCCCTTATCCCAATTTAAATGGAGTCATCTTTTAAAGGTTATAACAGTCTTCTTCTTATCGTGTGGTTGATGAACAACTAGTGTCAGAGTTTAGCAGTAGATTTTATCAACTAAGATATATGGCAGTATACACCTTCGCAATCTTCGTGCCAGTTGCGCCTAAACCTATTTTCATATGAAAACAAAAATGGAACTGAACATAAAAGCTTGCGTTACTCTTATTATACGTTTAATCTTTCTTTCTTTCTTTCATGTCATTAAAATTCAGTTTCATGGTAGCCAAGTGGTTACTGGCATGTACCAATGTGACATAATAAAAGTCAAAATAAATTTTTAGTTAACACGTTATGGAAATTCAATGAAGGACAATATCGGGAGGCACCTGGAGTTAGCACAGCATCACGCCTGGATTCCTCGAAGAGGTAGGCATACCTCTTGTGTATACCTCTGCCTACCTCTACGAGGAATCCAGGCGTATACACAATTAAACGCTCACATTTCATCAATAGGTAATATTATAGCATATAACGGTTATTGTATCAAATCAATTGCAGTAGGTTATAATAGTGGAAGTCATAATACAGGTGACAGTTTTTTACTTGAAACATTTTTAAGGCAAGGCATAGCATAATCATATAATTTGCTGTCTCCTATACTAGGCGGGAACCTGTATCTTGGGAGGTAGTGCAGTCATGTTATTTCTATGCTTAAAGTCAGAATTCTCTTTTATAACAGCGCTAAACAGAAGTGGCTAGAGAAAAGTTAACATCTGAACGCCTCTGTGCTTCGAAGAGCACATAAATCATGTGATTCTGCTAATTGTCAATACACTTTAGTCGATACCTAAGCTAAGTCAAAGACCTCCGCGTGACTTGGACTTCAACTACACTAAGTTTAGCTTCTAGTCTTAACCAGCCCATTACTGTCCTACACTAGGGCAAGGGTCTCGCCTCACACAAAGAAGGCACGAGGTCGAGCATTGTTTACCATGCTACCTCACTGCGAGTCGACTATTTCAGACCATTAATTCCAGCTTTCTGCCTCAACTCCAGACTGGCTCGTTGGTCTAGTGGTCCCAAGCGCGAGTGCTGAGCATGAGGTCTTGGGTTCAAATCCCAGGTCGGGCAAAGTGTTATTGGGTTTTTCTGTTAGGAAATTCTCAGTACAAGGTCGGAGTTGGGAATTGTGTCCGGTAGATGGCAATATGATCACCACCTATTAAAAACAGAATTGGTAAAATGCGGGTGTACAATTGTGTTCACATCTGCCTACCCCTTCGAGGAACGTATGTCAATAATGCAGTGTTGTGCGTGCGCTGTAGTGAC
Source organism: Xylocampa areola (assembly GCA_935421205.1). NCBI lineage: Eukaryota > Metazoa > Arthropoda > Insecta > Lepidoptera > Noctuidae > Xylocampa > Xylocampa areola. The sequence continues at coordinate 7,487,947 of OW285225.1, read as the reverse complement.
TCGAGGGGCTAGTGGCGAACTAATAGTCACACAGGCCGATCGACCGAGGTTAGCTGTGCTTGCACCTGTCTCTCTGTCAATGGGTGACCATCCATTTTAAATTGAGACCCTTCGTGCCTTTGAGAGCACTTTAAATCGTGGTCCTGATCGTCAAATAATCTATGACATCCGATACAGGCCTGAAAGATTGACAACCAATCTTACCACGAGATATCTTAATAACTCTTAACTGGGTTGTGGAGGTTCGTTAAGCAGACTGCTCCACGTAAAATACTGGTAACCGGCTTCTACCAGTTAGACTGGATTCCGACCCCAATGTAGTTGGGAAAAGGCTAGGCAGATTGATTGATTGTTTGTGTAGCTGTCCTAATCAAATATGAGTTGTTTTTTAAAGCATACAGTGCCATACGGGTACAATACAATAATGCATTTAGAAAGATGTTGCGGATGCCCCGCCACTGTAGTGCATCACGTATGTTTGCGCAAGCGGTGCGCTTCCTACCGCGGTTTCCTTTTTCTGTAAAATGTTATTTATTTCTATTAATACCTCTAGGAGTTATATTAAAGACCTCTTTGCTTAATAAAACAACTATTAGAAGATGACCAGTTTTGAAAGAAGAAAAATAAAGACAGTCGTTCAAAGTATCCTGACACAAGAACATTGAAAAAAAATCGATTTTGGAAAAGATTTAATTTTTACATGCGTTTTATATAGTGTTTAAAAATGGTATGTATTTTTTTTTGCTATTATGATTCTTAATATATTCTTGTCTAATTATTTTTTGGTAGAGGTCCCAATAATACTTTTTAATGGTGACCAGGTGAAGAAGTATAGTGTAGTGATTGTTTTATAGGCACCACTGACGAACCTATTAACGTATTCTCTGATTATCTGATTTAGTTATAAGTTGAATTTCGTTTTCAAGACTTTGACTTTGACAAGAAAAAGACTGGCCGAGGTTTCATGGAATGCTCATATTTGTAAATTTTGAATGTTCATTTTTTTCATGTTGCTTGAAGCCTCTTGTGACAGGTCCGTTTAAAACGTCATCATCACCAGCCATGGTCATCACCTCCAGCCATGGTCATCATCACCAGTCATGGTCATCATCACCAGCCATGGGCATCATCACCAGTCATGGTCATCATTATCGCTTCTATAGTACCTAACATTGTTTTGAGCAATGTGTCTTATTTGACAACATTCTAAGAACTAGACGCGATGAATTAAGAATCATAAAATCTCCAAACTATTTTTATCGGCACAACTTTAGGTGGCCATTAATATTAGAAACGTCAAACTAAAATTGTATGGAAATTTAAGGAACACATGACTAAATTCAAATGTTACGTCCCTCTTTAATTCATCCCGTTTCACGACTATTTGGGAGCACAGCCAACGCCCCCGTCGAGCCAAAGAAGCAGGGTTCTACCTATCTTTTCTCGAAGCGTTTCGTCATATATTCATACCTGGCTTTCGGCTTCAGCCTGGATAATACAGAGCCAAAATTCTCAGGATAAAATGTTGTTAGCACACTTATAAATTTTGCCTTTACTACTTTGATTTTATCAATAGCTCAAATACGTCGATTATGCCACTGACTCACTCATAGAAGTCACTGTTACTTCCCAAAGTCCTAGAAAGCTTAAATTTCTTATAGAGTCTAGAATTTGAAAAGAAACAACCAAAAAAAATTTTGAAAGTGTGTTACTTTCACCCTCCAGCCCCATAAATGGGCGGGGGGTGCAAGTCAATTTTATCAAGAAAATCTCATATAAAATAGGTTGCCAAGACCAACTAGCTCATTATTTTTTCACTATAAAAAAAAGTTATCAAATCTCTGGAAGAGTCAAGGCCCTAACTCTATAAACCAATCTAGGTTAAAAAGTATGGCTTGGCCCATTCCGTAGCCATCGTACAGGCCCTCCCTCAATAAGGTGGGCTTGGGTCATCATGAGTTTTGATAACTTTTTAACAGTGAAAGCATTATGAGCTTGTGTTACGCATTTTACATGAAATATTTTGGTGGTATTGCCTTCATCATCATCTTTTTTTGCCATACGTCTCTGTTAGCCGTTACCTCGGTAGTCACTTTTCTAGTTATATCATCTTTCACACAATCCATCCACCGTTCTCTCGGTCTTTCTCTACTCGTGTAGGCATCCACTTTCATACTCAAAACTTTCGTCATCAAATGATGGTGTAATAAAAGATAGTAGGTAAATAAAAGATAACAATGTTCAAATTTTAGTTAGTTGCACACATCAAATTTGACATGGCGTCAATTCTAATGTAGCAAATTAATTAAATTGAGAGGATTGCTGTCTTTTACTAACAATTACTATATGAGCAAGACGGGACGAATCAAGAAATGTCAAATTGGAATTTAGGGACGTCAAATTAAAATCTCCGAACGTTTTTAGTAGGCACAGTTTGGGTAGCCAATAAAATTAGAGACATCAAACGTAAATTGTAAAGAAATATTGGTTGACACGATTAAATTTGTATTTGACGTCATCCTGTCCTGCTCTAAATTCAGTTTAGTTGGCTACATTAGAATTGACGCCATGTCGAGAACACCCCATTGTCATTGATATCGGACCCAAATAATTAGTTCGATTTCTAAGACATTTGCTGTCAATGTCAGAAATGGATTCGGTTAAATGGTTGTTCGAAGCGGGAGACTTACTTGGAAGAAAAAAGTTGCACGTTAAATTAAATAAATGATAATGAAACTTGTTACTTGAGATTTAAACATACTTTTTTTACATACCTACATAGGTAGGTACTTAAGGCAACTTTTCTTTTATATTGAGTTGAGAGGAATTGCTCTATTTTACGTGACATGGTCATGCTTAAAGTATTTTTTCTAAATTTAACATAATTTTTACCTACCTTCCTATCTAATAATAACTGCTGGGATTATCAAGAATAAAAAAAAAAAAATGAATAGATATTTTTACCTAATTTCCCGTGACGTCTGAGCGTTCCCCCTAAAAAGTAAGCTTGAAACACGTAAAAGTTTTTGTTTACTTACTGCTCATGAGCCATTATTGAACAGAATATTTCCACATAAAACGTGAGACAAAAATTCAAAACTATATTTTGCCATTATTTGCACCTTGAATAAAAACAGTGTGTAAAGGTGTGACATTAACTCACTCATAAATATCTTCCATGTCCTCTTTTCCATGCAGAGATGAAGGCCTGTCCATTGATCACTACACTAGCTCACTGCAGTTATGGTATACGAGGAATATTGTTATATGACCGTGGTCTTAAACTGGCATATCTATGACGATTTGCGTCACAAGTCGCATTTGTAATGCACGACATTACCAATAAGTTTATTGTCTCGTATCAATTCGACCAAAGTTTTTTTGTTGACACATTTATTGATTTTAAACGTCACATTTTACATAAGATGTTTAAAAACGATAAAGTTTAATCTTTTATCAACTATCGATAAAATGCGTGCTCGTACGCTTGCATCGCTTATGGATCGATGCTTACGCGTGGCCATATCGACACGGAATCATTCCGCAGTGGAAATGCAAACTGCCTCTGTGACCTAGTGGTCCTGGGTTTGATTCTAGGGTCCAGCTTAATGTTATGGATTAGTTTTTTTTCTCAGGAAATACTCTCTGTTTGTGGTGTTGGTATTTATATAAACCATAATAATAAACACTTTGAAGGGCACCATGACACGACATAGTTCGTATTCGTATAAGAGACTAGAGTAAGTGGCTGTAGGCTCTTTGGTCACTGCGACCTGCAAAGATCTATTGTGACACTTCTCATTTACAGCAATTCTCCTAGTCCTAATACGCTAAAAAGTTGACTACAGCCCTGGGGTTGGAGGATTTGATCTGAAAAGACATAGTGCAAGTTTACTGTTAAGATGTCGATAGACGTCGTATGTCTCGAAAATGTATGAACTTAATAAACTATATATCATTTATTGCAGCCGCCTAGTGTTGGTCCAAGGGCCAGTAGAAACTTCAGAAACCTTGCGAATACGCAGGCGGATGAGGACGCCTACGACTATGTCAAGTATAGAGTAAATGTCAAATTTACGAGGTAAATACATTTTATTAACTATGTCCCCATTCAAGTCCGACATATTTCATCTAATTTACACAAAACTTCAATGAATTATACACCTAGGCCTTCCTCCCTCCTTACCTATGGACGGAGTGACTCAAGTCACTCCGTCCATAGGTGAAAACTGTATGAAAATACATTCGGTATTTCTTGAGTTTACCACGTACAGACAGGCAGACGCGGCGGGGGGATTTTCTTTTATAATCCCAGGGGGATGATGATTATAAAAGAATCGATCTTATCCCAATTTATTTGGGGTCGCCGCAGCATATAGTCCTCTTCCACTTTCTAATTATTTTTGAAATTGCATGGTCCTAAAGTTTTGGCAATGTTTTATGACCGGTCGCCTACCTGACGTCAACCCTCATTGGGAATGCTGTTGTTCGTGGTAACCGCCACCGACTTTCTTTTATAATATGTAATGTATATATAGAAAAGCTTTTTATTAATGCTAAATAAGTAAGTACCATTTGAGCTACAAAATAAATTAATAATATTTTACGTTTTAAAATTAAATGAATTCACACAATCTTATGAAACAATGTTAAAAAGAAAAAGGACTTTTTAAGTAAAATTTACTAATTCATTTAAAAATATTATATTTTTAACTCTTCCTCTAGCTCGAACTCATGCGGAAATCCTATGCTGACAATCAATCTATCCAGTAATATTGCGGTAACCAGTCCCATTAATGAAAGGTGGTTTTTCTGATCTCTGACAGGGTCGGTGAGGAGATTCCAAATAGCTCGCTTAAGATCATCCGTACTTTTTTATATTTTAATTGACATTCGCAGATATCTAGTCGTCAACAAGTTTGACATGGTAGGCTTCGGGGGACTAGGAAAGAAAGAAAGAGGGCAGAAAGTTAAAACTATATCTTTATCATTTCAGTTTGATCGGCTCCATTGCACATTTAGTGAAAGGTGCTTTGGGTGGAGGCATTCTTAGTGGTCATGTGGCCTACATGAAAGCCGGGTATATCATGGCCATCCCGCTTAATGTTGCTTTCGGTGCTTACATGGCGTACTGTCTCTATGTAAGTATTTGTTCCGAAGTTAAGTATCAAAAACTTTGTCTTATAAAGCACCCGAAAATAAATATGTTGACATGTTTGCTGGACAACGCTGTAAAAAATTAAAAAGGCGTAAGATGTAAAGAAATCGAATTAAGAGGATTTTTCGTGGCTTCTATTTTACGTATAGAAAAGAGCTTGCCATTTTATGATATCCAAACAAAATTCAGCATTAAGATGGTAACACATTTCTATCATCGAGTAAAGATACATTTGATTCTTACCTACGAGGATTCATAAAATATAGTATGAGAAAACATTTACAGATTTCGCTTCTTCTCTCATGTGCAGGTTTATTACGTCTTAATGTGACGTCATCGCTATCCATTCAGTCCCTGCACAGTGTTGAATAAGAACTGAATACATTGCGACTTTTTATATGTTAATGCGTTTGAAAGACGTCTCTACATCATATCTCATTTATTATTTCTTTCAGTTACTCGTAATGTCAGCACAAATACTCTATAAACGCACGAGAATACCAAGTATGTCGTATTCAGATGTCGGAGAAGCTGCGGCTATGATGTGTTCAAACTCGAAGATCAAAATGTTGGCCAGGCCTTTCAGGTGTGTATAATAAAGCAAGCAATATGAATAATAAATTAAATCGAATGTACCTAATCGAATTAATTCTTATTCCACAAAAGAGTACAAATCAACAGTATAGAATGGTTATAAAACCACTATGGGGTGAGGTCTGGTTACACTTTATTACAGGCCAAATGGGGTGAATAGGGATCCAGAGGTGATAGACCAAATTTTTTTTTTTTTTTTTTTTGTATGATACGTTTCGTGAAATATTCGTATTAATTACTGTTCACCGGTTACTACGTGCTTTTTTAAGGGCTCCATTATAGTTTGAAACTAGTCAAGCAATTCGGAAAAATTCAGCGTTGTAAATTTTTATTTGTTGTAGCCCTATTCACCCCTGGATCCCTATGCACCCCATTTGACGAAGTATCTTAGACACCAATTCCTTACATAATAATCCTTACTTTCTTATTAATATTATCAATCCAAAAGTATCCCTATTAGTTCGTTTGTCACTTTTTGAGACCTAACAGGCTGAACAAATTTCAACAACATTTTGGACAGAGCATAAACACGACTCAGAGAAATACTGAAATAGATAGTTTAGTTTTCAGACTTCGAAGATTCTCAGATAAAAATGCTCCTATCGGTCACCCATCACAATTCGCAACGTTCAATCGCGACGTTGATCGTCTATATCGTGTATATCGTGATGCGAATATTTACCGACCGTAGATCGTGACGGGCTATAACCACCCTAAGCTTGTCGTTGTGTTTTTTATTTTTTTATTGATTTAGTGTAGTGTTACCAACATTATAAATTTATGTTTATCTTGTTTATATTATATTGTGTAAGATTTTTATCAAGTAGTATGTTTAAGCATTTGAGTGCGATAATTGGCGCGCAAAAAATAAAAACTTTTTCTCTCTTTTTTTCTTTCTTTTGTCAATTGTCCTGGTTTAAGTTTCATATCTTTTTGTGCAGATACACGATAGACGCCATAATATGTCTGGATCTCTTCGGTTCGTGTGCTTGTTATCAAATAATTATTGCGAAACAACTTAAACAGCTTATCGAGAATAATAAATCTACTACGTTTGAGGGTATACCAGGTAAATAACAGTTAATTATATCACGGACTGTATTTTATTTGTTAAAACTAAAAACGAGGACTTTTAATGGTCCAGTTTTTCCTTCGTTTTGTTTATTATGTGTTAAAATTTTATTCAAGGCAAATATAAGGCAAATATAATGTAGTATCAAAGATAAATCTTTGAAAAGCATTAACGCATGCTTAGCGAACTCTAAAGTTATTATATTAAGTGGAAAAAGACGTGTTAAAATATGGATGAAGTATTCGCGGTGGTGAGCAGAAGTCAAGATAGCTGGTCAGAGCGCCTGGAGTATTTATCCGGCAGGCGCAGGGTCGAATCCTGCTCACGACCGTATTCTTTTTCCATTTAATATAATAACCTTCGAGTTCGCTAAGCATGCGTTAATGCTTTTCAAGATTGATCTTTAATTGTTAAGGTAATTGCATCTTTACGACATTGTATTAACTGCAAAGTTAGTCGTGTCGGTTTGGTCACCTGTATAGGGACTGAATAGATAGCAATGACTCGCCAAAAGACGTGTTAAAATATGGATGAAGAATTCGCGGTGGTGAGCAGAGGTCGAGATGGCTTAGTGGTCAGAGCGCCTGGAGTATTTATCCGGGAGGCGCAGGTTCGAATCCTGCTCACGAGTGTATTCTTTTTCCATTTAATATAATAACTTTATAATATAGTATCTATGTATACAGGTGACTCAACTGACACGACTAACTTTGCAGTTACATAATACAATGTCGTACAGATACGATTACCTTAACGAATACAGATAAATCTTTCATTATGTACAAGAAAAAAACAGGCTTGCGCAGCGAACTATAAAGTTTAAATTTTTGTGGATATAAAGTCATTGAGCTATTTGTTATTCTACATTACTATAATGTTTCAGTGTAAATCGATGGTATCATTATTAGTAGTCTACTAGATGTTTAACATTTCTCTCAATTACTTGTTTGCATCGAATTACAACTTAGTTTTGCAGACTAGCAGGACCTGTCACCATTATATTGGAAACTCAATGTCGTGGTATGGCAATTGCATGTTGCAAATAATCAAATAATTAAATTAGCGGACTTGGGCACCTAGTTTTTAGTAACTAATTGATCAATTTAAAAAAAGAACCTTTAACAATGCCGCCATTTTAAAACCAAACCTAATACTCCGCACTTGCTGGTGCGATGAATTAATATATTTGTTTTTTTCTTCTTATCAAGGTTTCCCGAGTTTGAGAGTTTATCTCGCTGTGATGATACCCTTCATTATCATCATATGTTTAATAAGACATCTGAAATATTTGGCGCCATTTTCAATAGTCGCCAATATTGTGATCAGTAAGTAAAAGTTGTTAATTTATATTAAGTTGCACCGAAATTGCTTCTCTTCAGCTTCTGCTATTTTATTAAATCCCTTCCTTTCTATTTAGGAAACAGTCTATAGTTACGAAAAAAAGCGATTATTTCCCATATAGTTTAGTGGAGTTTTTGAGTAACTTTTAACGGAAGTTTTTCTAGTTATTAGCGCTATATTGATTCCATAACGTAATGTAGGATAAACTTAGTTTAAGTTTAATTTAACTGACCGATGTCTACCGTTAATTGGTTCGACAACTTCTTTAGAGGGTAAAATCATTTTAGAGCATTAACGAATAATTAGCGAAATCTTAACTTCTAAATTTTGAGGCAAAGACGTCACCAAAAGACGTATTAAAATGTGGAACAAGAATTCGCGGTAGTGAGCAGAGGTCGAGATGGCTTATCGGTCAGAGTGCCTGGAGTATTTATCTAGGAGGTGCAGGTTCGATTCCTTCCTCACGACCGTATTCCTTTTCTAAAAAAAATTATATCATTATAATTTTCTAATATATATTTTTTTCCGTTCAGTATTCTGTATCATGTTGGCTGTCTACTATGCGTTCGATACTAACCCTCAATTCCAAGGCATGAAACCTGCTACGACTGCTTATCATACGTTCGAGTTTATTGGGATGACTGTATTCAGTATGTCGTGCTCTGGAGTTGTTATTCCAGTCGAGAATAACATGGCGGAGCCTAAAAAGTTCCCAAAAGCTCTCGGCATTGGTAAATATATCTAATATTCTAATGTAACATAACCAGTAATCAATCAGTTACCTAACCATCATCATCGCAGGATACGAGTGTTGATCACCAAGTTAGCTGCGGGTTGGTGGTTTTGGACTAACAAGTCCAGGTTTACTCATGATTTTTTTCTTCAACTTGCTTTAGTACGAATTTCAAGAACGTATTATAATAGCACTGATTTAATTTTCACTTAAATCAATACACAATGTATTTAATGTATCATACGACCCCATTAAAAAGATTCCACACAGCCATTGATTCCTTCAAAGCTATAGTTTTATTTAAACATAAGTAACATCTGGACTGATGGAATAGACTTTAGATAGAGATATTCGACTACATGCTCCAAACTAAACGGATAATGTTTGTTCCAGGAATGTCTCTGATTGTGTGCTGCACGTTCTTGGTATCCTTCTTTGGCTATGCGGCGTACTTGGGAGAATGCGAATCCCCAATTACCCTTAATTTCCCCATGGAGTTGTAAGTGACAGTGACTTCCTGTTTTTTGTAGACTGCGGATGTTGGTTCAAAGCGAGATTTGGTAGTTAGGGGGTTATTGGGGTTACGGCTACGTTACTGTGGATTTCTAGGGGCATTACTGGGTGTTAAGAATCGTGTAATTAATGGTGCGAGGCACTGCTGATGACCTTGGAGCCATTTTAGAGTCTGGGTGATAATTTATGTGATATGTTAGAGGGTTCATCGAGTCGTGTTTTGGAGGTTGCGAGGGTCATTTTGTATGTCGCTCTAATTGTATGAGTAACACTAGAGTCATCTGGTGTTAATATCGGAGGTCAGTGTGGGTCAGGTTATAGGTCAAGGTGGCGATAGTGTGTCAAGCTAGCTGGTCACTAATGGTCAAGTTGGAGAGGTCATTGGGGTCATGTTTTGGAAGTTACGGGTGTTCTAGGTCTGACTTCGGTAATTTTTGAGGTCGGGAATTATTAGTAGCAGATGACCTTGTCTTACCTACGAGTGGTGATCTTGGCCAACATTTTGTGACTTTTTTTTATAACAGTCGTATAACAGTCGTAACACGTGATGTCTGAAATTGTACTAGGATAACCTTGACTTTTTGTGTGTGACCTAAGTTGACTAGGTTATCTAGGTTGAATTGCTGTCAATTCGAATTAGAGCATCCGGAGTTGACGTGGTCAGACTTTGTCCTACTCTTAGTATGTTTTGGAAGCGTGGTGTCAGAAGCTCGCGCAGTAAATCCTGAGCCGAGAGAAGTGAAGAGACTAAGAGCGAGTCTTTTGGAGGAACACACTTATTTCACTTCACGTTCGAAGGTCACACCGGGTTGAAGCAGCCCGACATCAAATTCGTTGAAGGTCGAGGTCATACAGTTAATTACATTTGAGGTCAAGGTGTAAATGGTCATGTGGTTTCAAGGTTACTTCCGTCGGTGCTCACGGTCATCAGTGTTCTTTCCCCCATCCTAATATCTCCCACTTTCCACCCTGTCCCAAATGTATCTTGTTGTAATTTTTGGTTAGTATTTATCTAACATTAAGTCGTTTTTCTATAGTGCCCCGTTTCCTACACATTGACCAGACGGATTTGGGGGGATGGTCAACCTATCCCCTCTTCTGACGCCAGACTAAACAATTTACTTTTAACTTTCAGAATGCCAAAGGTTTTAAAAGGTGCTATAGCTCTTATGATCTATGTGACTCACGCACTGAATTTCTGGGTCCCATTTAACCTTTGCTTCTACTACCTGAAGAGAAGGCACCCCCCTAACAAAATTGTGTTATGGGAGCGGATCTACCGTGCAATATTTGTGACTCTCATTGGAATTACAGCTATTCTGTTCCCGGATATTAATGCCATCATGGGATTCGTAAGTTTCCTGAATATCGAAATAAGCAGGGGTACTCTTAAATAAATCCGCTCGAATGACATTGGAAATATATCAATTCATACTTTTAAATGCAAATATTCTTATATAATTATAGAATCGGGATGCTATTAAGCCAACATGCCATTACTTTGTGCCAACATAACATTACACATTGTTAAAAGGCGTTGATTTAACATTGGATTTGGTATTATTTTCAAGAGTACACATCTTATTAACCAGAATCTTGTTTTAAATTTTCTTCTTGTCTTTAATTGATAAAGCACTTGAATAGATTCAGGCTTTACTTTGCGGAAGTCCTTTAAATACGATATCTAGCTACTTCACAATGTTGAGGCTTGTAAACTACATTGCAGAAGAAGTTCTTTATCATGGATGCAAATAAATACAATATCTAGCTACTTCCGCATTATTGAGAGTAGTCGCCCAAATACCTGTGCACCACCCGCCCGGCCATCCGCAAATATATGCACATACGCAAATGAACACTTGGTGGCAGACACTCCACGGTCTAACAATTCCATAAAATGACCCGTGGGCGGGATACACGTGTAGAGTAGTTGGAGGTACTTGCAATTTTTCATCGCTTGCATATATATGCGGGCGGGCGGGCGAAATTGTTGAAATTGTCAAAAACTTTTCTAAATGGTCTATAAGATGCTAATTTCTTGCTCACAAATCGCCTGATGACCTCTCATTTATATTTACAGCTTGGAACATTTTGCCTTTCAAACATGGCGTTTATCTGGCCTAATGTCATCAATCTCTTGGTTATTTGGGAAAGACCAGGACTTGGCCATATGAAATGGAGACTTTGGAGAAGCACGGTTTTCATTTTACTCGGAATCTTCGTGTTTATCTGTGGTAGCCTGGTGAACTTCATGGAGTTGGTTAATGTATTTATCAAAATGAATGTAAAAGCTATTATGCCGGATGATTAAGGCCGACTGTCTGAGTGCGAGACACTGGGGGACGACAAGGGGACATTAAGTACCAAGTCTGACTATTTCGCTGACAGCGATGACGCGACGTGGTTTGTCTACACACACCTGTGCAGTGTCGGGCGCAGTCATGTCCCATTAGGTGCATTTTATTCATATATCCCTTGTTTTTATACAAAGGAGCCACCGATGGCAAAAATTACTAGTTTACGTTTTTACGTTTAAAATATTTTATATTTAAGCCACTACATGTCGGAGTGTCTCCGTCAATGTTGTCACGATGTAATTTCTTCTTGTGCCTGACAGAACACGGCCAGCTATTGCATGAGTGTTTGTGGATCGACCTTAGCGCCTACTACTCATTCAACAGAACAGTTGATCTAAAGTTTTATTACATTGCACAATTCACTGTAGCTGTACTGTACTTCACATACTAGCTAAACTTGTTGTACGTTGCGTGAAATTGTTAACGTGAGACTAAAAAATAATAATTGATTCAAAGACTACATTTTGTGTACGAGTACATGGCGTAGATATGTAACAGTGTGGGCATGAGCTCATAAAAGGCTAACTGTGCCTTATGTCTCTGGCTTGTTGCCTAGATCTGTGTTGTGTACTGATGATGGACTGAAGGTCCATACATTTTGTCATAAAACACTCCAATTTTGTTTTGTAATGGTGTCCAAAATTCACAATACATATAAAATACATTTGTCTTCCTTCATATTACCTAACATCGCATCCTGCTATGTCGTCTCTCCGTCTCTCTGTCACGGTACGACCTACTGGCTTTCATTTCTTATAGAAATATTCATTTAAAATATATCTTAATTTAATAAACACGGTCACCGACTGATCGCCTCTTCTTCGCTGTCGGTACTTAACGATCAATTAGATTTATATATTACGTATTAATATTTTATTATACATTACATACATTTTATTATATTTTCGTCGTAAAAAAAAATATGAAATTTTTTTGGTTTGGTATTTTAATAAATAAATTTACAATTAAATTATTATGACTTGTCATTTAAGTGTAAATAGATTTTTCAACACACTTGCTCGTAAAGTGGCCCTTATTGCACCACTTTTAAATTCATGAGGCTTATTACGCACTCACGCATGCACACACGCACACACACGCGCACAAATTCGCACACACGCGCACTCACGCACACACGCGCACACACGCACACAAACGCGCACACACGCGCACACGTTTACACACGAGCACACGTTTACACACGAGCACACACACACGCGCGCACACGCGCATACACACGCACACACACAGACACACACACACTCACACACTCACGCTCACTCAATAACTTAATGTTCTAACTTGTATATAATAATTGTAGCAGCAATAACAAAATGCACTTGTACCTATGTCACTGTACTATAGGGGATCGGGACTGCTACTCCTTATCACAGGTTATTCCTAACCTAACTAGGAGGGCAGTGCTTCACCCACTCGATTATATCAAACGTCGTACTTATTTTGTAATACTTGTATACGACGTTTACGTACTACAATCTTTACTATGAGCATTAATAAATTTGATTTGATTAGATTTTTCAAAAAAAAATTAAGTTCTTAGTCTCACAGGATTCTATTTATTTTTAAGTTTATATAATACATATCGGTATTTTTGTTAAAGAACACCCTGAAATATTTAATACTATTGGAATTACTTCTAATAGGCTATGAAGAGATCCCACTCATTTAAGAATACCAGTACAAAAAGTGCATGAGCAAGTAAAAATTGTTTCTGTAGGGCTGTCGGAATTTATAACTGTACCCGCGACTCCGTCCGCGTGGATTTCGTAAATTAACACCATGTCGTGTATGAACACAAATTCATAATCATTAAAAATGTTGATACTCAGCTCAGCCCAATGCACTGTACAAAAAGTGCATTAGCGAGTAATAATTGTTTCTGTAGGGCTGTCACAATTTATAACAATACTAGCTGTGCCCGCGACTCCGTCCGCGTGGATGTCGTAAATTAACACCATGTCGTGTATGAACACAAATTCATAATAATTAAAAATGTTGATACTCAGCTCAGCCCAATGCAAAGCAACTACTGAGCACTACGTTACGTAGTTATGACGTAAACAAAAATTTATAAATCTTATTTTTCTGATTGTATATTATAGCTGTGAGGAAAAACCCTACTAAAATATATTCAACCAGTGCCCTCCCCCCTCATGACCGCGCCTAGCACATTATAAACGCGCCTGCCTCATTGGTCTAGTGGTCCCAAGCGCGACTGCTGAGCAAAAAAAAAAACTCGCTGACACTGCCCGACCCAGGAATACTCGCCGGTTCGGACCAAGTTGTTATTGAGTATTTCTGTTAGTCTGTTAGAAAATGCTCAGTAGCAGCCCGGAGTATTGAGTTGTGCCTGGTAAATGATAAATGATTTTATTTCTGTAAATAGATCATTTGAAGATACTTTTTTACAAGTCATTTTTATAAACTAGATGGCGCCGGCGTTTCCAATCTGACTATCTCTGAGAAGAAACGCCGAAACAAACTCAGAGGTCAACGTCTCTTTTAAAGTCCAGACATAATAGTACATATCTATGTGAGTGTAACCATGCAGGGATCGTCTGGAATGGCCTTTTGAGGAAAGAGCCATAGCAGCTTTGAGGTGATCTGTCCTGTCTGACGGCACGTATGCATCAGTCATCGATTATCGGTAGATGGGAATAGGCTCACCTCCTATTACATGGGATTTAATAACAGCATTGGTGAAATGTGGGTGTACGACTGTGTACACCTCTGCCTTCCCCTTCGGGGAATACAGGCGTGATGGTATGTTATGTTATAAATGCGCGCGTGGTACGTGATCATTTTTTTTGTTGCCGAGTTATTGTAAAACTACGATATCTCCGAAGATATTCATTGAAGAAATCAAATGATGTCAAAGACAATTTTTTTTCTAAATTAAATACGTGTGATGAATAACGAATGAAAAATGTAATATCTATTTGGTTAAGGATTAATATTATGCCTATAAAAACACCTTCGCAAATAATGCATTATTTTAGAACCAATTTGATAACCATAAAAAAGGTTATAGTGAGTCAACCTTAAAAGATAGACATATGAGTAGTGTTTATAGGGTATTTTTCGGGAGCTAACTAATGAAAAACCCAGTCAACGAACCAACTGTTTATTTGCGGCCTACCCGCTACTTATAATTAAAACACAGACACCACACGTCCCCTCTTAAAAAAAAACTTATTTACCAAATGCCAGTTTCATGTATCCACTTATTTTAATCACTTTAACTGTTGTGAAAACAACAGTTAGGTAACTTAAGCAAGAATACATATAATACTAAAACGGACTACGTATAGTTTGGTTTCACTCAAGAATAAAAGTTTTCGTAACTAAAGACGCATTTAACAGATTTATCAAACAAATAAATTGAAAAAGCGATATACCTGAGTGAAACGTAATACACAATCGCAAAGAAAAAGAAACCTGTATACAAAAACCAAAATACATAAAAAAATGGTACAATAGCAACACCGGTATTATAAAAAAAAAACCTATTGTTAACAAATTAATAATTAGAACTTGTACTTCTTTTTAACTAAAGTATAAGCGCGCTTAGGGCGCATATCTGACTTCTCAGGAGTCTCATTGGTATCAAAAAACTGACCTGGGTTTGGTATTTGTACCTCTTTATTTGAGACTTGAGGTGCATTAGAAGTGTCTTTTGGGGATTTCGTAAATTCCGTCCTCTTATCCTGATCATCAGTATCTTCCTCAATTGCGTCCTCAGACGCATCCTCAATAATTACGCAGTCTGGGTCATCGGGCGTGGATACTGAATGTCGTAAAGTTGTACGAGATTTGCCAACCGGAAGCAATTGGTCAACGTGTCTTTTCCATTCTCTGCCATCGGCACAACGCACTCGATATGTGAGTGGTGCCTCTCTCGCCGTAACTACGGCCGGGGCCCACTTATCAGCGCGCGCGCTGTAGTCGCGGGCTAGCACCTGATCACCGGGTGCGGCGTTGCGCTCGGTGCCCGGATTGTGGCGCGCGGCGCGGGCCGCCGCCTCCTCGCTTGCGCGCTCGGAGCTCGGTCGCAGCATGTCTAACCTACCCCGAAGTCGCCTACCGAACATCGCTTCAGCTGGCGCGACACCTGTTGTTGCGTGTTCACAATTGCGGTACTGGAATAAAAATTTGGTGATTGCCGTATCCACATCGACCCGCTCGTGCGTGGCCTTCTTCATGGCGCGTTTAACTAACTTGACTGCGTTTTCGGCTGCTCCGTTACCCGCCGGCCTATAGGGGCTAGTAATTGTGTGAGTGATGAAATTTTTTCTAAAAAAATTTGCTGCCTCAGCCGAATTAAAAGGCGGACCACCGTCGCTCACTACCTGTGAGGGAAGACCGAAACGCGCGAACATTTCCCTAAGTTTACCTATAGTCGCCGTGGCATTAGTGCCTGACATCTTTTGCACCTCGATCCACTTACTATGAGCATCCACGGTGACGAGATAATGTTTACCCTGAAATTCGCTGAAATCGATGTGTAATCTTTGCCAGGGCCGTGCTGGGAACTCCCACGGATGTAGTAAAGAACGTGGGGGTGCGTCACGCTGTTGGCAACAAGCACTACAATTTTTCGTGAGAGTCTCAATTTCAGCATCAATGTAGGCCAATAAACATAACTCCTCGCTATGTTTTTCATCTTAACTACCCCTAAATGCCCTTCATGTAATTCGGCCAGAACAGGTTTTCTCAATGACTCTGGCACAATTACTCGATGATTATAAAGAATACAACCACGGTCTTACGTTAAATTCTCTTTACGGTTGAAATAAGGTTTTTCAAACTCGGATGTTATTTTTGAAGGCCAGCCCGCGATAAGATATTTTTTTATGTTTTTTAAAATGTGATCTTTTTCAGTCCCTGAAGCTACCTCTTTTGCACTGATTGATATTGATTCCTCGACATAATTTACATAGGATACCAAACCGGGGTCATCACAAAATTTACGTTCATAAGGCAACGGCAGCCGTGACAGTGCATCGACATTGCAATTATCACTCGATTTCACGAACTCAATTTCGAAATCATACGACGCCAGCCTGGTGGCATATCTTTGTAACCTACTTGCTGCCGTTTGCGGCAATCCAAATTTAGGCCCAAAAATAAAAGTTAAGGGCTTATGGTCCGTTTTAATAATAAAATGTCGACCATAAAGATACTGGTGGTGCTTAATCACGCCAGCAATAATTGCGAGCGCCTCCTTGTCCAACTGACTATATGATCGTTCAGCCGCATTTAACGTTCGTGACGCAAAACAAATTGGGCGCTCGTCGCCGTTTGGGAAACGATGTGATAATACACTGCCGATACCATATGAACTGCTATCTACGGCTAGCACTAGCGGTAGTTTAGGGTTATAGTGTACCAAAACCTTGCTACTTAGAATAGCTTGTTTAATATCTTGGAAAGCCTTTACACAATCTGCTGACCAGACCCAAACATTTTGTTTACGTAATAAATGATGCAATGGGTGTAAAATAGTACTCAGCTGCGGTATGAACTTGGCATAATAATTTATCATACCTAGGAATGATCGGAGCTGAGTCAAATCTTTTGGTGGGGGTGCATCTACAATTGCTTTTATTTTATTTGGGTCTGGATGCAAACCCTGTTTATCAATAATAAAACCTAAATATGTAATGCGTTCTTTCATAAAACTACACTTTTTTAATTTTATTCGCAAACCAACCTCACGTAAGCGTGACAACACAGCCCTTAAGTTACCAATGTGTTCTGACCTAGTGGCCCCAGTAATTGCAACGTCATCCAAGAACACTGCCGTGCCTTTCAGGCCTCTTAGAGTTTCTTCCATAAATTTTTGGAATTTTTCTGGAATGCACGTTAATCCGAACGGCGTTCGCATATAAACAAAGGTACCCACATGTGTCGTTATCGCACTGCAAGCTCGAGAATTCTCATCCAAAAATAGCTGTTGGTACGCGTTGGTAAGGTCGATTTTTGAATACAGTTCGCCGCCACTTAAAGCGGCAAACAACTCCTCGATTCGTGGCATAGGGTACGGATCGCGAATTAGTTTTGGATTAATGGTGACTTTATAATCTCCGCAGATACGTATTTCACCCGATTTTTTAATAACCGGTACAATGGGTGTTCCGTAGTCCGAGTAATCCACTTTACAGATAGTACCCTCTGCCTCGAGTCGTTGTAACTCTAATTCAACAGGCTTACGTAATGCTAACGGTAATGATCTCGCTTTCATAAAAACGGGTGTCATATCGGCTAATCGTAATGAAAGTTGTTTGGTACATGAACCCAAACCCGGGGCAAACACGGTGGGAAATTCCTTTATTAAACTATCCACTAATTTGTCGTCTGATATATTACACATCATTTCTTTAATTCTAATGTGGTCAATATTTAATTTACTCAACCAAGATCTACCCATTAACGGCGGTCCACCATTTTTAATAACAAATAGTTTTAAATTTCTCGCCGTGTGTGTCCCGATCTGCACATCAACAAGAATATACCCGATAACTTCAATCCGAGTGCCGTTATAAGAATGTAAACAAACGTCTTTAGCGATAAGCGGCAACGCTCCGAAGTGTTCATCATATGAATACGTACTAATTGCAGACAACTTACTGCCAGTGTCCAGCTCGAACGTCATCGCCTTACCGTTAACTTTTACGCACACATTGTATGGCCGATCACTATTGTTGCACACATTAAGATTATACAACTCTGAGTCCAAATCGCTGTCACTATTAACTATATAATTTTGACCTCCCCCCGACGACCGCGCCTCGCCCTGACGGGGATTTCGTTTGCACATCACTTTGATATGACCTTTTTGCCCACATACGTCACATGAATAGTTTTTAAAACGACACACGACTGCTCGGTGGCCCTTCCCGCATCGCCAACAAGACTGCTGTGGCACGCGCTGCCCCTCGTTCGCGGGCGCGGCGGAAGCTCGCGTTCCTTCGACGTTGCTGCCGCTGCTAACGGTCGCAGCTCGCGCCGTGCCTCGAATCGTCGCGAGCCGATGCATCGGCTCGGTCGCCCCGGAACATGTCAACGACGTAGGCATTGCTCCACTACACGTGCCGCTCGCTTGAGCATGCCGGTCAGCCGCTTCAAGTGCAAAAGCCAACTCCACCGCCCTCTTGTATGTCAGTGTCGGCTCGGCAAAAAGCCGCGATCTCATATCATCACTCACAAGACCAGACACGAATTGGTCTCTTAGATTTTCTTCGAGACTGCTTTTGAAGTTACATGTACTGGCCAGATGTTTGAGTACTTGCAAATAATCGCTCAGACTTTCACCACCCCTTTGACGTCTCAATCTAAAAACATGTCGCTCCGCTATCTCGGAGCGTTTTGGTTCGAGATGGTCACCAACTATTTTCACTAACTCCTGAAATCCTTTGGTCTCTGGATTGTCCGGCGCACACAGATCACACATCAGGTCATAAGTAGCTTCACCCACTAACGTCACTAATGTAGCCACTTGTAATCCTGGTTTAATTTCATTGAGCGCAATAAACTGTTCCACGCGTCGAATGTATGCCAACCATTTCTTACTCGATAAATCGAATTGTTCAATTTTTCCGATCGGCATTTTAATGCTACGTGATAATAACACAGTACATAAACTATTAATGAAGATTTTAAGTAATTTTCCTCGTCGCCAGTAGTGTTTATAGGGTATTTTTCGGGAGCTAACTAATGAAAAACCCAGTCAACGAACCAACTGTTTATTTGCGGCCTACCCGCTACTTATAATTAAAACACAGACACCACAATATGCTTTCGCGGACTTCTTTTTAGAACTTTTATAAAGGAACAATTCTGTCATACATGATTTTTGCGTAACTTGAACTTTTTTCATTGATGCTCCGCTCCTATTGGACGTAGCGTGATGTTATATAGCATGTAGCCCTCCTCGATAAATGGACTATTCAACACAAAAATATTTTTTCAATTCGAATAAGTAGTTCCTGAGATTAGCGTGTTCAACCCAACAAACAAACAAACTCATCAGCTTTATAATATTAGTATAGATTCCTAAGAAAATCAGAGTTACCGCTTAGGTACTTCAGGTCAAAGCTTTCTGCATGGCTGTTAGATAAGACCTTCTATAGTGTAAAGATATGCTGATTACTAGATATTAGAAATTTTTCTATGGTGTAGATACTATAAAATATTGAAATGTCTAGGTTTCGAATTACTGTTTTAACTGTTCATTGTAGTTGGGGTTCGAAGTACTTATTAAGTGAAATTGAGTATTGTAAACCGTATAATAAATTGCAACATACGTTGATAAAATCACAAAACACACACTCGGATTTTATGTCTCCTTTTAACAATCCGTTATATCCCTCCTACCTGCGTGAGCGATTTTCTTATGCACGCCCCTCTGATGCTCCCAGCAGGTCTGACCTCAGATCCCTCCTTAAATTCCAACCCCATAAATCCGACATTTTTTCCTATTCTTTCACTGTCCATGCGGTAAGATTGTGGAACTCGCTTCCGGCTAACATACGAAACTTGCAGTCTATCTCCTTATTTAAAAAACAAGTTAAAGAGCACTACCTCTCTGCATAACTGGTATTTTAGTAAATTAGTTTATTTTAGTATATAGTTATATATGTATTTATTGTATTAGTATTTTATATATATTAGTTTATTCTATTGTTTACAATATTTTTTGTAACTTTTAGTTCTAGTTTCCTCTTCCTACACACTGTGTCTACTGGGATTTTTAAAACATTTATCCTTTTTGCAGGTCTGCTAGTAGAAATTTCTTTTGAAATAAACAGTACCTTTGTACTAAGTAGCTTTATGACTGTATATTTAAAAACTGTTGTGTGTACATAAATCATAAAAAAAAACACAGTTAAAAGGTCCGGGTGTGAAAAAAAAAGAGAGCGCGCCCGTCGCTGTAGTCGGGACGCTGTAGACTACAACAGCTGAGCTGGTTGTGGAGGTGGCCTACGTGACCTAGAGGGGCGCAGATTCGCAACTGCCACAACGTGCTCAAGTGATAGCTATATCATAAAGATTTATATTAGTAGTTATAAATTGGAAAATATTTACATCTATTAATCTAAGGGTTTTGCGTCAAGGCCTCTGACTACCCGTAACGGCTATCATAGATCTTAATTTGACAACCGGGACCGACGGTTTAACGTGCTCTCCGAGGCACGGAGGGGACTCGGTATGAAACGATGGTCACCCATCCATAGACCGACCAGCTTAACCTCGATCAATCGATCTGTGCGGAGGTTACTTAGCCACGAGCCCGTCACGAGTCGCTAGTTAATAATAATCTTAATAAGGATTGGGTGGAGGAATATCAAAGAAGGAAAAAAATAACCTTAAAAATATATATTTACAAGCTTGATATTAAGCCTTTGACATTAGAGTAGGTGCCTGCTACAAATAACAGTATACCAACAATGAGAACAATTACATTCTTCCATAGCCGCCACTTATACCTTCCCAGGCCTGGAACTTCCCAAACCACCAAAAGTTCAATAATGGCGGGAAATATAAAACCCATATTGGACAAGCAGAAAGCTCCGAGCTGAAAAAAGAAATCGAATGTGGTAACACTGTTGTGGTATTGTATTTTAGGTGGACGAAGAATACCTGCTGCGCCGACCCCAAATAAATTGGGTTAAGGGCGTGGGCATGGATGACGATGAATCGCTTGTATTACACTATTCTGAAAAAAATACGGATATAACCTTGTCTTGTCATAAGCGAAGCATTGATTACGCACACGCAGTGTACTGGCGCCGACTTGAGTTTTAAGTATTTGTATGCGTTTAGCTCGTGTATGACAAGCGAAATTTTATGACTAGGCATGCTTCACACATGTCGTACGCAACGCTCCATCCGTATTTTTTTAAGGTCCGTGGTGTGTTATTGGTTTTTGTTTTTCACAGGATGGCTAAGGTGTCAGGCGTCTTAACAGTTTTTTTTTTAATTATCATTCTGCCGTACGTAATATAATTGAGGAAAAAGTTAGGAAATCAAATACCAATAATGCGATTAATCAGGTTAAGTGTTGTTTTATTATAATGTGTAGTGATCGCGACACACTAAGATATTACTATTACTACTATTACAGGCATAATAAAATTAACAAATAGATGGCATGTGTCAGTGTTTTTTTTTTAAAGCGCACAAGCCACACTAGGAATTTCTTCCTGTATTGCGGGTGCGTTTACGGACATATAATCTCACATGCGCACACACTCAGGCCCGGAACAATTATCTGTAGATAAAACAACTATTTGCTCTCGTGCAGGTATCGACACGCGACGAAGCAGCCGGTCTCTCGACCACTGCGCCAACTGTGCCGTCAAACCTCGTACGTCCGCATATGACAATAGTAGTGGTGAAGCTGAAGATAACATTGTAATACGTGTGTATGTTATAATAAAAATATAATACCCACCAGTCCCATTAGATTTCCTATATTCGGGAAAGCGATCGCAATAGAGGTGATGACAACGATGAAAGTTCCTCTATACACTCTTTCCCATATCCAGTACTTCTTGGGGTCATGTTTCTTGGACACGTAATACCAGACCAGGTTGAAAGGCGCCCAAAAGTTCAAAGCAAACGTGACGAATATCATTATTGCCATCAGCACCTTCAGGATTGTTGGGAAGCTGTCGAAGAAAATTTTTTTATGTAACTTAATAGCATCACGCCTGCTTACTCAAAGGTTTAGGCAGAGGAATACTTGTGTCCTATGTTATAGGTAGCGAGCCTATTGCCATCTAACGAGCACAGTTTCAAACTTCGGGTTGCTACTGAGAATTTTTAGCAGAATATCCCAATAACACTGCTTGAATCGCGAATCGAACCCAGGACCTCACGAACAGCAGCCACTGCGACCACTAGCCCAACGAGGCAGACATGAAAAATATTTTTATTGGACAAAAGATTGTTTAAATAGGCATGATGACAGATTTTGAAATCTCCTTTTATAATGTGGGTACACGTCTACTATATCCGAAAAACACATTATTTCAGCAATAAACTAAGTTTCAGCGCAAATTATTGCATTGTAATCCATCTAATTAGATTTAACCGCGAAAACCATGCTCGGTTTCATGGCGCCGTTTTGACGTCATGCCTCAGCATATTTGACATAAGTTGAGGCCATAATGTACCTACGGGGATGATTGACATTTGACTGCGGCGTGACGTCATTCGCTGTGATTGACGTTTCAGTCAACATGGCCGAAAGCAGCATTTTATACTTTTATTTTATCGAAAATTTTATTAATCTTAATGTTTTTAATAAAACTAGGCAGTTTTTTTGAATCCTTTGTGCCTATCTTTATCTCTAAAACCATTTATTCTTTGGTTCTTTAAGACTGTCATCGTGCCTTTTGTAGCTACGAAACAAATAAGCGGATAAAACTCTTATTTTTAGCGAGTCGATGACCAATTAATATTTTTCGTAAATTCTTTCAGCGTAGTCTTTTGTTTTTGTGTTCATTATAAGTTCAAGTAACAAGACACGCATCAAAACATGGGCCAATAACAATCCATCAAAGATAAAACGTTTATGGCAGCATTATCTATCTATCCAATTGATATATATATATAGCCCATTACTGTCCCACTGCAGGGCAAGGATGCTTTCTCATTCAGAGAATTCACGACCATTCATCACCACGCTAGCTCGCTGCGGGTTTGCGATTTCAGACTATTACTAATTCCAGGTGTAATCACAATGTCTTTTTTTTTATTCGTAAATTTCTATCTACTTAGATTTACAAGGAAAGTGCATATATGACATTGACACATGCCAGGTTTGAATCCACGACTTGTGGCTTTAGAGACGGGTTTATACTACCACAGCATTGGCAGACATTATTAGGATAAAAAATGATGCGGTACTTACATTTCCGAAGGAAAGTTCAATGTGACTGGTGATATTGAATTTTCTCCAAATCCCCAGTAGCCGAAAAATCCAACCAACATCAAGAATGAAACTACCACTGACATACCTGATCAAGAAGAATACAGTTACATATATATAAATGTTAATCCAGGTAAATTTCCATCCAAATCCGTTCAGAATTTATTGTGTGAAAGAATAACTAACATCAGAATCTATCCATCTTCACGAACTGGCATTTATAATAATAGTGGGATGTCTGCCTAACAGCTACTTTCAACTCCCTACTAATCACCACACTCGGAAAATACTTGCACTCACAATACGCATATTGGCAAAAAGCCCGTGACTGAGAAGCTGTGTGGAAATCGTTTATCATCTTATAGACATGTACGAATGAGGATCATGAGATGAGGAATAAATTGAGTATTGATGTAGACTAAAGTAGAGGCAGACCGAGGAAACAATGAACAGATTCGGATAACTTTTCGAAAAGCATTAGCGCATAGCAAACTCTAAAGTTATAAAAAAAGTCGTGGAAAGAAAAATACGTCATGAGCAGGATTCTAACCTGCGCCTCCCGGATAAATATTCCAGTCACATTTTATTACGTCTTTTGGTGACGTCATTGCTATCTATTCAGCCCCTATACAGGTGACCGAACCGACACGACTAACTTTGTAATTAATACAATGTCCTACAGATGCAAATACCTTAACAAATACAGATAAATCTTCGAAAAGCATTAACACATTCATAGCTAACTCTAAAGTTATACATTTTTATGGGAAGAAATGAATGAACAGATTGCGTGAAAGATTATATAGCTAGGAAGGGAGAGACTACCTTCCTAGCCATATAATCTTACTTATGAAAGGAAAATACTTGCTGCACTGACCTCAAATGAGGTCGTGAGCGCAAGAGTACGAAGATAGGCCCTTCGCATGTGTATGTATCGCTGACCGACTGTAATGCTCTCGTCACATAATACTTACCACCACATAAAACCATCGGAAACTGTTTTGGGTTCTTCATGTTGTTCTCAATCGGCAACGAGACTCCTATTCCTTCCATACTGAACACCACGATGCCACAGAACTCAAAGAATCCAATCACATCTTTCCATGCTGGCATTTTGGAGATTGGTGGAGCAGATCGTTGGCTGTAAACGATTGTGGCTATCACGCAAGACACTGAAAAATGATTAAAAGATGACTAACAACTTGTTGGTTCTCTAAAAAGGTCTTTTCAAACTATTTACATGTTACTATGATGTAATGGCGCCAGTGCTTCCTATCAGCCTACCTCTCTCAGAAGTCGATTAACACGCATCGAAACTGCACCGGTTGTAGTGCTGGTTAATGTGATATGGAGAAATTATTTCTCGTATTCTCTGTATTTATTTGATGACAATTCATAGCATCACGCCTGTATTTCCCGAAGGCGTAGGCAGAGGTGTACACAATTGTACCCCCACATTTCACCAATGCTGTTATTAAATCCCATGTAGGTGAGAGGTGGTGATCCTATTGCCATCTACCGGGCACAATTCCAATCTCCGGGCTGCTACTGAGAATTTCCTAACAGAAAAACTCAATAACATTCTGCCCGACCCGGGAATCGAACCCGAGACTATTCAGCAGTCGCAGTTGGGACCACTAGACCATCGACGCAGTTTTTGATATTTGAGCAGTATTTGATGCCAAGATTGTTATGTTTTAAACTGCAGATAGTTAGATGAATAGTTTCAGAGCTAAGCCATTTTGAAAATTTCGATTTGTTCGGTAACTTTTGTTGCTGACCACAGAAGCCTGTGAGAGCGTATCCATCTAAAATAGCGTTTTGAAGAAAGAGCCATAGCAGTTTTGAGTTGACCTCCTAACTGACGCTACACATGCATCGAGATCGGGAGCTCAATGACCTGTCGCAAGGCGATACCGGATTGGCAGGATATTTGCATAAGCATGCCATATAAAATACTCACACCTCGAACCGACTTACTAACTATGAATCCAGAGAATACACGAATCGGCATCAAGATTTTGTACATAATATTTAAAAGTTCAGCAATTATTTACCAATAAACACATCAGCAATCAATGTGAAAGGCGCCAAGTACTTCAAAGTCGTGATCATGCACAGCAAGAGTACGGGCACAAGCAGTGCCAAGATGTAAAGCCTCAAGTAAGAGAGGTTCTCCGTATCCTCATCGGTTTCAGCCAACTGCTGTATGGTCTTGGCTATTATTATCTGGTACACACAGCAAGCTCCAAACAGGTCTATGCAGATTATCACGTCCACTGCGTACCTGGAATTTTTGAAAAAAATACTTAAATTAATCATTGTTTAAGGTTGGAACTGCAGTTGAGTGTTGTCGACTGCAGTTGAGCGTTGTCACTGCAGTTATGCGTTGTCACTGCATAAGCATTATCGATTGCAGTTGAGCGCTGTCGACTGCAATTGAGCGTTGTTACTGCATAAGCGTTTTCGATTGCAGTTGAGCGCTGTCGAGTGCAGTTGAGCGTTGACACTGCATAAGCGTTTTCAACTGAATTTGAGCGCTGTCGACTGCAGTTGAGCGTTGCGACAACGAGCGGAGGCAGTCGTATTCACGCGTCAACGGCTGCCGCCGAGCTGTTGGTAACAACGTGCCGCTTGTATGTAAGAATGTGAGTAATTACTGTAAATAAATAGTCTTAAATATGTCTCACGATACATACGCTTCACAATAGAAGCGTTAACAAAATGTAAAAACATAAACATAACATAGCACCACGCCTGTATTCCCCGAAGGGGTAGGCAGAGTTGTACATAGTTTTACACGCACGTTTCACCAATGCTGTTATTAAGTCCCATGTTACTAAGAATTTACTAACAGAAAATCCCAATAACACTTTGTCCGACCTGGGAATCGAACCCAAGACCGAAGCTCAGCAGTCGCGCTTGGGACCACTAGATCAACGAGATAGTAAAATGTAAGTTTGAGACAATTCACAAGCGGCTGGTGAGAGGAAAGCCTGGTTTATTGTTTTTTATTTATAAGGTGTTTTTGGTCATACAAGCTGATTTTAGTCTAAAATCGAGATCGAGACCTCTGGAGGGTTCTGTTTAAAGATTTTATTTCTCAAAAAGACAGGATAGTCACTTACATGAGAAACAATGTTTTGTAGTAATAATTATCAATAAAATCGTTCGATACAATACACTTTTAGTACAATAGATTACACAATTCACACATTAAATTTTGCATATTTAATAGTTTTCAACAACATATTGAGCAAGTTTTAACTTAAATGCGTTAAACGAGTTGAATTTTTTTATGACTGAGGGTATTTTATTATAAAGCTGTACTCCTTCATAAGTGAATATTTTTTTCCCGTAGTTAGTTCTTATCTTGGGTAGTACAAGAAAACTAGCTCGACGCGTGACTCGTTGAGTTACCTGTTTCAACTTTATAAAGGATAGGTTAGTATGGAGCGCGCTTGTAAATATTTTTCTGACCAGAATGCAAGTATTGTAGATATACAATTGTTTTATGTTCATTAGCTTGGTTTGTTTGTATATTTTACGAGTAGGTGTTAAGTAGTTATAATGAAGGGGTTATCATTACACACATATGATTTAAGTAAATTACACATAATTGTACATCTGTATATTAACATATGGTATATACCTGAACCATTTACTGTACTTCCGAAGGCTAGGAAACGGTCCCACTTCCAACGACGCTTCAGCGACGTCCGGATAAGACATTTGTGGTAGGTGTAGCCTCTTATATAAGATCTGTGCTGAACTAACTAATATCTGCAAAACAAAAGGTTACGTAAGCATTTGTTTTTAGGAACATAGCATCTCGTCTACGTCCCCCACATGTCACTGATGCAGTTTTAAGTCTCATATAATAGGTGGTGAGCTTATTGCCTATAGCGCCATCGCTCTTACGGGGATAATTTAATAATACTTTGCCCGATCCGGGAATCGAATCCAAGGCCTCATGTTGCGACCACTGTCCCGCACGCCCGCCCGACATCAGTCCCGCACAAATATAATCTTTTTATCACAATTGCAACGCCTAAGTAGTTCAGTGTCTAGATGGCCTGCTGCAATGTCCAGTTGGTAAATTATCGTCGAGGAAGCAACGTTTGGTGCGGTAAGCCTATAGATGAGTGTGCATTTTCATACCTCCTACATCCTACTACATCCTAGATTTTGTAAATAGTCGCTAGAACAACTCCTGACACTAAATTGGCTCCTAACCAGAAGAAGCTATTTTCTTCTAGAAGATTGATATTTGTTGTACTTACATGTACACAATAAGCGATATAGAAACCAAATATAATGGTAACTATTAGAGAAGTCCAAAGTCCACATTTCATATAGGCCTCGTGGATGCCCAGGATACCACCACCGAGGCATCCTTTTATCAAGTGTCCTGTTGATTCCAGAGCACTGAAAACAAAACAGTAAATAACACGGCATAGTCAAGCGATTATTTAATGGTTCGATTCCCGCACGTGCATACATAGCATCACGCCAGTATTCCCCAAGGGTGCAGGCAGAAGTGTACCCATCAGTACTTGTACATCCACATTTCCACAGTGCTGTTATTAAGTCCCATGTAATAGGTGGTGAGCCTATTGCCATCAACCGGTCACAGTTCCGAACTCCGGGTTGGTACTGAAAATTTTCTAACAGAAAAACTCAATAAAGCTTTTCCCGACCCAAGAAACGAACCTGAGATCTCCTGCTCAGCAGTCGCGCTAGGGACCACTAGACTAACGAGGCAGTTTCAGAATGAATGCATGATACAGAATGTAGTAGACTGTCTACATGGCACCCATTCTCAGGTTCCTCATTCTGAAACTCATATCGTCAGTCCAATCCCTAGCTCAGGAAACAAGACTTTAAGGAAATTTAAACAAAATGAAGTCTATTAACAAAATATGCTATTTACTTTAATCGTATGGCCTTCAAATGGGAATAATTGGTTCGTCCTTATAAACTAAAGTTATGTAATTTAACATTAGATAAAGAATAATGACTAGTATGCTGATAATGATCCTTAATTTAGAGAGGCGAATTCACAGTGAAGGTTGAATCGTTTGAGGATGAATTGCTTATAGATGTCAACTAACAAATTGATGGTAATAATATATGTACGTAGGCAATAATCATCTAAAATGGTACGTATTGACAATATAATTGTTTTACACGTGAACTTAATATCAGTTAGGGAAGCAAACTAAAATCAATTGACGTTTCATAAGTGCATGTTATTTTGCCTATTTGAAATAAAAACCTTTGACTTTGACTTTCACAAAAATAGCACAGTATCAGCCTATATTCCCCGAAGAGTTTAAGCAGGTACATCTCACCGATGTCGTTATGTCCCATTAGTGTATTGCCATCAACCACCGGACTCCTCCGAAGAATTTTCTAATAGAAAAACTCAATAACACAATGATTTTTTTTATATACATGGTGTAAGTCATCGGTCATAATGCCTATATAAATTTCATTTATTATTTCTCAGGTACTTTCTCAGGCTCCTCAAGATAAAAAGATGGGCGTTTGAGATTCTTAAAAAGAAAAAATTCTACTTTTGTATTCCTTTAAGTTTAATCGATACCAATTTTATGGTAAGGGTTGTTAAAACGAGGATTTAAAAACTTTAATGGATGTTAACTGTGACACAGTAGCTCAGTTGGGAGAGCGATGACATGGATTGTCAAAGGTCGCAGGATCGAAACCCGTTTCTATTATCTTGCAATGTTTGAATTACCCCTTGCTTCACCCGAGAATTGAACCCACGACCTTACGCTCAACAGCTATGGTTGTAAACACGCCAACAAGGCAGGCTTATATGATTATTTTTTATGTCTAAATGGATCTACGTTTGGCCACCAACTAGCCTGATGGTAAGCGACGGTGTGACCGACGAAACCAGGAGAAATCTCGAAATATATTATTCTAGAACCAAATATTAATGTCGTTCTTACTTGGTGGGTTTGGCGATACATCGGTGTGCTACAAAGTCGTAGTTGTCCTTCTCCGAGTGCAGGACATACTTGGGATTGCTGTCTGGTGAAGGTTGGGGAGGGGGCTTCCTTACTGGGTCCTCAACATTTGCGTTGTTCACCTGGAAATTTTAAGCAACGGTGTGTTGCGATTACAGTGAATTTTATGAGCATTTTACTTAAGGCATCTTTGTTATTGGTGATGAGCGAGTTGAGCGAGAAACTTGTAACGAATACAAATAAAGTAATACGGGTTTAGTAATCTTAAATGATTGCTAATTAGAAATCTTCAGGGGTCTCCTTAAGATGAAAAGTGAACATGAAATTTTATGGATGCTACCATGACACGATAGCTCAGTTGGGAGAGCCATGACACGGTATGTCAAGGGTCGCGGGTTCGAGTTCTGCTCGTGTCTATTATTTTTCATGTTTTCCTTAGAAAATAATAATTAAAGTAATACATTTTTGTGGAAATAAATAGATAAATAGAATAATCTTTATAGTGCACCATTAGAGTAATGTAAAACATAACAAATCCGGTCGCGAGCAGGATTAAACATTGTGCTTCCTGGATAAATACTTCAAGCGCTCTGTCAACTAACCCACTCCGAATTAGACATGGGCTAATTAACTCAGGTAAAAGATAGGATACGTCATATATCATTAAAAGTAAAGATAGCATACCCGTGTCCACTTAATACTAAAGTAACTTTACGTTGCATTTTATATCCGAGATTGGTAACTCCGGCTTCTAAACAAATCCACCATAGTGTGTCTGGACAAATGTAGCCGGAGACTGATAATTTGATTAATCCGCGGAACAATTAAGTGACATAGTAACATAATAATTCATTTCCCTGCATACTTTACTGGTAGTCGTGTCGTTTTGTTGGACTTTCGCGGTATTTTCACACGTTCATTCTCTCTCATCCCTCAGCCGCCCACTCCAGGCATTCTATACCGTTGTCAGGGTCGAATATCGGGTGTGGAATTACTCGGAAGTATATGTTTATACTGAAGGTGATAGTGAAGGAGTGATACATGTCCGCTTTGGAATATATATCCGAAGAAATAAATGTCCGGAGTTACCCATGCCTACTCCTAATTCTTATTCCACATTTTAATACGTTTTATAGTGCCTATATTCAATTACTTTAGAAAGTAAGTAAATATTTACTTGACCCAGTCATTAAGGACACAATTAATGAAGATATACAAAAGGAAAATATGGTTGTTGGTGGTCATTGTGTGCCTTACGGCTGTGCCAATAAGGTTTAGTTCAGCAAATCGCCAGACCGCTGGTGCCTGACGCTGATTTTAAACTGGGCCTAAATCTGTATACTCTCGAAAGTTTTTTTTTTCTTGATAACAATAATATTTCTATTGTATCTGGTAATTAGCGACTCAACATACTAACTGGTGAGGAGTCTAGATGTAAATTAGTTTTATACAAGATGACCTAAAAACATCGTAAAGTGGGAGTCCTCAGAGTCAGTAGAGCACCGCTAGAGGCACACGAACCACCCCCATGCACGCACTGCGACCCCTTGCAACTGTCAAGTTATGATCAGTTTTATGTTCCCTAACCTTTCACACTAGACCACACGAAAGAAGGACAAGATTTCAGCATATCCGGTCAATTTTAAGTCTTAAGATATGGACACTAACGACAAACTCACATATCAGATTGGGTTATCTAAGATAGAGAATTCACAACGATAATTCCCCATTGAAGGGCAGGCCGAAAGCTTAGTTTCCTAGCATAGCAACACGCCTGATTCCCCGAAGGGGTAGGCAGAGGTGTTCACCGTTGTACACCGACATTTCACCAATTCTGTTATCAAGTTCCATGTGTTAGGTGGTTACCCTATTGTAAAATTCCATACTACGGACTTGAGAATTTCTCAAGACAGACACTCTAACAGAAAAATCCTTGAATTTGTCCAATCTGGGAATTGAAGCCAGGACCTCGTGCTCAGTAGTCGCGCTTAGGACCACTAAACAAACAAGGCTGTTAAGTTTAGTTTCAGATAATTATTAATCAGTTCATGCAACTCGATACAGTGCAATACAATATTATGTCCATAACAACAATAAACAATACAATATAAATGAGATGTTTGTATCCCTTTACCGACCGACACATGAACAGACCCATTTACTGAAGGATAAATCTTAACACATGCCATTTAATAAAGACGTTATTAAAATCGTATTGGTTTCTATAATAATTTAATACCATATTTAGATAAATATAGATGCATCTTTCAAACTCATTAACGCATGCGTAGCAAGAAAGATTTATCTGTATTTGTTAAGGTAATCGCATCGGGGGCACATATCGATCGATCGAGGTTATGGTGCGCTTGCCGCATACCGAGACCCCTCCGTGCCTCCGAGAGCACGTTAAGCCGTCGGTCCCGGTTGTCAAATTAAGATCTATGACAGCCGTTACGGATAGTCAGAGGCCTGAAAGTCTGATAACCAGTCAAAACACGAGATATCGCCTTCGGTAACTGGGTTGTGGAGGTTAGATAGGCAGTCGCTCCGTGTAAAATACTGGTATTAAGCTGCATCCGGTTTGACTGGAAGCCGACCCCAATGTAATTGGGAAAAGGCTAGGCAGATTGATAGCTAGTTGCAAACTGTTCGGTAAATGGTCTTTGAGGTTAAGCAGCACTAAGTGCGGTTAGGCTCTCGATAGGTGTTAACGGCGCTAACTACTACAGCTGCCTGAAGGAGAGAACAGCCAATCACACTTTCCCCAGCCTGGGAATCGAACCCAAGACCAAGAGCATGAGCTCAGCAGTCGCGGTTGGGGGCACTAGACTAACAAGGCGTCCACTTTTCATTGGTTGTATTCCAGCTGTTGTTTAATAAGCAAGCAAACCAGGAATTAGAATTTAATGCCTATGACCTTGCTACTATAAAACATAATGAAGTGTTCAAATTGATTGAAACGAATGAGTTTATAATTCTATTGTTGTGTTACATCTTGCTGACCAAAAAGTCTTAGTGCGTCTTGACAGTCAAATAACTGTCAAGACAGTACTGACTTTAGCTTTCCTTTTTTAGGGTCCTATTCCTCAAAATGGAAAAACGGAACCTTAATTGGATCACTTGTGTTTCTGCTTGTGTCGAGACTTCTATCTATCTGTCAAGACACTTTTTTGTAGGAACCAATGGAGGTGTCAAGTTGAAATTAATAATAAATACTTAGAAAATTTAAATCTCCATAGACTTCCTTTGGAGTTAAAAAAATACGGTCATTTATGCCACATATTTTGGCACTTGCCAAATAATATCAAGACCTATTGGGCATTTGCCGTTGACGTTGAAGGATTCAATTTGGCATGAAGCAAGATCTCACAGAACAAGTAAAGGAATAGATCTGAAAACCGTTAATTTATAATCAAATCACATAAAAAGTGACGGAACCATCAGTATGCGAGTGATGTACACTTAGGCCTATATTTTTCACCAGTAGGATGCATTTAAATTTTACCGTAGGCCTCTGATAGGCCTTTACACACCAATAAAAACAATTATGAGGTATGCTGGTTTCCTCACGATGTTTTCCTTCACCATTTTAAGCAAGTGATACATGATTTAGTAGCGAGACTTGACTTTTGGGTTTTACATCATCAGCAGGCTACATTATAACAGGGAGAACTGAATATATATATATATATTTTTAAAATCGTTGCCCCACACTACGAATTGCTTCCTGTATCGTGGGTGCGTTTACAGACATATAATTTCACAAGCTCACACACACCCAGACCCGGAGCAATTATCTATAGATCGTACAAATATTTGCTCCGTGCAGGAATCGAACCTGCGACACGCAGCGCAGCAGTTGGTCTCTCGACCACTGCGCCAACCGCGCTGTCAAATAAGGTTTGTTGAAAATAGCAACCCTGAGAGATGTTTTCTATGGTGGGTTAAGTCACATGCAAGAAGGTTATATATAAAAGGTCACATGTCAGAATGTCGGAGACTTACGGGTTCAAACTCTGATACTAGTTTATTCATGAACCATATGATAAGTAAAAGTCAGAAGGAGCGGTAGCGGGAGAGGGCTGATTTTCTAATCGGACTACTAGTTCATAGTTAGGGAAAAAGCCGCATTCCCACTATCACTGGTAGGGGACAATTCGGGTCGCAGGCGCTATGTCTCAGCGACCCTGTAGTGGACGTGTTCATATGCAGTCGTATACTGCAAGGGTTTTGGCACGATATATTATAAGATTGATACTATTGACTTTGAATTGAGAATTTGTATCAGATAAATTAGGTATCTAAACAATAGTATGTATATAAATAGTGATAAGAGGTTATTGAACATAGATGAAACGACAGAGATGTGTCAGAATCGAAGCAAGTGGAAAAGAATCTCTGCATACCCCGACGAGAAACGTGAATGTATGTATGTATGTCTGCTTCTAAACA
The DNA here is from genome assembly GCA_935421205.1 of Xylocampa areola. Taxonomy (NCBI): domain Eukaryota; kingdom Metazoa; phylum Arthropoda; class Insecta; order Lepidoptera; family Noctuidae; genus Xylocampa; species Xylocampa areola. Next base: position 7,453,772 of record OW285225.1, on the reverse strand, counting down.
TAACATACCACGCCTGTATTCTCCGCAGTGGTAGGCAAATGGGATTATTTCACCAATGCCGTTATTAAGTTAAGTCCCATGTAATTTATATATATATAATTATCTACTGCCATCTTCCAGGCACAATTCCAAACTGTTTTTTTTCATCGTGTGGTTGATTTACAACCTAGTGTCAAAGTTTAAACTACCCGTACGCCTCTCACGTGACTTTACACACCATCGAGAACATTTCTCAGGTATGCTGGTTTGCTCACCATGTTTTTCTTCACCGTTATTAGCAAGTGATAATTCTAAGACGCACATAACTCCGCCTTGGATTTGAAATTGCTACCTTTGACTTGTCAGTCCAATGGTCATACCACTAGGCTATCACTGCAGACTGCGGACACTTGGGGGCTGAGTTGCCTGTGTTCGTAAGAGCGCACCCATAAAATGGAATCGCTACACGTGACCTGCGTGGTGCAAAGCAGGTGACACAACTATGGTTCCTTCGGCCGCGGCTGGTTACCACCCACCGGTCGAAGCCAAGTCGTGAAGCGACCTAGTCGTGCTTCGGGATGTAGTCAGGTGCAACCGTTGTGGGAGACGGGTCTGGGGGCAGTTGCATAATCTCTCCAACTATCATTCTCCGCAAATCTATCCACTCTACTTAGAGTGAATAGATTTCTTCTGGATCTACGTGATCCATCCTGGACCACACCGTCATTTACCATCAGGCAAGTTGGTGGTCAAACGTAGTTCCATTTATATAAAATAAAACAACAAAACACTCCGGACTGTAAGACTGTCCGACTCATGGATAGAACCCATTTTTCGATTGTCGAAATCCTTTATGGGCGCCATAGCAGACTCTTACCGACTAAAACCACACAGCCATTCACTTATCTTTAATAGGGTTCCAGGATCACAGCTGCATTTCCTACAACGGGGATCAAACTCTGGACCTCACGCACCTCACCAATGAGGCAGTCTAATTTAGTTTGCAATTATTTATAAAATATGAAAAAAAGGACTTACGTAATTAGAATTCAATTCCATACTGAAGCACAATAATTTACACACTGTACACAACCATTTCCTCAAGTAGTTTGATCTCGTGTCAATTAAATGTTCTGCGCAGACGACTCCGTTGTGCGGCCTTCTGCTTTACACTTCAGTGCAAAATAACACGGACCAATAAAATTATTTAGGATATTTTTGTCACTAATAATAACAAAGTATGTAGGTACAAATAAGAGCAATGAATACTATGTCCTTGACAAATAAGTAGAATATTTAAGCTAGTTTTGGAATTTTAGATTACAAATTGTTTTGTTTATTTGCAGTGCACATTAATTATACCTTTGACTTTTAATGACGATAAAAAAATATGTCACTTAAGTACCTAGTTTGAGAAACAAAATATTAGTAATTATGTGCATTTAAATAATTATGTTATTACAAATATATGTATGACAAGAATCTTTCGCTACATTTTGAATTAGGCGCGTCGAGCTACGAACAATTAAAACCGTGAATACGAAATCCGTTGTCACGTGTGACTTACAGTACTGTATCGTAATTGATTTGTCACACTCGATTTGTAATTAACACTAAATATTATGTTTCATGTTTAAAACCATAGAGGCTACAAGGGTTTGCCACGCAAATCGGTAAATTTCTAAACAGTACGCCAACGTCGAATTAATTTTATTTAAAAAACGTCTAAAATTTAAATTTCTACTACTAAACCTCGTGCTGCTATTTAGAATTTTCTAACTGAAAAACCTATACGATAAAACTTTGAAGTTATTATATTAAATGGAAAAAGAATCCTGTTCGCGACCGTATTCTTTTTCCATTTAATATAATAACTTTAGAGTTCGCTAAGCATGCGTTAATGCTTTTCAAAGATTTATCTTGGATAAAACTTTGTCTGATCTGGAAATCGAACCAGGACGTCACGTATTCATTTTATGCGCAAATATAATATGATCACTGCACAAGATGTTCTACCAGGATGGACGAGTGTGAGTAAGGGTTTTCAGGATATAAGTGTTTAATAGTTAGTACCCAATCAGTTTAGATATTATGATATGAAGTGTATGTGGAAAGAATTTCTTTAAATCAAATAAAACCGAGGTAGCACCATCTACTTCAACACAAAATATTTAAGATGCATTTGCACACAGGCGTTCAGTAACCTTTACCAAAACACGTACTTGGTACCTCATAACATACAAAAACCGTTTGTTTTTTGACATTTAACGAATCGAGCAGAAACTTCAAATAAGGAAAATAAATACAAAAACAAAGCGACAACAAAAAATTCGAATTCGCACAAGATACATATCAATAATGATTATTCTGTTATAATAAGGTTGGATGAAGGAAGATAATAAGTACAAAAATATAAGTTGCAGTCTTAGACATAATATTTTTGCTTATATCCTAGGATTATGGTTGTAGTAACTACAGTTGTAAAAGAAAAAACAAAATGGTGAACTGTGGGCTTACTCTTGAAAATAATTCCGCTCGATTGACATTGGAAATATATCAGTGGGCTTACTCTTGAAAATAATTCCGCTCGATTGACATTGGAAATATGTCAGTTCGTACTTTTAAATGCCAGAATATCTAAAAAATAATTATAGATTCGGGATAATATGAAGACAGCATACTTTAAAATTAAGGCAACTTTAATGTAGGTAAATTTATTTTACATTTACGCATTATTCTAAGGCGTCTATTTAATATTGAAATTGGATTGGAATTGGTATTAGTTTCAAGAGTAACCCTGCAGTTCGTACTTTTAATTGCCAAAATGTCAAAATAAATATTATAGATTTGGGATATTATGAAAACAACACGCTTTAAAATTAAGGTAACTGTAATGTAGGTAAACTGCCTCGTTGGTCTGGTGGTCCCAAGAGCGACTGCTGAGCAGGAGGTCTCGGGCTCGATTCCCGGGTCGGGCAAAGTGGTATTGAGTTTTTCTGTTAGGAAATTCTCAGTAGCAGCCCGGAGTTTGCCACCTATTACATGGGACTTAATAACAGCATTGGTGAAATGTGGGTGTACAATTATGTACACGGTACACCTCTGCCTACCCCTTCCGGGAATACAGGCATGATGCTATAATAATGTATAATGTAGGTAAATATATTTTAAAATTATGCGTTGTTTTAAGGCGTCTATTTAATATTGGAATTGGATTGGAATTGATATTCGTTCCAAGAGTCGTTTAAAAAATTAGGTAGCTGTCTGTAATACGACAGACGTGTTCAGTCTAATTGTCTTATTCTAAATATTTATCATAGCAGGTCTTTGATTGACGTCAATTGTTTTGTTTAGGAACGGATTATAGTATTTTTGTTCCGGATCCAGATTATACTCAAAAGATTCCGTTCTATTAAACTTCCGGCTATAAAAGTCACATAATGACTCTGTTATCATGCTAATTTACGCGTAAGAATGCAGGAGGATTACATAAACGAGTCAAGAGATGAACTTAATTATTCAATGTAACTTCAAACAAGTTTATATATTACGTGTTTTAAAATAGGCGATTTTTTTTATTATTTTTTCCTTGCCCTTTTCAATGTTTAGGTTATTGACCTTATATTGAATATGTTTAATAAATAGAATTGGCCACATTAGACATCTAGTAGAACTCAAGACATTTATTTTGAGTAGTTTAATATAGGCTTATACAAAGACGTGGTCACAGCTTGGAGTAAATCCCACACTATGCCATAACGCAGTAGAAACGTTTTGATTAAAACTCATTTTTAACCGACTTTATAAAAAGGAGGAGGTTTATCAATTCGACCGTTTCGTTTTTTATATATATATTAGATTGTCTAAATTTACTAGCATAAAAACAGTGTTTGTAAGTTATTTGCAAAACTTTGACTTTCTCCAAGTGGATGTACACACATCTGTGTGTTCGTTTTTTATGTGTCCTTAAACCATGCATTTAATTATGATGTTGTGTGCCCACAATGGTTTCTGCTATGTACAATTAATTCTGCTATAACAAACGTTTTGAATAATATTTGTAATTAGAAAAGAGGCATTGCAATGCACGTTGCACATAGCACATTGGGCGTGAGGACAGTATAAAATAATAAACGTAAATGAAAGAAATGAAAATGTATACGCGTCTAATGTTTGAAAACTAAAGGACGGGCCATTGGTTTTCGTGCGAAGTTATAATACGTGACTGAGGTAAAAAATATTAAATAAAAACGAACAATGATTTTTCTGCAAGCGAGTGTAATTTTTTATGTAGGTAAATTATTTTAACTTACAGCATGTACAGTCCTGCCGAAATTAGATAGATATTAACAATTTTGATTTTACTTATACTAAATGAATAAAAAAAACACAGTAGTAATTTAGTAGTAATTTAGTATTAATATTGTTTAATTTAGTTTAAAGTATTATTGAATTACTCTCCTTGTGCCATTAATAATATATAATTATGCACGTGACTGTAATTACATCTCATAATCATCCATCTGTGTGTACTGTAGATCACAATACAGCATAATCATTTTATCATCTTAACAAAATTTACCTATCTTATCACAGCCAGAAGATTTATCTGTTTAGTGAACTATTCCGTGAAATTTTACTATAACAGTGAATCCACGTAAATGTACAAAAAAGTTTTACTGTAGTCATTTAAATGTAAATATTAACATTGTCGCGTCCTTTCTTTGTAACACAGAATATGGATGTGTTATCTTATCTCGAGACGTCCTTAACAGATTTTCATGGCTTGCAATTATAATTTATGACTGTTCTAAAGACTATCTTAGTATTCGTCTTTACAAAATAGGGAGTCGTCTGTTTGCGTTAATTGTTAATAACTATGTCGTTGCTATCGGCTACTTAACAAACTCGCTTTTTTATCAACAGGTTGTGGTATCAAAGTTGTTGATCTTTACCTGTGCAATATTTATAGAGCAAATGATAAACAAATTGAAATTATTTCAGAGATGTATAAATCAAATTAATCTTACTAGCCTATGTTAGCTAGGAGAATGTAAGGATTGTAACGGTACCCCATACATCTAAATCGGTCCCGGCATTTAGAAGTTATGGTTGAATAAATAAACTCACAATCATTCATACACACCTCTAAAACATAACGTTCCTTTTTTTGGGCTGTTTTGTAAAAATATTTTTAAACTATTAAAATAATTTAAAAAATTGATGTTCACTTTGAAATATTAGCATCGCGTAAACTCCGTACGGCTCTAAGAATAAGTTCTTGACATTGTCAAACATAACATAACATAGCATCACGCCTGTATTCCCCGAAGGGATAGGCAGAGGTGTACACAATTGTACATACACATTTAACCTATGCTGTTATTAAGTAATAATAGTAAGTATAATAGGTGGCGAACCTATCGCCATCAACCGGGCACAATTCCAAGCTCCGGGTTGCTACTGAATACTGAATTCCCTAACAGAAAACTCATTAAAACACTTTGCCCGACCCGGGAATCGAACCCGAGACCTCCTGCTCAGCAGTCACGCTGGGTACCACTAGACTAACGAGGCAGTTGTCAAAGAATGGCAATTTCACATGCTTACTTTTATTCAAAAAAATATTAATATAAAAAGAAATGTTATTGATTCTTTTATTTATTCGTGTTCAGTATCAGCAATATAGTCATCTTGTATGTTAAACTTTTTTACCTACTTGTACTTTAACAGAGAAGTTCGGAAGTAAAGGAATACATTAATAACATAACCAGCCCATAACTGTCTCATCCGGCACAGCCTCCAGGATGGATTTCTCATTCACGACAAAAACAGAGCCCTAAGGGCCTCTCACCACGACGCCAGCTCACTGGGGATTGACGATTTCAGACCATTAAATCTGGGTTTCCTCACAATGATGTCGTGATGCCACGGTGAATGCAGCTGGGTACCACCATGTCCCACACACAAAAAAAAGGATTCTCAATGTTTTCCCAAATGTTTTCAAGCGCTAAACGACGTTTAGCTGTTTTACATAACGAAACTGTTTTGTAAATCAGCTAGGAGTTTTATAAATCCATCTGTGACATACTCATAATCACGACATATCACGTCAAAATATTAAATATACCTACATAATAAAATTGTATAAAAAATACAGTTATTCTAATGATCGTCAAGATAATTAATCACAGAGTTTTGGGACAGTTCATCCTCATATGACGCGCATACTTTTGTCGAGTTACTAGATTTGATGTTCATTTATTTTTCTCTACAGTATATTATCCTCATAGAACTAGTTTTGTAGTTGTATCAAGATGAAGGTGTCGAGTATATTTTGCTGGACCGTATTTTGTTTTGAAAGTGTGGAAGGGAAATACCCAGACCAAACTTTGTATATAACAAGTGTAAGAGAAGTGTGGGTCACGTTCTCATAAGAGGATAAGATGAAGCCCCCGCGTTCAGCTCAAAAAGAAAGTTAATTTAATCAAAGTATTTTAAATCCCTGCCTGACTGCTTTTTCGGTTTGGTGGCCGTTTGCCAAGCGTGAGATCCTAGGTTCACTAGAATAGTTGTGACGAGGTAACAGAAGGTATAATAATATATATAATATCATGCCTATATTTCCGCAAGGGGTAGGCAGTGTTGTACACAGTTGTATACCCACATTTCACCAACCCTTTTATTAATTCTCATGTAATAGGTGGTAAGCCTATTGTCAGAGCACAAATCCAAACTCCGGGCTGCTACTGACAATTTCCCAACTGAAAAACCTAATAACACACCGTTCATAATATGTATGTCAATCTTTATTTTTAAAGATCGGTGTCTTCCAACGTCGTCACACGGGTGAAAGTTTATTGACCCCGATCGTAAACATTTGTTAATATGGCATTAATTGTAATAAAAACAAGCTGTACCCGCGACTTTGTTCGCGCTGTACTTGAACAAATTTCCGAATACGACACGATTTAAGCAAAATTTTTTAATCCAATTATTTCAAAATTTTTTAATCCGTTGATCCGTTTCGGAAATTATTCGATACAAACTGTCAGACAGACACAAAAATTCAAGAAACTGTCCTTTATTCGCCTAATCAGGCGTCGGTGCATAGCAGCTTCCACTGTTTTGAAATCACATACATACCTATTAAAATTTTAATTATTGGTATATATTATTATTGTACCTATACAGATATGTTAGGTGCTAATTTATTAGAAAACTTCCTTTGGGGTTTATTTAAATAAATTTGTTGAAAAATAAAGGAAAAGAAATTCGCTGTCACAGTAACAGCAAGACAAAAAATATTACTTTAATTGGGAACATTTAAATGATAAAATAGTAGAAAAAGAATACGGTCTCGAGCAGGATTCGAATCTGCGCCTCCCGGATAATATTCTGATCCGGATAATATTCGGTCACCTGTATAGGGAACTGAATAGATAGCAATGACGTCGCCAAAAGACGTATTAAAATATGGAAGAAGAATTCGAGGCGGTGAGCAGAGGTCGAGATGGCTCAGTGGTCAGAGCGCCTGGAGTATTTCCACAAAAAAATATAACTTACTACCTAAGAACTAAGGTTCGCTAAGCATGCTTTAATGCTTTTCAAAGATTTATCTTTGTTGAAATAGTGTTTAAATGAATTCTAATCAGACATAGTAACCCCATCAGAAAAGTTCAGAAATAATAGGATACTACCCATCAACATAACGGGATCCTCCTCTCTACTACACCATAGGGTATTTGGAGTAGCTTTGGGTAATCGATTCGTCGATATCACACGGCAACAGTGCTGTAGGCACAATATGTCCATTACTTTATATTAGCCTTTATACAGGCATGTAGGGTGGCCAGCATAAACAATAACTTTGGACAACAATGTAGCTATGACATTATTTAAATATTTTGATTGATATAATTAGACTTAGAGAGCTTTTATTTGGAATTAGAAATACCTTTCTTATTGGTAACGTAAAATGAGAATATGAAGCAAGGTCATCCGGTTTGCAAGTCCCATGCATAGACTCTAGCTGTACCACCGTATTTCTATCTACTTACGAAATGCCAATTCTCTTTGTAAATTCTTAAAATGATGTCCTGTATTGCACTAAATAAACGCCTCCGTACCTCATAGTGCACGTTAAGCAGTCGGTCCCGGTTGTCAAATTAAGATCTATGACAGGCCCGTTTCGGGTAGTCAGAGGCCTGAAAGTCTGACAACCAGTCATACCACTAGATATCGTGTTACCCAGTAACTGGGTTGTGGAGGTCAAATAAGCAGTCGCTCCATGTAAAATACTGGTATTAAGCTGCATCCGGTTTGACTGGAATCCGACCCCAATGTAATTGGGAAAAGGCTAGGCAGATATATAGCACAAAATAAACGCATTATCTATCTATCTATCTAGGTGCAAGTTCAATTGCCGGGCCGGGCAAAGTATAATTATTTTTGTTAGGAAATGTTCAACATCAGCCCTGAGATTTAAATTGTATACTATTAACGGCAATAATCTCCACCACATAGAACTTAATAAAGGCATCGGTGGAATGTGGCTGTACTGCTGTAGGTACACCTCTGCATAGCCCTTCCGGATATACAAGCGTGATGGTATCTTATGATTATGCATAGTTGAATAGCAGTTTTCATTTCTTTGAAATCACGGATCATTTTAATTTAATTGTTGGTATACAATATGATATAATAATTTGATTTATTTAATTAGACTTAGCGCGCAACTTTAAATAACGTTGATTAGTAATTATTTCATAGAAAACCCGCTACCTTCCTAAACGGTAGCGTAAAATGTGAATATGCAGCAGGGTAATCCGGTTTGCTAGGTTCGATTCTCAGTTGGCAATAGGCTTATCGCTTATTAAATTAAAGTTACAATATTAAATGGAAAAAGAATACGGTCGCGAACAGGATTCGAATCTGCGCCTCCTGGATAGATACTCCAGGCGCTCTGACCACTAAGCCATTTCGACCTCTGCTCGCCACCGCGAATTCTTCTTCCATATTTTAACACGTCATAAGGCGACGTCATTGCTATCAATTCAGTCCCTTAACAAGTGACCGAACCGACACGACTAACTTTGCAGTTGTTTGCAATGTCGTTGAGAATGCAATTAATATAATTCAAGAACATTTTTTGAAAAGCATTAACAAAATCCTGTTTGCGACTGTATTCTTTTTCCATTTAATATTGTAACTTTAGAGTTCGCTAGGCACGCGTTAATGCTTTTCAAAAATGTATCTTGGCTTATTAATTATTTATTAACAAGGCGTGAGTTTATGTATGTGTGTTAATTAAGTGTTTTGCAGACTCGCCACTCCTAAAAGGGGACCATGTCCCATAAAAGTCGATTATTTGGTAAGCCTACATGCACACCAGTAAAATTTGCATTGGCATTCCCTCGTCGACCGTCGATTGTCCCAATAAACCGTAATCATTTGACGAACCGTGGTGGCAAAAACAGAATATACAGGGTGTAAACGAATTGTCATTATGATAAAGCTTGACTGCAGTAGGGCTACTCTTGAAAATAAATCCACTAGATTGACATTGGAAATATATCAATTCGTACTTTTAAATAGTAAAATCTCTTAAAAATATTTGAAGATTCGGGATAATAAAAAGCCAACAAGCTTTAAAATTGAGATAGCTGTGATGTCGGTAAATTTATTTTAACATTACACATTGTTTTAAAGTATAGATTTAATATTGGAATTTGATTGGATTGGATTTGGATTGGAATTGGGTCAGAATTCGATTGGAATTTGTATTAATTTCATTTCACAGGGGTTTTAAAACTAATAGAAATATCGAAAAATACATATAACTATTTTGACTGGTCATTGCTTAATCGTTTTATCCAAAAAAGAATTACAAATTATGCATGTTATTTATATATATTAAAATGTTTGCCCTTCTTTACTTTTAAACTTATAGGCCACTAAGTAAAATAAAATTCATTCACTTCCTGATCTTTCTCTCATCTAGCTTTTCCGTTTATTTCAAAGGCAGGTTAAACTCTTGCTTCATATTAATAACATCAAGAAGTTTGACAGGAATAACAACTTTATCATATACACACGTAGATAGCATCATACCTGCAATCTCCAAAGAGTTAAGCAGAGAGCTTTATTTCACCGACGCAATTATTACTGCCTATTGTCATTAATAGGGGCCCGATTTCAAACTTCAGGCTGCTACTAAAACAGAAAAAGCCAATTACACTTTGCCCGACCTGGATATCAAGAGCAGGATCTCACGCACAGCATTCACGCTTGCGACTACTATACAAACGAGGCAGTCATCGGCTGCGGCATATAATACTAGTACTACTATAACTTTAATAGTGGGTAACTTCCAAACGAAAATGTTCACTTAACTATTTAACTTAATACAAACGCGAGTAGTTACAGTTTTGGGTGACTCCGATTCCAATTTTGTAACCATATGGGTATTACTGTCGGTTAATGTGAAGACCTCGCCAGGTTAGCCATGTGTAGCAAGAAAATTAGGACAATTTCTTTTGCGAAGATTGCTTTTTCTTCTTGTATGGTTGTAGTGTCAAAGTTTAAATCTCTCGTAGGCTTCTGGAATGGCTTTACACGTCATCGACAACATCTTTTAGGTGTTCCGGTTTTGACGATGTTTTCCTTCACTGTTTTAAGCAAGTGATACATGATTACGAAAAGTCTATGTTATTGCAAAAGGTCTGTAGGTACTTGTGACTTTTGACCACTTTATACGAATAGGCTGTACGATTATGAATACACGATCAACACGTTCCTAATATGACCCTTCGAACTCGTCTTCATTCGAAAAATAATAGGAGTTTGACGTATTATATCACAATTTACCTCAGAAATTTACTCATTCTAACCGTCACTCTTGATAAAATAATCACGTGAATCATTGTGAATTCGAATACCGCATGAAAAAAAAATTTCTAACATCATCATCTTCACAGCTTTTGCCCTCTCACTTGCCGGGTAAAGTCTCCTCCCTTTTACGCCACGCCTGTTTTGGGCCAGTCTTGTCTTCCATAAGTCGTAAGTTGACCCATTTATTTAGATTTTCTATTGCTTACAGATAGTTGTTTCGGACTTGGGTATGATTGCAGTGGACATTCGATGCGGAGGAATGAGGATCATGTGACGAGGAAAGCTATATAGAGTATAAATGTTGAAGGCTATACGAGTAGAAACGATGGATCGACTGTGAAAGATGATATAGATAGAAAAGGGGTGGCTACCGAGATGACAGCTGGCAGCTGATGGTGTATGGAAGAAAAAGACATGCTGCGCCGACCCCGATTAAATTGGGATAAGGGCAGGGGGATCATATGATGTCTATGTCTGTAAATGCACCCAAAATACAACACATCAAAGAAAAAAAATGACACATTATTTCTCAGTAGGACAACTAATAATAATAATATAGGAGGGATATATGGTGACCCTAATCCAAACCCTTGGGGCTATTAAACAGTAATGATAATTGCCACGATACTGTCCCACATTCTCTAGATTTTGTGGTAATGTCTGCAATGTATTTACTAAGTTATCCGTTGTATAGTGAACTTCAAAAGTATGCCCAATTTTTGTACATACTTGTCATACTTGAATGCGCCATTGGTCTAGTAGACAATCTTCAATTCAATGTCACATAAATGCAACAAAATTTTAATTGTTGAAACATGACAATAAATTATTAAATACAGTATATATTTTTGAAAAATTGTTCCGCATGATTGTATACATTTTTGTGGAAAGGAACCTGCGCCTCCCGGATAAATTCTTCAGGTGCTTTGACTGCTAGGATATCTCGACCTCTGCTCACGACTCTTTCTTCCACATTTTTTAATACATCTTTTGGTGACGTCATTGCTATTCTATTCAGTCCCTATACAGGTGACGGAATCGTCCTCGAACGTAATCGTTATCCGGGTGGTGCAGGTTCTAATCCTGCTCAACACCGTATTTTTCTTTCCACAATAATTTATAACCTTGACATTATTATTTGAATAAAACACAATCAATATCTATAAACAAAATATATTATAAACATTATTATATACATATTTACAAAAAGCGGATATTTAATATCCATAACGAATGTATAAATCCTTTGTCTTTCATAGGTACCGCTTTTCACAATACTTTCACATAACACTTAATATTTCTACATAAGTGTCATTCTTGGTGCACATACTTCAGCAGAGGTTTCTCTATCATCATCTTCTTGCCCTGGTCCTAAGCCTAAGGGTTCGCCACAATATGTTTTTCTCTTCCATTCTTCCCTATCAGCCGTCACTAAATCGTTCACTCCCTTTTCATTCATATCATCGGTCACACAATCTATCCATCTTTTATGTGCTGTCTCCCGCTCCATCCATAAACATTCATATTCATATCAAAGAAATTTTCTATCAAGTTGGGATAAATATAATTTGAATCTTCTTGATACACGTTCTTTTCTTCCTCTTCTTCTTGTCCTGGACTCAAGTTATATGTTGTCAATACAATTTGTTTTCTTCTATTCTCCTCTATCAGTCTTCACGTTACCCATCGTTCATTTCCTTTTCATTCATATCATCTGTCATACAACACATCTATTTTTTCTTTGGTTTTCCTTTCTCCATACATCCTTCAACTCTTGGTCACATCTGTTTCATCTTCCCCTCATATTATGTTCATACATGATGTGCATTTTTTTGCGTATATGAATCCTTATTGCTGGATTTTTACTAACTTAAACACACACAGGGAGTGAAGGACCAACTTTTACCGGGATTTCGAAATCGCAGCTGCATTCGTTGCAACCCCTGCAGATTCGTCGAAAGTATTGGCGGATTCTGGCAATTTGTACTGTGTCTAATATTCTTTTATTGAATAATAAGAAGTAGCACTAAGAAACAAACCGAGTATTATCAGGAAAAAGTTCTTGATACTTCTCGATCTGAAAATGCAAAAGAAAATGGTGGATATTTTTTTTCATCAAAGAAAAAAATTTAAGCTGACATTGTAAGAGCGTTAAATTATATTTTACAGGTTCCGTAGTGGGTGCTCAGCCAAACTATATCAAATTAAAAATCATATCTATGAGGCACTTTAGAATCTGTAAATTTGTCAAATAATGATTATTTTTTAAGTAGACATAATTTGTATAGTAGGTTGACCAATCTGATATGTTTACAATGAGCATAAAAAAAGCTCTAAATGACATTTCTCTAATTCTTTGTCCACAATAACCCATCTCCATGAACCATCCTGTATATTTTAACGTCTTTCTTTATTAGGTATTACAAGTTATTATGAGGGGTTATTATGTAATTCAAGATAAATCTTTGTAATGCATTAACGCATGCTTAACGAACTCTAAAGTTATAATAACGAAAAAGAATACGGTCGCGAACAGGATTCGAACCTGCGCCTCCCGGATGAATACTCCAGGCGCTCTGACCACTAAGCCATCTCGACCTCTGCTCACCACCGCGAATTCTTCTTCCATATTTTAACACGTCTTATGTCGACGTCATTACTATCAATTCAGTCCTTATACAAGTGACCGAACCGACATGACTAAATTTGCAGTTAATACAATGTCGTAAAGAATGCAATTACCTTAATAATTCAAGATAAATCTTTGAAAAGCATTAACGCATGCTTAGCGAACTCTAAAGTTATTATATTAAATGGGAAAAGAGATTATTATGTAAGTCAGATATAATAATAACTTATGGATTAAAAGCATAATATTTATGGATATAAATATTATATAGAGGAAAGCTTTGTTTCTTTATTTGTTTGTAGGTCATTGATAAACTCTGAATCTACTGAACCGATTTTTATAATTCTTTCACCATTAGAAAGAAAGCTACCACTATATTTAGAAGTAATATAAAATATATTTTATTTCAGTTTTAGCTGTGCCCCGCGGTTTCATCCGCGGTATGATCATATTATAATTAGACTAAGTTACTCCTTATATAGTCAGCTACCTGCCAGTAAATCTTATCAGAATTGGTCCAGCTGTTTTTAAGATTAGCCGGCACAAACAAATAGACAGACAAAAATGTTTAAAACTGATTTTTAGGCATAGGTATCGTGCAAGTAATAGTATGAGCTTAAAAAAACTATTATTTCGACATTACAAACAGAGACTTTAATTTTATTTATTTGTATTGATTTATTGATTAGCATTAACAGCATTCTAAAGTTTGTAAGTTCGAACCCAAGTCTCTCTGACTTCTGGTCGTATCATCGGAAATAGTTTAATACCGCGTAAGTAGATAACAATTGTAGATTCGGCTTAATTTCCTTTGATAGTGTTACACGACAAGATTAAAATCAATTTTATTTATTTGTATTGATTATTAAGCAGTACTACCATTACGAAAATTGCAGCGAAAATTGCCGGGGCGGATTGCTAGTACTCTATAATTTAAATGAATCCGTGTTACTAACATAACGATACCTGAAATTAACTATCGACCTCCTTTCATCAGCACTACACATTATAATAAAATAACATTTAACCGGAAAACAAAAACCCATATAATTTATTAACACGCGATTAATCCGGTTAAAAGTTGTTTTATTATAATACATATAAAATGTTCGTACTTGATTCCCTTCATGTAATCTTCCTCCCAAAACACTATAGTCTCGATGAAGGCTGGGAACACGATGCCTATGAAGCCCAAGAGAAATTGACCTAACTGAAAATAGAGAACATTTAAATTATTGCATAATATTTATACAAGGGTAGGCAGAGACTATCAATTTACACTAAACTCGCGACAATCTAAGTAGTCCGATTTGTCGTTTCTCATTTTACCTTTGTACCTATGAATGTCTACGTAAGAAATTGAGACATCAAATTCATAATCCTAAATAATTGCTATGTTACCCATACACTATAACAACGATCATTCGTAAATCTCGAGTTTAACTTTATAATGAAAAAATGCACTCAAAGGAAACGTCAAATCGGACTTCTTTGATTGTCGCGAGTATAGCTACAATTCCGACACAACTCTTTAGCATCATCTACTAAGTGCATTAACCTCTTTATGCAATCTTGTTGGTTTAGGTTGCTCTTGAGATATCCTTCGTTGAGAAGTGTCGATAAAAATATAAATAAACAGCTGACGTCAACCGTTAGGTATCGTTCACCCCATATTAGTACCTACCTGCCCGGATTGGGCATCTTCTCTTTTTAGTTATGTTTTTTACTAGCTTCTGCCCGTAACTTCGTCTACTTCAGAATTAGGTCCAGCCGGGATAAAAAGTATCCTATGTGTTAATCCTGGTTATAAACTATCTGTTTGCGAAATTTCATCCAAATCCGTACAATAGTTATTGTGTGAAAGAGTAACAAACATCCATACATACAAACTTTCGCGTTTATAATATTAGTAGGGTATAATAATATTCCACGTCCCTCTGCGCTCTAAGCCATACTGCCTGGAGTATTTATCCAAGAGGCGCAAGTTCAAATCCTGCTCAGGACCGTATTTAACGTTAGATTTCGGTACGCATGCAAAAATTTGTTTGACATCACACCTATTTTTCAATTGCAACATGTTCTAAGAATTAGTTTGACCCACAGTAGGAAAATTATTACTATTTTCCTCAAAACATGAAAAAACCCAATAATGTTCGTAGGCACAAGATATTAACTGCAAACTTAGTCGTGTCCATTTGATCACAGGTGAAGGGACAGAATACATAGCAATGACATCACCGGAGACGTTTAAAAATGTGGAAGAAGTATTCGGGGTAGTGAGCAGAGGTCGAGATGGGCTTACAATTCTAGGCTTTAGGCTGCAGCTGAAACCTTTATAGTAGAAAACTCAAAAACATTGGGCGACTCGGCTAACGCATCCCCAGCCACCGCCCTTGAGACCATTAGATCATCGAGGCAGGATCATCTAAGTTTTTTTTTTGTGAAAGTAAAATAAAAGCATATAAAAAAAATGTGCTTACAAAAATCATAACGGGTATCAGATTAGGGACTACCATAGTTATTCCAGTCACGAACAAGGCCATCAGAATACGATAGAATCTTTCCCATGCTGCTGGTCGTCTGAAATAAGCGGAAATAAAATACTCTTCACCGAATTTTCACTTACGCCAAGTACACGGGAGATAGTATATTGCACAAGTGTATGCGCAAACACAGGTGCACTGTCTCTTCCTTCACTCTCATAGTCCGACGGGATGGCAATCCGACACGGCTGGAGAGAGATCAGGCGCAGGACCGACGGCTGTACGCGCTTCTCGAAACCCATACGGGGTTGTAAAAGCGCAAACTTCCTAACCTGCTACTGAGAACTTCGTAATAGAAAATTTTAGTAGCGCTTTGGCACACTGCTACAAAGAGACAGGTAATATGAAGCGTAAAAATTAAAAGGATTCCACTATGCAAGCGTATTTTAAAATTGCTTACTAGCGAATGTAGGATTTATTTTAAGATTATGAATAATTTTTATGCTTTGGCATTAGAATTGGATTGAAATTGAAAATAATATCAAGAGCACAACTGAAACCCCACCCTACTGATCAATCTGAAATCTAGTGAACTAGCGTGGTGGTAATCAATGCTCGTGTCTTCTCCTGGGTAGAAGAGTCTTCTGAGTTAAGTGCTTGATGAATGCGAATACTCACGTGTAAAAGAGGCACCTATGAAGGACGACAGTATAATGTTATTGCTTTAAAAATACTACAATAATTTTGAAGTCGCTTGATTACTTTCTGTCCTTCAATTGACAGCTTGAATATAGAATAAATCTGGAAACTCTAAAAATATTGATTTTAAATAATGGCACTAGCGATTTTTGATTTTGTAATCATAAGTTATAGTGTAACAGATACCTTTTATGCTTCCTCATGATGTAATGCCAAACTATTCTGAACGGCACCCAGAATTGTACAGCAAATGTGGTACTTAACATCATCACTAAAAGAAATTGCAGAATTGTTGTGAATCTGGAATATTTTTAATCAAGCATCAGATAACCTCTCATTCGTAGAAATAAAGATGTATAATTAAAGTTATAATTTTTTGGGGAAAAGAATACGGTCGCCAGTAGGATTCGAACCTGCGCCTACCGGATAAATACTCCAGGCGCTCTGAACACTAAGCCATCTCGACCTCTGCTCAC
This sequence comes from Xylocampa areola, assembly GCA_935421205.1. Lineage (NCBI taxonomy): Eukaryota > Metazoa > Arthropoda > Insecta > Lepidoptera > Noctuidae > Xylocampa > Xylocampa areola. The sequence goes on along the minus strand of OW285225.1, from coordinate 7,436,613 downwards.
CTGGTGGCGACCGTATTCTTTTTTCACATAAAATTATAACTTTAAAGGTTCACCAAACATGCGTTAATGCTTTTCAAAGATTTATCTGTAGATTTATAATTATTTAGAAAACCATTAATTTTCTATTGTATCTACAGCTGGACATTAATTTGAAAATATATTCTGCAAAGGATACTTGAATTCATTACAGGAAAAATTGCTGCTAACTGACAAATACCTGACAACTTCTGATTTCAAACGAGTTACGTTAATTATGTAAACAAAACTGTTTTCCAAACTGCCTTTGACTGTCTCACGTAGTGATTTTATGTTAACATGTCCCTACAGAATGATTAAAAAGGTTATATAAATTTATTTTTCAGTAACGTCTATTGAGTACTAAGGAATACGTACACTAAAATTCCAAGCTTCTTCTAAACAAATCATCAAAGGGAAATTATCTGAAGATCAAACCCGAAACTAAGAAACCAGATGAAGGACACAAAAAATCTGATCAAAACAGAAAAGGGCTTACGTATTTAAAGGCATATGTACTGTAATGGGACTCATGCACTCTTCACCCCATCCCCAATAACCAAAGAAACCGGTCATACTTGTCATAAGAATCACTATAATCATGGCTGAAACAAAAGAGGAAGAATTAGAATTGTGCGTAAATAAAACTTCTGATAAGCTTCTTGAGATTATTGATAACATTCTTGAGAAGAAATGCATAATTTGAATAGCTCGTTGCATAGCTCGTTGAAGACTGAGTTTAGATGCAATTTCTGTCTCTATGGCGAAAGTATTGTATATTGAGTATCCCTGATCAATTTGACAGGTACATTCAATAAGTAAACAGTTTACACCGGTCTCTTACACTCCGGCGTTTATGCTAGGCCAATTTATGTAATAGATGTTTTTTAAAGGTGTGTTTGTGTTTAATTTTTTAACAAGAAATAGTGTGATCTCCTGAAACAAAATATCAAGTGAATAAAGATTGAATGTCTCGGCCGCCTGTAGTCACAAATGAAGCAATAAATAGTACCTGATTGCTAATATGCGTAGAGATTGGAGCCTTTAATCTGCCGGTGGGGAAATATCTAATAAAAGTCAATGCTTGTTAAGATTTGTTATAATTTCGTAGGATTTCTTTTACACAAAATTAAGTTAAATTAAATATAAATTTTAAAGAACAGCTTGTTGTTGTTAGATAGTACTTAATTACCCTATTGTCATTATTGCATCTTTAGTTTTGTTACTAAGTTATATATAAAAGCACACAACTCTGGCTCAAGAGGCACTGCTAATGTACCCATAAGACTTGAAAATTTATTAGTAAGAAAGTTGCTGGGAAGCAGCTGGCAATTTCTTATAGTCGTTGAAAATCTCAAGACCGGGTTATTTGAACTAGCATGGATTTAAGTAGTCGTATCTATAGTTGGGGCATGTGACGATGACAGTCGAGAGGTGGATTCTGTTGCAAACATGACCCTCCGTAGCAAAAAAAGTGGCAGTGAAACAACCGGCATTTACATATTGCATTGCACGAGCTCCTTTGAGTTGGGTGATATCGATGGTCATGGTCTTACACGATGGTCTAGGAACGAGGGAGTGAAAGTCTACCACTCTGGGGGTTGCAAAATGTCATGTTATGTAGTGTCGAGGCTACAAGATAAAGTGGCAGCTTGCCAAGTTTTAAGTGCGTGCGAGTCCCACATGGGTAGGCATTTCTCCGGAGAAGGGAAATAGCTGTCTTACCATATTGCATGGCCTGGCGGAAGCTTCGCGGTCTCCTCATGTTGTTTTCCACGGGAAGGGCCACACTGACACCCGAAGTACAATACATGCATATGGCAAGAATTCTCGCAAATCCATGCAGGTTCTTCCAACCTGGACGTTCCATAACACTTACTTGAACTGTACGTAAACTGTAGTATAATGTAGTCATAACACACATTCCTGGAAAACATAAACCAAAATGAATCTTCAAGATTTTTGATGACCCTAAGTTCACAATATTAGAGGAATATTAACACTTACCAACAAAAATATCAGCTAACATAGCAAACGGTGCCAAGAACTTGAGACTCCTGATTAGACATAATACCAGCAAAGCAGGGGTACTCATAAGTATATACAATCTGATGTCAGTCAGCCATGCGTCTGCGTTGAAGGCTTCTAACACCTGTGTAATAAATGTCCAATATTCATTACTATGCGCATAGTACGGGTGATGCCGAATATTCTAGTACCTGATAGCGTAGTGATATGACCGTTGGACGGACAAGTCAAAGGTCGCAAATTTGAATCCCAGGCATGCACCACTGACTTTTCCAAGACATGTGTGTATTATAAATTAATCATCACTTGCTTATAACGGTGAAGGAAAACATCGTGTGGAAACCAAAACACCTGAGAGATGTATTAGCAAATGCCATTCTGGTCGAAGTACAAGAGAGCAGAGAAGAACTTGTGTCTCAAACCGAACGCTCTCTAGAGGAAGGTTCGCACTAGGGTTCTCTAAATCTTATGCAGTTCAACCCCACCAAGATACAAGAAATCACATTTACCGCTAGAAATTGTACAAAGACAATGTCTTGTTACATTACAAGACTTGCAAGAATTTCTCCTCTCTCTATGTAGACCTGATTACTGCCCCTCTGGATGTAGTCGTTAACACACTTATTACTTTTGAACTTGATTTTGTAACTCAGGAAGAGTATTTTCCGCCATTTCTAGAGATATATTGAAAACCAAAAGTTTTTGGAGTAAGACATCACTAACATGCTTATGTTTTACTCAGATTCTTTTCGCTAAACAATTAATAAAATACTTGGATTACATTTTTAAGTACCTGTTTCAAGGTATGGGCGATCATGATTTGGTAAATGCAGCAAGTTCCACACATTGCCGAAAATAGGCAAATGTCCACTAAATACCTGAAAAGAGTCGCAGTTGTTGATTACTAACATGCTGGATATTATAAATAGATAACCCATTATTTCGTCCAAGCCTTGTCCACCCAAAGGTTGTCTGGAAGAGATCGCTTTTAGCGATAATACCGCCTATTTATACCGCTCTCTTAACCTTTTTTATATCTTATATTTTCTAACTGATGTGTGTACAATAAAGAATATTGTTTTGTATTGTGTATAACCTAAACAGCAAGTTTATGTACTGCATCTGGGCAAAGACTTTTTCTCATACAAAGAAAAAAGAAGCATTGATCACCACTGTGCTGGCTCACTGCGGGTTGACGTAGTCCGTGCATTAAGTCCAGTGTTTTTAACTATGGTTTCTTTCAACTGAGTCTGTGAGATACGAGTTGAATATTATATATTAGATATTGAAAAAGTTGAATTGGTACAAATATACCAGGTTTCAACCCAGCCAATTGTGCCAGTCTGCAGAAAGCGATAAGGTTCGTCGACACTTTTTCGGAAATTTAACCTGGTGAAGATGTTTTTCTTCTATATAGCCGAAAAAAGAACTCAGTGATTCCCTACCAAGTTGCCCAAGGATTTTAGTTTAAGACGGTTTATATGTACCTGAAGCCTTTGCTGCATTTTCTGATACTACGCCAAGGAGATGTTGCAGCAGCCGCTTCAGCTAAATCTGGATACGATAGCTTCGATATCCTTAATCTAACATACATTGCTTGCGCTGATCTAATCAATATCTGTGGATGAAACTTGAAAGGATAATCAGAAAACATTTTACAGAAATAAGTTATTTCACTTATATAAGCATCACAGAGCTTGTTATGTAAAATCTATAATTAAAATGTCTGTCATGTCTTGTTTTACAGCACTAACTAATAATATTCAGCCGTATATTTAAGTTTATAACGTGAATATGTCTTTATATATGCCTTTTGCTGCCATAATAGAAGGCAATTCAGAGAAGTGATGCTAACAAAATTGGGATACAGTTTTGTGTTGCAGCTACATATCTATCATCTACATCCAAATATTAATTACACAACTCGATAGCTAAAGGATTAAAGAATTCGTTACGTTGAGTGAGGATTGAGAAGGATTGCGCGCGGTGTAGGGGTAAGCGCCGCCATTAGGAGGTCGGTGCTAAAATTATTCAAATATAACCCGTTGCATTCATGTATTCATGTAAAAGACACGGCTGTGAACACGACACAGCCATGCCCTGTTTTTTTTAGTTTTAAGGATCCTAGACTGTTGTTCTAAAGTTGCCTTACTTACACCAAAAAATACTTACAATCATTGCGTAAGATATCAGGATTCCAATGATAACAGTAACAGCAAGTGATGTCCAGAGTCCTCCGTACATGTAAGCCTCGTGCATGCTCAGAACTCCTGCACCCAGGCTACCTTTGATCAGATGAGCAGTTGATTCAAGAAGACTGCAAAAAATTTGATACAACATTTCATTTTAGGGTCTATAAGTGACGATTATAAAGCATGTCCAAAGGATTCTCCGAAATCAGCTTTGTTGCGAACAATGCTGATTACGTCTTATTGCTAAAAAGAAAAAGGTTTGGCATTCTCAAAAAGAAGATTTTAAATCTTTAATTTTTAATATTCTTTTTGAAAATGCCAAACTTTAAGGCGTTGTTAAACTGAAATTATATGGTAGTCACAAAAAAATCCGTAAGTTCTGGTCTTCCTTACAAATTCTATAATAATTAATATTAAATTACTGACGAGTCGGCGTATAATTTTTATGAGAATCTACGTTTAATAGGAATATAATTATGGTACTTAGTACTATGCAGGTCTGGCCTTTCTTCTATGTAGTCGTATTCCAATCTCTCTGCTCCGGGATAAAACTGGTATGCACTACTTTCCCTCTTATGTATATAATTCCTTACTTCTCTCTCCAAAGTATACATGCTAGGGGTTGGGCTTCTCTAAAACAAAGTTCTAAGATATTGGCGATGACAATCTTGTATAGCGACTGTTGCAGTTCAGTTACCCCTTAGAATTCTTTAAGCAAGGGTTTTCCACCGGGACTTCTGAGGTTCCTGATAAATTATGATAAATTATTGACTGCACATGTGCAGTCAATAATTTATCATAGATTTATTTCATAACAGGGCGTTAGAATCTACAAATACTCTAAGAACTTACCCGTCCCTCGTGACTGTTTCCATCAAATTGTAAACTCTGAAAAAAAAATTAATGTATTACAAATAAAAAAATAAAAAAACTTTTAAGGTATTGAAAATTATGTTATGTTATGAATTGAATATTCTAGTATAATTTTGTGTACGGTATTGTTTGTCTAAATACAATAGAGAACTGAACGGCCTGAAGTGGAATTAGTTAGCGAGACACAATAAACTTCGTGGGTTAGAAATATCTACTATGTAATGAACGTATTGGCTGCTTTGATAGTATCCACATTATTTTATATGATGCTAAAGGATTAATTTTATTTGTTTGTAAATATTTAATGGCATAACTACTTCTTTATTGTACAACTCTCATTTTGGTTTAACTACTCGAGTCTGAACATCTTGTGATACACATTTTTTTTTCTATTTGATTTTACGTAATGCCAACAATTCTGTATCCCGGTCTATACTACCGCCGCAATAGCTTTTTAATAAAGCAGTGTCTGATTTGGACTGGTATATTATATTTTTAGTTACTACCAATTTTAGTTGCTTAAATATTTCAATCGATAACATGATTTTATCTAACATCATGTCTGCGTTTGCTTTTTATTAATCTTATTGTGTATTCATATTTAAGTATGCACACATGTTTCCAAAATGTTAATTACAAAAGACAATTAAAGCAGTCATAGCAATAGAACTTCTGTTATGTCTCGTCAAAGTAATAAGAGCAGTACGAAATATAATGTGATCTCGCCATCTTTCTTTCTCTTAAAAAAGCTATGCTTGGAGTCGGAGTTGCAAGCATAGATTCTTAAGATTAGTAACATAAAGACATGACTTACTGAATCATCAAGCTGATAGTGAACTGTGCTTGTAGTGTCATTTGAACGACCTATGTACGTTGAAGTACCAGTCCCCGGTCTATTATCACCATATGTTGATAAACTGGCATATGTTGAATAACTGGGATATCTTGAAAGACTAGGGTCTGTTCGAGCACCAATGACTGATGTAAGACCTCCAGAGGGTATGTTTGACGAAGGACCGGCGGTTCTTATAGAGCCTGTGAATCTCGAAGAACCAATGCTTCTTGTAGTACTGTTAGTTAACGAAGGGTTGGCACTTCTTGAAAGACCAGTGGTCGAAGGTCTGGTGTTTGTCGAAGGACCATCGTTTGCTATAAGACCGATGTTTGTCGAATCATCCGTATTCCTTAAAGGAACAGGGCTAGGAATAGAAGCAGCGTTTGTCAGGGGATCTGTGTTTGTTGTAGGACCGATGTTCGTCGTAGATTCTGTTCTTAGTAAAGGTCCAGGATTTATTGAAGGCCCAGTCACAAGGCCAATGTTTGTCGTATCATCTGTGTTCCTTAAAGGAATAGCGTTTGATAAGGATGTGACGTTTGTCAAAGGATCAGTGTTTGCTAAAACACCGGAGTTTGTTGTAAGATTGGGGTCTGCTGCAGTTCCAGTATTTGCTGAAGTACCAGCGGCAGTTGGCGTATCCGCGTTTGTTGATGTTGTTTCTGTAGTGGTCGCTCGAGACGTACTCTGTTTTTCATCTTTATCAGGTTTCACCTAAAAAGTACAATATTTTTGCAATTTGAACACGCAAGAGGGTTCAAAGCTTTTTGGCTGCTAATGAATGACAGTGCGTTGCGTATTTCAAATTTTAACGAGTCTTTTAGTTTAATTCTACTTCAAAACGTAATTATTTTAATGTTTAACCTCGGTAGCCTTAAAGTTGATTGTGATTTCGAGAAACCAAATTTTTACTTAGGTCGTTTATGCCTATTTTACCCAAAAACGTTTCTAGATTTTTTAAGCTTTACGAAGTCAATATTTAACTGAGGAAATAGCTCGGCAGCTTATACTCAGCAGTGGGTGGATAATGTCAATAATTTTATTAATTGTCGGTAACAACAATGAGAGTTATGATTATGACACAGATTTTTCATAGTAATTTATTAGTTACTTGGAAGTACGTACGTCATACACAAAAAAACTTTGTTTCTTAGGCATTTTATGTAAATTCCCTGGAATCTAGGTGGTTACAAATCATAAGTGCCTGATGGACATTTTGTTACAACTTTTGGAGTACAAATTTCACTATTAGAGTCGATTAATGTATTTTTAATACTTTTGTCTATAAAATATTTTATTAGGATGGGCAAACCGTAATTTTCAAAGCTTGGATGAAGGTTAATTTATGTTTCAAAGGGATTTTAAACGTCATGTAATTTTTGCAGGGCTTACGGCTCTAAATGTCATTTTGGCAATAATTACTTTTTTAAGATGTTTTTTTACACAGAATTATAACTAAGTTTGCTATGTTATGACAAGTTGTTTATGTAAGTGACTTTATCATGATATGGGAACTTTTTTCAACCATAAATCAATTAACTGTTTCCTAACTACTTAGGGGGTAAGTAGGAAAAGAAGGCAGAAGTAACTTTTATAAGTACCTATTAAAAAAAAATAGTTCTACTGTTGTTTCTTTGTTTCCATTATAGAACAAGACCCTATTCTTGTACAGATTTAACGTCTTAAAAAGCTGAGTCTTCGTTTTCTTTAATAGTTTTATTTCCAAGAAGATATAGAAAGCACACAGTTTGTGACAGTTTCGGAGTCTTTGAAAAGGTAATTTGTTTGTTTTTGTCATGCAACATGAAATACACTTCGGAATTCGGAATTGGGGAATACAGCTTTGCTTTGTATCGCAGTTTAGGTGAGATCACTAATAAACAGTAACAAGCTATATTGTGACTTTCATAAGTGTATGTGCTCAAGTATGCAGTTTATGAACACATTAAGGCTCGTATTATTATTTCAATCACATTTGTAGAACAGTCACAAACACAGAGTATCGATGTTATATAACTTGAGATTCTGAAATGCATGCAATTGATTTTCTCTAAGTAAATTTAATTTTGGGGAGGTGGATCTCTCCAGAGAGATCAGGGGCTTAATTCTGCTAATTTACCAATGCTTCAGTTGAGTGTCGATAGTGTTTCGATGGAATGATTTTAGTTAATTGGTAGTCTGCTAGCTTAATAAGACCACCGGTCTAACTAAAATCATTCCATCGACACACTATCGACACTCAACTGAAGCATTGGTAAATTAGCAGAATTAGGCCCCAGTTGGCTTCTTTTTCTTAGTGTCAAAGCTTAAGCCACCCGTAGACCTCTGGCTTTACAGGCTATTGAGAATGTTTCGCTAATATGAGAGTAAGTGTGGTTTACTTTCATGTGCTTTATTTAAATCAGAGATTTTTTGTAGAAAGAAAAAAACGGTCGTTAGCAGGATTCGAACCTGCGTCTGATCAAATGATGATTGGTATTGGTAATTTAATCATTCAAAGTATACTAATTACATAGTACTTTTTGGACAAGTTTTTGAACGTATGCATTTATGTTACCATCCCAAAAATTCCCACCCATTACAGCTTCCTACAGTTTTTACTGAGGAGAAGAATAATTTAAAAAATGTAAAAATAATTAATCCACAATCGTTTGGGGTGTGACAAAAAGAATATGTCTCATTGGTATCCTTGATACAATTAAAACAGCCATTGAAGATAACTACAAAACAGATACACTGAAGTGCTCGTGGTTTGCAATTGTGCCCGGTGCTGATGGCAAAAGTCTCGCTGCCTATGACATGGAACTTCATAGTAGCATCAGTAAAATGTGGGTGCACATTGTGCAACAGTTGAACACCTCTGCCTTACCCTTTAGGGCTAGAACGCTTTTAAGTAAAAAATTGAAGGTTATGTAAAAAAAAAACAAATACCCATTCAAAATATATTATTTAGCACTGGCCATCTTCAGCTTCAGAAATATAAGGCTCACCTCGTGTGCTCGGATTGTCGTTCGCGCCATCTTCACCACATGAGTCACTGGACTGCTCACACTCATCCTCTTCCGGTTCTTTTTCGGTTTCTTTAATGTCATCATCTTCACAGGAGTCCTTAGCTTGCCTTAAACTGGTTGATAGTCCAAGAAGAGTTTTTACTAAAGGCGATTTCAAGAGTTCGTCTTTCAATCTTTCTTTACGGTCACCCCTGTCTCTGTCAGCCCTATAATTCCGATCTTCCCTGTCATAGTCTCCTCTGTCTTTTTTATCGCTTCTATAGTCACTATCAATCCTATTATCGCCTCTATAGTCATTATTGTCCCTATAGTTCCCTCTATTGTCAACATCACCCCTATAGCTTCCCCTATGGCTATGATCACCTCTATTACTGTCCTTTTTATCTTTATCACCTCTGTAACTACCTTTATTATTATTATTACCTCTGTAACTAACTCCATTGTCGTTATCTCCCCTGTACCTGCCCCGATTATCATTATCGCCTCTGTAACTACCCCTATTATCGCTGTCTTCTCTGTATCTGGCCCTATTATCATTATCGCCTCTGTAACTACCCCTATTATCGTTATTTTCTCTGTATCTGGCCCTATTATCATTATCACCTCTGTAACTACCCCGATTATCATTATAAGATTTATAACTGCTCCTATTATCATCACCCCTATAGTTGCCTCTTTTGTCATCACCCCTGTAGCTGTCTTTGTTGTCGCCATGACCTTTGTAGCCAGATTTTTTGTCATTGTTACCTCTGTAGCTACCTTTATTGTCACTATCACCATTGTATCTGCTTCTTTTATCATTATCATAGCTATTTTTATTATCATTATCACCTTTGTAACTGGCTCTGCTTTCACGGTCACCTCTATTGTTTCCTCTGTTATTACGATTGCCTCTATAGCTTCCCCTATTTTCACTGTCACCTCTATTGGAACCTTTATTGGAGTCCGTGTAGCTATCTTTATTATCATTATAACCCCTGTAGCTTCCTTTGTTATCATGATAACCCCTGTTGCTTCCTTTATGGTCACTTCTGTATTCTTTATTATACTTATCACCTCTATAGTAACTATCTCCTTTTCTGTCTTTGTTATCCACGGCTCCGTTATTTCTGTTGTTTTTATCATATCTGTAATTTCTGTCATTCCTGTCGTTCCTATCATATTTGTCTCTATCTTCTCTTGCGTTACTGAGTGTATGATAACGATTAGATTTTGATGGCTTTTTATACTGGTTCTTCTTTGATTGTGACTGAAAATAAAATATAAATTGAAAACGTGGTATACAAGTAAGGCTTTTTACCAACATGAAATTTGACACAAGATAATAATATGTAATCGTTTGTTATTCATTTTATTTACCCATGCAATTAAGACATTAAAATTGAGATATCATTACCCGAGCTAATTTTGGAGTTGTACAAGAACATAAAAACAGTCATATTTACATAACGACTAAAAATACATTGCCTTCTTTTTGGGCTCCACCCCAGTAGGGTAAAAAATTTGTTTGCTTCAACCGAGTAGTGACAAGTGACAATGCTATCAGCAGAGTTAAAACCAATAACCTCTTGATAGTTATTTCAGAATCGTAGAGCTTAAATCTTAAAGCTTTATGATAACTTTCAATATACAAAAGTACCATTTAATGTACTAAAATCCAAAGTACTCAATATTATGCCGTTATTTCCTCCACTTGGGAAAAGCAAGAATCATATGTATATGCACCGTAAATCTGTCACTATGTTGGTTGCCCTGGAATTGGTGGTCACATACCTGATCACCCAATTGAGAAAGATACAAGAATGGGAATAGTACGTCTTCACTCCTTACATTTTCAACGCTGCTCAGGTCATTTCTGTTATTATAACTGGATTTGTAGTAATTGTTTGATGGATAATTTGATTTGTAGCTGTTTGACTGATAATCACTCTTGTAACTATCGTATTTGTAATTACTATCGTATTTATCATCAGATTTGTAGTTATTCGACTTATAGCTGGATGAGCGCGATCCCAAGTCCTTGTAATCTGAGTCACGGTCATTTTTGTCTAGGACCAGGATCAGAGGACGATTCTGGTCAGAAGCTTTCTTATAAAGACTTGATAGTAGACCGGAATATTCCTCAGATGAAGATGGATGGATGTTCTGAAAATTGATTTAAGGCTATAAGTATTGTCATTTTTAAAAAAAAAATAGACGACAGCGTTAAAGATGTGAATATATACCGTGTTACTGATTTATATACTTACTAATAGCGTGTAGACACGCTATTAATTAGTTTTATTTATTTATTATTAATTGGTTATTGTTAATAATTGTCTCGTTACGTATATTTATTAAGAGTGTATATTGAAAATACATTCTATAATTCTAAATATATTATGAAAAAGCATTCTAAGGACTATTATTGTATAGATAGATAGTTGAAGACGGAGAGATTACGAAGTCGATGATACACAGATTAAGTACTATGAACATAAAAAACAACTGGATGCACTTTCTGATTAGTTGTAGTAGACCTTAGACTGAATTAGATGTAATTAAGGTGCATTAGTTTACTACTTACTAAAAATGCAGGAAGTGCATGTGCTTAATCAAGAAAAAGTTGAGAATATTTTCTTAATGACCATCGCAGCAAGACGTAATTTTTGTGTTGAAGACAGCGTTACAATATTATGATGTCACCATTACACATATTAGAACAGTGGTCGCAGAAGCTTGGATGATAGGGGCCTACTTTTGCTATGACAAGTTACCCTCTAGGTATATTCAGTCTGCACCGTGCTGGAAAGATCGGCAGTTTTGAACTTTTGGTCTAGAATCATTGACCATGTTAATGCTAATAATAAATTAGCTACTCGAATTGCTAATATCCTTTTGACTATAACGAGTAGTTAGGAATTTAAAGATTTGTATATCAATGGCAATGATTAATGAATCGTTAAATTAATGGTAATGATAAATAAAGAAGTTTAATATAAAGGACACAATAATGAAATAGCCGAGAAAAATAAAGTTTAAAGAAATAAATAAAATGCAGAATTGAATTAATAATACATAGTCAAAAATTTTTGGAAAGAGATACAAAGAAAAATATTAACTTCCACTTACAGTAACCACAAGCAAAAATACAATATTTAGAAATAATTTGAGATTTGGTGTCGGAGGCGCCATTTTGATGCTTTGACGTCCACTTTCCAAATATGCCATAGATCGGCTTAGTTTCATTAAGTAAACTTACCGCTCCATATATTTTTAATCAATTTTTATTAACTGATTAGATTTATTATTTGTTTTGTTTCAAATTTCCTGTTGAGTTATTGCTTGTTTATGTTAGTTGATTGCTTCATTGAATTTTATATCGTCACCATTCAATTCAAGTTCGTTTTGAAAATTATTATGAACTTGAAAGACACACGAAGTAAAGGTTCTTGAAATTTATCACTTGTTTTATATTTATTATATATTTTCGTTTTGAATGGTTTTGTGGCTAAAAGATCATAGTGGGTCGAACGAACAGCTATGTTTACTTTCCCCTGATGTGGCCAGTCGATGAATAAGGGGCCGCTTCTTAAATATTGACATCTCGTGCCTTGGAGAGCACATGAAACCGATGGTCTCCAATTTCTTATGAATTTATAACTATTAACGAGTAGTAAGAATAGAAAAATTTGGCTACCGTTCTAATTTTAGGATATTTTCTTAATATTTACATTACTATGTAGGCATCTTCTGAAATCGATAAGAAATGACCGCGGTAAAGGTTTTTGAAGGCAATGTATGCTTTTAGTCGGTAGGTGTCTGGCACAGTATCCATGAAGATGAGGACATGTTAAAAAAGGCTAATGCTAATGGGGTTTAATTTTACCAGATTTTATGTACACGTATTAAAACCAATTTGCAATATGGAAGCGCTATTCAGAGTAGCCAAACAATTCTACGCTATTTTGTTTATATATCACCTTGGAATGCAATCTTATATTTTAGGAGCAAAAAATAGAAGTATTTATTTTATTAATAATAAAAATAATATGGCGTGGCATAAGATGGACCTTAATATATATATAATTTGTGATAACAGGAGTTTTAAAATTAAACAAGAAGGTGTTTCTTAGATACATCTACTAAGGAGATTATTATATAAACTGAATATATAATAATCTTAGTAAATGTATCTATTAACAAAATTAGGACCTACAGTCGTATGTTTTTCATCGTGTTATATCGCATTAGTTTGTAGTACTTAGACGTTTTCCCAAAAAGCTAGAGCATATTATAAGCAGGGAAAAGTAGCTCACGTGGGACCGGTGTTTTCGCGACAGATTCTGAGACAGGTTGCTACAAAATATTATAATGAGCAATATTGCAGAAACAAAAATTGGGAGAAAAAAAATGTCTGGCTGCGCAACACCTGGGAATGTGCCGGAATACGTTGAGCAGCTTTTTAGACAAGTTCTAAAACCTGACTGTGTACTGGAGAGGCAATACAAGAAGAAGAGAATTCTTCTTTGTTTCTTAAAATTGGCTTATTAATTGTAATTTAAAAGAAACCTATAAAATTTACCAAATTTTTTATGAGATGGGCATAACACTCAAAAGATAAACATTAAAACGTTAATGTCAAATACCTTGTTTGTTATTGGCCCACTTTTTTGAGCATTTCACTATTTTAGCCATTCATTATTAATTAATATTTTTAGCTATTAAATTCCACATTTTCGGTTTCATCACGGTTTCAAAATAAAATCCTGTATCTACATAATTACGAAATTATTATTTGTAGAGGCATTCTTGGTTACATGCCCTCGGTAATACAGTATGTCTCCTGGAATGCCTCTATGAGACGCCTTTAAAACGTTTTATCGATTTTTCGCTGTATGAAGGTACTTAGACGACGTCATAGTATTTTAAAGAGTTTATATGAAAATGGGATTCATGAAAAATTTATAATTATATTGTGCAATAAGAAATAGTATTACTTACTAAGGGAATTGAGCCTTCTGTTAAAGTGCCAAACTCCAGTTGTGCAGCTGATAGTCTCGCTTAATAATAATACTGCGGCTACTGGATTTTTGAGAAGAAGACTATATTCCTTTAGTATTTGGAGGTTGAAATAAAACAGTGTTTGTCGTGGAATATATTACATGATTTATAAGCTTTCTATATACAATATTTGAATTTACCACATTAATATGATAATGTAGGTAGTACGAAGAAGACCGATACATGGGTGCAATTATTGTAAAACACACTTATTAAAACTTGAAGATAAAACACCGTTTACTTTATAGTATAGATTTATTACGTCACACTTGCACTATAACCATTTGTACAGTAGAACAGTCAAAACGAGAAGACCCCGAGCCAGCCAAGAACCTATCCTTTTATGATCTTTTTCCCACCGATATTTTCTCTCTCATAAAAATCAACTCATGACGGGTAGTCAAATAATCCATGCATTTATCTACCCACAACTACTATTTTTTTTTTTTTTTGAAAATACAAAATTAATTCATGAACCTAACACTCGTCCATCCTGATAGCGTGGGTGTCCCCAAACACGCATCATGTGATAACCTAACACTAGGCTGACTAGGACATCTTTTACACAAATAATTAAACTTATAAACAAGGTACAAACAAACTTCATCCAACATTGTATGTTACTACTGCATGAAATCAACTTAATTATGTTTATTAATTTCTACAATGACCAAATTGTGAGCTAACCTGTTCTCACCAATAATAGTAAAAATTACTGTGAGCAAAACTGATCTCACTGCACTATTTTATCCCTAATGTGAGCTAACCTGTTCCCACATTAGGTACTAACTATGCAACAAATAGGTATCCATGCAAGCTAACCTGTTCCCGCACTAGGTACCAATTGTTACATTGCAAGAAAAGACAACAGTGAGCAAACCTGTTCTCATGTTGTTACTAATAATTAAGTAGGTATGTGAACTAATCTGTTTTCACATATGCAGGAAGAACAAATAAAAGGTTTACATTTAGTAATAGATTCTTATAAGGAAATAAGGAATCCTTCATTAGTTCTCTGTAATTATCTGTTGTAAAATACAATGCATTATGTTAGTTTGGAATTATAATGAATCAGTCTTTGTAAATATTATTTATATTGTAAATAATGATTATTACATAAGCTAGTTCAGTTAACCACTGTAAACATGTTTATTTAATTTAAGTTGTATAAAGTGTATATATAAAATCATGTTTCTTATTTCATCAATTGTAATTATGCTATATATAATTATCTATTACAACATACAAACACATTATAAACAAACAAATTAAATAGCCGTATTATTTCGATTACCTGTAGTGCAAAAATAACAATTAACTAGCAATCGACTGTATCATCATCGGTGTCCATTTCATTGTTAATTTCCAAGGCAGCGATATGTACCCAAGGTTTCATACGATCGGCGGCTACGGTAGTACCAAGTTTATGTTTCGTGTTGCTGAACCCTGGGACCGATTTTATTTTGTAGCGATCATTTCCCAAGACCCTTATTACTCTGAATGGTCCTACGTATGATGGAAGTAGTTTCTTACTTTTACCGTCATTTTTAAATGTCGTTTTAGTAATTTTCACTAAATCTCCTTCTTTATACACATGCGCAGGCCGCCTATCCCTATCATAATAATTCTTTTGTTTTATTTGTTCACTATCAATTCTATCTTTAACCTCCTTCCTAATAGTTTCTACATCGATACATTCACGCGTCTCCTGCGAGATTTCATCGAGCGATGGATTCATATTGCCATTCATAGTAGTTCCAAACATAACTTCGGAAGGCGTCCTACCTGTAGTTTTGTGCTTAGTATTGTTAATACCCCACTGAACTTTACCTACTTCAACATCCCAATCTTTTTCACTGTTATTTAAATTTTGAGCAGTTAAGGAATTTAGAATTGTGCGATTATACCGCTCGACTTGCCCATTTGATTTGGGACTGGACACAGCATTTAAAATATGCTTAATTCCCTTGTCAAGACAATATTTTCTAAACGAATGTGAAGTAAAACAGCTCCCTCGGTCTGTAATCAACCGTACGGGTGTTCTAAATGTATAAAAAATGTCATTTAATACCTTTAACACATTTATTGTTTTCGTATTCCTCACTGGCTTACTAAATACGAATTTCGTGAAAGCATCTACAACCACTAGTAAATAAGAATTTCCTCTATTAGATTTTACAAAGGGCCCAAGGTGATCAGCATGCAGGGTGTGAAATGGTATGTCTACTTTAGTTATGGGATGCAAAAACCCTTCTCGATTGTCTTTATTCTGTTTAGCATATGCACATTCAACACAGGCTGATACGTATTTCTTTACAAAACGAGACATTTTCGGGAACCAGTATTGTTTTTTTATCCTATCCAATGTCTTTTCCATTCCAAAATGACCAATGTCGTCATGGTTCATTCTGCATACTTGCCACCTTGCACCCCTTGGTACAACCCAACGCAAATTGTCCCTATCACCGTCAATGCATTTAAACAGTTTGTTGTCTTTGATTATATAATTTTCTTTAATGTATTGGAGGTCTTTTGGATTTAAATCGTTAAGGAGGATATCGCGAGTTCTCGATAATTCGGAGTCTCCGAGTTGAAGAGTAAGTAGCCAATCTTCATTATGGATGGTCATTACCGATGGGAAAGATTCAATTAGGAAATCATCCTCTACAATCGGGTTACGAGACAACGCGTCTACATGTTGCATTTTTGTACCAGGTTTGTATTCGATGGAACAATTAAACTCTTGTAACATCAGCCACCAACGAGCTATGCGAGGGATGAGGTCTCGCTTTGAAAAAGTTGACCGGAGGGCGCTACAGTCAGTAACTATTTTAAACTCTTTACCTAACAGATATACCCGGAACTTCTTTAAAGAGCACACAACCGCCAATGTCTCAAGCTCATATGAGTGGAAATTTTTTTCTTCGGGCGACGTCTGACGACTATAGTAAGCTATAGGCCTAAGACCTTTAGAGTCATGGCTTTGTTGTAAAAGGATGCCACCGATTCCGTTCTTACTCGCGTCAGTATGGAGTTCTAATTCTGCAGAGTTATCAAATATTGCCAAAATAGGTCTACTAACTAATCTCTTTTTAAGAGTATCGAACGCTTCTGCCTGAGCACTCGCCCATTCCCATACCGAATCTTTTTTTAATAATTTCGTCAGTGGGAATGCAATTTGAGCAAAATTGTGGATGAACTTTCGGAAAAACCCGACTAAGCCCAGAAATTGCCTTACCTTATGTACGTCGGTTGGCGGTGGAAAATTTTGAACACTATGAATTTTCTTTTCACCCGGCTTAACCCCTTCTGCGCTTATCTCGTACCCCAGATAATCTATTTGATTTTGAAGAAAATTACATTTTGATAGTTTAAGAGTCAAATTAGATTTTTCTATCAACTGTAAAACCTCCTCGAACCTATCTAGGCACTCTGAGGGATCCGCGCCAAAAATCAATAAGTCATCGATATAAACCATTG
Organism: Xylocampa areola; assembly: GCA_935421205.1. Classification (NCBI taxonomy): domain Eukaryota; kingdom Metazoa; phylum Arthropoda; class Insecta; order Lepidoptera; family Noctuidae; genus Xylocampa; species Xylocampa areola. The sequence continues at coordinate 7,419,136 of OW285225.1, read as the reverse complement.
CCTTTGTAAACCGGGAGGAACCCAAAATACCATTCATCATTCTTTGAAAAACAGCTGGCGCGTTCGCCAGCCCAAACGGCATCCGGTTGAATTCGAATTGTCCATCCGGGGTGACGAACGAGGTCAGCTGCTTACTGTGTTCTGCAATAGGTACCTGATAGTACCCGGATGTCAGATCTAGAGTAATAAAACAAGCTTGTCCGGATAAGCGCGCTATCTCGTCCTCAATTATAGGCATTGGATACCTTTCTTTTACGGTGACGGAATTTAGCTTCCTATAATCTACGCACATCCTCAAGGTACCATCAGGTTTTCGTACTAAAATTATGGGACTAGCATACTCTGAAACAGATTCGCGAACTATACCCGCAGTAACCATCTCGTCAATCATATTACGAACCTGCTCCCTTTCATGGTGAGATAATCTATAAGGTCGGCAAACTATTGGACGTTGATCATTGAGCTCTATATTCATTTCAGTTACGTTAGTACAACCAAGTTCTCTTAAACTGGAAGCAAAGCAATGTTTGTATTTGTTTAGTAGATTTATAAGACGTTCTTTATGACCTTCTGAGACAGATTCTCCTATTCTAAGTTTAGACTCAACTATTTCCTCGGAATCTGTGGATTCTAGTATTTTTGGGGAATGTCTTGTAATCCTGTTTATTATATTTATCTTTTCAGCTCTACATAGTACAAAGTTTTCCATGATCAGACAAGGACTACAACAAGGAGCGATTGTGATATAGACATGTCCATTTTTAACATTATGCAATCCCCCACACACCGCAAACTGCTGTCCGGGTTTTCCTAGTAGACCATCCCTAATAATAACTTTCCCACTGAAACCTGCTCCAGCAATAGCTTTAAAAGAAGCAGGCCCATGTAATTCAAAATCATGTTGAACATAAATTTTCATTAAAGAATCCTGTCTAGATTCAACCTGAGGCAGCTCGTTCCCAATATCAAGGAAACGCAGCTGGGACAAATCTTTATACACAACAATGTGGGGCAACTCGGTAAAAGTCTGACCAACAAGAATGTTTTTATCTAAAAGATGATCCTTTACTACCTTACATGGAACCTTAGCCTTAACGTCGTCTATCTCAAAATTAATCTCAACATTCCCTAAAGATTTCACAAAACTATTCCCGAATCCTTTCATAATCGACTCTTTATTATCATGTGTCAAACCTAAATTGAATGTAAACGTCTCTTTAACCAATGTTACCTCGCTGCCAAAATCAATAAATACTTCAGTTGATACATCATTATTAATTTTTGCCTGTTTTATAAATTTTGAACCTTGACCCGAGCTAGATATGCACATTGTTTTGCGAATTTCATCACTTTTATTACTTTTAGTATCTGTTTTACTATTACTAAAACAGTTTTCCGTTTTGTGGCCGACTTTACTACAATGACTGCATTTTACTAATGGTTTTGGACACTGCATGTAATGATGACCTTTTTCTTTGCAATTAAAGCAATATGGACCCTGAGACTGTTTATTATTAAATTTTGAACTGTTAAGGTTCTCCGATTTGTTTCTATTTTGCCCCCTATCAGAAAAATTACCGGAATCTCTATTACTCATCAAGAACTGTAATAATTGGTCAGGGTTGGAGCAACTTAGAGCCAAAGCACTAGATTTCATGGTCCTATCGCTGATGCCATGAATGATACAATCGACCGCCCGTTTTCCACTAATATCACATTGATTTAAAAGCGTTAATTTCTCATAATAATATACCTCTATGGGTTCATTAAATTTACTTTTTCGCCTTAACATTTCTTCCAAGATTTGACCATAATTCTGTTCACAAGGAAAAGCTTTGATCAATTTATTCTGCCACTCTTGCCACGAAAACAAAATTGTATCCAAGCTCTCATACCAAATCTTGGCCAAACCTTGCAATTTCTGCATGGCAAAATGTATCGTGGTTTTATCATCCCAGCCGTATACCGATGCGCATTCATTAACCTTTTTAAGCCAAATGCTTATACGTTGATTCTTTGTCGAGGGATCGAAACTAGGAATAATATTTTGATGATCTAAATTTTTATTTGCAGAGGCGTTATGATGCGACGGCTGAGATGGTAAACCACCTTTGATCGACTTAAACATCTCTAAAATATCTCTACTCGTAAAATTAGGGCTACGGGATCTATGTCGAGATCTATCACTATCCACTTCGGGTCGCCGGTGGTGATTACGTTCATTCGAATCACTATCTCTGCGCCTACTGTGATAACGATGGCGTGAACAAGACGGCGAAACACGTCTTGTTTCCTTAATACTTGATCGTGTTCTAATCTCACGATCTTTCTGCAATTCTCTCTCTAACATTTTGAGTTTTGTACGTACGTTTTCTAGTTCCTGTTCACGCTCCCGAAGACGACTATGCCTCGTACTGCTGTTGCGGGAGCGGCTACGGCTATCTCGTTCGAAGTTACTGCGACTGCGGTCATCATTTGCGTTCTCTTCTGCGTTGCGAGAATCGACAGGCTTTGGTGGCGTTTCTAATCTCCGACGCTTGCGCCCTTGTTCCTGACTGCTCGCCATGGCTTGTGACTCGGAAAGAAAATGGAAACACGTTAGGAAATCACTAAATAGATATGTTATAAAAAAAATAACTACAGATGTCTACCGCTAAATATAAGCCTGCTATTTCCAGTAAAATTAATAAAGGTCATTTGTAATATAGTCAGGCCTCTATCGTACACGCACTCGAATCGTCATTAATCGACAACAAAATTTATGTTGAATGTATAGACAAGAAAATGAATAAATAAAAATATAAAATCAAAGTATAAGTCGTTCTTAAATAAAAATAGCAATATATGATAATTATTGATATATTGCACGGAAGCGGATTAGTGGAATGCCATTGACATATTGTGGTTAATTTTATGGAACTACATATATTCTACCACTATCCAACGAATATAAGTTTCGATTGTCTCTATTCTGATGTCCAAAAAGTAGAAGAAACAGCTATACATTCTGTAACCCCACTAATATATTTTTGTAATTTAATCTACCTATACCTTCCAAAAAGGCAAAAATTATTAACCGTTATGTACCTACTACCTAACGGTAATTCCTATTATATTAGGTAAAATAAATATTAATTCATCTCATACAAACTGGTAATAACCGGTAGATGAACCAACATCAAGCAATATCAGGGAGTAGCCCAGACCAATTGCTAGAAATCGATCTCAAACTTTCTATCGGTTACCAGAACAAATCATAATTTTGCACTAAAATATGACGGTAATTGACGTTACTGCATACTTATATTTTAGCCAATAGCGTGTAGGTACTTACATTTTATAACGCTGGTCTATCCCACTTCTGAATTATTGTAAAACACACTTATTAAAACTTGAAGATAAAACACCGTTTACTTTATAGTATAGATTTATTACGTCACACTTGCACTATAACCATTTGTACAGTAGAACAGTCAAAACGAGAAGACCCCGAGCCAGCCAAGAACCTATCCTTTTATGATCTTTTTCCCACCGATATTTTCTCTCTCATAAAAATCAACTCATGACGGGTAGTCAAATAATCCATGCATTTATCTACCCACAACTACTATTTTTTTTTTTTTTTGAAAATACAAAATTAATTCATGAACCTAACACAATGAATAAAAGAAATGCAATGAAAGAAAGAGAGCAAGTAATCTCGATGTTTGCTGATTCACGTACAGACAGCTTCAATGTCATTCAAGACAAAAAGGCAGCTTCATTGTTAAGCAGAGTGCATGAGAGCAGTAACAACATTCCGATTCAGATTCTTGATAGATACTAAGTTTGATAATCCACTGGTACGTAATCTTACCCTGAGGGTCACATCACTCTTAGTTATTAAGTACTAACATAGTCTTAAAGTTCTATTACTAACAATAAATGGATCAGCTCTTAGTTATCGGAATTACAAAATACAAATAAAATAAACTGAAAAACCGTGGTAAAATAAAAGAATATACAAACTGTCAAAGTGATAAAAAAATTGCATAAATTTTTCTTTGCTAATACTACTACTAACACAATTTTTTGTGGTTTTACTACCCAACGACCCTGTCAGCGTAGTCTGAAGGCTAATTTAGAAGACCTTTGAATACAGACGAGTTTATTTATGGTTTATTTAAACTTTCCTCGTTATGATCCATATACTAAATATTGACTTACGCAATTGATTTTAAAAATATGTATTTTGTGATCGTTTGGTGAAGTGATGACCGCAATTTTGTTTAAATCATATATTTTTATTGTAGGAATTGCTTCTTACAATAAACAAAGGCAATATCAGTATCAAACATTATTCTTAAAGATATAAAGTTAGGGCAGCTTAAGTCTACTTATTTTTTCTGCCTATTATTTATTAATTCCTCTGTTTAAGTGAATAAAATAATGTCTGATAAATTTCTAAGGAAGGTCATTGATATATGCCAAAAACAGGAAAGGTCCAAAGATTGATCCTTGAGGCACACCCGTGTTTACTAAAAACTCCTAAGAATTCGTACCGCTTACGTTTTTTGATGTCAATTTAATAAATGGGAAAAAACAAAAATAGAAGAAAAAACATCTCGTCCACGATTTCCGTAATGTTTACACATTAGTGTTATATAGTAAACACAGTCAAAAGCTTTGGAGAAATCATAAAAGATAAAATGATCTCTAGCTGATTTGACTCTCAGATGTAATATATGTATGCCTGAAGATCGAAGTCTGATCGTTTCTGTTTTAAATAAATTTGATTTTGATCAGTATTCATTTTTATAGTGAGGTTTAAATTAGATGACGGGCAACAACGACGATGTTGGGAAGTAATCGACTAATATTCAACTCTATATCTTGAGTTATTTAACCCATTCTAACCCAAATGGCTGCTAATATATATACATCTGATAAGGGGTTTTAATTATAAAACTTAACGTCAAAGTATGTATATATATATTTAAAGCAGGTATATACGAGATTGTATTTAATCATAATCCATATCCATATCCATCAGCCATAGGACGTCCACTGCTGAAGATAGGCCTCCCCTTTAGATTTCCAATAGGACCGGTTATAAGCGGCTTGCATACAGCGCGATCCTGCAGTTGCCGGTGTGTGGTCTCCACTCTAGAATCGTACGGCCCCATCGGCCATCAGATCTGCGTGCTATGTGCCCTGCCCACCGCCACTTTCACTTGCTAATCCACTGGGCTATGTCGGTTACTTTGGACTTGAGGCACTGAGGTATTTTGGATGTAAAAACGTTTCGCAGTTTTCCGAACGCTGCCCAGCTGAGTTGGATTCGACGGTTGACCTTTTTCTAGAAGTCGGACCTAACTAATGCGACTGTCTGTCCTAGGTAGACATACGAGTCAACAACTTCCAGAACCGTGCTCCCAACTGACACTGGAGTTTACACATTTGTCTTGTCCATGTACATCTTAGGACTCACCTGTTGGGAAACTCGATTGCGGCCTTCAAGCATCGTGCTAAGATCTTTCATCGACTCTGCCATGACCACAATATCGTCGGCAAATTGAAGGTGAGTTATGTACTCATCATTAATATTGATGCTGAATTCTTACCATTCTAGGAGCTTGAAGGCGTTCTCCAAAGTGGCAGTAAACAGTTTCGGTTTCTGTCTTACGCATCATTTCAAAGGAATCACCTTCGAACTGTGCTCCTGTACTCGGACCGACATTGTGGCTTTATTGTACAAGCACTTCAACACTTCGATATACCGATAGTCAATGCAGCATCGCTGAAGAGATTCAAGCACTAGCAATGCCTCCACCGAATCAAAGGCTTTCTCATAGTCCACAAATGCTAAACATAGGGGCAAATTGTATTCTCCGGTCTTCTGTATAACTTGCCTTTTCGGAAATCGGCTTGTTTGGAAGGCTGGAAGTCATCAAACCTGCCGTCAAGATGGTTCGTAATGACCCTTGAAAACAGCTTATAAAAATGGCTCGGAAGCGAGATGGGTCTGTAATTCGCGTGTTGTCCCCTTTCTTGAAGAATAGCACCACCACACTTCTGTTCCATGCTCCTTGCGTTACACCTTTGAGCAAGACAAATTTGAAGAGTCGTCGTTCAGCCATGAGGTTTAGAGTGTGGTGGGAAAGCTTTTGAGGTGTATTTGAACGACGAGGTCTAAAGAACTGAGACCCCACCGTTTGGACAGTCTCTACGAGCCTGTTATTGATCTGGTCCACTGAAGCCAGGCATTCTCCAGGCAATCGAAGCGGTTAGATAGCTCTCGGGGTTATGAATATGGGCGCGAGTAGATCGGAGCATGGACTTCATCAGGTGGGACCTTTCAAGTTTAACGTAAATATTCAATTCTTGTTGGTCATGATGAGGTCTATCTCATTTCTCGTTCCCATCGGGGCTCATCCAGGTCCATTTCTTGCGAAGCGGCTTCTGAAAGAAGGAGTTCATCATATAGAGTCCCTCTTTCTCCAGAAAATCAGCCAGCCTCTGCCCCCTGGGGTTCCGTTGTCCATATCCAAATTGCCCCAATTTCAACTCTTGATCGCTTCTGTTGCAAAGTTTTGCGTTAAAGTCCCCCGAAACAACAGTGAAATGGGTCTCGGACGTATATAAGGCCCTATTTATGTCCTCATACATAGTCTCCACTTCGTCATTTGGGTGTGTCGAGATCTTTGCATACACCTGAATGACCTTCAGTGAATATCTTTTGAATATTCTGAGTATTAGGTATACGACCCTGCTTGAAACACTTTTAATGGTAATAATGTTGTTAGTGAGGGACGAGAAAGCAGACACCACCTTGGGACTGTTGATCGCCCTCCTGGTAATAGAGCAGGTTATCGGACTTTTGGGTTATCCTGTCCTTACCCTCTCCACAGACTTCGGATAATCCCAATAAGTCCCAGCGTAGCTTACTCATTTCCTCTTCCAGCTCAATAATGTTATCGTCTATCCTCAAGGTGCGGATTTTGTGCGTTACCAGGGGGCCAGTCGTCGTCGTCGGCGGTACTAGCCGGGCGTCTGCCGGGGCGTCTTCTTAGCATCCCCTGCTCCGCCATTACCGTGGCCGCTACCGGAGCCAGGAATAGCAGAGCCACTGGGGACTAGGGGCATGGTCTTTTTGTTGTACATTTAAAAGGTGGGAGTTTGCCCATAATCGCCACGCTGGGCATGCGTGTTGGCGATCGCAGAACGTAGCTTCGCGCCAATGATGCTGCTACCCATCACCAACCTGTTCCATTGAGCGTCTTTGGTTCGAAATGGTTATACCGTCATTTATCAGTTCGCCAGAGCCTGGTATGTTGATCAGCAGGATGAACCACGGGCAGGTGAGGTTAGCTTGGAGCAAAAGATGGAGTGTGCTCCCTTCAATCCCAATAAAGATTGTATTTAAGACAGTGTATTGATCGATTTTTGTAACTTTGGTGGCCGATCAGGACTTGCGTCCAACGGTTTTGCAGACGGAAAGAACTTACTGATGGTCTTCTAAAAATATGCTTCGGCTCTAATCATCTCAAATAACCTACAAGTGTATGAAATGCAGGAGACTTTTGCTCAAAAAATTAGATAAGTTAAAATAGTGATGAGATCAATAATCAAATTTTGTTCTCTGCTGGGTAGAAGTCTCCTATCGTTTACTCCATCTAACTTTGACCCCTTATTTTTATTGACATTATCTTTCTAGATAGCTACAGAATATACGTTTGTCAGCCCCAGGGTACTTACTAATCGATAATTGTTTGATTTCATTTGATAAGTATAAAAATTTTTGGGAGTTCTTCAGTCCTTAACAATTTTTGTTTCATAAATATTAATAAGTATGACGCTTCTTTTGATTTCAGATTTCAAGGCCATGATTATGATCTTGTAGTTTTGAACGGAGCCGTGGAACTCTGAGCAACTAATAACCGCTTGACACCGGTCAAGCGCGGATTTAAGCCCTGATTTTATTATTATGTATCGTATTCTCCGGTTTAAAACATTCAAAATACAGTTTTATAAAAAACAGGTCAATTTTAAGGAGTCTCGTTTAAAAGAACCATCTCTTGTAGTACCCTCATAGCAAAAAAGTGTAAACGTAGTATAAATTTGTGAAACACCTTTTTATAATTAACCTATAAACATTGTAATCCTTTTAAAAAATCTCTTTGTACCTGTGTTTCACAAAAAGAAATATTGATTGAGTACCTGAATTCTAAAAAAAGTAATAGTGGCAACCCAATTAGTTCTGGTTACTAGTGGTTAGTAGTAGGAACGATTGAAACCTTTTGTATTTCTGATCCCTGTCACATCGGGATAGGCAAAGGCATGTCCAACAAACTACAATATTTACATCCTCAATTCTAATTTATATTATATTTGACCTAATCACTTACATAAATTATATCATAGTCAAATCTCCCGCGGCTCAATTTGAGAGCACAGCTATTCTGAGATATAACATTCACTAGATTTCTAGGCTATATACATTTATGATATTACTGGCTCATATGTCATTTGAGACCTTAAGATCATTAAATAGCACAAAATAGCAAGCCACTAAAGGAAGGAGGCATGTTGCCTCCTTCCTTTAGTGGCTTGGAGCACCAAGGCTTTATAGAAGGGAGGGAGTGTCTCAGTGCCAACTCAGTGTAACTGTTGATAGGCGAGCCATAAAAGCCGCATATAAGGCTCTCTGCTTACATCTATTTTACAATTATTACGTCATCAGCTGATGTAAGTCAGTTAGAATTGATGCCTCTGTATATGAAAATTTAATTGACGGCTTGTGCCATTAATGAACAATTAAATGTATTTTCCCCAACTAAACGTTGTAAATCGATCGCCTGCTTAGTTGTTATAGAACCACAAGCTTCACGGAAATGTAAATAAATAATAAAACATGTGACGAATTTCAAGAACTTTTACTGCTCGTGTATTTTCAAGTTCATAATAATTTTCAAAATGAACTTGAATTTCATGGTGACGATATAAAATTCAATGAAGCAATCAACTAACATAAACAAGCAATAACTCAACAGGAAATTTGAAACAAAACAAATAATAAAAATAATCAGTTAATAAAAATTGATTAAAAATATATGGAGCGGTAAGTTTACTTAATGAAACTAAGCCGATCAATTTCGTATTTCGAAAGTAGACGTCAAAGCATCGAAATGGCGCCTACTGTACCAAATCTCAAATTCCTTCTAAATATAGTATTTTTACTTCTGGTTACTGTAAGTAAAATTTTGTTATTCTCTTTGTGATTCTTCCTAGGTTCTTAAATTTCTTCATTGTTGATAATATATTTTTTTTAAACTATGTTTTCTTCCATCCACAATCCTGATTTCATTCAACAGCATTTAATTTGAATTAGGCCGATATAACAAAAAAAATGCTGGTTTATATCAACAATCTTCCTGATACCAGTATCTTCGTCTTCTAAAACTTCATTGTGTGACCAAACTGAGGTTCCCGATATTTTTATGAATTCAGTACGCTTTAAAGTGTATTCATGTTTAGTAGCATCCTGGACTAGTCTAGGGTCTCGGGTAATCTCTCATGTGATTTGTTTCCATGCGTTTCTATCCACTTCATCATGGTAGAGTATGTTTCGATCTTCATTAATAAGGACTTACCACTATCTTTCCCAGTTTTACCAGTCACCCTTTAAGTCTTTCTTTCAGCTTGCATGTCTAAAAAATAATATTAAAATTATATTTTTATATCAACGATAATCTCTAAATTTATCTTTAGTCCATGATGTCATCAGTATTATCATGCTATTTCTGTTATAAAGTACTAGTTTAAATCTTCACTCTGAATTAATTTTCCAGTCAGAACTCTATACAGATCTTTTTCAACTTAACTAATAGGTCTGATAAGTTGCAAATCTTGTGTGTTGAGTCGATGTATCAAACACACTCAGCCTGATTTTGGATCAATTGTGGTGAAGTCAATTTATGTCATTCGTAAAACTTAATCGACATCTCTTAACATGTTGTACACCAATAAGTTGGTCTGATTAATTTTCTGCAGTATTTGGCATTGTTCTTATTGCCAGTGTTCTTAATTTTAAGTTTAATTTCAGAACATCTATATTACGTCAACTGAGGAATACTCTGGTCTACTTTCAAATCTCTATAAGAAAGCTTCTGATCAGAATCGTCCACTGATCCTAGTTTTAGACAACAATCGTAACTCAGATTACAAGGAATCGGGATCACATTTATCTAACTACAAGTCGGACAAATACGACAGTTATAAATCCGCTAATTACCCATCAAACAGCCATAAGTCTGAACCAAACAGTAACTACAAGTCCAGTTACAATAACAGAAATGTCCAGTACAGTCTTGAAGAAAGTAGAAATGACAGAAGCGATGGCCCTTTATCGTATCTATATCAACTAATCAATAAGGTGAGTAAAAAAGTTATTCACTAATTGTTCACAAGTCTTTAAAATGTTCAGTGTAAACAACGATGAATTATGTAAAACTAAAAAGCAAAAATATATAATTCACGTAGGAAAAGAATGTTAAACGTTTAAAATTAAATGTCTATGTATCAATATATTATATTAACTGTTTATATATTACCAATTTAATAATAAAGCAACATTTAGTTAAATTTAAGGGATTTCTGACCACTAAGGGATCTTCTAATATCTATGCTTTTTCATGATTACATTTATTTTTTCCTGCATACTTAATTTTCAGTCACAATCAAAGACGTCTCAACCTAGTAAACCTTCAAGATCTAACCATCATTCGCATGGAGATGCAAGTGAAAATAGAGATAGAAATAACAGAAACGATCGATACGATGGAAATTACAGAAATGACAGAGCAAGTGACGCAAGTTACAATAATCGTAAAGGAGACAATGATTATACACCAGATAAGTATAATAAAGAATACAAAAGTAACCATAAAGGAAGCAATAGAGGTGATAATAACAATAGAGGAAGCTACAAGGGTAGTAGTGACAATAGAGGGAGTTACAAAGGTTCCAATAGAGGTGACAGGGGAAACTATAGAGGTGATAATGAAAACAGGGATAATTATAGAGTTAATAACGATAACAGAGGCAGCTATAGGGGAGATAATGACAATAAAGACGGTTACAGAGGTGATTATTACAATAGGGGCAGCTATAGGGGTGATTATGGCAATAAGGGTAGCTACAGGGAAGATAGTAACAGTAAAGGAAGCTACAGAGATGACAATGATAAAAAGTCCAACTATAGAGGTCGTTATGATAACAGAGGGAGCTATAGTGGTGATAATGATAACAAGGACAGTAACAGAGGTGATAATAATAAGAGAGGCAGTTACAGAGGTGATTATGATAATAGGGGCACTTATAGAGGTGATTATAATAATAGGGGCAGTTACAGAGGTGATTATGATAATAGGGGCAGTAATAGAGGTGATCATAACAATAGGGGCAGCTATCGGGGTGATACTGACAGTAGGGGAAACTATAAGAGCAATAATGATTATAGAGGAGACAACAGGATTGATAATGACTATAAGAGTGATAGAGGAGACTACAGGGGATATTATGACCGGGAAGATAGGGAATATAGGGGCGACCGACAACAATATAGAATTGAAGAGGAACTCTTAAAATCACCTTTAGTAAAAACTTTACTGAGGATATCTAATAATTTAAGACAAGGCAAACCAGCAGACTCCTGTGAAGTCGTTACAGAGAAAGAAGCAGAGAAAGGAAATGAAGGCCCAAATGAAGATAAAACAGATGAATGTGATCAGTCTAGTGACTCTTGTGGTGAAGAAGGAGGAGCGAACGATAATCCAAGCACAAGAGGCGAGCCCCTTGTAGACGAACCTGAGAATGGTCATCCTGGTGGACCTGGTGGTCCTAATGGGCATAATGGGGCAGGAGGTGACGAAAACTGTAAGAAAATATAATAAAATAATTTGATGGGTATATGAAATTATGTTTTTATTATTTAACTCCCACAAAATGAAAATAATTAAAATGTTGTTTTTACACTTTACTATAGTCAGTTAGGGATCAAGCAAGGGTCCAAATTTATCATTATCTTAATTAAGATAAAAATTCCGCAGCCATATGTTTGTGTCCGTAAAACTCGAAAAGCATTCAATGGAATGACTGGACACTTATACACAACATTGCATTTTAATAGATAAGTTTTTATAGGGTTCCGTAGTTAGGAAGGAACCTTTATAGTTCCGCTATTTCCGTCCTTCTCTCCGTGGTTTAGCAGAGAAACACTTAGTTCCAGAAATATTTATTTTGGAATAGGTAAACATGTTAATTAAGCCGACAAAGCGCTAAAATAAAATCTTTTTTAGGTTCTTCCCTCTCCTACACGTCAAGTGGGGATGACATTTTTTGATGATGATGTTTATCACATAGTATGAGTGTCATTGGAGGTCGTTCAAAAATATTTCAGATGTGTAAAAATCATATTTCGATTCACGGATCCGTACGCGAATTATTAGAGTCTCGACCCCTGATAGCTAAACAATTGCTATAGATGAGTGAAAAAAAAAAAAAAACAGATCTGTAGTTTAAACAACTTGTAACGGAAGTCCGTAGTCTACTATATCTATGTATACTTCTTTTTTTGCGCTTTCGAATTTGATCCCATAGTAAAAGTTATACGTATCCATGGGCACAGTTAACCCCAAAAGTATGACTAAGGACTTCCGATCACGTTGTTTAACGAAGATAAAAGGAAAACTATTACAGCTTAGTAAGCCTTTAAATATTAAAATACTCCTTCCGACCGTATCTCGGTCACGGCGGCCTCCACGGAGATTAGCCAAGTACGCAGGAGATATTATAGTGCACAAGTGTATGCGCAAACACAGGTGCACTCCCTCTTCCTTCACTCTCATATTCCGATGGGACGGAAATCCGGCACGACCAGAGAGTTCAGGCACAGGACCGACAGCTTTACGTGCTCTCCGAGGCACGGAGATGTCACACCACCAACTACGATCGAACCCAAGACCTCACGCTCAGCAGCCGCGCTTGCGACCACTAGACCAACGAGGCAGTCGACGAGAAGAAGTATAAATATTACCGAATATGATAATAATAGTCGAATAGGAAATAACTTATGAAATGTACTTCGAGAGGTAAAATTTTGTAAAAAATACAGAAGAATGTTATTAGCCATTAAAACGTGAACTCGGTTAATAATTATATTTATAGTATTATATAGGAAGCCCTTTTTTAAGTCCGCATTGTGTGACGGGCAACTTCGGAACCATACAAAAAGCGTGACTCGTGGTACACACACTTGGTTGATTTTTATTCCAAAGTTCCCACAGAAAAGAGAAATTCCAAGCGTTTTGCACATAGCATCACGCCTGTATTCTCCGAAGGCGAAGGCCGAGCTGTACACAATTGTACACCCACATTTCACCAATGCTGTTATTGACTCCCATGAAGCCTATTGCCATCTACTGGACACAATTTTATACTCAGGGTTGCTACTGAGAATTTTCTAACAGAAAAAATCAATAATACTGCCCGTCCTGGGATTCGAATCCAAGCTTCTTTTAACCTCATGCTTAGCAGTCGCGCTTCGTCGGGGAATGGAAGCGTGATGATATATCATGTCATGTCATAACAATGATGATTTTCAGAGCTTTAATATCGCATGCCTTGCCTCCCCCTCTCCACTAGCGAGATTTCGTTCAATATTGACGCTGTCAAAATAAAGCATATTTGCTTGCAATATACGGTATAATAGAAACGCCTTGCTATAAAGTCATAGCTTAGAATATGCAACACTAGCCATATATTATAGCGAGGTTAAAACCGCGCTTTACAGTTATTTGAATTAATTAACGACCAAATGATATTTATTTGCTTCAAGATATAATATATTACAATACGTAATACAATATGCTTATTTTTTAGGGACTTATTCTTTTAAGGCGCGTCAGCCCCATCGTACAAAATTACAATATTAAAAATCCTACACCCTAACAATATTTTACAAAGAGAGGAGTCACCTTTATATTGCCATATACATAATTATCATATATAATCTTAGCGGCAACACTTTCTGGTACAAACAAAATTAAAATAAACATATTTATTTTGTTTGGGCGATTTTGTCAGTGACTCCCTTCCGATCTGATTCTTGACACATTCCACCAATAGCTGATGTTGTACATCATCAAAAACTCCACACAGATCACAATTTGTGGATTCTAATTTGTGTGCTTAGTGAGGAGACAACTCAGTGTCAAGAGCTTTAGCTCACCCGTAGGTCTGTGACTATTAATAAGAGCCAGAACTGATGATTTGACGTGTCCTCCGAAGCACGGAGACGCTCACATGATAATGCTCCCACCGTTCACCCATCTACAGCAAGACTTTGACTTTTTTTGACTTGCCCTTTTTTTCTTACGTTTTGGGTGTGGAAAATCCATCATAGACGTTGTGGCGGACTCCAACCGACTAAACACCACACAGTCCTACTTTAACCTTTACCGAGGTCCCGGGTTCGTTGCAGCAATCGCAGTGACCCCGGCAGGTTATGGTCCGGTTAAAGGTGTCAGCGGAGATTCCAAGGTTTGTGCTAGCTGGCCACAGTTAGTCACACTGCACACGGTGGTTGAGTTTTTCTGATAGGAAATTCTTAGTAGCAGTCCTGAGCTTGGATTTGTGCCCGGTACAAGGCGATAGGCTCACCACCTATTACATTGGACTTAATAATATCATTGGTAAAATGTGCTTGGACAACTGTGTACACCTCTGCCTTCCTCTTCGGGGAATACAAGCGTGATGCATTGTTATGTTACGCTAAATACGAGAGGAAATTATCCGCTGCTCGAAACGAAACATCAGTTTATACTATTAATGTTAAGTTTGAAATTGAAACTAATATATAGGATGAGAGAAGCATCATGATACAAAAAATAATATAAAAAAATTTGCCAAGGAGGCTCTTTATGCATTATCTGAACCAACTTCTGATACTGCAATATTTTCATTGAGAAAAATATCATTTTGCACAACTTTTTTTTTGTTTCTTATAATATCTAGGTTAGGTGACGTTGTGGCTCTCATATATGTAGAGAGAAATATGTCCCTAATTAAACATAAAAATTAAAATTAATAATAACAAATTAATTTGTTTGTTTTGTTTTTATACTAAATTAAAATTAAAAAGAAAACTTCTATAAGGCCTTTAAGGTCCTTCTTTAGTAGTGGAAGTAATTTTATGGGAATAGTGACACATTGAATGCATAAACTAAAGCAAGCTTCCCATGCATTCATGTGTAACAAAATATTTTATTAATATAAAATTAATTATAATAAAACAACTTTTAACCGGATTAATCGCGTGTATTATTGGTTTTTTGTTTTTCCTGACGTTTCGAACACTTTGCAGCGTTCATGGTCGCAGGAGGACATGAACGCTGCAAAGTGTTCGAAACGTCAGGAAAAACAAAAAACCAATAATACACGCGATTAATCCGGTTAAAAGTTGTTTTATTATAATGTGTAGTGATCGCGCAAACCTAAGATATTACTATAAAATTAATTACGAAACAGAACAGGCCAACATCATTCCTATTACTTTAGGCACATAATTTAGTGGTGATTGGTGCTGTTTAACCTTGATGACGTTTTTGTCTTGTGACGGCGAGAGCTTTGAACCAGGCGTCATGACATCGCAAGTTGCGCGACCCTCCACAACCCGTTTGCGCCAAATAGTGGAAGGATACAGAGCTCTCGCATTAGTTTCACTATAAGAAACACCATCTTCTAGGCAGTACACCATAAATCTTCTGCAATAGATAAAGAAGACTTATTATTATTAAAAGATTGGACGGTGCAGTTGGCGCAGTGGTCGAGAGTCCGGCTGTTGCGCCGTCTGTCGTAGGTTGGATTCCTAAACGGAGCAAATATTTGTATGATGTTCAGATATTTGTTCCGGGTCCGGGCCTGTATCGTCAGGAAAAAATATCTAGGGTGGGGAAAAGTTTTTTTTAAAAGAACGATTTTCGGTCTTAGCAGGGTTCTACATTATTAATTAGCTAAATTAACTTTTTGTTATAAAATATGTGTCGAGCTTATTGCCATCTGACAATCTCCTTACAACCCGATCCTGGAATCGAACCCAGGACGTGACGCTCAGAGCCGCGCTTGGGACCACTAGACCACTCAATTTATAAAGATCCCGTGCTGTCTTAATTTCAAACCAACTAAATATCCATTGAGCTGGTTGCTCTAGGAAGTATAAAAAAAAAATTTGGAGTTCAATTCATTTAATCCACTCATAGTTCACCAAGATGGTGGGCATGTTTTTCCTCTTTTCTGTTGACAACCTGTAGATTTCTTCTCTTCTCTTCTCTTTTCATTACCCGGGGGAGGGCAGTTAAGAAGATGATCAAATACTGCTTTGCAACTCTTCTGGCAGTATCTCTCTTGTTTTGGTTTTCTCTCCTCGGATCTGGAGCATTTTTCCTCGCATTCAACTTTGGCTTGACATCGTTGACGCAGTGCGTTCTCAATCAACGTTTCTTGAGCAATCCTTTCTTCTTTATTGTCTGTAGTTAATTTATTAGACTGCAATAGAAGAAGATAGCTGATAAATATTTGACTATCGAGGGAAAACCTGTAATATAGCTGAAAATAACTTACTCTTAGAATGTCATACAAGACGGCTTGATAGTTGTCCTTTAACAAGGCATCATTAATAACATCTGCAGTCAAAAAATCTGCCCCAACGCTGCGGTCATCATACTGACTCGTGTCTTCTTCTAACGCCCTGACACGATTGGAGGTGTCAACAAATACAACTAATGGACTTCTGGAATCTTTACTCAAAAACTGCGACAGAATGCCCAAATAATTATGTCGAGATACTGTAGAAGAGTGCAGATTATTCTGAAAATTTAAAATGGTTTTATTATTGTATGTTAAAGTAGTTCTGAACAATGTATCATCAGCTCAGTTAGAAGAGGTCAATTGCTTAACATAGGTCTGTACCATTGACGGTTCCCAGAGAACTTTACTCTGCGGACCAGGAACTCTTTTAAAGATATGTTGATGACTGTATGGTTTTGTTCGATAGGATTCCGGCATGGCGTCCATGAAGGGCGATGTCAATAAAGAGATTATTTAGTATATTAAGAAAATATCACTAAAACAAATTGAACTAAATACACTATGGAAGTCCCAAGAATTGATGAAGAAATAATCCCTCTTTAGTGGATAACTGGATGAGATTGGATCTTCTTCTTGAAGGTTTAGGGATTCAGAGAAAGAGTACATTTAACTTCAATTCATGGATTTGGTTTTCTCGTGATGGAATAGCTTCCTTGTTTTAATAACTATGTAAAACAGTAAACATTTAATTATGATATATCTTGACCATAATTTTTCACAAGAAACTAAAAACCTAACTAAAGTTATAAATTTTTGCTGGAAGAAAAATACGATCATGAGCAGGATTCGAACCTGCGCCTCCCGGATGTAGCCGCCGCCTAGTATTTTTCCGGAATGGCAAGTTCGAATCATGCTCATGATCGTAATTTTCTACACAAAAATTTATAACTTTAAAGTTCGCTATGGATGCGTTATTTTCAAAGATTTATCCGAATTAAATAAGTATTTTGTTTATAATTTACCAGGATAATTATGACAAAATAAGAAGATATAAAATGATCTTACGATTGATAATATAAAAATGGAAATTTTCAACACAGCCCGTGCTGACTGCATTATTTCGATAACGTATATGAATAGTTTTGTTTACGTGATGCTTTACTGGTTTTAATTAAATGTTAACTGTAGCAAGAATTTCAAAGCCGCCTTTATATAGATTCCACTTCCTTTTATAATCCTTACATACTACTCTTCATAAAAACTGTCTTCTTATTCTTCTTATCGTTCATCACTCAAAATTAGATTTAAACTACTTGATCTTTGACATGCCAATTTTTTATTTATCCACTATGGATTGACGTTTGGCCACCAACTCGCCTGATGGTGCCGTACAGACCCGTCTCCCACAACAGTTACACCGGACTACATACCGAAACACGACCAGGTCGCTTCACGGCATGGCTTCGTCCAGTGGGTGGTAACCAGCCGCGGCCGAAGCCTCCCACCAGTTGTGTTGCCTATTTTGCAACACTTCTACGGATACGGGCAACTCAACCCCTAAATGCAAAGGTCGTAGAATAAATGTGATCATTGAAATCTTTAAAGGCAATACTGTAATATACACACGGCAATATTCTCATGTATTGAGTGATGATTTTACTTTACACGATGTTACATAATTCCAAGCTGATTCTTACGGGTTCCAATTAGTAAAATAATTATACAAATCTTAAATCGTTGTATCGCTTTATTCACCCTATTTCTGAGAATAAAATCATTATTTTTGTTATAAGTTACATTGATTATAATTAATCTAAAATGATTGCCTCGTTGGTCTAGCGGTCGCAAGCGCGGCTGCTTAGCCTGAGGTCCTGGGTTCGATTCCCAGGTCGGGTAAAGTGTTATTGGGTTTTCCTGTCAGGAAATTCTCAATAGCAGCCCGGAGCCAGGAAGTTGGTGGTGTGACTCCCCCGTGCGTCGGAGAGCACGTAAAAGCCGTCGGTCCTACACCTGATCTCTCTTCGGTCGTGTCGGATTGCCGTCCCATCGGAATATGAGAGTGAAGGAAGAGGGAGTTTACCTGTGTTTGCGCATACACTTGTGCTCTATAATATCTCCTGCGTACTTGGCTAATCTCCGTGGAGATAGGCTGCCGTGACCGAGATACGGTCGGGAGGAGTATTATTATTATTAATTATCTAATATAGTCATGTACATGATTATGCGTGGGTGTTGCAAAGGACTGTTCTTTGAAAAACTTCCATTCAATATTATAACTGCTACTGGGTATTAGTCTAGTGGTCGCAAGTGCGGCTGCTGTGTATGAGATCCTAGGTTCCATTCCCGGGTCGGGCTATGCTACTGGGGTTTTCTAATAGAAAATTAAATAGCAAATCGAAATTTAGAATTGTATCCGGTAGATGGAAATAAGTTCACCGTTAATAATTGGTTAATCTTTTGCCTAATCTTGTATCTAAATCTCTTTTTTTCTAGATTGTAAATGTGTAATTTCTTGTAGAAAATTCAGAACTAAACAATAAAAATTAAACTTTTCTATATAGCTTCCTTGTTTAAGGATACACAAAACTGTCTTAATTCAAAATTGATCAATAATACATATAGATATTATTTAATGAAACCGCAGATAACAAATGTGATAAATTTATTCCAAGCTAATGATGTTTCCAATTTGGTGGCATAGTTCTTCCAGTGGGGGGTCCGCAAGCTTTTGTTGATTGGTTTTTTTGTTTATGATTATTTTTTTCATTGCCAGGTGGGGGACAATTTATGAGATGATCAAAGACCGCTTTACAGCTTTTCGGACAGTATTTCTCTGGCTTTTTCTCTACAGAGCACGGGTCTGATTCATCAGAACACTTTTCAGTCGTTTCGTCAGAGCATTTTTCCGTTGATTCAGAGCATTCATTCTTGGGTTCTTCTTTAGGACATTTTTCCTCACACTCCACTATGGCTTGACATCGAGATCGAAGAGCTCGTGCGATCATCATTTCTTGTTCCAATTGCTCTTCCGAATTCTCTGCAATTGTTTTACCAGCCTGAAATATTGAAAATTGAATGCAACCGTTTTATATATGATAACTACTGCTATAAAATAAATAAAATATAAAGTAAAGACTATATAGTAATATCTTAGGTTTGCGCGATCACTACACATTATAATAAAACAACTTTTAACCGGATTAATCACGTGTATTATTGGTTTGTCGTTCATGGTCGCAGGAGGACTGTCCTCCTGCGACCATGAACGACAAACCAATAATACACGTGATTAATCCGGTTAAAAGTTGTTTTATTATAATAAAGACTATATATATACTATAAAGTAATAGAGAGATAAAATGTTTCGTCAAAGATCCAAGAGCTGACTCTACACTTGATATTAATATTGTGGTTTGACTTGTGCTAGGTGATGTTTCAAATACTTATAATATAGTACACACCGATATATTTTTGTCTATTTAAGTCTGTGTAACTAAAAGAAGAGTTTCAAGTGTCACATCTACAATTTTATATGTTTGATGGTTTAATCACCAACAAGTTATTTTAGTTCTTTAGAAGAATCGGACAATATATAATACGTACAATCACGGCTGGTCCTCATTAGAGTACGTTACGAATTACACACTCCTCTTTGGCTTTATATTTGTTCTTTATACAATATATTAAACGATGACTTACCCTCAGCATATCATCTGAATCATCTCTTAATAAAGCTTTAAAAATATCATATGTAGACTCTAATTTAGCATGATAGTGATTGCGATCTGGAAATTCTGACTGTGATGATTCCAATGATGACTGATGATGAGCTGGAACCATGTCATCATCCAAATCCCAAGCTGGTTTAGCAGAACCTATATATACAATCATTGGATTTCTGGCGCTTCCAATAATTTCAGACAAAATTCTTAGTGAGTTTTGTTGAGAATGTGGACTTGAATGTAGACCATTCTGAAATTTAAAACAATAAGTTTTTTTAAACTAAGGAAATGTACGTTAATAACCAAGGAAAATTAATGTTGGGCATTATCGTTGTAATTCAAGTTCAAGCAGCAGGCATTTACGTAGTTAGCAGTGGCGTGCATTGCATATAGGCAAATAAGCAGTGCCTACCTCAAAAGAATTACCTAAATGCAACGTAACTCACAGTTTACTATATCTCTATATTATACAGATATAGTGAACTGTGTATATTATACAGATATAGTAAACTGTGTATATAGATTGCATTTCCGTAATTCTTTTGAGGTAGGCACTGCTTATTTGCCTATATGCAATGCACGGCACTGGTAGTAAGGAGAATGCTCATGGCCAAAAAATATACAAATAGTCGAATCAAATCTTAATTTGACCCATCTGGCGCAGGCCAGCGTTCCGATCTGACTTGGTAGCATGCTGCAAATGTTCTTGCACCTTCCCAAAATACCATTTTAGAACACATTATAAAGAGACACATTAGAAGACTCTCGCAAGAAAAAAAACATTGGTATTCCAAATTATAAAAACCTTACGATTGTGGATAACAAAAAAATGAAAAAGTGTAAAACGGCGCGTTCTGTCAGCACCATGTCGATACCGTTGATGAGTGTTTTTTGTTTTGTTAAATGTTACACACTGTTGGTTTTAATTCAATTTCGACTCGATAACAATTAATATAGTCTTATTGTGTGGCTTTATCATAATAAAGTTTTTTTTTTAATTTGGTACTTTATCAAATGTTTCTTAAACTTTGGTATCAGGTCTGAGCTACAGGACAAAAGAGGTTCAGGAATAGAACCTTCAAATTCTTTTATACACTAAGTAATATTTGGTTTTTGACTGACCTCATTCGTCTAGTGCAAGCGCAGTTACTGACAATGAGGTCCTGTGTTCGATTCCCGGGTCGGGCAGAATTTTATTGGGTTTTTCTGTTTAGAAATTCGCAGTAGCAGCCCGGAGTTAGGAAGTTGGCGGTGTGACACCCCCGTGCTTTGGAGAGCACTAAAAGCAGTCGGTTTTGCGCCTGATCTCTCTCCGGTCGTGTTGGATTGCCGCCCCATCGGGCTATGAGAGCGAAGGAAGAGGGAGTGCACCTGTTTTGCGCCCTTGTCCACTTCTGTACTATAATAACTAACCTCAGTGAAGATAGGCCGCGGTGACCTAAAATTTGGTCGGGAGTATATTATTAACATTTAGTTAACCACTTAAATGATATGCAAGATTTCTACCGACTTCAAATACATTGTCCTTCTCAAAACCTTTATCTAGGTTTCGGAATTTATAGATGTTTTCGCCGCAATCAAACTCGTTATCTAATGTCTTACATATCACGGGAGATGATTAAGGCCACTGTATCAATGGTCCGCACAATGCCACCCACAGTTTATTTAAAACCTGTAATGTATCCTAGGTCCCTTGCCGTGGTTGATCTGTGGATGGGAGACCCCTCCGTGCTTCGGAGAGCACGTTAAACCGTCGGTCCCGGTTGTCAAATTAAGATCTATGACAGCCGTTACGGGTAGTCAGAGGACTGAAAGTCACCAGTCATTCCACGAAATATCTTGTTACCCAGTAACTGGGTTGTGGAGGTCAAATAAGCAGTCGCTCCATTTAAAATACTGGTATTAAGCTGCATCCGATTTGACTGGAAGCCGCTTCTAATGTAATTGGGAAAGGCTAGGCAGATTTTAATGTGTCCGATTCCTGGGTATGCTCAGCATTTGAGGGCTTACATTGTCGTCAGGAGCCCTGTTAGATCATAATCAGTTGATTTAACCAGTTTCTTAGGAGTTTAAACACTTATGTTTGTGGCTAAATAAGCCGCTAAATAAGATCCACAGCAATATCCTAATTATTATTGCGGACTTAGAGAATATCAGCTTCGGTGAAATTTGGGTGTATAGCAGTACAGTTCTGCCTTACTCTTCGGAAACAACAGACGCAAATATACGTTTTTTTATTTTTTATTTAACGATTTATATACACTAAATAACACAAAGGGGCTGCTTATTTCTTAAGAAATCTTTTCCAGCGGACCTGCGAGAGGAGAGATTGAATAGAAAGTAGATTTGAATGTGTTAAGAAGTAAATTAAAGTATTGATAGTGTAATATATACCTACATCTAAAAAAACACATATTTAAATAAACTTAAATATAAGTATATTTGTCATGCGGGACTGTAATTTGTTGTATGGCGCTATAATATTGATCTATCATCACTAATGAATTATAAATCCGTTCTACCACTACTGTTTTTATTACTCGTTACACTGTGAAGTTTCGTAACTAGTTTGCTACTTTATTATTTAGAGAATATAGGCTGGAAGATGGCGTAATATTTTTTATACGTATAAAAACTAAGTGGGATAAAGAAATCAAGTATTATATATTAGGGTGTCGATATGTGGGATGTGTGACTCAGCAGCTAGTGTGCCGATAGCTGTTTCAGACTTTGAGTTAATACCCAAGAGCGTCGACAAACACCAAAAATTTAGTTATGATGTGGAATAAAATATACTCTCTTTATAATATTAGTTTTTTTAGAGAAGCTCTTGTAAGGCAGCTAGGTGTAGCAATGATACCATTAACCTGATAAATAAAGTAGTACTCCTGGATACGACACATGATCACATGTCTCTCTTTCTGGAGCCCTAACTACAAGTAGCTTGGGCCGTGATCATGATGCTGATGGCCTACAATATTATTTATCAAAAAACAGTATTTTTAAATTTATAATGTCCCCTTTGTCCCATAAGAAGGCTCCTCAATTTTGATCTCCATTACATTATTAAATACCTATTGTAACAAAGAGACACCATTTCTCCACAACTATGTAGCCGATCGGGCTTATTATTATGTATGTCTACAAATGCTGGCATGCTGTTGATCTGCAAGCCCCCCATCTTAATTTCTTGACAACAATGGAGTACTGATACAATTGACATAAAACGGTGACAGCAACATTATGTTTAGATGAGTCACAATCCTGAGCGGTGAGGCTGACTACAAAGAAAGACGTTATAGAAAAACTCATAAAAAGCAGCCGCTTTAACTTTAGAAGAGAAGGTCTGAGGACAATGCCTTAGGCTGAGACGATTAGAAAAGCTGTTGTCTTCAAATATTTTTCTTTGTTTCTTGTTTGTCACATAATGTGAAGCTGTCGAAACGTCAAATTAAAAACCCTTATTAACTAAGTAAGTGAAATACTCTTACACTGATCACTGCATTTTAATAAACAAAATTCAAAGAAGATAAATGATATATAGCCAAAAGCCAGGATTTGTAGGAAAGGATGATTGATTGGCTTTCAATTTTAACATTTTTCTCCATCGTCCTTTGAACACTGATCTGCTTCTTCATCAGTGCATTGTTCAGCCAACTGCCTGTCGTTGTTTCTGTCACGATTTCTTTGTGCATCTTGAGTGCCTAGAGCCTGGCTTGCCTGCAAAAACCATAACGTATCTTAGCTTGACACAGAAGAAAAAAAACATATACGTTTAAAAATTGCGCCATTAGTCTTATTAAGACAATTCGCACATAATAAGACATAATTTATACTTGTAATTTACAGTAAAGCTCAAACGTAGCGATTTTTATTTTTTGTACATCATAATAATACTTGTATCGACCGAGAATTTGTCCATTGATTTTTCAGCGACTTACGCAGTTTTATATTTCGGTTCAGTAAATACTTAGTATGAAATCTGTTGTGGATCTACCAGTTTGATTTGAGTTGTAGGTGCCATAAAACTAACTGATTGTGTGTCAAAATTCCAATTACCAATAATTCTCATTAATATGTTAAGTAGACTGTGTTGTACAATAGAAAATAATCGGTTCTTTTTAAATATTTAAGGCCGTTTCTCCATTAACGGGCCCGGCGCTGACGTGGCCGACGGCGCATTAGTTTTGTTTTGATTTTCGTCATTATCGACGCCAGAAAGAGGGGCTCGTGGCTAAGTAACTGCCGCATAGATCGATCGATCGAGGTTAAGCTGCGCTTGCCACGGTCGGTCTGTGGATGGGTGACCATCATATCATTCCGAGACCCCTCCGTGCCTCGGAGAGCACGTTAATCCGTCGGTTCCGGTTGTCAAATTAAGATCTATGACAGCCGTTACGGGTAGTCAGAGGCCTGAAAGTCTGACAACCAGTCATACCACGAGATATCGTGTTACCCAGTAACTGGGTTGTGGAGGTCAGATAGGCAGTCGCTCCATGTATAGTACTGGTATTAAGCTGCATCCTTTTTGACTGGAAGCCGACCCCAATGTAATTGGGAAACGACTAGGCAGATATATCGACGCCAGAAAGTTGAAGACCGTACGTCTACAATTCTAGAATAGCTATTGAAGAAACAGCCATTGCTTGTATTTCAACTAGGTGGCCCGCAACCGTGGTCAATGATGGGTTTTGGTCAGTATTGCCATCGCTAGATAGTTGAAAAGTACCTGCTCTTACTATTTATATATTTTTGCCTTCACATTAACGTTAGACCAGTATTCTTATCCACTATTATAAAATCTCCAAAATCTCTGAACCTTACCCTTAATAAGTCCGTCAACAACGCTTCAACATTGTTGTTTCTTGTCCTCAATTTGGGGGAATTGCGGTTGTGATTTGAATGATATGACTTATAGTTGTTTGGATTGTAATCGATATCTAAAGTCTTCACATGATTGGCAGAGTCCACGACCACAATCAATGGACTGTTTGAGCCTTTTCCAAGAAGCTCGGATAGAATTCCCAATGAATTTTCTTGGTATCTTGGAGCGGAATTCAGGCCATTCTGAAAATGTATGATAAATTATCTATAATTCTATTAGAAGTTAAATAGTTTTGCTTGTTAAATAGGCTTGCTGGGCACAATTTATCCTGGCCAACGAAAAATTCTTTGTAAAGGCTCTGGACTTAATTTGGTCTATTTTAAGAACATTTGTACATATGTTCTTAACTAGACCAAATTAAGTAGGGTTATAGCTCAGATGATACATGTGAGTTTGGTTTGTCTCTCCAAACAATGGCACATGTTAATGACTTGTTTAGCGTCTTACCACTTGTACACCTGAGAATCTGTACAGAACCACTGACAATGTTTTTTCATGGCTCCAAGTACTGGTCCGAAAAAAATTTAATGTCCTTGTCCCGACACGATAAGAAGAAAAATAATATATTTAGCAAAAAGTTACTAAAAACCACATTGTTGTGCAGATTTTTGTACGACTTTCGGTAACCCGTTGAAAGATTTTGGAGGCGGTGTTTTACTTTAATATGACGCCTGATAGAGATGTAGATATTGAAGAAAAAGTCGTGCTGCGTCAACACCAAATAAATTCGGAGAAGAGCAGGAGAATGAAGATATGGTTATACTCGGTAACAGTCACCAGTGTCAAAGAGGATTTCCAGGTGTTAAAGTTTCGTGAATAATCTCAAAAAATAAAAGTATTAACACAAATCGATAAGATTAAAAACGACAGACAATTTGCTTTCTTGCGAAGTGAAGACAAATTTGACAAAAAAATATAAATATTGTAAAAGAAAAACCTTACGATTGTTAATATTACAGTAAAACACTGTAAAACGAAACGTTCTGTCAGCATCGTGTCGGTAGCGCCAATGAGTGTGTTTGTTTAACTGAATGTTACACATTGGTGGATTTAATCAATTGTTAACAAGATAAGAAGTAATTGGGAAAATTTTAAGAGTTTAGGTACTTACCTAGTTTCATATTATACATTTTTTTGTGGACCTTCACATAGATACTAAACAGTACACGAAGACGGCTACACTTATTTTATTATAATTTTTTAGTTTTTATATAATATACTCCCAACCGTATTTCGGTCACGGCAGCCTATCTCCATGGAGATTAGCCAAGTACGCAGGAGATATTATAGTGCACAAGTGTATGCGCAAAAATAGGTGCACTCCCTTAATCACTCTCATATTCCGATGAGACGGAAGTCCGACACGACCGGAGAGAGATTAGGTGCAGGACCGACGGCTTTACGTGCTCGCCGAAGCACACCACCCACTTGTTAACTCGGCGCTACTTCTTCCGTATTGAGAATTTCCCAACAAAAAAAAACCCAATAACACTGCCTGATCTCACTCTCGGCAGCCGCGTTTGCGACCACTAGACCAACGAGGCAGTCAGTTTTAAAAGTCATTTTCGGGGATATTCAGCAAAACGGTTTTTCAAAAGTTAATGCGTAGATAATATATTGTATTTGTAGTATGTCGTAACGTGACTTTAGCATATCTTTCGTAACTATTTAGTGGGGCGATGTAATCTCAATATGAGCAAGTAGGCATACATCGACAAAAAGCCACGGGATGTAAATGTGGAGTCGACCCTCAAACATTGTCCCACCTACTGTCTGGCTCTTTGTGCCCTAACACCTGTGCATTGAGTGACCTATGAGTGACACTGCCACTAACAACTCCAAAACCAAGGAACAAAATCCATGGTACTAAAAAAAATCGTACCATCGACACGAAAAAGAAGAAGAAGCATAACTTTTGTCGAAAACAGTAGCTATCTACGCATACAAAATCCAGGGGGGAGCCCACCTGCCCCCCTGTGTATGCCCATGTGTGTAGACAAATAGTAGAGCGCATATTCGTGGATTGAATAGACAGAACCGGAGATTAATAGCAGAGGAGAAAATATGGAATGGGTAGGGGGACGATCAGTGCAAGTCAGAGGTGCATACACCCACAGTTCACCAATGCTGTTAATAAGTCCCACGTAATAGGTGGTGAGCCTATTGCTATCAACTGGGCACAATTGCCAACTCTGTGCTGCTACTGAGAATTCAAGATAAATCTTTGAAAAGCATTAACGCATGCTTAGCGAACTCTAAAGTTACAATATTAAATGGAAAAAGAATACGGTCGCGAACAGGATTCGAACCTGCGTCTCCGGATAAATACTCCAGGCGCTCTGACCACTAAGCCATCTCGACCTCTTAGAGGTCTCTTTTTCCATTTAATATTGTAACTTTTTGCTACTGAGAATTTCCCTTCAGAAATATCCAATAATACTTTGCCCTACCTGGCAATTAACTTCAAGACCTCATGCTCAGCAGTCGCGCTTGGGCCCACTAGACCAATCAGGTAGAAAAGAAATAAAACACGTGGAGTACTTAGAAGTAGTTATTATTTTTCACCGTTTGCGTATGAAATACATTTACGGGCTTCGGTGCATAGGTCTTCAGGACTTCCGCAAGGCATCTATAAAACATTCAAAATATATTAATCCACGAAATAAAAGATGGCTGGATCCGCATGCGCCACTAGTTTCCCATCACTCTTTCTAAGAAATATGGCAATAGAAAAGTGGTAAATTTAATATTGTACAATCGTAAATAAGGCTGTATGAGGTCCCTAAATAAATAAGGCGATAGGAATCTCTAAGGGCACAAGGAATTGATAGCTATGCCCAAAGAAAAGCTCCTCAATTTATTATCTATAGGTTCCTGGGTTCTGCCTTTATGGGTTTTTATCAATCGATAGATTGTTTATCTTGCTTTTTTGGGTATGTTTTACTAGTAGATAAAAGGCAGCAGGGCATAAAAAAATTGTTTAGAATAGTATTAACATTTTTTTTCATTTATATTTAGATTTTTTAACACTTATAACGAGAAAGCGGGGTTTATTAGTGCACACATGTATTATGTTCCATATAATATGCCCACAAATCCTACTAATATTATAAACGTGAGAGTTTGTAAGTATGGATGGATGGATCGATGTTTGTTACTCTTTCACGTAAAAACTACTGAATGGATTTTAATGAAACTTTACAATAATATAGGTTATACATTAGAATAACACATAGGGTACAATTTATAAAGATATTGTGTTGAATTGTCCAAAATATGACGATAAGTGTCAAGTAAGTAGGAAAAAATCTACCAATTGCGAGCTATTCTGGCGTGTGCTGCCTAAACCCTTTGAGATATAACAAAATGGTGTATGGTGGAATTGTGTATCTTATATAGGTCTACAGAAAAGTCCGCAATGGCATATGTCTATCTCTTAAGGATAACATACTACATCCATTTTAATACTTAAAAAAATGGGCAATTATGAAGCGGTAACTGGAAAGCGGGACCGGGATCAAAATTTCATGATTTATTTTGGTCGCGATATCCGACATCTGCGCGGGCGAAGACGCGGGCGTCAGCTACAGTACTTTATATACACTTAATTTTCACCCAATTGCCAAAATGTGAATTTTTACAAAATATATCCTTTGTTGGAAACCTTAAATAAACAAATAAAATATATATGCATGTCTTGTTCCATGAACTTACGTCGCAAACACTGCGTTAATCTTTTTTTAAGTTCCAAAATGTCAATACCTTCAATGAAAATATGCATTGTGTTCGGTGTCAATGCTTGGGATTGGTAAAATGTGGTTGTATTAAATTACACCTCTGCATACCCTCTCAGGAAATACAGGCGTGATATGTCTTGAACTGTTGGGCAGTATACACAATGAAAAAATATAGATTGCCTCGTTGGTCTAGTGGTCCCAAGCGCGACCGCTGAGCATGAGGTCCTGTATTCGATTCCCGGTCGGGCAAAGTGATATTGGGTTTTTAGAAAATTCTCAGTAGCAGCCCGGAGTTTGGAATTATGCCCGGTTGATGGCAATAGGGTCACCACCTATTTCATGGGAATAACAGCATTAGTGAAATGTGGCTGCACAATTTTGACACCTCTGCCTACCCCCTCGGCGAATACAGCCGTGATGCTATGTTAAGTTTATCTTCTTGGAGGTCGATTTGACGGATGACTTTATGTAATGAAATATGTTATGCAACCAACTTTTGCCTTTAAAACACTTAGCTTCTCAAATAAACTACCATCACATCTCTAAAACAATTACGATTCAGTGCTCACACTAACCCTTGCTCAACTCTGAAGCTGTTAATCCAATTTCCCTCTCACCTCTCGGTAGAACAATTTCCATACGTCTTTGTTTATGACTAAAGAGATAAGTGTCATAATTCAATGCTCTCCGTATTCCAGCTGGTGGTTAGAAACTCCTTGATTCGGTTAGGGTTGTCGGGTTTAAGCTTCAACTTTAATTTTGATTTTAAGTAAGTTTTCATATTCGTTCAGATCCATCTCGTCTTTGATTAGTTTTGATATTATTTAATCTATCTATATATATAAAAATCAATTGCTGTTCGTTTGTCTCGCTAAAACTCGAGAACGGCTGGGCTGATTTAGCTGATTTGGGTTTTGAAATGTTTGTCGTAGTCCAGGGAAGGTTTAAACAGAGAGAAAATGTAAAAAAATTGCGAGGAATATAGTAAAAACAACCATTTAATTTGCCCATTTAAACTGTTCTACCTACTTTCCTGTCAAACATTTGACGTTCGAGGTGATACGAAGTACACCGGGTCATCTAGTTAGATATATATTAGGTTTTTACCTATAAAATTGCTGTTTAGTATACAGAAAGTTAAAGCTATTTTTTTTTAATATTTTTTATTTGTGTCCATCATAATATGCACCCGTGCTACCGATGCATCTCTGCTAGCGTAGTGGTTATTTTACAAAGTCATTCTTGAAGAAATCAGGTGTACGGGAGCCAAGAAACTTTTGAGGCATTTTGTACTGCCGCTCGGGTATTAAATTTTTTTCATTCCAATTTAGTTTCCATATATTAAAAAAATTTAAGTCTGTCGTTGCAAGGTCTGGTGAGTACGGTGGATGACGCAAAACTTCCAACCCTAGCTCTTGTAGCTTAGAGACAGTCTGTTGTGCCGTATGAAGTCGAGCGTTGTCATGTAGGAGCAGCGGGGACGAGGGATTAATCAAGGCTGGTCGGATATTTGCAAGCTTCTCCATCATTGTGTCCAGTTTCTCATAGTAGACATCCGCAGTAATGCTGGTGCCATTTGGTAAGAAGGTGTGATGAATTAAAACCGGCACTAGACAACCAAACAGTGACCATGACTTTTTTATGGGCAAGTTTTCGTTTGGGGCATTGCCTAGGTGCTGAACCAAGGTCTAACATGATGACCGCTTACGATTATCAAAAAGATTCCATTTTTCATTGCAAGTGACAAAGTGGTTCAAAATCCCTTTGTGTCTGAGTGTGTAAAGCAACGTAACGCATACCTCAACGCGTTCGTCACGTTAGCGATCGTTCAGTTCGTGTAGCACCCACTTATCAAGTTTTTTTACCTTGCCAAGTTGACGCAAAAGGACCAATATTGTTTTGATGCTAACTTTGAAAGCTGCTGCTAACTCAGCCGTAGATTGAGTATCGTCAGCTTCCACTATAGCCTTTAATTCGTTGTTGACTTTAGTTTTCCGGTGACCACGAGGTACATTTTTTTGCCAAAATTTCCATGTCGAAAGCATTCAAACCTATAACGATTCGTGCGTTCGTTTGTAGTGTTCACTTCGTACACGTTATTAATGTTGCGAGCCGTTTTTGCGGCATTGCTACCGCGATGGAACTCGTATTTCATAATAACTCGTACTTTTATCGCGTCCATGTTGATGAAAATGATACAAATGTAGTGAATAAAAAACACTAATCAGTAAACAAATGACTGAATTTGAAAATAGTATTAAAAAAATAACATTTGAATTGAGATGTTATTGCCAGCCATACATTAATTACGTTTCAAATGGATCTAATAACTTACTCTTTTTATGTTAGAGCTTCTACCATGCTATGTCTATGCATCATCCTAAGGATGTCTGGCAGAAAATGACTATGGCATTAAGACCGACTTTGTCTGAGATAGCCTAGTGGTATGACCGTTGGACTGACAAGTCAATGGCCGCAAATTCAAATCCAAGGCACGCACGACTGTGTTTTCGATGTCATGTGCGGTGAAAGAAAACATCGCGAAGGAACCAGCATAGCTGAGAGATTTTCGATGTTGTGTAAAGCCATGTCAGAGACCTACGGATGGTTTAAACTCTGACACTGGGTTGTTCATCAACCACACGATAAGAAGAAGAAGACCATCTTTTTGATGTGTATAAATGACAAATAAATGAATGCAGTTGTGTTGGCCGATTGCTTATAAACCCACCTCTTGTATTACAGGTTGTGGGGGTCGTGACTGCACGTTGCTAGCTGGCTTATCGTAGTACATTAGAGAGTTTTAATAGTATGCGTGGCTACTTTGGCTAGTAGATATTATTATCATAATTTTCTCTGTTATATATACCATTATTTTGTTTTACGGAACACTAGATATGCCCCATGTTTTGTAGGGCACACCCACGGTTTTATCCGGTTTTTTTCATTATATATCTTCCTCAAGAATTGGGCTAACAGATGCGAAAAGATTTTTTTTAATCCGGCTGGTAGTTCTAGAGTTTTGTGCGTTCAAACAAACAAACAAGCTCGTCAATTTTATTATATTAGTCTAATATTATAATATAATAAAACTGCCTCGTTAGTCTAGTGGTCCCAAGCGCGACTGCTGAGCATGAGGTCTTGGGTTCGATTCCCGGGTCGGGCAAAGTGTTATTGAGTTTTTCTATTAAGAATTTCTCAGTATGAGTTTGGAATTGTGCCCGGTAGATGGCAATA
Source organism: Xylocampa areola (assembly GCA_935421205.1). Lineage (NCBI taxonomy): Eukaryota > Metazoa > Arthropoda > Insecta > Lepidoptera > Noctuidae > Xylocampa > Xylocampa areola. Next base: position 7,386,929 of record OW285225.1, on the reverse strand, counting down.
GGCTCACCACCTATTACATGGGACGTAATAACAGCATTGGTGAAATGTGGGTGTACAATTGTGTACACCTCTGTCTACCCCTTCGGGGAATACAGGCGTGATGCTATTTATTTTATAAAACTGAAGAGTTTGTAAAAAGTATACGTACACCTTTAAGTATCTTTGTTTATTTATTCTTATTCTAATTAATCTCAAAATGCCATTTTCGCCAGCCCTAGTATAGTTATGGCGTATGTCCTGGTCTTTAGTGGATAGTGTAGCATATCAAATTGTTATAAATTTGTATAGAACAGGCCAAAACAGTAACTTACAACGTCTTATGCGAAACCTATTAGGTAACTATTCACGTCTGCCTCATGCGCGCTTGTCAAGCGTAACTGGTGAACCTAGGGTTTTGGGTTCGATTCCCGTGTGGGAAAAAGTGTTGTTAGGTTATATATTTTCATGGAAGAAAAAAAAGAAACGATCGTGAGAAGGATTTGAACCTGCGGTTTCAGGATAACAACTCTGTCAAGACAGTGCGTGCCTTGGATCTGCGACCTTGGATTATCAGTCCATCAGCTATCCATCAGTTGATTCGGCTTTATGCAACTAACATTATCTTCGTAACAGAAGCAGGGACCGGCCGGATACACGGTTGAAGGGGTTTTTGAAAGAATTTTTTTAAGCGCTTCAAATGAAACCCTATGATACATGTTACACCCTCGAACAGATGTAATGTAACCCCTTCCGAACAGGTTACCCTTTGAATAGCCTGTAACACTGTAACAGGGAAAGTCATTCCAACCCAAGACATTGTAATATGCACTTTATGTAATCTAAATTAGTTTGGAAATTGCATAAACACGTCCGCACGTGACATCTTACCGCCAGGCGGCGTCATTGCTGCATGTACCGAGCTTGGAATAATAATTATTGTCTATATGATCTTACAGTTCCATTTTGCTTGTTTACTGTCGTTTGACTACAGTAGGCAATGAGGCGCGGTCGCCGCCACTCGGGTGCAAGTATCCCCTACATGCAGCTCAAGCGTATTAGGTAATTCTGGGTAACACGAATAAAAGCTTTTCATGAAGGTAACCTCTTCAAAGGCTTAAGTCATTGAAGAGTTTAACCCCTTTACGTGGTTACCATAATAAAGGTGTAAACCATTTCGTTGGGTTTCGAGGATGTAGCTCGAACAAAAGGTAACACTGCGATATGAATTACCCTATGCACGGGTTACCCTATCAACAGGCTTAACAGGGTTAACCCTTAAGCGGGGTTGTCCGGTCCCTGAGCAGAAGGCACAGACTATTGGCTGTCCGGGAGTGATATGAAGATTCGAATGACGTTATTGCGACGCACGCTATTTCGAAAACCTTTACGAGTTCGAAAACACATTGAGTCGAAAACCGCTATATCGAATTTTTGTGAATGTAAGGTTAGAAAATACCTAAACACGAAGGGGATGACAGGTAGTTCGCTCGCTGTGCTCGCTCACTGGCCCCGGCATCCCCTTGAATCTAACAAACCTAACGTGTCCGTGTCGGGGTACACAGAACTCTCGAGCGAGCGAAGCGTCATTCAATATAGCAGTTTTCAACTCAATGTATTTTCCAACTGGCGTACCTCTCGTTTTTTTTTCAAAATAGCGTGCGTCGCCGTAATGTCATTCGAATCTTCATATCTCTGCCGGACAGCCAATAGTCTGTGCCTTCTGTCCCTATGTGCCGTACCTCCAGTGGCCCGGGCCTCGTCTTCCATCCCGCGCGTATTGGTTATGCTCAACAGTCTAATGAAGACCAATCCGGACTGTGATCTATTTACAGACGAGTGACAGTTTATTATGTGGTCCTGTCTTAGTTTCAGCGAATTATAGCTAATCTAATTTCATATTTCCTAGATAACTTGGCTTTCGCGATCATTATACATTATAATAAAACAACATTTAACCGGATTAATCGCGTGTATTGGTTATAAAAATGTATTAGAGACAAAAATAATTTAATGTATTTTTTCAATTATTTTTTCGGATGACAGTTTAGTAAAAATTATTTTAAATAAACTATTATGACGCCTATCACTTAAGTCATCCTGCGACCACGAACGCTACAAATTGTTCGTCGTAAAAACAAATAATACACGCGATTAATCAGATTAAACGTTGTTTTATTATAATTGAAAATTATGTTGGTGTAAGTGGATTGATTGCCGCTGCAGCGTTGGCCTAGTGGTCCCAAGCGCGATTGCTGAGCATGAGGTCTCGGGTTCGATTCCCGGGTCGGGCAAAGTGTTGTTGAGTTTTTCTGTTAGGAAATTCTCAAAAGCAGTCCGGAGTTCGGAATTGTGTCCGGTAGATGGCAATAGGCTCATATATGGGACTATATAGAACAATACCTTATCTCTAACTGTGGAGGCTTGTAAATGGCTTTTTGTAATTAATTTAATTGTTATATCTTGTATTTTTTAGCTGTAAGCCACCCAAATAAAATAAAATAAATAAAATAAAATTAATAACAGCATTGGTGAAATGTGGGTGTACAATTGTGTACACCTCAGCCTACCCCTTCCGGGAATACAGGCGTGATGCTATATTTTACTTGGATTGTAAACCGATGTAACTAAAGTAAAATAAAGAAATCAATAATACCACTAGGCTATACCGCTTTTACCGCGGCAAGCACAGCTTAACCACGACCGAGCTGTGCGGCTGTTACTTAGCCACGAGCCCTTCTTATGTAATTCTAAGAATCAAAGTAACAAGTACCGTAAGTTGCCTGTGTTCAGTTTGACGCTTGAACCAGCTGCTGACGTCATTACTCGTCAGCTCACGATAGTTGCTGTACTTGTGTAATTACCAACTGTTATTATTGTTGACAAACTGCGGGATAATAGGGTGGGGTTCCTGTTAGAGCGGAATTTTTCTTTAACAACGGCACATACTAGGGCACAGATAAATAAACATTATTCAACACGTGATTCCTACATCTACGCTTTGGTTTAGCCATGTATTTAGCTTATTCTGAGGGTTTAGCTTTATTCTTTCACTGTCACACGACTGTTAAACTTTAAGTGCAAGAAAGAGATGAGAACATAGATATGCCAAAGCGCGTGATATGTTATATCTATTTATCTTGGCCTAGAAGTTTCTAGTAGGAATTTCTTCTGTGTTCATAGACTCATAATTGACATACACACACATGCAGACTAAGGAAACAATATTTGTAATGTTTGGTCTTGTCGGAATTGAATCTGCAACATGTGGTGCAGCAGCCCAGCTCTTGATGTCTCCAACATACGCAAACACCGTTGATACTCATAAGATAAAAAATAGCGAATACATTCTATTTTTTTTATGCTAACTTCACATGTCACATTTAATATTAAAGATACATTATTTAGTACATTGTTTTACACCCAAATTTAATAACGCCGTAAAGTTTCGTGTGTTGATATATGCGTATTTCCATCAGCAGAGAGAGAATCATCAGCAGAGAAACCCAATAACACCTTGTCTGATCCGGGAATCGAAACCAGGACCTGACGCTCAGCATACACCAACGAGTAATGAATTTTTCAGTTGCTAAACAAGTTGACAATACATCTGTCCCAAGTTTGTATGAAAGAGTATTCGTCTCATATTAAACAGTCAACCCGCTGACACTGTAGCTGCGACCTTAATAAGGGATCACAAGAACTTTGTGCTGGGAACGAGACAATTTATTATGCGGACAACTCTATAGCTTGCGGAGCCGCGACTTTCCGCAACAACGTATGTTGTAATTGTTAACAACAGATCACTTTGTACATTGTGTTGATAGATTGTCGGTTAATTTTGTTGTTTTAGTATATTTTGGAAGTAAATAATTTCTATACAATGACTATATTTTAATAACTAATTATGTAATGTTAAATAATGATAGAATTAAAACGAAATTAAGACACTGCTTCAACGATATCCGTAGAATCCGTTAGCATAGCTGTTGAGCGTGAGGTCCTAAGTTGGAATCATGGGTTGGGAAATGTGTTACATAGTAAGTTTTTGGAAGAACTTTCAAAAACGTACGAATAAAGAAGAATAATCTGATGTTTTAAAATAAGGACTTTTTATTACCTAGTGAAAAATCTGACTGAAACTTAGTGTCAAAATTTAAAACCTTTAACTGTGCAAGTGTTACTTATAAACATTTCAGTTATACTCATGCTACAAGCTTCTAACGAACTACGATGCAAACAGGTAAAATCCTACGCGTACCTTAGTATAGGTAGAATGTACAATGTTGCCAGATGGCATACTAATTCTACTATTTCTTTAATACTGCTTTTTCGGATATATTTTTTTCCCAATGAGGGTTGACGTTAGGCAGGCAGCCGGTCATAAAACATTGCCAAAACTTTAGCAGCTTTCCACTACAAGTAGAGAGTATGTATGGAAGAAGAATACATGCTGCGCCGACCCCAAATAAATTGGGATAAGGGCAGGTGATGATGATGATTTGACTTCGAAATGTATTACGAAATTTAATTGATAAATTTCTTATTCTTCGTGAGCTATGTATGTTCTTTTAGAAATAAATTCTTTAGGTAAACCAAATCTTTTTGTTGTGCATGTGAGATATGTGTTTAAGAAAATACAAGCAGAGGTTTGACAAAAAAAAAAACTTATTTGTAAATACTTACATAGTATAGCATCAAGTTTATATTCCCCGAAGGTATAAGTACCCACATATTACCAGTTGTTAAGTTCTATTTAATAGGTTGTAAAATTGCTGTATCTGCCGAGCACAATCCCAAACTCAAGCAGTTTTAAAGTGTAAATAATGATTTAATTACAGATAAATCTTTGAAAAACACATGCTTAGCGATCTCGAAATTTATATTTTTTTGATGAAAAAGAATACGGTTGGTTTCAGTTTCCTGTAAAGGGACTGAATAGACGGCAAAGACGTAGTAAAATGTGAAAGAAGAACTCGTGGCAGAGACCAGAGATCGAGATGGCTTAGCTATCAGAGCGCCTGAAGAAATTATCCGGGAGCCGCAGTTTCGAATCCTGCTCACGACCGTATTCTTTTTCCACAAAAAATTATAACTTATGCTTTATTTGTAATGCTTACCCATTATTTAATTTAAGTACCTACCATTTATTCATTGTAGACTCTTAATGCATTTTTTTAAGAAAGATAAGTTCAATTGGTGGCCTCTATCCATCATTTTTGTTTATTACCGGCACCATTTTCATTACAGTTTTATCTGTATCGAGCTTTCGATTACAAATTAATCTCACTTGCATAAACACCCATTAGCGGAACAATTATCTGTAGACAATACAAATACCTTGATACTACTTCTATTAATTGGCATTTTTTTTATTTGACTTTCTAAATATTACAGAAATTGTGAATGTGAGCATCATGTAGGCATATTTATTCTTATACAGATTTGTAATCTGGCGGTTTTGAGGTTTCCATATGGCCTACGCAAATGTTATGCTGATCTGGTATCGCCTTGCGACAGGTCGTTGAGCTCTCTATAACATGGTTGAGCTACACGATGACTGATGCATGTGTACCGTCAGTTAGGACAGGTCAACTTGAAACTGCTGTGGCTCTTTCTTAAACAGGCCATACCAGATACCCTACATGGTTGGCTAACACATGGCTCACTTAAGGATGTTTAATGATGTCTGAACTTTAAAAGAGACCTTGACCTTTGAGTTTGTTTCGGCGTTTCTTCTCAGAGGTAGTCAGATAGGAAACGCCGACGCCATCTAGATCAGAGTGTTACCATGCCGTTGTTAGGTAACTAAACAATAAGTAAAAAAATCAATATACTTCTTCAAATCATCATCTTCCTTCTTATGTTGGTGAACAACCTAGTGTCACATTTGACACCAGCCGTAGATATCTGACATGGCTGTATACATTATTGAGAGTATTTCCTCAAGATATTTTCCTTCACCTTCACCGTTTTATAAGAGTGATCTTTAATACGCACATACATTTTAAAAGCCAGCGGAACCTGCCTTGGGAACATACATAACATAGCATCACACCTGTATTTCCCGAAGAGGTAGGCTGAGGTGTACATAGTTACGGGCATACACCTACATTTGCTGTTATTAAGTCCCATGTAGGTTGTGAGCCTATTGCCATCTACTGACTGAGCCCAATTTCGAACTCCGGGCTGCTATTGGGAATTAACAGAAAAGTCAATAACATTTTGCCCAACTCCGGTATCGAACTCGAGACCTCATGCTCAGCAGTCACATTTGGGACCAGTATACCAAAGAGTAGTTTTCGGTTCGAACCTGTGAGTTGCCAGTCCAATTATCATACCACTAGGCTTCATAAAGTTCGGACAATGTTATTAAGTACAATTGTATATACCTCTGCCTATCCCTTCGGGGAATATAGGCGTGATGGTATGTTTTGGTTGCTGTTGTTTCATAAAGTTATTAATTAAGTTATAACTTATAAGATTAGAGTTACTTTAAGAACTTAAAGTTAGAGTAATCCGGTACTAATGCCACAATGAGATCCTTTATTATTATGTTGTTGCGGGCGGTGCTGTGTTTCGTCAGTGATAACATAATTATGTATGTTCAACTGTTGAAATACCGCTAATCAATTCGCAGTTCTAACTACTTGTATTTTATGATAAGCAATTAAAATATAAACAATGTTTATCACTACCACAAAGGTTTTTCTAAGAACACCAGCCCTTCTTAACATACTCGTAACATATAGCATCACGCATGTATTACCCGAAAAGATATGTAAAGTGTACACAGCTGTGCACCCACATTTCATAATGCTGTTATTAAGTCTGTAAACTGCCTCGTTGGTCTAGGCGTTCTAAGCGCGACTGCTGAGCTTGAGGTTCCGGGTTCGATGCCCGGGTTGTGCAAAATGTTATTTGAGTTTTTCTGTTAGGTAATTCTCAGTAGCAGGCCGGAGTTTGGAATTGTGCCCGGTAGATGGCAATAGGCTCACCACCTATTACATGGGACTTAATAACAGCACTGGTGAAATGTGGGTGTACAACTGTGTACCTACACCTCTCACTGGGGTAGTCAGTCTTCGGGAAAAACAGGCGTGATGCTACGTAAGTCTCATGTAAGTAGTAAGCCTATTGCGATATACCGTGCACAATCCAAACTCCGGCCTGCTAAGAACTTAAAATATAACCTCAGAACAGTAAATATTTCATGAGTAGCGAACACTAAAGCTAAAAAAAAAACGAAAATTAAAATATGGTCGTGAGCAGGATTCGAACATGCGCCTCCTGGATAAATACTCCAGGCGTTCTCACCAGTATACTAAAAAAAATTGTAACTTCATAAACTTAATGTTTCTCTCTATGAGGCGGTAAAGATTAGGGCTTATTATTATTATTATTTATTTATTTTGAATAAACGTTGCCCCACACTAGGAATTTCTTCCTGTATCGTGGGTGCGTTTACAGACATATAATCTCACAAGCACACACACACCCAGACCCGGAGCTACAGAAATCTATAGATCGTACAAATATTTGCTCCGTGCCGTCTCTCGACCACTGCGCCAACCGCGCTGTCAAAATAGGCTGGTTCGTATACAATATAGTGATAAAGCCAAACATACATATTTTGTGGTTTTATTTTTCTAGTGCGGTGCAAATGTACTTTTTTATGCTTTATTAGTTAGTTGTACTAGAAAATTAGTTTTTTTAGGCTAGTATTTATTTTATCGTTATAAGTATTGTATATTAAGTAGTTAGTATATATTGGTATTTAATACTTAATTTAAATGTGCATAGTAAATCTAATATTTATTAGAGTTATATTTTTTGTAGAAAGTAATATACGGTCGTATGCACGGTTTGAACCTGCACCTCCCGGATAAATACCTACTCCAGGCGCTTTGTCAACTAAGCCATCTCGACTTTTTCTCACTACTCCAAATTATTCATCCACATTTTAATGCGTTATGGTGACGTTATCGTGTTTTCCCTATACAGGTGACTGAACCGACATATCTAACTTTGCAGTTAATTCAATATAATACAGATACAATCACTATAACAAATATAAAATGCGTTTAAATGATTTTTATCTGTATCTAATATGTAGGTATTCTATTTTAAGTTAAGTTAATATACACATTTTTGTTGCCCCTAAATTATACGTTTACTGAAACGTAGAATTTAAATCTCGTTTAGATCTGGCAACCCCAGCTTAGTAGCTGTAGCACGGTAGTCTGTGCCATAGATACTACACGGCTAGGCTATCGCAAACAGAATCGTAATAAAACAAATATAGTACGGACTGTAAATAAAAACAATGTTCCTTTTGGGTCCGGGCAAGCATTTTTTATTAAGACTGTTTTATTTGTGAACGACTATGAGAATTTCTAGCACATTATCAAAGCATCACGCCTGTATTCGCTAAATGGTTAGGTAGAGGAGTACTACAGTTGTACATCCACATTTCACCGATGCCGTTATTAGGTCTTGTGGTGGTGGCATTTCCAAACTTAATTTTGTTATTCGGGTTCACTGTTACTATATTCTCAATAACAGCCCGGAGTTTGGAATTGCGCTCTGTTGATGGTATCTAATAGGTCACCACCAGCTATAATCAATTTTCTAAAAGAAAAACCCAATAGCACTTTGGCTGAAGCGGGAATGGGACCACGACCTCATGCTTAGCAGCCCCGCTTGCGACGATTAAACAAACGTGGCAATTTTTTAAAGCATTAGAAATGGTTCGAATTATATACGTAAAAAATAAATTGTCTTCTTGTAGTGCTGTTTGGTATGGATGAAACAAAGAAAGAAAGAAAATACTGAAGAAATGAGTTATTTGGGGATAATACATTTTATGAGAGGTAATAAGGTTCGGAAAAGCTGGAGCTGCCCAACTGGGAAAGTACTTCCACCTTGTAAAAATCGCAGTCAATTCACACAGCACTGTAGTGCTGTCTGTCTGTGTTCCTAATAATGAGCGAGGTCGTCAGTGCTTCATGGCAAAGCATTGTGTTGGCAGAAATAAGGCCAATTTTTTCATCGCCTATATAGTCGCCACAGCAATTCTTCTAATTCAGCAACGCGCGAGTGATAACCCCCTTTCTTTTTGCTGTGGAAAATCCATCAAAGACGTTGTGCGGAACTCCTACTGACTAAAAACCACGCAGTCCTACTCTAATCTTTCCTGGGTCCTTCGCAGCAGCATTCATCGCGATCCCTGCAAGGCGAGTGATACAGTCAGCGTCAGGGATACCCCTGGTGTTGCATGTGGCCATAGGCTATGGCAACTGGACGGCCTGTACGCTTGATGCAACCTTATTCGTGTAAAATAAAGATTATGAATTAAATGAATATTTAAAAGTTTGACAAATTCTGAGGATGAATTTACGAAAGTTTTATAGAATTTTAGGTTCCTCGTGGATCTAGTGGTCCCAAGCGCCACTGCTAAGCATGAGATCTTGGGTTCAATTCCCAAGTCGAGAAGTGTTATTGGGTTTTTCAGTTAGGAATTTCTCAGTAGCAGCCCGGAGTTTGGAATTCTGGCGGTAGGCTCACCACCTGAAATGTAGGTGTACTATCTATACTTTTGCCTACCCCTTCGGGAATACCGGCGTGATGCTATGTTAGTACTTTTACTTAATTTAATTGTTATTTTCATAAAAAGAGTCTATACTCAGGTTCTACAAGGAAACGACCAATCAACACTGAGCTCCGTGCGCGTATCGCAGGTGGGTGAAAGTAGGTCAGCTCATAAATTGGTGGATTTTTCAAGTGTGATGATGAAAATCTAATAGAAAGATTATGCCTATCAATTAGCGTGTTTATAGGTACTGATTATGATTAAGCTTTCAGAAGGCTGTAGAAATCATTATATTTATAAATGATGTAATGGAAAATTTAATTAATAGAGTCAGCTTACAGATAAAAATAAATTTAAATGCATAATAAACTGCCTCGATGTGTTTGAGATTCCCGGTTCGTTCAGTGTTTAGTGATTTTGTTGGAAAATACTCGGTATAGACTATACCGAGTATTTTCCAACAAAAAAAATTCTGTCTTACGAAGGCGTGCAATGTGACTTCTATTGCCTGCGATATAAGGTTAAAATTGTAAGGACTCATCCACCTTCGTGACATAGAATACCTTTAGCAGTCTGGGGTTAGCATTTATGATAGATGGCAATAGGTTCACTATTGTTAATATGAAATGTAGTTCAATCTGCCTAGCCTTTTCCTAACTATCAGATATATCTTGGGTCAGTTTCCTGTCACACGGGACGCAAGCTGCATCCAGTATTTTACATAGAGCCAGTCACCGGGTAACACGATATCTCGTGGTATAACTGGTTGTCAGACTTTCAGGCCTTTGACTACCCGTTAAGGCTGTCATAGAACTTAATTTGACAACCGGGACTGACGGCTCTCGGTATGAAATGACTGTCACCCACATCCACAGACTGAGCGCGGCAAGTGCAGCTTAACCTCGATAGATCGATCTGTGCGGCTGTTACTTAGCCACGAGCCCCTTCTAATTTAACTCAGCTATGACGCCAATAAAATAAATAGTTACTCGTAATGCTTAGATGTAAGTTACCGCTCTACCTGCAACAAATAATTATTTAACAAGCACTTGTGCTGGACAAAATATTAGTACTCTACAAGTCGTGTCCACTTGTCCAGTGCAAAGTTTGCCATCTGGTTTGTAAGTAGCTTAAAAGCATCTAAAAGAAGGACACGAACGGTGACACTTTAAAAGTTGTGTGTCCCAGGTAGTGTACGAGTAGTCAGCTTTATTTTTTTACTTGGCTAGCTAATACAAACTACTAATTTACTATCTTAGAGATTCTAAGTCATAATGACACACCATTCAACTTAGGACCTTATAGGCTAATTGATATGAATAATAAATTGATTTTACCCCCCAATTCCACTTTGGCTGCCACCTCTTCATCCTTAACAAATCGTAGAAAACGATTTTAATATCCAAGAGTTGGACTGACGATTATCCATGTATGGGAAATATTGTTCAAGATATGTCTTTGAAAAAGCATTAACGCATGCTTAGCGAACTCTAAAGTTACAATATTAAATGGAAAAAGAATACGGTCGCGAACAGGATTCGAACCTGCGCCTCCCGGATAGATACTCCAGGCGCTCTGACCAACTAAGCCATCTCGACCTCTGCTCACCACCGCGAATTCTTCTTCCATATTTTAACACGTCTTATGGCGACGTCATTGCAATCAATTCAGTACTTACAAGTGACCGAACCGACACGACTAACTTTGCACTTAATACAATGTCGTAAAGAATGCAATTACCTTAATAATTCAAGATATGTCTTTGAACAAGCATTAACGCATGCTTAGCGAACTCTAAAGTTACAATATTAAATGGAAAAAGAATACGGTCGCGAACAGGATTCGAACCTGCGCCTCCCGGATAGATACTCCAGGCGCTCTGACCAACTAAGCCATCTCGACCTCTGCTCACCACCGCGAATTCTTCTTCCATATTTTAACACGTCTTATGGCGACGTCATTGCAATCAATTCAGTACTTACAAGTGACCGAACCGACACGACTAACTTTGCAGTTAATACAATAATAATTAATGGAAATATTGTTGCAGTGAGTTTATTACTGACGACAAATGCCAAATCACGGAATGTTCAAACGTGATTTTGTCAGCTTTCTCATTTTCCAGTTGCTAACAAAGTTGTGTAAACGTCGACACATGCACGGGCGATATACGTATCTCGGTCTAATCTTTTTTATCTATTACCCCCGCAGAATAGCAGTTTTACCCCAGCAGGGGTAATTACCCCCGGTTAGCAACTGTGGCTCTAGAGCATTTCTTTTTGTATACCCACTCCGTATGAGATCATGGGGATTCCCCAAAATAAGTAATGCATCCTTATCTCTGTCTATTGTACTGGTTTGCTAGTCTATTGGACCACAGGGAATAGGACGAGAGGGTCGGTTTGCACCAGCGCAACCGCTTGTCCACTCTAACTTTGCGCCGATGACCCTAGACCCAAAGTTGGAGCGAGTCATATTAGGGCTCACAAAGGGAAATTGCTGTTGGGGTTGCCATTATCGACACCGATAAGGAGGATTACATGTATACCAATGCCAATGCTGTTATTAAGTTCCATAGGTGTTGAGCCTATTTTCATTTACCGGGCATAATTCCAAAGTCCAACTGCTACTGAGGATTACCTGACAGAAAAACCTAATATAACTTTGCTTAACCTGGAGAGTGCATTCATGACCTCATGCTCAGCGGCTCAGCTCTTGGGACCACTTGAGCATTTGAGCAACGAGGCAACAATGTATAGCAATTATCACATTTTAATTTAGCTCGGCTACATCCGAATTTACACCTGTTTGAGGCATTTGCTCCTATTTTATTCAGTAGGCCCTCACAGCCAAGAGGACCACTTCAAAAATCCACTTCTATCTATTTTTATGGAAGTTCAATTTCCACTGAAAGCTGGAACTAGTCAGACTACATATATGAAGTGGTACCCAAACATTGGAGATGTGCTCGTTGAAGTGGTTGCGTTGAACAGCTAGTAAAGTTCCGCGGTGTAGTTCGTGGAAATACTGTGATTAAATTATTTTTGTTCATACTATATTTTTGTTCTGTAAGAAACTTTCACATGTCAGGTTTTAACTAAATAGACATATTTTCTTAAAGAATAGAAAAAGGTGTACAGAGTAGACACCCAAATTTCATCAATGCAGTTATTAAGTCTCACATGGCAGCAGCAGGCAGGCATGGTTCCAAACTCCGGGCTGTTACTGAGAATGTTCCTATTCAAAACCCAAAAAAAAAAAATGACTTATTGAACTTGTGACGCCATGCTCGGCCGTGGCCCTTGCGACTATTAGGCCTATGAGGTAGTTAATTACTAAACAACCGCTGTCTTTATCAATAAATGTACTACTGTGATTAAAATACGAACGAACACACAAACTTTTAAAATGATTTAGTATGCAAGCGCAGTTTTTTCACAGTGAACATTATTCGAGTGAGATATCCATTCATTTGTATAGTCGAATATTCCGGTATTTGTCGGCGATTCATTCGGTGTTGAAACATGTATGTTCGTCGTTCTTCTATTGATCAGTGCGCACGACTGACGCGGGCGCTGTCTTGAGAGCAAGTGAACACCTTGTTCAAAGACTAACGGCGCAGTGGTCGAGAGACCAGCAGCTATGCCCCATGTCAAGGGTTCTAAAAATTTCTGTACTTGCACGGAGTTAGACATTGCACCCCGTAAATGGCAATAGGCTCACGACCTATTACAATGGATTTAATAACTACATCTATGAAATGTGGGTGTACAACTGTGTCCACGTCTGCCTATTTCCTCGAGGAATACTAGCATAATTGTACAGTAGGCAGTGTTAACAAAACCAGTATAAGCTAGTCTAGCATACTGTTGAAACCGATACCGACTACTCCGATAGGCCAGCTCAAGGTCAAAGTGTTGTCACGGACATACGAATATGGAATAAAAAGAAACACCTACCGTTATACCGCCATTTCGAAAGCGCCGCCATTTTTAATTTTTTTCTTACATTACATTCGTAATACTACTCGGATAGGATTTATAAAATTCTGAACTAAAAATGATAGTCTCCTGAAGGCTGTTCTGAATAGTGGAAGCATTTACATAAACGGTACTACCGGTATAATAGCCCATTTCTCTTAATTGACACTTCGGTTACCAGGGAATTGTAAACATAATGATGAGATGGATATTTTCATTCATATTTTAAATTCTACGGAGATATTACCAAATGAGAGATAATTTGTAGTTTCGTTTTTCCGATATGTTAGTAACGGTAAGGTACGACACGGTCGTGGACCCAAAATATGGCTAAAGTTTTGCGAAATATTTATTTATTCGGAATATAGAATGGCTGAAGCCAATTACACTATTTAGACAGAAAAACAGTAATATGCAAAATTCAAATGCACTCATTACTTACGAAAGTCGAGGAAATCTTATATTGCTTCAACTACTAAATAAAAATATATATATCTACTACATAGGATTATCACAAATAACGTGATTAAGATGCTATATATAATGCTAAAAAAATAATGTCAAACATAAACCTCCTAAATACACTAAATCATGCTTCTTCATTTAACTGATACCTATTTTAAAGTAGCGACCCACCACGGCTTTTCACGGGTGCAATTAACTAATATAGAAAATGAATTTCCTTTAAAAAAAGACTGTCATACTAACCTTTGGGGTTACTCTTGAAACTAATACTAATTCCAATCCAATTTCAATATTAAATACAAAATAAACAAATTTACCTACATTACAGTTGCCTCAATTTTAAAGCATATTGTCTTCATAATATCCCGAATCAATAATGATTTTTTAGACATTTTGATATTTAAACGTACGAACTGACATATTCCCAATGTCAATCAAGCGGAATTATTTTCAAAAGTAAGCCCACTTGTCCTGCCAATTAAGAACAAAAAAACAGCAATATCGTTCGAGCCGTGGACAGCATCCATTTAAAACAGTTTGGATCAGAAATAGGAAAATTGCGGCCATTCAATCTTTCCATAATTGTTTTTATTAAGTCAGTTGATCCATAATTTAAACCGTTCCCCAAAGTTTCGTGTCCAAGGATATCCAAATAAATATAATGGTACAATTGGCACGGAATCCAAACAGGTAGGTATCTAATCAAAGGTCCAGAATTGGAATTTTAAATGGGTGAAAACCACATCCCACCTCGCCGTTCCTTTGGCATGTTCACAACTGATATACTTTGGGTTGTCGAAAATATGGAGTGAGTTATGAGTGAGATATTATCACTGTGTTGTTTGTGAAATGTAACAAGAAGATAAAATTTTAGTAGCTTCTAGCAGTACTCGTATGAAGTACAAGAAGTAATCACGTAAAAGTGTCGGCCCCAGCTGTTGTTAGGCCAAGCCGGAGGGGCTTGAGCAAGTCCAGGTTGGCAAAAAAAAAAAACAATTTTAGTTTAGTGATCATATTGCTAAATCCTGTGTATGGTGGTAAGCCTATTGCCCCCTGCCTTTATCCCAATTTATATGGGATATGTATCTGGCATGCTGCTAAAGTTTTGGCTGTTTTATGACCGGCTGCCTGCCTGACGTCAACCCTCATCGGGAATGCTGTTGTTGGTGGCAACCGCCCCCGCTATGTCACACCAAATGTTATCCATACGTCAGGTTCTGATGTTATCCTACTATCACACTCCACTTACCGGCCTATAATAATATATACGGGCTACAATCCGTACAAATACCTAAATAGCAGAATTATTATCAAAATCGTCCAAGTTCGGTCTCTGTTTTTTTTGGACCAATAAGGCAGTCTGGATGTTTTTTTTTAAATATTTGTATTCATCTGAGCTTCAAAGTCACTTGGACCATCCCCCGTCTTCCAGTAGTAAGGCCCCAACACGTTAATATCCATTTCTGCACGGAAAGGGTCTGAGCCCTTTTCGTCGAGTCGCGGGGTGCTTGCAAAATTTACGATTTACCTAGATTTACAGCCGTCATAAAGAATTCAGTGGGAGGCGAACATTTTGCTTTTCAAGTTTTGTCAGATCCTCGTGTCTGTATAGCCCGTGTAATGTAGATGTTACAATTTGTCGGATATTCGTTCGGTCTAACCTATCGTATTTTAAATAAGAAAGGTAGGCGGCCTCCGAATTTGCTTATTTTTAGGTCAAATAAATTGAGCAGACCTTGATGTTGTGGGTTTTAACTCTTAAATCAGCACAATTTTAGGGGTGCCAATAGAGGAAATTATTGTCGGTATTAAAAGAGGAAGAAAAAAAGTTGCAAAGTATATCAGAAACATTACATACACTATTATAGTCACTATGAAAGACATGTGTGTTAATTAAAATACATGTATGTATAAAAAAAATGATATGATGGTCAAAGTATACCTCCTATCCCAAGACTCATTTCTTTTCATATGTCAGAACAAGAAAAAGAGTGTTAAAAATAAAACAGAAATGAAAAATCAACCCCTTCATTATAATAGTAACAAACAAATGAACCTATTCAAAGCGTTTTAAATAAATAAACAATATAATAGTCTAACTAATAAATAGATATCTACTATATACTTAAAACCAAAACCCAAACTTGCCCCACTCAAGCAAACTTCGAACCATTCTCTTGAATTATTAAATCTGAATTTATTGATTCGGAAATAAAAGGTGTACTGAATACCGCCCGAAAGGGAAGACGTTCAAAGCCTTTGAAATTGAATTTCGGTCTTACAATATCTATACTATAATAAAATCTTCACGGTCGAAAAGTCTGTACACCGAGTTTTGTTAGGTACTCGAAAAGCGGCTAAGGAAACTAAAATTGAGCAATAAGGTTCAACCATTTTTGGAATAAATGTCTATCTTAAGTTATAAATTTTTGTGGATAGAATAGTACGATCATTAGTGGGATTCAAACCTGCGCCTGCCAGATAAATACTCCAGACGCTCTGATTAACTAAGCCGTCTCGACCTGTGCTTACTACTCCGCATTCTTCTTCCACATTTTGACGTACGTACGTCATCGCTATCTTTTCGGTTCAGGTGACTGAACCGACACGAGTGCTTAAAGAGGTTTTTTTTATCAATTAATGTTCACCGGTTACTACTCACGTGCATTTTTCGGGATTGCCCGACTAGACTATTTTTTAATGTTTGCTAATGTTCAGTCAGTTTGACTCGCGACATCGCCGCGGGCTCAGGTCATGACAACGGGCTCAGGTCATGACAACGGGCTCAGGTCATGACAACGAGCTCCGTTCCAGTTCCAAACTAGTCGGGCAATTCCGAAAAAATGCACGTGAGTAATAACCGGTGAACAATAATTGATATGAATATGTCTCATGAAAGTTATCATACAAAATTTTTTTTACTCATCTTTAAAATAAGTTGTACTAAGTTCTATCTGAAGGTTGAAAGGCGACATTGTGTACCTATCTACTGTGTGTACTTAAGACATTATACAAGCTACTTTTAACCGGATTAATCGCGTGTATTATTGGTTTTTTGTTTTTCCTGACGTTTCGAACACTTTGCAGCGTTCGTGGTCGCAGGAGAACTCGTCAGGAAAAACAAAAAACCAATAATACACGCGATTAATCCGGTTAAAAGTTGTTTTATTATAATGTGTAGTGATCGCGAAAACCTAAGATATTATATTATACAAGCTTATAATCTGCACCCACGCGATAAAAACCCACACGTGAAAACCACAAAAAATTGCCATTGGAGTTCACCGTCCTTTGACAATGCCGACAACTTATTCTTAGAGCTGCTCGAGGTTTCTTTTGAAGCGAAAATTTGGTTATTAAGTAACCGTAGAATTGTTTAAAGTAATTTTAAATAATTAAGCACAACAATTAAAATTTCTTTGTTCACGACTGTTGCACAGAGAAATTTCGCGGAGACTGGTCGACACTTCGCGTGAACAGAAGGCTGGCTGCCGTGAAGTATTGCCACACAACTGGGCAATGCTGTCAGTCTTCTGGGCACTTTTCCATAAGACAGCGACGCGGAGGAATATTTTGACTCCTGATTTATTTTCTTATTTTAATTTTGGAATAAAATAGAATGCAATACTGTAATCACAGTATTTATTATAAAGGCGGTTGGCGGTTTTGAGTCGTTTTATGTGACCTACGCAAATGTCCTCCTGATCTGGTATCGTCTTGTGACGGGTTGTTGCTCCCTTAGTTATGGTTGAGTTACACGATGACTGATGCATACGTGCCGTCAGATAGGACAGGTCACCTCAAAGCTGCTATGGCTCTTTCCTCAAAAGGCCATTCCAGACGATCCCTGCATGGGTACACTCACATAGATATGTACTATTATGTCTGGACTTTAAAAGAGACGTTGACCTCTGAGTTTGTTTCGGCGTTTCTTCTCAGAGATAGTCAGATAGGAAACGCCAGCGCCATCTAGTTTATAAAAATGACTTTTAAAGGTGTCTTCAAATGATCTATTTACAGAAATAAAATCATTTATCATTTATCATAAAGGTGTGTAGTGTTATAATAGTTAAAAAAAAAAACTAATTAATAAAATTAATTAATTACCATAAATAAAATTATTAAATTAAAATTAATAAAAACCAAAATGCTACTTCTGTTAATTGTACCGCAAAATGCTAAATTCATATATAAAAACGTATTATTTCGTGAATAAAGCCTATTTTGATCATTTGTTCTATAAATATAGCACAGGTTTAGATCAACCTCTTGTATTATTTCTGGTTTCCACACGGATGGAGTCGGATCAAATCTAGTTTTTAGTGGACGTGAAACCCGCTATGATTTTGGTCAGAAATAATTTCTGTGTAGGTTATGCATGAAACGTGCTAAACTTGAATACTGTGAATTGCAGGCTTGTACCGAAATTAGTATGTATTGGAACTGGGATCATAAACGGATTGCATGTTCGATAGGAAATAGTATGGTTCCCTCGGTCGAGTGAACTATGAATGTCTCGAATGTTCGTGTATGTATTGTTAGGGGAATCAGAATCGTTAAATAAATTATGAGGATGAAATTAGTGCAGTGAATTATTTAAGATAGGAACTGACGTGGTTTACTTCTATCGGTGTTATTCATTCTTTGTCTTTCAAGATATGTTTTTGAAAAAGCATTAACGCATGCTTAGCGAACTCTAAAGTTACAATATTAAATGGAAAAAGAATACGGTCGCGAACAGGATTCGAACCTGCGCCTCCCGGATAGATACTCCAGGCGCTCTGACCAACTAAGCCATCTCGACCTCTGCTCACCACCGCGAATTCTTCTTCCATATTTTAACACGTCTTATGGCGACGTCATTGCAATCAATTCAGTACTTACAAGTGACCGAACCGACACGACTAACTTTGCAGTTAATACAATGTCGTAAGCAAGAACAAGACAAATTCTTTGTCTTGTTCTTGGTGTACACCACCAAGTGACTGAGATCAATATCTTCTGTCTTTAAAAAACCTTGCTTCACATCCAGCATCCAGCACCAGTTCATAAGAAAGAAAGAAAGAAACGTTTATTTGCGAGAAATGTGGATAAAATAAGGTGTTACAAATATAATTTTAGCGCAGCACATTTCACCATTCCGGTATGCAAAATACAGTAAATGATAATAAAACCAATTTAAATGTACACATGCAGTAACTTAAATACTATGCCTAATTTATACATGGCAAAAAGAGAGAAATACCAATACACGGCTATCTAAAGGATTACAATTCAAAAAATTCTCTAATACTATAGAACGTGTGTTCTGTTAGCCATAATTTTAGTACTCTTTTCATTCTACGTAGTGGTAACTCTCGGATACATTTAGGCACTTTATTAAATACTTTAATACACATCACATAACAATTATTTCGGAATAGTGATGACTTACAGGTAGGCATGAGTAATCTAGTAGGATCTCTTTTGCCAATAATGGAATTGTCACGAGCATTTATAAAATGATATGAAAACTTTTTTACATGGACACAGATTTCGAAAATATACAATTCTACGAGTGTGAGTAATCGGTTTTGTTTAAAAAGGGGTCTACATGACTCCAGTGGTCCGACATTGCACAAAGCCCGTACACACTTTTTCTGACTGATAAAAGCCTTACTTACATCAGTCGAATTGCCCCAAAGTAATAACCCATATCTAAGTATAGATTCGACATAACCATAGTAAGCAGTTAGCGCAGCAGACTTACCGGCAATACGTTGTAAGTTACGAAGAGCATACACAAATTTATTTAGTTTAGTGGAGACATTTTTGACATGTACTTTCCAGTTGCAGAATTGATCTACATGTATCCCCAAGAACTTTATATCTGCTACTTTATTTAAGTGTTCGTTATCATAAATTATGCTTAAGTTTTCGTGTATTGTTTTATAATTGGAAAATTGAATGTATTTAGTTTTTGAAATATTTGCGCAAAGGTTATTTGATTCCATCCATGTCATTATTGGTTTGATTGCATTATTAACTGTTAGATTGAAATCGCTGAATAAGTCATTTTTAGCTATTATTATTGCGATGTCATCTGCAAATAATATCGAAGGGTACGGTGTTACCGTTGGGAGATCGTTTATATAAATGATGAAAAGGAGAGGTCCGAGAATACTGCCCTGAGGCACCCCATATTTGTTTTTTAGAAGCTGCGATCTAAATGGAGTCAAGATTGCGTTCTCGTCAACTCGTGACATTTCTACGTACTGCTGACGGTTACTCAAGTAGCTTCTAATCCATTCTAGGGCGGGACCTCGAATTCCATACCTTTCACATTTATCCAATAGTATGCTGTGATCTACACAGTCAAAAGCTTTTGACATGTCAAAAAATATGGTAACTACTGGGGTTTTCCTATTAATGTACTGTGTTACTTTATGTATCAGGGAAAAGACTGCAAGTGTAGTTGATTTTTCTTTCTGAAAGCCGTTTTGTTCTTGTCGCAGAATTTTGTATTTTGATAAGAAGTTGTATATTCTAGAGTACATGACCTTTTCAAAGATTTTTGAAAAGATCGGTATGAGTGTAATTGGCCTGTAATTTGTAAGTTCGTGATGGTCATCTTTTTTAAAGAGCGGTTTGACGATAGACGTTTTCAATTTTTCTGGAAATGTTCCTTGTGCAAAAGACAAATTTGTTAGATAAGTTAGGATAGGTGCGATAATGTCTGCGCAGTTCTTTATAATATTTGTAGAGACTGAATCGATTCCAACTGAATTTGTGTTATTTAACGAGATAATAGTTTTAAGAATTTCGTTGACTGTACAAGGAATTAAGAATATTGTAGAGGTTGTCTGACTTATATTTGTATTTAAAGAACAGTTAATTTTAGGTTTTCGTGTATTAGTTGCAGTATTTACGAAGAAGTGGTTAAACTGATTAGCAATTTGAAATGGATCTGTGATTTTAGAATTATTTGCATTAATATAATCAGTGTTAGTATTATCAATATTATTATATTCCTTATTTTTAATTATATCCCATGTAGTTTTGCATACATTTTTTGATTTTTTTATAAGATTGCTGTTTATATTTCTTTTTGAAACGTGTATACACAATTTTAGTAATTTCGAGTACTTTGTATATTTACGTTTGTTTGTATAATTTTTGTTATTATAATAAGTGTATCTTAGTGTTCTTTTACTTTTGCTTGATATCTTAATCCCTTTGGTTAACCATTTAGGAGTATTATTATTTGATCTGATTCTAAGTTTGTGAATTGGAAAACACAGATTATAGAGCAAACAGAACATTTCATGAAAGTTGTTAAAAGCTAAATTAAGATCCGAAATATTCGTGACATCATTCCAAGAGAGGGACTGTAGTGCCTTTCTAAACTTATTGATGTATTCTACACTATAATTACGTCTGAATAAAAACTGAATTGTTTTATGACTGTGTACTTTTACTATAGGAAAACTAATTGTTTGACAGGTATTATGATCCGAAAGAAAATACTCATGTACGTCACTACTCACATTTTCAATATTGCTAGCTATATGGTCTATGCAGCTTCGTAGGCGAGTTGGTTTGTCAATGTGTAGCTTTAGGTTATAGTTATGTATTAAATTTATAAAATCATTTGTAGTATTATTATTTTTCAGTGTATCTATGTTGAAATCACCGCAAATAACAATTTTTTTATCATTTTTTATTGAAAGTTTATAAAGAAGTACGTTAAGGTTGTTTAAAAATACGGTTACAGGTGCATTAGGTACCCTATATAAGCAAATAATCATGCACTTATAGGAAGGGATATCGATACCACAGCATTCAAAATGTTTTTCTACGCTCATTTCCTTACAGAGTTTAATGTCCTTAAATTCTAATGACTTATCTATTTGTATACACACCCCACCGCGTCGTTCTTTGGGCCTGCAGTAGGTAGATGCTAATTTGTAATTTTTTATTTTTATATTTGACTGTTCTCCATCTCTGACAAAGGTTTCACTAAGACATAATATTGTGACATTTTTATTATTTTCTATTAAATCATTAACACATATTTCTAACATATCTTGTTTGTTTAATAACCCCGCTATATTTTGGTGTACTAATGTTACTGTATAATTATTAGTGTTATTTTTGGTATTGTGAACGAAAAAATTTTTTCGAATTGTTATGATTTACTCTGGAATTATTTTTAGGATTGACAGCAAAGTAGTCATCAATAGTAGTTTGCCTCAGCTTAGAATACTTGTGACTATTCTTGACATTAAAAGATTTACAATTATTTAGGTTTTCATTAATGATAAAGTCAAGCTTACGAGTGTTTTGAGTTGACAAGAAACGTTCCTTATAATCTAAGGTATCAATAATTAGATTCAATTTTCTGCATGTGTGAAATATATTGTTGTTGTTTTTACGAAATACGTTAAGAAAATGACAGTTAGGGAAAATGTTTGAAATAAATTTTAACATGTTATTTACAGGTTTTTCGTTAAGGTACTTATTGTTACAAACATTTAAAATCACAACTGTGTTATTAGACAACTTTTTAAGAGTCGCAGATATTTCAATTTGTATATTCGTGGGGTTACAATCATTTTCAGCTATACTTAATACTATTTTATCGTTTTTGTTTAGTTCTATATTATCACAACACCTCAATATTTCTGACGTGGACGCAAACGGTTTAGTGTGTGCGAAGACTGAATACGACTCATATCTGCTGTTATTTCTTGATTGAAGTAGGCGCGACGCAAGTCCAGCGCATTGCTGACTGCCGAAAATTAGAATACGTTTTTTGTTCGCTTTTTCTGGCGATGGAGTATTCTGTGATAAAGTGACAGAAGTAACACTTTTTTCGTTAATATTCTGCTGGTTTTCTGTGCGTATTAATTCTGTAGTAGACTTACTTTGTGAATTGGGTGTAGGTGAAGTTAGCGTTGACTTCATAAGCGGGGATTCTATAGTTTCCGTAAAATCAATACGCCGTCTTGTGACACTGCTTTTCTTGCAAATCATCCGTGCTGCTTTTTTATTAGACGAACAGATAGTAGTTAAATTTTGAATTTTATTTTGTTGTTCTGCTAGCATTTTTTGAAGTTTGGCGTTTTCTAAAAGCAAATTTTGTACTTCATTGTCTGCACTCTCTAATCTACATTGAAGTGAAGTTATTTTTTCTTTTTGACGAGATATTATTTCGTCATAGTCCAATGTCGACAGATCTGGTAAACTTCTATTCAAGCTTTGATTTAGAGATAGTCGACTATCATGCAGTGGGGTTACTCTTGAAACTAATACCAATTCCAATCGAATTCCAATATTAAATTGACGCCTTAAAACAACGCGTAGTTTTAAAATAAATTTACCTATATTACAGTTGCCTCAATTTTAAAGCATGTTGTCTTCATAATATCCTGAATCTATAATTATTTAATAGATATTTTGGCATTTAAAAGTACGAACTGACATATTTCCAATGTCAATCGAGCGGAATTATTTTCAAGAGTAAGCCCACAGGTCGTCGAACAAACAGGTAGTTTTGTTTCTTTTATTTCGTTGTGTGATATTCTCGAACGACATTTTAAATGTTGTTTGCCGTAAAATATTTCTATAAATAACCCAATATGTGTGAGCAATATTAATAAATTCACAAAAAGACTTCCAGCGACGCACTGAGATTTGAACTCGGTCACCTTAGATCGTGTGGCCGACTTGGTGTCCCCTTAGCCACCAGCTATGTTAACGAATTTGACAAAATTGCTGTTCCCTTGGTGCTTATGATGACGAAATTAAATAGAGTGTTTTGATTGGTCAAAAAATTATCAGTTCACACGTTTAAATAAAATTAACGACTTCACTTCTACGATAGCAGTACATCAACAGTTTTTGAGTAAGTTTGACAATTTTTGTCACGTTTTCTTCGTGGATTAACTTGATAAACGTCTATATTGCAAATATTTATATTACTTATGTAGTATTTAATGACTTTTCAGTTGTTTGTACTACACTTTAGTTCGAAATAGTTTCACACTTATAACTCATCTTGCACTGTTTTTTTTTATTCACCAACGCTTGACAATCACTATCAGGCAATAGGGAATTAGAAGTTTATGTATATAGAAGTTAAAACGTAAATTATCTATTTTTAAACACTAAAAGAATACGGAGCCGATGTTTATACGACGACTAGCGCCATCTACTGTCCTACTACTACTACTCTATTTTATAAGATCCGGAATCACTACCTTGTTAACATTTTGGACTATACCTTAAAATCCAAAAAAGCTATTTTAGACCGAGTTTATTTAGTCGTTCAAATTACAACAATCATATAGTTTTTAATGTCCTAATGTGATAGTGTACTAAACTAAACATATTTCAAAAAACTTTAAATTTTGTAATGGTCACAAACAATGCATTCCTTTTGAATTTACTCAAAGAACAACAGAATAAGTCCGTCACTCTAGCTGTAAGGTTAAGTGTGCGGAGTGCACGCGTCACTGGCGCCTTCCTCAGAGGGTTGGTCCGACCGCGCGGCTCCACAACAGTCGTGGCTGCCGTCGTCGCCACACGTACCTGTCCGGAACACACATTCTCACCTGCCCCAAAATGTCTGCATTGTGAACATTCTCTATGAGGTTCCCAATATAAATAATGTTCGGTAAATCATTGTTTTTTAATGGAATATGGGGCTACCGAGCAGACGGATCGCCTGATGGTAAGCGATTACCGCAGCCCATGGACACCCGCAACCCCAGAGGAGTCGCGAGTGCGTTGCCGGCCTTTTAATCAATGCGTAAAATGGATACACTCCATTGTTGAATTTTTTCCTCTTGACTCTGCCTTCAGCGTCCGTTGGGGATAGGGTCAGGTTATTGAATCTCGTCCATTGCATATCCTGGGTTTTACTTGTAGTTAATTTAAGGCTTGTAATTCTTTCTTAATATAAATTTCACTCTTACATCATAATCTTAACCCGGAATCTCTTACTGCTGGACGTATAGATACCCAACTACCAGCCTCCTTTCACTGTGCTAGCTTCTTTGATCTTATTAATTTCTGATCCAACCATTTCTCGTGGCTTTAACTATGTCATCAATTCAACTCACTTTCAAACTTGACCTTGGCCACTATTCGGTCAAAAATTCTCCATCAGCCATTACTATGTCTATTTACTGACAGAAAAAAAAAACAATACTTTTATACCATTTTCAGTTTTCGAAAGGAGTAATGGCTGACATGAAGTGATACTTTGAAGGTTCTGTATTTTCATAGTGAAGTAAGGACCCCTAGAATTAGTTATAAACTTTGACTTTATACCACACCCAGATCAAAATGAAGCTTTCCTTGCTTGCTTGACTTCAGCAATAAATATTAGTTCTTTGAGCAAAGACAAATAAATACTCACTCGTTCGACTTAGCCGACAGTTAAGACAAAGTTTATGCCACAAACTGTATTAGTCAAATTGTCACTAACTTTGTTTTCTTAGTGAAAAGCTCGGATTTTAAGTCAATACCAAGTTGTACAATGGATAGCTCCTAAATGTTCGTAATAAGGTTTTGGTGTTAGTTTTAAGTTTGTAAGTAGATTTTCTTTCTTCTTCTTTTTATGTTGAGCATCTTGGCAGATCTTGTTAGGGGTAAGAATTTCAGTTGCATCTCTATTTGAAGTGTTCAACTAGATTTCATCAATAATTTTTTTTGAACTGCCATCTTATCCAGTATATCATTACGTAACATTTTAACACTATCACGAAAAAAGGCGGTACTTGAAGGCTCCCAGGCAATGTTGTGCGGTTGTGTTCATATTATGCTTGTACAGCTTGGTCAGCTTGTGTGCTTAGGCCTGTTGGCAGCAGTTGGTAGTTCGTTACACGAATGGCGACAGGCTTAAGACGGCAACACGCCGTGCTCTCTGGGGCGGTATGCATGAATGAAAGAGTCCCTCGATACCTTCGACAGACCTTAATCTGGTGGGGTTGCGGTGATTACAGCTAGGACCCCGGGACCCTGTTACAGGTTAATGGAGGATCGTGTGGTTTTTAGTCGTTAGAGTCGGTAGGAGTCTCGCACAGCGTCCATGGTTAATTTTCCTCAGATGGAAAGGAAGAGGCAATATCTAGAGATTTATTCGGGAGAACTGCCTCGTTGGTCTAGTGATCCTAAGCACGACTGTTGAGCATGAGATCCTGGGATTGATTCCCGGGTCGGGCTGTGTTATTGAGTGTTTCTGTTAAAAAATTCTCAGTAGCAGCCCGGAGATTGAAATTGTGCCCGGAAAATGGCAATGGCCTCCCCAATTATTAAATGAGACTTAATAACAGCATTAGTGAAATGTGCGTGTACAACTGTGTACACCTCTGCCTAGCCCTTCGGGTAATACAGGCGTGATGCTATGTTATGTTATAGAAACTAAGGCAGTAAGTTTTATAGGTACCTTGTTTGACGTATGCAAACTCACACATGACTTTGATTGAGTCATTTCAGTTCGCTAGAGTCATAAAGTTTCTCGTAGAAATGTGAGTTATTTAACTTGGCTAAAATTATAATATCAGCGAGTTATTGGCGACAATTCAGATTGTGTTACTGCGATGCTAAGGCGTTATCTCACAAGTATTGTGGTCGGTGCAGTGGCCGGATTTTTGCGGGTTTCATTCCAGTACCGAACAATTAATGATCTATAGACAAATATTTCTTTGTCACATATCACACGTTTCTGACAAGACTGCCTCATTGGTCAAGCGGTCCCAAGCGTGACTGCTGAGCATGGGGTCCCGGGTTCAATTCCTGGGTCGGGCTAAGTGTTATTGAGTTTTTCTATTAAGAATTTCTGAGTAGCGGCCTGGAGTTTGGAATTGCCCGGTAGATGGCAATAGGCTCACCTGGGGCTTAATAATAGCATTGATGAAATGTGAGTGTACAATTGTGTACACCTCTGCCTACCCCTTCGGGGAATACGCCTGCACGATGCTATGTAGACAAATATTCCGTGCTTGAATGTTTGTCGATGTCTTCTTCTTATCGTGTGGTTGGTAAACAACCTATTGATAGTTTAAAATTCCTATAGGCCTCTGACATGGCTTTACACACCATCGAGAACAACCCTCAGGTGTGTTGATTTCTCCATTATATTTTTATTCACCGTTTTAAGTAAGTGATCATTAATTTATAATACGCACATAACTCGAAAAGACAGAGGTGTGTGCCTTAGATTCGAACTTACGACCTTTGAGGTGCCGGTCCAGTGGTCATACCACTAGGCTATTACTTCTCATAAATCTATATCCAAGATAAGCAATCACAGACGATTTGGTGGGTTAAAAAGGTTCATATCCAAAAACACAGAGGAGCGTCGTTGTCCAAATTCGGCAGCTACCAGAATCGCCATCAATGTCTATCTTTATTTTCCATGTTCTAAAATCTATTACGGACCCTGTGCTCGTATCCTACCGACTAGAATCACACGTTTCTTTAAACCATACCCATTTTTTGGCAGGCCTGCAACCAAACATTAACATAAAAGAAACGACTGTCTCGTTGGTCTTGTGGTAAGCACGGCTGCTGCGTAAGATCCTGGGTTCGATTCCCAGGTCGGGAAAAGCGTTATTGGGTTTTTCTGTTAGGAGATTCTCAGTAGCAGCCTGGAGTTAGAAAGTTGGTGGTGTGACATCCCTGTGCTTCGCAGAGCACGTAAATCCGTCAGTACTGCTCGCCCGATCTCTCTCCGGTCGTGTCGGGTAGCCGTCCCATCGGACTATGAGAGTGAAGGAAGATAGAGTGCACCTATGTTTGCGCACACACTTGTACACTATAATATCTTCTGCGTACTTGGCTAATCTCCTCGGAGATAGGCCGCCGTGACCGAAATACGGTCTGGAGAACATTATTACCAGAAAATTGATCAACGAAAGTGTGAGAACAACGCGTGTTTATTCACCACTCAACACGTCAGACCTATGTATGTGCCTTTCTTAGAATACACTGAACATAAAACAGAAATCTCCATTCAAAGGCCGTAGTTACGTATATGGCTACAGTACACCACTCAAGTACATAGTCCAATCCACTCGGAAACTAACATAAATCTAACTTAACCTGCGTTAACTTACGTCGGGCGTAAGTTTTGCCAACTTAATTCTAACTTTAACTTGGGTACGTACGTATAATGAAATTTTAGTGTACCCGACCCCTGGTATAGAAATAGGCTTTCTTTAAAGGGGATTCTGAATAAAATATGTCATAAGAAAAGAGTTGTGAGGCAATTTATGTGATTGGGATATAATAATTTTGGGGGCTGAGTTGCCTGCGTCCGTAGGAATGCACCCTTAAAAAAGAATCCATACACGTGGCTCCTGGGTGGTGCAAAACTGGCAAAACAACTCTAGTAGAACTCGTCTAGGACGCTTCAGCCGCGGCTGGTTACCACCCACCAGACGAAGCCATGCCCTGAAGCGACCTAGTCGTGTTTCGGTGTTTCGTTTATGTAGTCCAGTGCAACCGTTGTGGGAGACGGATCTGGACACTTACATCAACTCCCCAACTATCGTTCTCCCATATCTATCCACTCTACTTAAGAGTGAATAGATTTATTCTGGATATATGTGGTATTAACTTAAGTTTTTATTAACTCCATGAATGTGCCTGAATTAAAAACCAAGACTGTTTGCCTCTCTTTCTGCTGAACCTTTTCCAAACCACGTTAAGGTCGGATTCCCGTCTAACCAGATGCAGCTTAATACCAGTAGTTCATATGGAGTGACTGCCTATCTGACCTCCACAGCCCATTTACTAGATATACACGATACGATGAAATTTGGCATACCATATCATATATTTTCACATACTTAGATACAATCACGCCTGTTTCCATCGGGTAGGCAGAGATTATCGATTTTCACTTGCTACAATTCTGACACACCTCTTCCACTTCATTTATGTTCATTAACCTCTTCATACATGCTCGTCGATTTACGTTGCCCCTGACATACAACATAGTGAGGACATATTTTTTCAACCGTTTGTAATCATCAGTGGCAGTCTATGCTCAGATATAAAGCCAAAAATCCTACATTAATCTTCTTTTAAGCTTACCTACCCAAATTTGACCTAAAATAACTATAAAATAAGCGAGATTTTTTTACACATAAAACAACTTTACCTCAACAATAATGTTATGCCTCTAACTAAAATGTTATTCACACAATAAAAACATTCCCCTTTTTATTTAGCTTGTATAGTTCATGGAAAGTAAATGTGTTAAAAATTAACTGACTTCATTACGAAGGAAACGCCTTGCATGAGCTTGAAAGCATAAAAGGATTAGTGATGTGACGACTATTAGTTTTAGTATATCGATATTTTTTTATCCAAAGTAAAAAAGTAATTTGCATAAGCACTTATATTAGGTACTATAAATTAAAAAGCGTGCGCTTTTTAATAATATACTAAGTGGTTTTTAGAAAAGACTATGTGATTCACAACAAAGGCCAGACATACACCACTATTTCTGCTTGTCATAGAAAAAATTCTAAGACTGGCTTATGCCAACCTCATTTAACCTAGCACAATAAATATATTAGAATTTTTGACAGGTAAGACGAAATAAACGTAGGTTAATTTGTTAATATTCGCATATAATAAAGAATAATTAGCTACTAAAATAAAGACCAATAAAATAAATAATTTTACCTATGCCTGAGCTAATACTCAGTGTATTTTCAGTGATTTATCGATATAATCACTCTTAAGCACATAGCTGTGCATCACTATTAGTGGGCTAGTTCATCGCACTTAATTACATTAGTCCCCCCAGACAGTCCTGAAAATGAAAAGCTCAGAATTTAAATAAATTTATTGCAATTTTATGGATAACAGCTACAATTGTATCTCTTAGGCCCTAATATAGAGCCTAAATTAATAAGTTTTTACGAAGCCTTATTTTTGACAGTTATACTCAAGGGTTTAGATTTATTATCCTTTTGGAGCTTGAAAATAGTAAATTGGTTTAAAAAATCTAATTTTATGACTGAGGCACCTTCATTTGCTTTGATACACTATATTTTGATAAAGTCAAAATTAATTCAATAATAGTATTTGAAGAAACCTACTTTAAAAGGTAAAACACAAAAGAGTCACATTTACTCATAATCAAAGCGCCTGCCAGTAACTTAACAGCAAAATTGCATTCTAAAGTCATTGCTCTTCGCTTTATTTTACGACTAACCCGAAAACGGTAAAGTCCGAGTTTTATGCCTGTGACAGAACATCGAGCAAGTCGTTTAAGGTTAGACCCGTATATCTAAGTGTAATAAAACCTGCATACAATTTCCACAGACCCTGGTAAGGCTGTAATCCTTTGAATTTGTGGTGCTATGGAGGTTAATACCTACTGTTTTGTTCGCTTCCGGGACGCAAGTCAATTCATAATTTAGATACTCCTTTTGCAAGCGAGTCATGTTGAGATTTAAATACCTAACATGGATTTTTCACTTAAATTCTTTATTACTTTTTTTTGGTATTACCAAATTTTTCTTGGTGCAAGGTGCGGACATAACTAGATGATATATACCGGAATAATTTTTGGTCAATCTTTCTATTAATAGAAATATTTCTAGCTACGTTTAATTGTAGCAATTACTTTATGACTTTAAAAAATTTACCTGTAATT
Organism: Xylocampa areola; assembly: GCA_935421205.1. NCBI lineage: Eukaryota > Metazoa > Arthropoda > Insecta > Lepidoptera > Noctuidae > Xylocampa > Xylocampa areola. The sequence continues at coordinate 7,356,253 of OW285225.1, read as the reverse complement.
GGTAGTGAATTGAACTTTTATTTTATTATAGAAATTTTATTTTAATATACCGTTGCATTGCTAGTATATTTTCAAAAGGTTAATCAGTCAGTGAAATGTGTGTGCAAAGGTTCACTTCGTACTTTTACACACACATTTCACACATGAAGATGTAGTCAATAAATTCCATGTACCGGGCACATTTACAAACTTTGGGCTGCTGCTGAGAATTTTCTAGCAGAAAAATTTAATAACACTTTGGCCAAAATCAGAATCGCGCTCAAAACTTCACATTCAACATCCGTATTATTGCAAATTCATTATGACATTTCCTTAACAAACAGATTCTGAAAACAACACACAGAAAATCTTCCATACCATACAGAATCTCACCGGAAATGAACTCGTAACCTCAAACCGCGGTCACTTCGCACTGCGCCGTGTAGGTGCCATTAAAACTAAGTGTTCTCTAAAAGGTCAGGGCAGCTGTAAAGTGAGGAGTTTAACATAACGACTGAGCATAAATAATGAGTGGTTGGCACATAGCTTTGAAAACAAACATTTTCTTGGAGCTCCTATTTACAGTGGGGATGGTCATTTTAGACACAGTCATTTGAGAGCCCGATTGGCAAAGTGCCCGAGAAATTGGTGAGTCTTCTGCATTTTCTTCTTATCATATGGTTGATGAATTGGGACAAAACCAGGATGATAACTTATCGATACCTACACCTCTATTTTTTAATACCGTTAAAATTTATGTACGTTATCAGTATTGAAAATTATGCAGTGCTATTGAGAAAATACATAAAAATAATTTGTTCTAAAATCATAATTTTCATACTCACAATTTTTTTATTTGCTAATAGCAAATGCAGGAGTTTATCCTCATAATACGTGAAATGATTGGAATTGTCTATTACAATGACAGTCTACATTGAAAAAAAAAATGCAGATAATTCAAGATAAACCTTTGAAAAGCATTAACGCATGCTTAGCGAACTCTAAAGTTACAATATTAAATGGAAAAAGAATACGGTCGCGAACAGGATTCGAACCTGCGCCTCCCGGATAAATACTCCAGGCGCTCTGACCACTAAGCCATCTCGACCTCTGCTCACCACCGCGAATTCTTCTTCCATATTTTAACACGTCTTATGGCGACGTCATTGCAATCAATTGAGTACCTATACAGGTGACCGAACCGACACGACCAACTTTGCAGCTAATACAATGTCGTAAAGAATGCAATTACCTTAATAAATCAAGATAAAACTTTGAAAAGCATATATATATATATATATATTGTAACTATAGAGTTCGCTAAGCATGCGTTATATATATATTGTAACTTTAGAGTTCGCTAAGCATGCGTTAATGCTTTTCAAAGATTTATCTTGAATTATTCAGGTAATTGCATTCTTTACGATATTGTATTAGCTGCAAAGATGGTCGTGTCGGTTCGGTCACCTGTATAGGTACTCAATTGATTGCAATGACGTCGCCATAAGACGTGTTAAAATATGGAAGAAGAATTCGCAGTTTTAGGAGTATTTATCCGGGAGGTGCAGGTTCGAATCCTGTTCGCGACCGTATGCTTTTTCCATTTAATATTGTAACTTTATGCAGATGTTATATTCATATTTTCAAAGCGAATAGTAACTCCGTAATTTTCAATGTATTTTTTTCTGATTTAACATAATTAACTATGTGATGGTTAAGGGTTGTGTTAAGTAGGTACAAGAAAACGGTCATTAAAATTTTATGATGCAAAGAGCGTTAAGAAAATCCGTTTCAAATTCAAATATTTACGGAGAAGGTTTGATTGCAACGCATTTATCAATAAATACTTTTCATATCATGTATGTGTAAATCAGTGTTCGCATCCGTACAATAATTATCGTACTTATACGATAATTTCATGCCTACGGACGAGGTACGATATCATTATTATCGTACGCAGATGGTACAAGAATTTTCATTATGCTATATATTAATTAATTATAGTGATTATTTTGAAGAGTACGTTCATTTTGCTCCATGTAATTAATTTTAACATATGCATAAACATTGATATCACATTTAATACGATTTATTTTGACCCATGTACGATAATTCTACGGTACTGGTACGATAGTTGTCTTGCTTCAAGCTGTGAACACTGGTGTAAATTAATAATCAGTTGCTTTTAAAACGTTGAAGGAATTCATCATGAGGAAATACCTGAGAGGATTCTCGATTGTCAGAGGCCTATGGTTTAGGTTCTGAAACTAGGTTGTTCATCAACCACAATATAAAAAAAAGACGAATAGGTACATCAATATAGTAGATTTAGATATAGCGGCTTTAATACCTTTGCTTTGTTTCTCACTTTTTAGTTCACATATTGCAGGCGTGCTTTTAACTTTATTTGTTAATATTTTTTTAATTCTTTTGGATGGGTTAATATATAAGTCAAATATATTAAATGGAAAAAGAATACGGTCGCGAACAGGATTCGAATCTGCACCTCCAGGATAAATACTCCAGGCGCTCTGACCACTAAGCCATCTCGACCTCTGCTCACCACCGCGATTTCTTCTTTTTTTCTATTTTTTAACACGTCTTATGGCGACGTCATTGCAATCAATTCAGTACCTATATAGGTGACCGAACCGACACGACCAACTTTGCAGCTAATACAATGTCGTAAAGAATGCAATTGCCTTAATAATTCAAGATAAATCTTTGAAAAACATTAAAGCATGCTTAGCGAACTCTAAAGTTACAATATTAAATGGAAAATGGAAAAAGCAGAGGTCGAGATGGCTTAGTGGTCAGAGCGCCTGGAGTATTTATCCGGGAGGCACAGGTTCGAATCCTATTCGCGACCGTATTCTTTTTCCATTTAATATTGTAACTTTAGAGTTCGCTAAGCATGCGTTAATGTTTTTCAAAGATTTATCTTGAATAAGTCAAATATATTCACTTAAGGGTATAATAGAAATTATTTGTAATAAAATGGTACCTACCATAGTACTCGTAACACCAAGACCAAACATAAAATATAAATTAAAGTGCTTCCTGCTTAGAGTACCTACTAACAGTCCCTAAGTAGATACTAATACTGATCTATTATTTACAAGAAGTTGTCGGTTGTGTGTGTGGAGAGAACTTTTTTAATTTGCTCGGTTTTCTAGATGCTGTGAAGTTTCCCGTTTGGTTTGGTTTAGGAAGATTGGTGGAAATTCAGTGCCTCAAACGAATTTCGTTATTGTTTCTTTTATATTAACGTTACAATACATAATAATGTCATGGTGGTGTCTAGTGGTTGCAGGCCTGAATCTTCAGCCTATTTGACATTGTACATATTACAAATTGATTATCAATTCGTTCGTAACCGGGGTAGCCGATAGGTACGAAGAGCCTATTGCAAATTGTCGTTGGCAACCATCTCATCGACTGTAGTTGGCAATCGTCTCATCAACTGTAGCCGGCAACCTTCTAATCAACTTTTATCAACTGTAGTCGGCAACCATTTCGTCAACTGTAGTCGACATCATTCAACCATTAGCTGATATGAATACTTAAACCTACCTACACGAACTTCTTCATAATCTACAGGATTACTAGCATACATAATGAGGTTTTAAATCAAATTATTTTCACCGTGCCGTATACTGAACAAAGCTGTAAATGAACTGTCACTCATTCGCGCCAACTTTAATGATATAATCGCTTTTCGTACGTAATTTTAATTCAGTGAATTTCGCGGACGGAATTCAACGAACCGCGAATGGGGACTTCTTAGGGTTGACAGTAGAATTTTTTGAATAAGTTCTGTGGAATGTGATTACGAGTGAAATTTGTTAGGGAGGAAAAAAGGAAGAAGCGCCTGGACAATTTATGCGGGAGGTGCAGGTTCGAATCCTGCTCACAACCGTATTTTTTCTATTTAATATTATAACTTTAAAACGATATTAATTAAGGCATGCGTAGCAATTTTTTTTGTGACAAATGTACGGACATGAACAGGATTTGGATTCTGCGCACCACGGTACAATTACTGTACATATTAAAAAGAGACTGAATAGATAATGTCGAAAAGGAATTCAATACCTATAGTAATCAGAGATCAGTTAAGATTAGTAAGCAGAACGCCTGGAGTATTCATCCTGGGGTGGAGGATTCATCTTCAATTTCTTCTCACGACAATTTTTATTTCTATGTTTTTAATCTCATTTGTCTGAAATAAACAAATAAAATGCTGAAATGTCTGCACTTTAAGGTTCATTCAAAGTGGCAGTTTTATGTGTAGAGATAAAGATAAAAACATTGTGGGATGAAAAATACGGTCGTGAGCAGGAATCGAACCCGCGCCTTCCGGATAAATACTCGTACTCCAGGCGCTCTGTCCGTAAGACGTCCTGAATGCTGGTTCTACAAAAAAAAAAAACTTTATCTGCTGGGTGTATTCGGCCGCGGCTGGTTACCACCCACCGGACGAAGCCATGCTGTGAAGCGACCTAGTCGTGTTTCGGGATGTAGCCCGGTACAACAGTTGTGGGAGACGGGCATGGGCAGTTGCATCAACTCCCCAACTATCTCTCTCCCAAAATCTATCCACTCTACTTAAGAGTAAATGGATTTATTTTGTATATACGTGCTACACCTTCGGCCACACCGTCGCTTACCATAAGGCGAGTTGGTGGCCAAAAGTAAATCCATTTATAATTTTTAAAAAAACCTGATATATCGCTATTGTATCTGTGTGTATGATATGCGTTTGAAAGATGTATCCGTAGCGCTACATAATCTCATATGAGCCAGTCAATACCTACAGCCATCAAATTGCAGCGCTACGTAACTTCGTATTAACCATTCGATACCAACAGCAATCAAGTTGTAGCGCTACGTAATTTCATATTAGCCAGTCAATACCAACAGCCATTAAATTGTAGCGCTACGTAACTTCGTATTAGCCATTTGATACCAATAGCCATCAAGTTGTAGCGCTACGTAATCTCATATTAGCCAGTCAATACCAACAGCCATTAAATTGTAGCGCTACGTAACTTCGTATTAGCCATTTGATACAAATAGCCATCAAGTTGTAGCGCTACGTAACCTCGTATTAGCCATTCGATACCAACAGCCATCAAATTGTAGCGCTACGTAATCTCATATTAGCCAGTCAATACCAACAGCCATCAAGTTGTAGCGCTACGTAACCTCGTATTAGCCAGTCAATACCAACAGCCATTAACTTGTAGTGCTACGTAACTTCGTATTAGCCATTTGATACCAATAGCCACCAAGTTGTAGCGCTACGTTACCTCGTATTAGCCATTCGATACCAACAGCCATCAAATTGTAGCGCTACGTAATCTCAAATTAGCCAGTCAATACCAACAGCCATCAAGTTGTAGCGCTACGTAACCTCGTATTAGCCATAGCAATCAAGATTCCAGTGGAGGTAAACTTATAGTACATCATTGATTAAAATATTCCGAGTAGTTTCCACACAGTACCATGGGACCCTGTTCTTTCTCAGAACTGTTAATAGTGCACCGGTAGCAACCCTATTCGTGCGAAATTAATTAATTATTGAATTATGAAAACAAATGATTTAATTAATGCCGACACATCCGCGTCGTGTTTCACTATAGTGGTTGATGCTGTGGTGAACATGTTGTATTTATTATTAAATAATTTATTTTTTGATAATCAAATTATACCTCATTTTGGTCCAGCAAGTACGGCTGCAGAGCGTGAGGTCCTCGGTTTGAGCCCTGGGTCAATTAAAGTGATTTTGTTGCTTTTTGGTAGGAAATTCTTAGTAGCACTCAAAAGTTTGAAATTGTGGCCAGTAGACGGTTATAGTCACATATGATACTTAATACAGGTATTGGTGAAATGGGGGTGTAGGTATAACTGACAACTGCGTATACCTCTGCCTACCCTTGGGACAGTATTCTCGCCGGAAACATTGAAAAATAATAGACACGACGAGTACTCGAACTCGCGACCCTTGACATACCGTGTCATGGCTCTCCCCCTGAGCTATCATGTCATGGTAGCATCTATTAAATTTCTTCCCTTATTATCTTAAAGAGACGCCTGACGATTTCTATTTAGCAATTATTTGAAGATTAAACGAGAAGGGAACGCTGAGTTTAGTAATCTTTAAATGGTTACTAAATAGAAATCGCCAAAATTGAATAAATGCTAGCACGACATGATAGCTCAGTGGGAGAGCCATGACATGGTACGTCAAGAGTCGCGGGTTTGAGTCCTGCTCGTGTCTATTTTTGTTTAGAAAAGGAGTACTATTATACACCCACATTATTCAATGCAGTTATTATGTCCTTTAGGTGGTGAGTCTATTGCCATCAAGTAGACTCAATTGTAAACTCCGGGCTGCTACTGAGAATAATTTATTTTTATGTAGTTTATAGCCCGGTTAGTGGAGTGTGGTGTTAGGATAATATCAGAACCTGGCGCATGGATAACATTTGGTGTGACATAGCTAGATAAAAGGAGACCGTATCGGTGGCGGTTACCACCAACAACAGCATTCCCAATGAGGGATGATGTCAGGCAGGCGGCCGGTCATAAAAAATAGCCAAAACTTTAACAGCTTGCCAGATATAGGTATGCTGCGTCGAACCCAAATCAATTGGGATAAGGACAGGGGGATGATGATGATGATATAGTTTATTGTACACTAAATGGACATACACAGACAGAAAATAGTTGATTTTTATATTATACAATCGGTGGCTTTATCGCCGTTTGTGATTTCTACCAGGCAACCTTTGGATGGATTAGAAATAGTTACCAGAACAATCCTAAAAGATTTTTCCTTACCAGAGAATTTAATCCAGAACCTCACGTACAGAAGCCACGCTAGACAACAGCTCGACGAAGCAGTCTGCAACTATCAATTCTAATAAAACTGTAAATGATTGCTAAATAAATATCGCTAGGCGTCTCCTTAAGACAACAAGGAAGCCTGAAATTTAATAGTATGGAAAACGACACGGTAGTTCAGTTGGGAGATTGATGACATGGACTGTCAAGGGTCGCGGGTGCAAGCCTCGTACGTCTCCATTATTATTCAATATTTCCAAAAAAAATTAACTATAAGTTTTAATACATTTTTGTTACCACCCTTTTTGTGTTTTTTGTACCTTCAAAAAGGTACCCGACCTTTGGGGATAAGACCGGGGAGTGTAGGATTTTTACCACTTGTGGCACTGGGTCTCCTCAATAGACCAGCTCCAGAACCCCGCCATGCAACGCCTACTAGGACACATCCCTTGTTACCCCTGGATTACCAAAATCTCTGCCCACACCGAACCAAAAACATTGCAATCATAAACACGCAAGCCCTTTAGTTAAACTAGTTTACAAATAGTGTTAGGCAGGAACTGGTGGTGTTATACCGGCCCAATTTTCCTTTGACTATCGAACCGAACCCGTTATGGTTTGGAGCGCCGAATAAATTAGGTACATCCAATTACTGTGTATTTGAGTGGTGTTGCGTGGAAATTGGATCATATTTGTGTGTTAGGTATTGAAACGACTATTTTCAGCGATAAAAGTAGTGTTACTGAACATTGTTTTTGTAAGGCTAGATTAGTACGTGCTACACTACGGCGGCAAAAATGTACCAGAGGATGAAAAAATGTATAAAAAGAAATCGGGGTGTGGCTGTGTCGTGGACACGGCTGTGTGTTTTACGTGAATACATGTTCATAACGGGTAATATTTGAAAAATGTTAGGACCGTAAAGGCGGCATTTCTCCCTCCGCTGTGTGCGATGCGTCACAGTCTCAACTTACGAATTCTTTGATCTTTTAGCTATGAGTGGTGTAATTAAAATTTGGATGTAGATGATATATATGTAGCTGCAACGCCATACTATATCCCCCAGATTTCTTATAATCAGTTTTTTGTCTTGCCTCCCACGTGTTCACGTCAAAAGCGTAATTATAGTATTGCATTCACACGTAGGACTACTTGCAGTTGCGTTCAAGTACTTCGTGGCCTTGTGGCCAAAACTGACTGAATCGCAGATACAAAATTGTATACCAGTTATGAAGCTTTTGGGGTTGCAAAAACTATCCGCACGATTTTGTCGCAACCACAACGCAACTGCAAGCAGCGATACTTCTCATAAGCCACTTCCTAGCGACATTGTTAATAAAGCCTTAGAGCTTCTGAGTTAGCTTAACTCTCGTTGATAGTCTGTAGAGCAGACTTAACTGTCCCTACGTTTCTTTTTCACTTTCGCCTTTTTTATAATCTAGCATTTTCTTGGGTTCATCCCTTAAAAACATTCTATACTTTACTGTTGTGATAGACTGATGTATTATCATATTGTCGATACTACTGCTTGAATGAAGTTATGTTTACCATCTACCACGGTTCTTTCGTTGAGTAAAAAACTTTAGATAATTATGGCAAGCACCTGCTTTCTTGCCGTGTAGGATACATGGCAAGAAATAACGGCAATAAATAAATATGTGTAACGTTTTTAACTTACTCTTTGTAAAGTACACAGAGAAACAACCAGAGGTAAATTAAAATTCTAGTTCCTCAAAATAAAAACGAAATGCTTTCGGCGAGTGGTCAGGCCAGGCCATTTTTTTACAGTATTTACAAATCATTCTGAAATAGATAAATAATGGAAGATTCTATTGGGATATTCACATTCACGATGGTAGTATATGAGTTTTAATTCATTTTTGACATTGATACATTATAGAAATGACTTAGAGAAATAACCTACAAACACTACAACATTTGAAGCTGAATATCTAATAAACTCCGCTGCCTCTAACAAAACATCTTGCACAAACTAGCTCTGGAGATTGTGTAGAAAAATGTAAAATATTTTTTACTTAAAGATGCTGGAGCAATTTTTCCTGAACTAAAACAATGTATGAGGAATTGTCAGCTCTTTACGAATTTCACAGGGAACGTTTTTAAATTTCAAAAATGTTATCAATAACGTGTAGTAGATGTTTAATAGTCCTTTATCTTCAAAAATAACAGGAGAGGCTTGTGGCTAAGTAACAGCCGCACAGATCGATCGATCGAGGTTAAGCTGCGCTTGCCGCGGTCGGTCTGTGGATGGGTGACCATCATTTCATACCGAGACTCCTCCGTGCTTCGGAGAGCACGTTAAGTCGTTGGTCCCGGATGTCAAATTAAGATCTATGACAGCCGCTACGGGTAGTCAGAGGCCTGAAAGTCTGACGACCAGTCATACCACGAGATATTGTGTTACCCAGTTACTGCGTTGTGGAGGTCAGATAGGCAGTCGCTCCATGTAAAATACTGGTATTAAGCTGCATCCGGTTTGACTGGAAGCCAACCCCAATGTTATTGGGAAAAGGATAGGCAGATATCTTCAAAAATAACATAAAAAGCTCCTGCTTGGAAACCAGCTCTGAAGTCCACGTTATATAAAAGTGAGTTATGCCTAGAGTGTGACACAGTAAGCGCGGTATGCACCGACATACATTATAAAAACAACATCTCAGACACGACGAGTGGCGGAAATACACGAATACTTCCGACACCGAGCACATCATCGGCAAGCGCAACGCTGCGCGGCGCGATGCAGCTCCAGTTTGACTCGCGACATCGCCGCGGGCTCAGCTCCTGACTAAGGGCTCCGTTCGAGTTCGAAACTAATCGGGCAATTCCCGAAAAATGCACGTGAGTAATAACCGGTGATAATAATTGACTATAAAAAGCATTCCGGTATACTAAACACTTTTCACGCGAAGAAGATTATGGAGAGTCTTAATGTGAGAACTCTGCCGAAATTGGTAAAAATATTGCTCTGAGGGAATTGAATTTAGATAAACTCTATATGTGGTCATATTTTTAGTGGAAGAAGAGATTATATTGTATAGGGACTGAATTGATAGCAATGACGTCGCCATAAGACGTGTTAAAATATGGAAGAAGAATTCGCGGTGGTGAGCAGAGGTCGAGATGGCTTAGTGGTCAGAGCGCCTGGAGTATTCATCCGGGAGGCGCAGGTTCGAATCCTGTTCGCGACCGTATTCTTTTTCCATTTAATATAATAACTTAAGAAGAGATTAGATGATAATTAAGGATTCACATGACTAGTTCTTGCAGGTCCGCTCGAGATATCGTTGCAGTCTCTAGGTTAAGAACTAAGGATTTCCTTAAGGCCGATGTCGACGATGTAAATTTATCTGAAACAATGTTTAAAACATTGTAAAAGTATACTTAACAATATTTGATATTAAACAGGTTTTTAGTAATATTAAGTATCTTTAATGCTTTGTTAAAGTAGTAAAACCTTATTCATTAATTGTCCTATATTGAAACATGTCTATCAGTAGTGTTAAGTTATTTAATTAGATTGGTTAGTTAAGTATTTTAAGCTAATTGTTCATAATAAAATGTTATTAAAAGACGTACTAAGACTATAAATAACAGTAGTTATTAAGTTGTAATGTAATTAACAAAACATTTGTGTACATCTTTTATGGCAATTAAGAAATTCCTAAATAAAACAAGGCCGATTTCGAAAATCGTTTCTATCGGGTTGTCTGATTCATTTAACCGTCATGGTACTCGCAAGAACTGATAAAGTAATCCTTTCTCCTATTTTCCTCTATCAGGTATTCACCCTATTTATACCCTCTAACGTTCCTTAATCCATTTAACATCGTCCATAGTTTCAAGGCTCTCCCTAAACTGTTTTAACTTATGCGATTGCTTACAAGGGTGTTCTAATCGATACCAATCGAATCAGACGTGAACGGGAAGGGTCGTGCATTTTGTATGGGTCTATGTGTAGCGGTAACAATCATATAGTAAGGTATATACTATAATCTTGCTACTACCTTTTAGTTAATGCTTTAGTATTAGAGTTGTTGTTCATCTGGTCCTTAAGCCCGAGCAGTTTTGGTCGCAATATACAGACAGACAAATGCCAGGAATGACGTTATTCGTTTATGTAATATATAGATTAGGGATTTAGCCTTCTTTCTTTAAAAAAAAAAGACATTGTCACACTATAGGAATTTCTTCCTGTATCGTGGATGCGTTTATAAACACATAACCTCAAGTGCACACACACTCAGACCCGGAACAATTATTTGTAGTTCATAGAAATATTTGCCCCGTGCAGGAAACCTGTGACACGCGGCGCAGCAGCCGAACTCTGGAAAACGCGCCTTAAGTCGGTGTTGAAACAATAATCATAACTGGAAAGCCACCATGGGCTGCAGAATTTCTCGGTTTGATCATCAGAAATCAAACCAAGAAATTCTGCATCTTCTTTAAATAAATAGGTTATAAAATTTTCTTTCCTAAAATCTTTGAAAGATGAGATTAATTAAAAAAAAGAAAGCACGACTGCCATTTTTTAAAATTTTGCTAACCTATGTTACCCAAAACAATATAAGAATTCTAACGATACCCCATACATCGGTTCAGGCATTTAGAAGTTATGGTGGAATACACAAACACAAACATACATACATGAACCCTAAGAACATAACACTCCTTTTTTGGGCAGTCGTGGAAAGAAAGGACAGTTTCCCTGTGGAATCAAATAACGCAGGCTATTATTAAGTTCCAGGTGGTGAACTAGGCCTCTTGCTATCAAAATAAATAAAAATATCTAAACTGTACTGAGAATAGCCTACCTAAAAAACTAAATATCAACTTGCTTGACCCGGAAATTGAACCCATGTCCCGACACCTAAACCAATGAGGCAGTCTAATTCAAAGATAATGATATATTACATTGATATGATTAGCCCGTTGTTATGAGAACTAATAAAGCAATTAATTGTAAACTGCGAGAATTGTAATTACATCGTCATAATCCAAGGTATAATTACTCTTGCAATTGAAGAAGCCCCTCTATGAAAATATAGGGAGGATTATGGGATCATTGTTACATAGCATCATATAGAATTACGTCTGTATTCCCCGAAGGGGAAGGCAGAGATGCAGGGGCATCTCAGCCATTGCGAGGCCCCGGGCGGACAGATCTTTGCGAGGCCCTTGTATTTATGGAATAACCTAGTTTTAATGATAATGCTTGACGAGATATGCAATGTTAATATAGAAAAAAAAAAAAAAATTATAAAAATTCAAATTTAATATACATTTAATAAATACTATTAGAATTTAATAAAAAGATGTGTGTTTTTGCGCGAGGCCCCTGCAAAAGCGAGGCTCCGGGTGGTTGCCCTGCTCGCCAGATGTACACAGTCGTACACCCACATTTCACCATTGCTGCTATTAAGTCCCATGTAATAGGTGGTGAGTCTATTACCATCTACCGGGCACAATTCCAAACTCCGTGCTGCTACTGAGAATGTTCTAACAGAAGAACTTAATAACACTTTGGCCGACCCGGGAATCGAACCCAAGACCTCATGCTCAGCTGTCGCGCTTGGGACCACTAGACCAACGAGGCAATCCAGTAATGAGTCAACAAAGACTCAGTGAGTCCTCGTACTACCTATTCAAATTTGATTTCGAACAGTGGGTGTAATGTATGGCATCTAATGTTTATGTCTACGACATTCAAGGTATATAATTTTTTGTGGAAAAAGAATACGGTCGCAGGATTAGAACCTGAAAATTATAACTTTAGAGTTCGCTAAGCATGCGTTAATGCTTATCAAAGATTTATCTGTATTTGTTACAGTAATCTGTACGACATTGTGTTATCTGTAAAGTTAGTCGTTTCGGTTCGGTCCAGGTGACCGGTGAGAATATAGGGACTTAATAGATACCAATGACGTCACCAAAAGACGTGATAAAATGTGGAAGAAGAATTCACGATACCGAGCAGAGGTCGAGATGGCTTATTTGTCAGAGCGCATGGAGTATTTATCCGGGAGGCGCAAGGTCGACTTCTGCTCACGACCGTATTCTTTTTCTACAAAAAATTATAACTTTAGAGTTCGCTAAGCATGCGTTAATGCTTTTCAAAGATTTATCTGTATTCATTGTCTATGTTGTCTCTTTGAATACTACAAACTAAAACCACACTGTGAGTCAAAAAACGTTTACTATGGTGATGGGTTTCATAACTAAATTCCCCGCAACTTGAGCAGGTGGAATTTTAACCATGCGGCATCTCCATAACCATGGACCACGGACGTGTAGACGACTCTCAGCGTATAGAGACTTTAAACATTACAACATTTTTCGTCGAGTTCGTCTAAATTGCGTTATTGTTAATTTAGAATATGTAACAATAAATCTGCATAGCTTTTTCCCAACTACGCTGGGTTCGACTTTCGGTCTCACTGGATGCAGTTTCGTACTATTTTACTTTGCTTTACTAAATATGTGACTTTCACGACTCGAATACTGGTTAACACGATATCTTGTAATTATTGAATAGATTCAGGCGTTAATTTGCGGAAGTCCATTACAATGGATGCAAATAAATACAATATCTAGCTACTTCCACAATATTGAGGGTAGTCATGCATTACATGTGCATCGCCCGCCCGCTCGCAAATATATGCACATACGCAAGCGGTGAAAATTGTGACTACCAACTATACGTGTTTCGCCCCCCTACGGGGCATCCTCAGCTGTTAGACAGTGCAGTGTCCGCCACCAAGGCTTGGTGACAGGTAATGCATGACTACCCTCAATATTGTGAAAGTAGCTAGATATTGTATTTATTTGCATCCATGTCGTAATTACGAGTAGCTTTCTGACCGAACCTACATTATGCAAACACTTCCAACATATAGTAAGGTATATACCTACCACTCATCGCCACTTAACCAACCCAAAACTGCTCACAAAAAATCTCCTCGCGCACAATAAATTCAGAAATAACACTTTCAACGCTCAGCTTAAGCATTATGCGAACAAAAGAATCATATTCGAGTATGGGACAGCAAAAAGTTACTATTGACTACGTCAGAGGGACCCGGGCCTGAATATTTTAGCATTAGGTCGCCCTTTACACCTCATAAACGTCGCGCGGGCATCGCAAAAACTATCATAATTCATGGCGGGACCGGCTGTGATTTGACTCCGCGTTAGTCCAGACTAGTGAAGGGATTAGACAGTTCAACTATTTTTTTGTCTATTGGGAACGTTTTTTTCAGCTATTAGAGTCTGCTTTAAATATTTGCTAAGAGATCTTCCTGATATACTGATGTGTGTAGGTATTCTTTAGTTAGTCCCGCATTGATAGACTATAAAATACGATAGACTTTAAAAGTCAATCAACTTAACTCGCGACAATCTAAGAAGTCCGATTTGACGTTTCTCATTTTACCTTTGTATGAACGTCTACGTAAGAAATTGAAAAATTAAATTCATAATCCTAAATAATTACTATGTTACCCATATACTATAACAACGATTATCACTCGTAAACCTCAAGTTTAACTTTGTATTGAAAAAATGCACTCAAGAAAGAAACGTCAAATGGGACTTCTTAGATTGTCGCACGTATAACAATGTATATCGCTTCTTTTCGACGTAATCTTTATGCCATCCTGACTAATCTAAAAAAATATGCTTCTGTGAGGATGACGTGGTAATACGCTGTTAATGAAATGCAACCTTTATGGGTACCTCAAGTGAATTTTAATTAATTTTCCATCAAGACGTTGCATGTATAAAGAGCCACATCTTGTTCTAGTTAAATACATGTCTAGACTACTTCCGACACCTACTGAGAGCAATTCAGTTCCATCAATTTCTTACACTGACACTAGTGAGATTGTTTTCCAGTCTTCCATGATTAAGGGCGGTGTATAATCTATTTGATCACTGCTACAAGTTTTGGTATATCAGAATATAAATAGTGGTTGGAATTATGTGGTGGACTCACCACAAACATCAATCTTTTAATGCCAAAAAATAGACTGATTAGAGATGTATAGAGTACCATTTTATTGACTATTAAAAAAAAATAACTGCCCGTTCTATCGATTCAAAGGTCTGTTTTATCAAAACGGTTACAGTTGTTGAACAAAGAAGTGAAAAAAGTTCGGAAGTCTTCTCAGTTGATTTGCTACTTTGACCTCTTGGGAACCTTGTACCTAGAGGCAAAGTAATATCTACAATGTAATAAGTAGAGACTTTTTCATTCATTGTGATGAATGCAGTTGCGAGCGCGGACCCCGGTAAAGGTTACCGTGGAGGCCGTGTGATGAGGGATTTTTGACGTATTACTCGGGCTCGGTATTCGGTTCGAGGTCGGTTTAGAGTTTTATTTTTCACAATTACGATAGGTAAAGGTGTACATAGTTGTACACCCAAGTTTCACCAATGCTGTTATTAAGTCCCATGTAATAGGTTGGAAATTCTGAGTAACCCGGAGTTTCGAATTGTGCCCGGTTGATGGCAATAGGCTCACCACCTTATGGGACTTAATAATAGCATTGGTGAAATGTGGCCGTACAACTGTGTACGCCTCAGCCTATCCTTTCGGGAATACAGGCGTGATGCAATGTTTTGATTTTATGTTATTTTAGTTACAGTAGGTCGCACATTCGTTTAGATCTACATCAAATCCTAATAGATTAAATACTAAAAATATTCTTGAAATATATCAGTAGTTTTTGAAAAAAAAAAATTTAGGGTCGATTACAGAACCTCCTTTTTTTGAAGTGCGTTAAAAATTATCATCGTTGTTTAAACCAAAAAGTTTGTACAAACTACATTTTAACATTTCATAATTGGGTTATAACAATTCTGTGGTACCAAAAAACTTTTACCCGCTAACAGATGTTACTGTGGATTTAATTCGTTCCATTTGATAAACGTTATTTGTTTATTTAGGCCTTTTGTAGTTACAATTTCGTTTTGATATATCTCTAAAATTGGTTACGTTTGGTTTGACCACTGTGTTATAGGATTGCGGTTTTCAAATACGGTTTGAATATTTTGAATGTTGGTAGTGCACACAGTATAGTGTCATGCTTGTATCTTTGAAAGGTTAAAGTCAAAAAGGTTTTTATTTCATATAAACCATACAAAGGTACCTATGAAATGTCAGAATTTAGGTGCACGTGGTGTTATTTGTGAAACATCTAAGAAAAAAACCTGTCTGCCGCGAAAAAATGATCGTATTAAGAAAAATCTGAAACTTTTATATTTACACGGTTCTTTTGGTAGGTATAGCTGACTGATAGGTGGTATATTTGTAGTTCTCGAAATAAAAAAAATATATTGTAAAAAAAAAAAATGTTCATTTTGTGTTATGTCAAAATTTTCTAAGAATTCAAAAGCGAGTCCTTCAAATTTTTTGAAATTTCGATTCTAATTTCGTATATGTGCTTCGTAAAAGACTCTAAATAAGCTTTTAATTTTATTTTCTTATTAAAATTTAGTGGTGTATAAATCTTTTAATGTCTATACTGTAACTCATAAAGTTTAAATTAATAAAATATTATAAAGCTGAAGAGTTTATTTGTTTGGTTGAACGCGCTAATCTCAGGAACTACTGGTTGGAATTGAAAAAATCTATGCTATATAACATCACGATACGACTAATAGGAGCGGAGCATCAATGAAACATGTTGGGAAAACGGCAAGCTAAAGGCCATGACCAAAAAAAAAGAAAGCTGAAAATATCACCCTCTTCCTCTATTCGGACAAACACGTTGCTACCTTTTTCAGAAAATAAAAATCCGCTTCTGACTTTGACCTCCTCATTATGACTTGAAATGTGAAACTTCTTAGCCAGTTGGCAAAAAATGTTAAGCGGGTTGCAAACGAAGGGCTAGTGAGGGCCTTCCTGCGGTTGTACGTAAAGGTCAAATGTCTGGTGTCAAGTGACATTTTACAGGGGTGACGCGTTACTAAATGTCGCAGGTAGTTAGTAGTTTTAGAGTTTGTGGTAGTTACCTGAATACACATGAAGGAATGATTAGGTTGTCGAAGGCATGATTGGTGGGCTATGGTGCTGTATTTTTTAGTATTACAGTCGATTAATTTTATTTAGTTTGGATTTCAATATGAAAAAAAATTAAAATATTTTATACTCCTTCCGACCGAATTTCGGTCACGGCGGCCTCTCTCCACTGAGATTAGCCAAGTACGCAGGAGATATTATAGTGCACAAGTGTATGCGCAAACACAGGTGCACTCCCTCTTCCTTCACTCTCATATTCCGATGGGACGGAAATCCGACACGACCAGAGAGAGATCAGGCGCAGGACCGACGGTTTTACGTGCTCTCCGAAGCACGGGGGTGTCACACCACCAACTTCCTGACTCCGGGCTGCTACTGAGAATTTCCTAACAGAAAAATTCAATAACACTTTGCCCGACATGGGAATCGAACCCAAGACCTCACGCTCTGCAGCCGCGCTTGCGACCCCTAGACCAACGAGGCAGTAAAATATTTTATTATTATATTAAATGGAAAAGGAATACGGTCGCGAACAGGATTCGAACTTGCTCCTCCCGGATAAATACTCCAGGCGCTCTGACCACTAAGCCATATCGACTTTAATTTAATATTATCAAGAGTATCTGTAAGGTCTTTTTTTATCATATATGCAAATTTTTTAACCTCCCGTAGGTCTCTACCATGGCTTTACACACCATCGAGAATATCTCTCAATTATACTGGTTTCCTTACGATATTTTCCTTCACTGTTTTAAGTGATAAATAATTAATAATACGCACATGACTTCGAAAAGTTAGTTGTGCGTGCCTTGGGTTCGAACTTGCGATCTCTATCAATTCACAAGGTCACCAGACGTTTACCCAAACGTCCAGTTTTGTTGCTTACTCCAACGCACGACCCCTGCAACAACCCCTTTTTAATTCATAGCGGCTTTCCTACAAATATGGGGAGCGGTTATATTTAGAACTTAGCTTAATCCTTTGAAGGTAAAGTAATAATAAAATGTACCGTCTAAAGTAGCCGTGTTGTTGATTGTTTTTTTTTTAAGTTATAATTGTTTTTTTATGAATTCCTTAGGAAAATTTGTCTGAAGTGGACACTAAATTTTTTTTACTATATCGATACCTCTGGGCTCAAAGGGCGTAAAGGACAAATAACGACTTTTCAGGAGAAGCAAAAATCTTGTTTTTTAAATTTCCTTTGACTGTAGCTAATTTGTTTCTAGAGCTACTTAGATGATACTTAAGAAGAAAATACTTAGAATTTACAGAATTTTCTGAAGAAATGTTGCAAAACTGGTCTACATCTGTATTTACTGAGTTAGACTTCCTTTACGCCCATAAAGTTACTTTTTTTGGTTGAGGGTAGTTGCAAAGTGTAGACATATTTTTTTTTCTCTACATTTTATATATTGAAAATAAATAGTAATCTTATTCTTAATTATATTTTAATGACTGAAATCACAAGTTGAATACATTTACCTGCAGGTCAAGTGTTATTTCCTGCTTATTTTGTTTTTTTATAAATACCACTTCACTTCACATCACAAACACAATGGAGTCTCTACAAAAGTCCATAAGCGAGATGATGGTAACATTCCAGACTAGAATGTCTGCTTTTGAAGAGGACTTGCAGAAGGCCCCATCAGCTCCCTCTAATACTTCCAGCTTGGCAACTGAATTTGCAGCTTTCCGAGCATTTATCATCCAGGCGCTCAACAGTCTTCAGCAACAGGTAGAAGTCTTAGCTCGCTGCACTGATAATTTGGAGATGCAGGGACGGCGAAAGATTTTGCTCCTGCATGGTGTTGCTGAGGATGCCAAGGAAGACACAGACAGTGCGCTGGCAGCAGTTGTACGTGACAGACTTCTCATAAAGGATTTTGGTGTGGCTGATATAAGACGGTGTCACAGGATGGGGAGGTCCATGTCTAATAAGCCCCGGCCTATACTGGTCAAGCTTGTGAGTGTTGCAGTGCGGGATAAATTATGGTTTGCCAAGAAGAGTTTAAAGGGCACTGGCATTACCATGTCGGAGTTCCTCACAAAAGGGCGGCATGATGTCTTCCTTGCAGCGCGCGAAAAATATGGTGTCACCCGATGCTGGACTAAGGCTGGCAACGTGTACGTGCTTGGTCCTGATGGCACGCGGCACCAGATTGCGACGTTTGCGGACCTGGGCGTACTTGAGCCGGAAGTAACAGGTATCTGTTCTGCAGAGCCTGATCCCATTAAGGCGGTGATCGCTGAGAGGCCGACCACGACGAAGGCAAGACGTGCAGCCGCAACAAAGAAGTGATTGTACCTACTAATCTCGACACACATCACTTGCAATTTGCTATGCATATTCCGGGTATATTATTTGTTTTTCTTACATCTCCTATGTGAGGTATTCTATTATTATCTTGCAATTATCATACACCTTCCAATTCCAATTTTGGATAATTATGGCTCCATCGGGTTAACGATGATTCTGCCAATGTCAAGGTTGGATAAAACACGTTATATACATTAACAAAATTTGACCAGTGGGAAAGCCAAGGTACGGTTCACAATAAAAGTTAAGCAATTAGTGTTTTGTTAGTGTTTAGTAATAAAAAAAAGAATAAACAATAGAGATTAATAATTATCAGAACTTAGATTAGTGTACCAACAACAAGGTTCTGAGAAATTAAAAGTTATGTATTTAGATTAATCATACACCTTCAAATATTTCTATTATTTTTGACATATTGTGTAAAATAAACATCTGTCAAATGTCACTGTCTGCTGTCAGTAGTAGCGTTTAGTTTCTTTCATTAGTAGCAGATATGGCATTTAATCAACTTTTTTATTTTTGACTCACTGGCTTTATGCCCGGACTAATGCAGTAAATTAATCAATGGTTTTTTTTCTATCTTGTAACACGCAAACCGGCAGGTGAAAGTTTGTTTTTTAAAAAACTTGTTATATTATATATAAGTATATATCATATATTTTTTTATATACCTTTATTTTTTATATAAGTATTTATTAGTGTTTGACTATTGATTCCAGTGGCAGTGATAGTTTTTATTCTTTATCCAGCGACGATGACAGCTATGTCAGTGTTCCTTCACTTGCTGACACAATCACAGCACAGTTCTCTGATGTTCCCAGGAACTTTAATGTAGTTCACATAAATGCTCAGAGTATTCCGGCTCATTTTCCCGACTTGTTAGCTAGCTTTGACTGTAAGAATATTCATGCAATTCTTATTTCTGAGTCATGGTTAAAGCCATGCCTTCCTTCTTCTTTATATTCTCTACCCGGCTTTCGACTTATTAGGAACGATCGCTCGGTTGGCGGTGGTGGTGGTGTTGCAATATACCTTCGACAACACATTCAATTTACAATTCTTAATGTGTCATCGCAGCCACCACCTTCTAACGCTGGCGAGCATCTGTTTCTGGAGGTTGAGTTGCATCACTCCAAGCTACTTTTAGGCGTTTATTATTGTCCTTCCCTCCGCATTGACTTCTTTTCTTCCTTTGAAAACATCTTGGAAACCCTTTCTCCCTCTTACGGTCACAGCATAATCATGGGAGATTTTAACACTTGCCTCCTCAAAAACGATAACCGTTCTTCCTCCCTTCTTTCCGTCGTGCAATCTTGCAATATGGCAATACTTCCTTTGAATCCTACTCACCACTTTCCTAATTCCACTCCTTCTCTTCTTGATCTGATTTTCGTATCTTCCTTGAACCATGTCGCTAAGCATGGTCAGTGCTCTGCAGACGCTTTCTCTCACCACGACCTTATTTTCTTGTCTTATAAAATCCGCCCACCCAAGATTAAGCCTAAAATCCTCATGCTGCGCAATTTTGATGGTATTGACCTCGAGAATCTGTGTAAGGATGCTCAAAACATTGATTGGATGCCTATTTTGACTTCCACGGCTGTTGACAACAAGGTCAACCTATTTAACTCCAATCTCCTTCAACTCTACGACCGCCATGCACCTCTAAGGCCGGTAAAAGTCAAGCATCTGCCATCACCGTGGCTTACAAAAGCAATTAAGGATCTTTTAGAGAAGAAGGCTGCAGCGAAATTTAAACTGAAGTGTCGCCCATCTGACGCAAATAGGGCAAAATATGTAATGATACGTAATCACTGCAACAAGGTGTGTAGGAATGCACAACGCCAACACATTCACGCTTCTGTTCAAAACGGAGACTCAGCTAAGGTTTGGAAATTTCTAAGAACAATGGGTGTCGGGAAATGTAAACAAGAAACTTTCCTTAAAGACATAGATATAAACTCACTTAACGATCATTTCACTGCCTCGTCCAATTTTGACATGACAACAAAATTGAAAACATTACAATATCTTTCAAGTCTCCCGACTCCCAATTACTCTCCATTTGTCTTTAGTGAATTCTCTGCATGTGATGTTAAGAAAAGCATCTTATCAATAACTTCTAACGCAGTTGGAAGTGACTGTATCAGCCGTAAAATGATCATCCCTATCCTTGATGTCATCCTTCCCATAATATCACATATCCTTAATTCCTCAGTTTCTACTGGATATTTTCCGAGTGGCTGGAAAGACTCCCAGATTATTCCATTACCCAAAAAATCTAACCCTAAATCCTTTTCTGAATACCGTCCCATTTCAATCCTGCCATTCCTTTCCAAGGTTCTTGAACGCCTGACACACAACCAAATTAATAATTTCCTATGCAAGAACAATCTACTCAATCCTTTTCAATCCGGGTTCCGTGTTGGTCACAGCACTACCACGGCCTTAGTTCATATTACGGATGATATCAGGTCGGGCATGGAAATCGGTAATCTTACGGTACTTGCATTGCTTGACTTTAGTAACGCTTTCAATACCGTTGATTTCGATATTTTGCTCGGCATACTATGCTCTCTTAACGTATCTCCATCGGCGATACACTGGTTTCGTAGTTACTTGTCTGGTCGTCGGCAGCGTATTTGCATTGAGGAAATTTCGTCTTCTTGGTGTAATAATACTGTCGGTGTGCCTCAAGGTGGCGTTCTATCTCCTCTACTTTTCGCAATTTTTATAAATTCCATATCTGATCAACTACTTTCTTCTTACCACCTTTATGCAGATGATCTACAAATTTATAATAAAGCCCCCTTTACAAAACTCACTGAGGCCATTAACACCTTAAATATGGACCTGGCTCGAGTCTCACAATGGAGCAAAAGATACGGGCTTACAGTCAATCCCGCAAAGACTCAGGTAATTGTGGTGGGCAGTTCCAGGATGATTTCTAAGATTGACTGGACTACGCTTCCTCGAGTTTGTTTTGATAACACTTTTATTCCGTTTAGCGAACATGTTAAGAACCTGGGGCTAATTATCGATAGAAACTTGTCCTGGACTGCTCATCTGCAAGAAACCAGTCGTAAGTTGTTTGCTTCCGCTGGGTCTTTAAGAAGATTGCGCAATTTTCTTCCAATTACCACCAAAATTGCGTTAGCACAATCCCTTCTTCTTCCTATCCTTGATTATGCTGATGCTAGCTACCTTGATCTCACTGAAGACCAATTAGATAAGCTTGAGCGACTCCAAAATTTTTGTATTAGATTCATATTTGGCCTACGCAAATATGATCATGTTTCAGACTTCCGTATTAAGCTCAACTGGTTACCTATCCGCCTTCGCCGAAATACTCATATTCTTTCTCTACTTTACAATGTGCTCTTCCTTCCATCTACTCCTTCTTATTTAAAAAACCGTTTCCAGTTTCTAGGTGATACTCATACACGAGTCCTGAGATCATCGGAGAACCTAAGACTGAAGATGCCAATGCATTCCACAAAATTCATTGACAAGTCCTTTTCAATACAAGCAGCGCGTTTGTGGAATGCATTGCCGGTCTCTATTCGACGTGCCCAATCACTTCCAATATTTAAGAAATTGTTGAAGTTACATTATCTGTCTTTACCGTTGCCCTAAAATAGTTTGTAACACTACTCATAAGTTTATATATTATGTTTAATTATGTTATTAGTATGTTATACTATATTAATTGTAATAGTATTTATGTACACCGACAGCCCTTAATTTTTATTAATGTATCTTCTTTCCATCCTAAGGTTGCCTGGAAGAAATTGCCGTGTGCGATAAGGCCGCCCATTGTACTATCTCTATATAATAAGATTACTTAATGTATATTCATGGTGTACAATAAAGAATAAAATAAATAAATAAATAAATAAATAAATAAATAAAATGACCTTTACACTGTTCAAATTTTCAATCTGTTTTAGTTATAATGGGCGTAAATCTATTTTGCTGCACGCAACTATACAAAACTAGGGCATTCATTGACAAGTTACAAATTTCTTTAGGTTATAATCCTTTGCTAAGTACTTACCAAGACAAGGCATTTTGTAAGGATTCATTGATAATTGTGCTTAAAGTAGTAAATGTTACATAATTATACTTATATAACGATATCAAATAAAACAACTATGTTGTTAATCAACTTTAAATTATTTATTAGGAACACAAATTTTAAGTAACAATATAATAAAATTAACATTTTAACACAATTTTTAAGTATCGATCTAACTATTAACTTATTAACATTTTATTAGATTGTTACTTAAAAATTGTGTGCATAATAAATCGTACGTATAATTTTCTCGAACAGTTATACGTTATACATAGACTCATCTTCTGGAACTTAATTATCACATTTTTATTGAGACTCTTCTTCATTCTGCTTATCAGTTTATCCTTTTTAACTTTTAAAACATTAAACTTTTATTCTTTTTTATCACTCTTAAAAACTGTTTCCCTATAAAATAACTTTTATTTTTTAATATCTTATTATTTATATAATTCTTTACAGTTTACCCGTATGCATCTCTAGAAAAATTGTGTTTCGATTATTTAACATCTTCATTGTCGCTAGTTTTTTCATCCTCTTCGTCAGTTTCATTTAAGGTCTCTTGTATCTGAGAATTACATGGAAGTTCCCTTTATTCTAAATGGAACCTTTTGGGTATGGTTCCATTTTCGCACAGATTTATAAGGTCTTTATATTTTGCAGCTGAAATTGGTATTTTTGAAATGTATAACTGCTTTACGGTATCTGTATCTAACAAGGATTCGTTTTTAGTCTGTCCTTTATTTTTTGCTGGCCGTCCCTTACCTTTTCTTCTTGGACTTTTCTGATTTTTATATGTTTATACCTTTTCCTCTTCCTTTTCGTTTCTCTGAGGTTTTCTCTCTTAATCTTATATCATGAGTCTGTGCATCGTCTTCCATAGAATATTTGACAAACATTTGGTCATTATATTTTCTTTTGAAAGTAGCAACTCGAATATCTTTGAATTTAATGTTTTTTAATGTCATTGGGGTGAATGCATTTGTAGCCAATTGATCAAAGTTCAAAAAATCAGAAAAGTCCAAGGTCAAGGTTTAAGGTCAGGGTCTACGTGACAATTACCCGATGCATTTAATTTACGCCCTTTGTAGAAGGATATTTTAATTTCTGATTAAATCGTAAGGGACAGTTTCCTTATTTGTTAATATAATATAAGGGTGTATAGGAAATTTCTTATAGATGACTATCTTAACAACCCACTTTTCGTTATGATTAGCATAAAGCGTAAAGTGGTATAGGACAAAAAGAAATATATGTACATCTTCCTCCCAAAAAGATATTATTAACTGTGCTTTACTACAATGGTAGCTGAACTCGAAAAATAAAATGGTATTTACATCCCAATTTTTACATTTGTTGCTGCACAATATATTAAATTTGATAGGTCGTAAAGGTATTTTTTTACGAATTTCGTGGAATGAAATATAGTGATCGATGGAGAATTCGATTATGAATAAAACTATGTATATAACGTATTTTCCACCAAATGTCCTTTACGCCCTTTGAGCCCAGAGGTATCGATATAACGTCCTAATTGTTTTAAATTTATTAGGTAATTTCCTTTTAAGGGAGGGAGGAAGTGTAGTAAGTTATAAGGATTCATATAAGCCATAATTAAAATTTTTACAACACAACACAATACAATTTTTTTTCTTAATATTCGCCGTTGAAGGAGCTGTTTTCGTCTTGCTATTACTATGGTTATTACAAATAATTTGTTATTTCCATTTAATTCTTAGCTTAAGTCCATGTATTTGACTTATATATTAACCCTTTCAAAGGAAATTACCTAATAAATTAGGACCTTATATAACTGCAACCATATCATGTTGGATGAGTAAAATTTTACTTTTACGTGTCTGCTATTAGCCAATAAAAGAAAATGGGGTTGGAAAATAAAGAAATGATAAACATTTTATTAAAAAAAAAAAAACATTTTACTAGGTTTTTTTTTTTATAATGCCGACCTGGATATGATCCGTTTTGTTTTTTCATAAGAGAGCACGTACAACTGATTTGTCAATTTTATGAAAAACTTTGTACATGGATAAACAACATAACATAGCATGACGTCTGTATTCCCTAAAGAGTTAGGTAGAGGTGTACATAATTGTACACCCACATTTCGACCGTAGTTTTATTATTAAGTCCTATGTAAAAAAAACTCCGAGCTGCTATTGAGAATTCTCTAACAAAAAAATATAAATAAGAACCGCCAATGCCTGACCTGGGAATCGAACACAAGATCTAATGTTCAGCAGTCGCGCTTGGGACCACTAGACCAACGAGGCAGGCTAAATGCATCAAAGCACTCCGCACTATGTTATGCTGTGTGGTGCTAAAATTGACCACCCCGACACATATGCGTCAGCACCTACGTGTTGTAAAGCCATGTACACACTATCGAACATGGAAATCACTCGGGAATATTTGGATGATGTTCAATATTCGAAAACCATGTTTCAAACCAGTTTTAAGGTACCTAAAGCTGCAGCAATTGTAGTCGCAGGATGACCACGAATGCTGTAAAGTGTTTAAAATATCAGGAAAAATTAAACACTATAATATAAGCCATGCTAAAGTTATAATTTTTTGTGGAAAACGAATACGGGCGCAAGCGGGGTTCAAACCTTGGTCAGGGCGCCTGGAGTATTTATCCGGGAGGTGCAGGTTCGAATCCTGATCGGGACTGTATTCTTTTTCCATTTAATATTATAACTTTAATCTATATCATCATCATAGCCTCATGACTTTATTTTCCGAAGGGGTAGGCAGATGTGTACACAGTTGTGAACCTACCTTCATTTCATGTAATAAGTGGTGAACCTAATGCCATCTACCGGGCATAATTCCTATCTCTGGGCTGCTTGTGAAATTCAGAAAAACGCAACAAAACTTTGCCCGACTCGACCCAAAAACAATCTCTTGTCATTAAAAAAATAACCTTTTGTTACTGTCTGTACAAACCATAATTACGTTAGAAAAAGTACCGTAGTAAGTAAGTAACCGTAGTTAAGTTTAAACGGTAAATAATAGGATAAGCACCACCCTTAGCCAATAACCAGGTTATTCACATAGCTAAATATATATACATGTATTATACACGTTGGAACCACAACGTCGATGCATCAAAACATTTATTACTTGCAGACTTGTCTAATAAAAGCTCATCTTTGCAGCAACAATGACACTATGTCTATCTCTTTCTAACATTAAGTGTAAATCACGCTCTCTCGCCCACACGCAAGACGCCGATCAAGCTTTTCTCGATTCGATACAGGTGCAATGCAGTAGTATATGTAATGTTATCAGATGTGAAATGAAATTGTGATTATTCAATGTCTGAATTTGAATTAGATAAAGACACTGTAATAGGAGATACGTTTTTATATGTTATATGTCATTTAAAATGCTTTTAAAATACTCTGCCGTTGTGTTCTGGCCTTCGGTATTCCTTTGCCATAGGAATACCGAAGGCCAGAACACAATTTTGTTTAATTCAAAGCTGGTCTATAGACCAAAAGATGAAACATATATACATACAAAACTTATCATTATAATAAATCTAATAAGATTAAAGGTATACGTCCGACCCAGTTCTTGAAAATGGTCATATCACATTGTACTGGGATTGATATATATATAGAAATAAAAAATACGGCCCTGGAGTATTTATCCGAGGCGCAGGTTCAATCTTCCAATTCTCTTCTGATTTCTTTCGATTCTCGATTTCAAGATCGTTCTTTTCTTTCCCAAAAAAATTATAACACTCATCAACATCTACTTTGATAAAAAACGTAAGAAAATCAAAAATGTACAAAACTGAGTCAAGACATTTTTATCTGAATTTCTCCCTTATACTACGCTCTGCGGTTGACCTTGCGTAACTGCGAAGGATCAAGTTTTTATCACCAAGCACTAGCACTCAGCAGCACTCCTGCGTCATGCCTGACAAGTTCCGTATCGTTTTATTTGTTAGGACCTACTACATTCCTTTGACTATTTGAAGTGACAGTTTTATGGGAAATATAAATT
The DNA here is from genome assembly GCA_935421205.1 of Xylocampa areola. NCBI lineage: Eukaryota > Metazoa > Arthropoda > Insecta > Lepidoptera > Noctuidae > Xylocampa > Xylocampa areola. The sequence goes on along the minus strand of OW285225.1, from coordinate 7,328,959 downwards.
ATGTTTTTCTTTTTCTCGTGTTTAAAAGGCAATCTGATTTCAAAGCAGCCCAGAGTATTCAAAATTAATCGAATGTTAAATTAAAAATGTTGTGGGTACAAACATACCACGGTAAGCCGGGTTGAAATCTGCAATTTGGATCGGCACTCCAAAGTTAAAGTGCTTTACCAGCTAAGCTGTCGCAATTCTTGCTCACTAAACCGGAGTTTTCCTTCACTTTTATTTCGATGGTTGTTACCACCGTCATTTATACGGAAACTACAAGGTGACTAACTAAAAAGAAAGCATTAACATTTTGCTAGACTAGTAAATCAAATCCCTAAACTCAACCAACTTCTTTCTTGTAGTTTGTCCCCCACGTTACTGAGGCTTTTGAATTGGATTATGAAAAAATATATTATGTGCTCTCAGAGGCACGTAGATGCTCGGATGAAATCTTGGCGCGATCAGTTTAAGGATGGGACCCCCATCCTTAAACTGTGTAACTTAGTATCTATGCGCTATGAGCGTCTTAAATAATAATAAGATAGGACGATCTTTGGTTCTAAAACAAGTTTAACATGTTGTAAAATGTGCAGCACTGTTTTTGTAATATCAGTAGTTACAGGATGCTAGGCTTTTTCTGAGGCCCACCATATGTGTACTGATTTATGGCCTGCAATATCGTGGAGTGGTTTGCAAAAAGAAAATTATTGCAAAAACTGCTTATTTCCTGATTTTGCAACGTTGTTAACTGTAGATTTGTTGAACACAAGACTTCTTTTACTGTTAATTGAGGATAATGTGGTTTTAGTCGGTGACAGCGTTCATGATGGATTTCATCATACATGAAAAAAGTCCTACGTGTAAGTACCTAACGTTTGCCAGTTTATGGTCTACACAACAGAAACCGTTTGCCCAAACATTTGTCAGTAGTGAATGGAATGCTCCAGGCTGATAATAATGAACTAAATATTAATGGAGCAATATTTTTTTTTTCACTTTTGGAATGACATGAACGCAGTTCCGGACTTCTACTGGCTAAACTTATTCCTGGGTTTACCCTTACCAGGACCCCAGGATCGCAACGGCCTTCATTGCAATAGTTATGGCCTGTCGAATGTACTTACTGCAAACCGGCCACAGTTAGCTTGCATGGACACTCCAGAGATTAGCGCGCTTTAGAACGCGATACACTGCCGTCTCGGGCCTGTCGCTGGTCAGGCGACTAACTAGTCAAGTCCACCTCTCGTAGGTTATGGCAAACCGTGTCTAGATATCACCTCCGACGCCAGTTTACTGCGGCAAGGGTGAGAAGAGTTCGCTTCTCTTTCCCTTTCCTCATTGCAAAAGAAGGCGATGAGTGGTGCAATATAATCTTTTGTACCTCTAAACCACCAGTGGAACATAGCAAAAGCTTAGAAATTATTTTTTGATTTGTTAACGAAAAATAATTTACAAGATTTAAAACATGTATTTTGTGCCTCAAAATTTGGCCAAAAACACGAACAACAAATCCATGTTTCCTGCCTAAATGTAATTCAAACTTTTGGACATCAAATTATAATTATAAAATTGCTCCTGACAGATATGGGTTGGGCCTCTAAAAGATCACAACAAAATCAAGAAATATGAACTTTTGGAAACAACTGTAAAGTTATATTTAATCATGGTAGGAAATAACAATGTTTATGATTGTTTCAAGCAATTTGAATGTTGTTAATCTTGTACTTTGCCTCAATATTTTTTATTTTAAAATACATGGATCTGTTTTGTTTTTAAGATCTGGAGAACTATATAAGATGAAAATATATTAGTTTACGAAAATATGTCAATTTCTTCCTTAACTTCATTTAAAAAAAATTGGGTTATGTTTTACCAACGCAGGAGTCACGGATACAGTGGGAATCATTCTTTTTTATTTACTTTATATATTTTAGATACTTTTAAATATCACTGTTGTGTACCTACCCTTAGCTTTTCACAATCTATCCATTCATTTGATCCATTTTAGCATTTGGTCCCGTTGTTAAAAATTATACTTCAGTAAATTAAACCACATTAGCAGTACTAGTTATTATTCACCGGTTAATTAATACTCACGTACATTCTTCGGGTTTGCCCGATTAGTTTCGAACTCGAACGGAGCCCTTAGTCATGACCGATGTAGCAGTTTTTGGGCTCTAAATTCATCAATGATCGTGAAAGTCCCAATCCTAAATGGTTGGAACTTAACAGTGCAAACAAAAGGTGGCTGGGTGCAGCGCTTTTGATGTCATGTTTAATTTCTTAATTAATCTAACATACCTATAACGAATATACTGTAAACAAAAATATCGTGAGAAAACCTGGACTTAATAGTCTGAAATCGTTAAACCGCAGCTGAGCTTACGTGGTGATAAATGCTCGTGCTTTATCAGTTTGAGAAGAGACCCTTGCCCTGCAGTGGGACTGTTAAGGACTGGTTATGTTATATGGAACATCAAAGCTATGAATATATATATATATATATAATTTATATTGCCTTCATAAATTCATGTAAACTTACATGTTATTTCAGAAATGTTAATTAATTCCCGGGAATTCATTAACCCACTTACTAATTACGAATGCATGAGATTTTTTCTTCAAAAACTTCCTGACTATTTCAAGGAAAGGGTGACTTTCCCCCTATTTTTTCTACGTAGCATAATTAACGAGCCTTAATGAAATTCAAATTGTTATTTTGTACAGATTTCGACGAAATTAAGGAAGTTCTGAATAATTTTAAGGAGTTCATATTTTCCTTTGAGGGGCTCGTGGCTAAGTAACAGCCACACGGATCGATCGATCGAGGTTAAGCTGCTCTTGCCGCGGTCGGTCTGTGGATGGGTGACTATCATTTCATACCGAGACCCCTCCGTGCCTCGGAGAGCACCTTAAGCCGACGGTCCCGGTTCTCAAATTAAGATCTATGACAGCCGTTCCGAGTAGCCAGAGGCCTGAAAATCTGACAACCAGTCATACCACGAGATATCGTGTTACCCAATTACTGGGTTGTGGAGGTCAGATAGGCAGTCGCTCCATGTAAAATACTGGTATTAAGCTGCATCCGGTTTGACTGGAAGCCGACCCTAATGTAATTGGGAAAAGGCTAGACAGATAGATAGATATTTTTCTTTCTTCTCATATTTGGTGTGGAGGTCAACATATTTTAAAGTATACTTACAAGTGATACCATGACCCATGATATATTTAAGGACATACAAACGTACAGAGGTCTACGAGTAACGTGAAAAACTCTTAACACTAGCTTCTATCTAACAAAAGGAAACACGTTGAAGAATTTACCTCGTCCACAAATAAAAGCTTTAAAAAGGTCAAAAATGATAACAGCGCCATCTCTTGTGCAATTCTGTCTATACTTTAATAGCTTTCCCGGGAACACTCAGCTAAACTATCCTATGATACCGATAAATCTTTCATACGCATTGTCACAGGCGTGGAGAACACATAAAGTTAAAATTTTTGTGTTAAATAACCATTTTCTTTTCTTTGTTTTTTAAAGCCCTCATGACCTCTGTTGAGTACTGCGAATTTTTATTCCACGTTTTTATACGTCTTATGGTGACGCTATCGCCATCACGCATTCAGTCTCTATACAGGTGACTTAGTTGGCAGAGCGCCTGGAGTATTTATCTGCGAGGCGCAGGTTAAAATCCTGCTCCCGAACGATTTTTTCTTTCCATAATAAAGTATCATATGCTCGGTAGATGGCAATAGGCTCACTACTTATAACATAGGACTTAAAAACTGCATTTGTGAATCCTCCACCTCTGTCAAATCCTTCGGAAATACAGGCGTGATGTTAATAATATATGTATACCTTCGTATACTATATTCTATTCTGAGATATAAGTTACACCATTGTAAAGTTTCATTAGAATTAGTTTAGTAGTTTTTGCGTGATTGAGTAACAAACATCCATCCATTTTAATTTAATTATTTTTCTAAGGAAACATTGAAAAATAATAGATACGAACAGGATTCGAACCCGCGACCTTTGTCAGTCCCTCATATCGCACTACTAACTAAACTACCGTGTCACTTGTGCGCATCTATTAAATTTCCCTTCTTCGTTAGAATAATAATAATTACTACAGGTATTATATAAATCTTTGCGGGAGGCGAATGCTTAGCAAATGCCTCCCGGGAGGCGCAGGTTCGAATCCTGTTCACGACCGTATTCTTTTTCCACAAAAATTTATAACTTTACTGCAGGTGTTAACTCCATACAAAAAATCATTATATTAATATCCACCTATCTTTTCATCCATCTATCTATCCTCACAGACTTTCAAATTTCAACATTGTTTTAGGAGTCAAAATTATATTGGTAATAATTATATTGGTAATAATAATTAATAATATAATAATGATATAATAATAAATAAATATATAATAATATAATAATAAATTATATTGGTAATAATAATTAGTCAAACAGTGAATCATTAGAATTATTAGGTAGCGTTAGCAAATTAATCTTATTACTTCTAGGAATAATAATAGTCATGTTCCTAGTAAGTTTATTTGAAAAGGTCACCGCATAATTTATTTTGTTACCGTGAATTTCTTTGTGACGTAGTCAGTACCTACCTACACATGAAGGTTACTTTTTTCTAAATTCCTTTTTTTTTTTATACAATATACAAAACATAGCATCACGTATGTGTTCCCCGAGGGGATAGATTTACCAGTGCTGTTATTAAGCATGTAATGAGTGGTGAGCTTATTGCCATCAACCGGGCACTATTCCAAACTCCGGGCTACTAAGGATTTCTAACTGAAAAACCAAATAACATTTTGCCTGACCTGGAAATAAACCCAAGACCTCATGCTCCGCTTTCGCGCTTGGGACTAATAGACCAACGAGGAAGTTGGTCAGGTTTGTTATATTATAATAAAACATTTTGCCCGACCCGGATCGAACCAAGAGCCTAACGCTCAGCAGTAGCCTTTGCGACCATAAGACGCTCATAGCCAGTAATTAAAATATAAACATGTTCATTTGGTGAAATATCAGGATAGATAATACAAAACTCCGAAACTATTTACTAAAGTAAACGAAAACTTAATGCAAAACTTAGATTAACGTGAATTAATAACTTATTTCTCAGTTCCCATTTTAATATTTATAATTTAATTCCAGCCGTTAAAGAAATATTTTCGCTGAAACCTCATTAGCAAGCAGTTCGGCTTTTAAAATAATAATATCATGGCTAAATAGTTGCAGACACGCCATTCCATAAACCAGTTTAATTATAATTTACTATGTTTACTAACGCTACCCAATATAAATAGAGTCCTGCAGAGGCGAGAGAAAGAGATAAGAATATACTTTGTGTCTCAGAGTAAAAGAGACAGCATGTATGCACATGTCACAGAGTAATCTTATAAATAGTGTAGGCAAATATTTTAATTGTGATCGTTAGTTTGGATATGGTAGAACAGATTGAATGGTTAATATAAGGAAAATACATATACATATACATAGGATACTGTTGCTATATCTGTAATGATTTTTTTAAGTGTGACTTCGTGTTACTTTTTAATTTATTATTTTTATTTATAATCATTTACAAATTATTTTGTTATAGTACGGAATAAATAACATTAATTGTTTAAATACAATATTTTATTGCAGTGTAGTATAGTAGTATAATTACAAATAAGAATATCATAAAAATATAGTTAGTTAAAGCACAATTTGTAACCCATTTAAATCGGAGCTTTGTTTAAGCGGTCATGCTGCTACCATACCTACATTTTAAACTTGTATTTTGCTCCAAAGTGTGAATGAATGGGTACATATTAATTTTGTAATGTCGTCATAATTCAACATTACACCCGTCATTTGATTCCGACTCTAAACACCAAATTAATGTCACCTTTAAGCACCATTAGCCGCCATAGCTCCTTCCAAAACATTTAATTACTACGCGTCATTAAACGATGTGAAAAAAATATCCTGAAAAATGTCGCATCTGTTGTTCTAATGTATACTCTGTGGCTTAAGGGCGGGAAAACATTTTCATCCAGTGCCCTGCCAGGCTTCGCGCCTTGCGGACGTCGGAACGTCTTCGCATACTTTCGAATCGAACGCCGCGTTTGACGTTTCGTGTTTTAAATAAAAATCAAATAAAAAATTCTTCACAGCCACTTTAGTTTTTTAAAACAATTATTGTGTATATGTTTGAATGACCGTTATTTTGTTAATTGTATGTGTTTAAATAATAAATATGTGTGGACATTAGTGAGATTGGATTTTATGTTACAATATTAATGGTAAGTGCGTGTTTTGTATGGTATTATTACTTACTAACTTACAGGACTTAGCCCTGATATTTGGGTTTTAATTTTTGAATATTCCTATCGACAAATTTCCGGGATTTTTCACTGAATATGTAGCTATTATAGATCTATTTTATTTGATAGGTTTTAAGTCGAAATATTTCGATGGCTAAAATATTATTATCAATTTCATCGTAGATGATTGTTGTTTAATTACGTACTTTAAATACGTTTAATTATAATGAAAATTGCTTTATATTGTCAACGATAATTTTATTTACCAATTTCGGGAAAATCTACAAACGATTTTTTATAATAATTGTGACATTGGTTTTTATAATTAATTCTCTATGTTAATATTTGGTCTTAACGCTTAGGTACAGTTTCAATTTTTTTTATTGTTTAAACGGTTTACCTTTTATGCAATATTCTATGCTACACTTAAAGACACAAATACTTTTATCAAATATTTTTTTTGTCATAAGCAAGCTTCTAGTTTAGGCCTTTTTCTAGGCTGTGATTGATACCATCAAACAACATGTACATTCATAGAATAGCTCAACTTAGTATCATCTCTATATACCTAGATTAAAACAAACTTCAATACCGTGTCTATTTGTGCACGATTTTTTTATGTTTTCATAGAATATAAATTCAGGTTTGATGGGAAGGTTTCAGTATAGAATTGAAATTCATATTTTAGTAAATTTTGTGGAAAGTGTGTGAGTGTCTTGAGGTTTGAATTGGCGACCTTCGTCTTGCCAGTCATTGGTCATACCACTAAGTGTATCGCTGCTAAATTCAATAATGACGAAAGATATTAAGTGATCCGAATTTATTTTATCGTGATGTCGACTTTTGCTTCGTACTGTTTGTACAAAGCGTGATACAATAATAATTTAATTAAAAAATTAAAAGGTCGCCCGCCAGGTGAGTTTTTTTTTTATTTCACATCTTTTCGTGTACCGTGTCCATTTTTTTTTTATTATTACTAGCCTATGTTACTCGGGTCTATGTAAGGATTCTAACTATGCCCCATTCCTCTAAATCGTTTCAGGCGTTTAGAAGTTATGGTAGAATTAATAAACTCACAAACATACATAGATACTTACATTCATACACGAACTCTAAAACCATAGCACTCCTTTTTTTGGCAACCGCTCAAAAAAGGAGTGTTATGTTTTTATGTAAGGCTCATCAAAATATAGAAAAAAATATTTTATATTGTGAAATATATCCATTCACCGTTTAGTTTGCTAACACGATAAGAGATGGCGCTAGCAGTCGCATTGGAGTCGTAATTATATCGTTTACGGTTTATGCTCAATTTAGGTATGGTTATTTACAATACGTCACATTTTTTTTTTCGTGATAGCTATGTGTTTTAAATCACTACACCACCACATTAAATGCGTCTTATTATGGAATCGGTTATAAGAGAAAGAAAGAAAGAAGAAGAAAGAAAAAGGATTTATTTTGCCACCAGAATAGGCACACACAAAAATTTCAACACATGAGAAAAACAAAGTACAAGAAATAAAAAAGCAAATAAAACAACTTAAAGAAGAAATAAAAACAAACCACGGGTGCGATTTCTGCTCTCTGACAACATCGCAAAACAAATAGGCCACAGAAGAATATTATAATGTACTCTGTGATATTAATAATCTGTGGGCCACAGAATAATGACAATGACAGTGAACAGCAATCAACCGTATTTATTATTATTGTTATTGTTAAAAACTTAGTTCAAAAGAAAAACAAAAGTTTAATAAAATAATTTTTAACAAAAAAAAGAACCGACTCCAAAAATCTTTCTGTTATGTAAAATTGCACTAAAAAGTAATAAAATAATTGCATTATTTACTTACAACAATTTATATAAAAATATTTTTTTAATTTTAGAGGATTCTGAATAAAATCAATTTATTAGGACAATAATATACAATTATTATTATTTTTGGAGTCGGTGCCAGACAAACTTTAAAAATATTTAGGTAGTTTCCTCAAATATGCAAAGTACACACATCAACACGGTCTAGGGATATTTCATTCTCAATTATACTGAGTGGGGATGATGCTACGACATTAAATGAATACACGGCTATTACTAGCCTATAGAAGCATTATCAAACACATAACAAAATTATTTATCGAAAATTAAACATTTGTAATTTTCAAACAAAATAAATATTAAAATAGTCGGAGCAAAAAATAACACCATTTGTAATTATCTGTCAATGAAGAGTGACTGACCTGTTGTATGAACGGCAACGTCGCCTCAACGTGCAATTTGAGACCTCTAGGTCGGTCTCTTTTGTCGGTGATAAACAAAGCACTCACTTTACGTTTGGAGAACTATTGCTATAAACACTGAGTGTCTCATAATTAATTTAAACGATCGCTAAATGAAAAAAACTTTGCATTGCACAATCAAAGTAAACTAAAATCTTAAATTTTCAAAATGCCCACCGTTCTCATCGACGCACAAGGGGCATCGTTTTGTATTATTATTTCGGACTCGCCTTAACAAATCGCCTTGCACAGCCGTACGTTTTAAATTCTCAAACGCACGAGTAATTTTGATTTTTAGCTCATCACTAACGTGTGAACTTCGCGAGAACAGACTTAATTTATTAAGGATCCCCACAAAAAAAAAAAACCAGTGGCGTCAAGTCTGGTGATCGTGCCGGCAGGGTCCATAGCGACCAATCCACTGCTGTCCAAACATTGCCGTTGAACGTTCTCTCACAGGCACGACGGAATGGGCAGGCGCACCATCCAACTGGTACCAAAGAAGACGATACACGTCTAATGGCAAGTTATCTACGTAATCAGATACGGGACCACTGAGAGGCTCTAAAAACTTCCCCTGATATGTACGTAATGCTAGCCGAGTTTTGTAGACATTCTCCATAATTAAGGATCATGTGAGTGTATTCAGCAGCTGAATAACTCACCTAAGGCATAATTAATAATAAAATTTGTCTAAAACACAAAGGGGTTTTTTTTTCAAAACTTAAGACAATCTAAACTAAAGTAAACCACACTATTAATAACAATAATCACTAACAATAACAATAAGATCACGATAACAATCCTGCGCGTGCGGTTCGACTCGTGCGCAATTAACTAGCGAAATAGAAAAAGGACGTGCTCTCTCAAAGGATAGCATTTCCGTACTGAAATTCTAACCCAGTGACCGCATGAATTAGATCAATTAAAATTTCGCCGAATTAATCCTTATTTCTTTCTCTGTCATGCATGAACAATCACCTACACATTCGAGTGCGTAAAGACTATTTTTCACTTAATGTTTTGATTTGTCTAAATGAAGGGCGTCTAAGTGGCAACGTGTGTCACTTTTCTCTGTCTTTTAATAATATTGTGAAGGAGATGTAATTATCAATGAATTCGCACAGGTTTATGACCTAATGATCTTTGCCTAGTAAAATGTTACTACATTTACAGCATGTTCAAAATTAAGAAAATGAAAATAATTTCCTGTGCCGTAACTATGCATCCGATTTTATTGATTTTTTGTGTACGGTCAGAGAAAGTGACACCCCATACGTGGTTTTTTTAAATGTCGTACCGTCTTCCCCACTCCGTATAACTCGAAAAGTACTGGCCGCATTGGAATCTTTTATACACCGATTTGTTTGTAATTTATCTCAGACTAATTCCAAATTCAAATTTTTGAAAATTCTTTTGTTTCGGTGGCATAAAAATGTCTTGATGTGTAGGAGAGGGAATTTTCATTTGTGCGAAATTTAGAAAACAATACGAATTACATTTAGTTACAGTTTTTTTTTCATTTTTAAACTAAAGATAAAGTTAAAATTGAGGTATTGTAGCCATGCAACGCCAACATTTGACGAGGGCGGAGATGTTACGAGCTGTGGGAATGCTGGAAGCTGGGTCTGTTCGGCGTAATGTTGCTGAGGCCATAGGGACCCACCAAAATGTAATTTCAAGATTGTGGACACGCTATCGTGCCACAGGTAAAGTAGCGGAGAGGCACCGGGGGCCAAGTCGCATCACTACCCCCAGACAAGACCGATTTTTGCAAATTACTGCTCGAGCTCAACCAAATGCAACGGCGACTCAATTGGTCCAAAGGCTGCGAGTGGAACACCAAATGCTTGTGAGTGACCAAACTGTAAGAAGGCGACTGCATGAAAGCAATCTACGCTCTCGTAGACCACTCCGGGTCCCACCTTAACGGAGAGGCAATCGTGGACGACGATTAGAATGGGTTCGGAACCACGTGGACTGGGGCCGTGAACAATGGTCCAATGTGCTGTTCACGGATGAATCCAGGTTCGGCTTCCATCCAGATTCACGAAGGACGCGTGTTTGGCGAGTTCCTGGACGATGGAGCCGTCTTCAGAACCCTCAGGAAGTTCACCCATACCAAGGAGGAACAATTATGGTTTGGGCAAGAATTCGTCTTGGAGGACGGACGGATCTCGTTTGGGTGCGGGGAAATATGACGGCAGAACGATACGTCCAACAGGTGCTGGGGCCCGTAATCTTGCCCCACAGAACACAAATGGGGCAAGATTTCCTGCTCATGCACGACAATGCCCGGGCACACACGGCGAGAACGGTAGCAGCTTGGTTACATACACACAATGTTAGGGCCTTAGACTGGCCTGCTCAATCGCCAGATCTAAATCCCATTGAGCATGCGTGGGATATGCTGCAAAGAAGAGCTCTGAAGGAAGTTCCTGAAAATCTGGCTACAGAATATCAACTTTTTGCGCACCTCAGAAGGACATGGGACAATATTCCGCAGCAAGACATTGACAACCTAGTTCTGAGCATGCCGAATCGTTGCCGATGTGTTATGAACATCATGTGCGCTTTCTCAGACTACTAACTTCAAGTTTATAAACACAAATTAAATGATTTTTCTATTTTTTTCAGTTTTTACTCATAAATTAAAAGTTAATTCATATACGGTTTCCGTCTATGCTTCATTTTTTTTCCATAAAATCCTGAAATTTTAATCGAAGTACCTTAACCATTACTAGAAAATGGTAGAATATTAAATAACGTATCTTTTAAATATATACATGTCATATAAATAATTAACATATTGATAGTAATTCGCTTTTTTAAAAATATCCCTAGACCGTGTTGATGTGTTTATATATAAAGGTACATTAACCATCATTATTTTTACGATAATGTATTATACCTAATTGAACCTATTTACAAATGAACACAGCAACTGCCTAGAGCGTACGCTACTTCATGAATGTACTTACACGTTTATTATCCTTTACTGGCACCGACTCCAAAAATAATAATAATTGTATATTATTGTCCTAATAAATTGATTTTATTCAGAATCCTCTAAAATTAAAAAAAATATTTTTATATAAATTGTTGTAAGTAAATAATGCAATTATTTTATTACTTTTTAGTGCAATTTTACTTAACAGAAAGATTTTTGGAGTCGGTTCTTTTTTTTGTTAATAATTATTTTATTTCTTACTTTTTAGTGAATCTTGCGTACCATAACTGATTTATCGGAAGTGAATATGGGTAGACCTACTTAACGCGCTGTCCATTATATCTGTCGCAGATGGATTGTAGAATCCGCTGTTTTACAAAATCTCTAGCTGCTTTACACAACAGTACTGTTTTATAAAACAGCTGAACAACGTTCAGCTGGATTGCCATTGCGATACGTTTAACAAAACTGCTACCCACCTTTAGACGTAATGCAGAATGACATATCTACAGTGGGACAGGTTTGTTTATTGTATAGGTATATTAAATGGATAGTCACCATTCAAGTAAAAAAACGATACTGTAATCTGATTTGACTTTCCGTGGCTGGGTCGACGGAGCCACAAAAAAAGGAGCGGGGCTCCTTTTTTTGTGTCCGTAAGGTTAGAAAAAACCTAAACACGAAGAGGATGACGGGGGCTGTTCGCTCGCTACGCTCGCTCACGGGCCCCCGTCATCCTCTTCGAACCTAACCTGTCCGTGTCAGGATACACGAAACTCCCGAGCTCGCTTCGCTCGCTCATGGATCAATTTAATTTATTTTCTTTCATAATCCCGATATATTGTCGACTATTATAGTGGTTTAGTATTAAGTCATTAAAAATTTTCATTTTTTTTTTGCTATTGACAAGTAAAGTAAAGTTAGGTTATTATTGTTAGGACATACAGAGCCATATGTGACAAAATTTCGAACTAAAATCAACAATCTGACAGTTCATTTCACACTGTTTTACATAATCTCTGATCGTTGACCCGCTGCATTGATAAACGCAAAACGTTCATTCAATTCTGCGTGTTATAGTTCAGTAATTATGTAAAACCGCTAAACGTCGTTGAGCTGTTTTTCATAACAGTACTGTTTTGTAAATCAGCTAGCAGTTTTGTTAAACAGCTTATTCTACAGTCTATCTGCGACATATCCATATCAAAGTAGGAAATCTAGATCTGAGGCTATTTCAAAAGAGAGTAAAACAAGATGAAATTAATTCAAAAAGAACAATCTGACTAGCGTATGTTACTCACGGGACAGTGTAAGGATTCTAACGATACCCCATATATCGAAATCAGTTCAGGTATTTAGAAGTTATGGTGGAATAGGTAAAGAAACTCACAAACATACTTACATACATACATACTTATATTCACTCCGTTTTTTGAGCACTCGTGTAAAAAGAGATGTTTGAGAATGCGGTCTTACACTAAAAAGCACTAAATAGCAAAAAAAAAATGGACTTCCGGTGCTTATCTTCCGGTTTCATCATCATCATCATCATCATCATCATCATCATCTGATGATGAAGCTGGAAAATAGGCAGTTCATTAGAACTATTCTAGAGACCGTAAACACCACCGGAAAGTCACAAGAAAGCAAAATACACCATTTCGTTTACTTCGATGACGTATTATTTTTCAGTTATTTTGATTTAAATACCAAACTACTAAACCAATTTTCATAAAATTTAAATGGGACCAATCTGAAAGTAAATCCTTTCAAATAAAAAAATAATTTTCTAAATCGGTTCATAAATGACGGAGTTCTGAGGTAACAAACAAAAAAAAACCTCCTCCTTTTTGGAAGTCGGTTAAAAATAGGGGGAAAGTGTGTGTCCCACCAGTGCCAAAATTCGGACATCACTCAGCATACGCTGCGATATAAAAAATCACAACACTAATATTTGTAATTTAGTAACTTTTGAAATTATGGATTTAATCCAATTGAAAGTGATGGTGTCAAACCCAAAAGAAGATGTCAACCCATCATCATTAAACGTCAAATAATTAATATTAAATTAAGGCCTAAGACTGAAGCATTGAACTAAGGAAATCGGAGAAATATATTCGGACACCTGCACCTGCTTCACTGCGATTGAAATATAATTTTTCAGTTACTTATATAACATGCTATTAATAATGTTAGGTAGGGCGGAGTTGTAAGTAGGTACCTGAAAATATAACTTTAGCCTAATAATCCCTTCTTCGTAAAAGTACTTTGCTCTGTTATTACCATTCAAATTATATAGTCGAAAACGCAAATCAACCTTAAAATATTTATAACTTAATATAATACAAAAGTTGTATGAATGAATAATATTCAACAATACATACAAAGCGGCCGACTTTGTGGACCAGCGTAATTGCTTACTTAACACATTTAATGACGTCACAATAGCTCAGTGACATGACACTACATGAACTAGTAAAGGTCGTCCAACTACGTGTGGTTACATATATTTTCTATGTAGTAGGACCCAGGCTTTTAGCGCGAACCAAAAGACTTATACAAAGAGTTCAAAATGCTTGTGCACGGTTCTGCTATAACGTACCACCAAGAAGCCACATAACACCTTTTTTAAATAAAAATAACATTTTAAAAATGAAATCTCGCCGGAAACTACACTTAGCCACTCTTCTGTTCGGCGTTATAAATTATAAATGTCCCTCATACCTGTACTCTAAGTTAAAATGGGTAAATAGCCACCGGGGCAGCGCGAGGGCAGACGTTGTGCTCAACAATTGGCTATACCACAACACACAACGGCAGCGTTTCGAGGCAGTTTCCGGTATGCAGCATCTAAATGTTGGAATAACATTCCTCCGCCGATAAGAGACCTGAGAAATATTGACAGTTTTAAAAACAAATTAAAAACATTTATTCTTACGGCCCAAATAGAATTTAACAACATAAATATTGACAAATCTTTCATTTAATTATTATTATTCATTTATTTTAATTTAATTTCAATCAATTCTATATAACAAATCTTACACATAATTATTTGTTTTATTTAAATTAAATACCAAGTTTGATATTTTAAATTGATAAAAATAAAGACGCCTGCATTTTTAGGACGTACCTGTGTTGTTTTGTTGCAGAAGTCGATGCATCAGTACTACAGTTATATCGTGTATTTCTACTTTCATAACTCATATCTACTTGTTTCGTTTTCTGACACATTATTGACTTATTATAGTTTTATTTATGGTTATTTACACTTATAAACACACATACACATATATATATACAGATTGTATACGGGTTCACTGGTTTTATGAATCATTAGGCAAATTACTCTTATAATGGTACGACGTTAGAGAGAATTTTCTCATGTCACGACACGACGCGACGGTCGATCGAAATGAAGCTGTATGGGATGTTCGGCCTCGTTTCGGTGCTCGTCGGTAATCGTCGGCCGCGTATGTTTTCGGTGGCGGCGCGTGATAGGTGGTGCGTACGGTCCCTCCCGTTGCTGTGCTTTCCCGCGCCTCACTAAATTTTAAATTTAGTTGTTTTTTTTATTTTTTATTTTTTGGTAAAATACTTATGCTGAATATGCTGTTACCTCCGTCCGTCTGTCACTGCAGGGGTGCTAACTGAAAACCAGCGCTGGGTGTCACACGCCTAGCACATGCTGAGTTAGTGACCCTTTCGGTACGGGCACACTCGACAGCGCTTAATTAGGGTGTAATTGGTTTATTTATTTTTTACATTTTTTAATTTAATTTAATTTTTGTTTGTATTAATTAAGTACCCACATTTTATTTTACGCTGTCACTGTGTCTAGTGCTGAATAAATGTTTTTTCTTTCTTTCTTTCTTTCTTTCTATGTATGATGATCATCATCATCATCCCCCTGCCCTTATCCCAATTTATTTAGGGTCGGTGCAGCATGCCTATATATAGCATACTGCTAAAGTTTTGGCTATGTTTTATGACCGGCCGCCTGCCTGACGTCAACCCTCTTTGGGAATGCTGTTGTTGGTGGTAACCGCCACCGATACAGTCTCCTTCTATCTAGCTATGCCATACCAAATGTTATCTATGCGCCAGGTTCTGATGTCATAATATTACACTCCACTAACCGGGCTATGATAGAGAAATAAAACTATGTAGTTATATGAGGCGAGTATGGATGGAAGAATCGGGGCAGGCTAGCATCGACGTACGTACCGGAATCCAATCGCGGACGTTCTCAACAAAAGGACAGGTCAGGATCAAACTAAATCGGTCGAGATAAAAATAATAATAATAAAAACCGGTAAAAAAAAACGATAGTATGAGTATATCGGTAAGAAATTGAAATTAGATAAGATCAGATCAATACCTTGGATATTTTCTGTTTGGATTTGTAGCAAGTCTTAGGTTTTACAGTAAAAAATACATTGAAATAAAATGATATTTGTATTTTCTAAATAAGATTTAAGTACATTAATAACCTCCTTTTTTGAAGTCGGTTATTAAAGCACTAGTTAGGTTGCATCGGCATTTATTATTGCATTGATTTCCGTAAAAAATGATGTAAGAATCACAAATAAAGGCATGACTTTCTCTGACTTTATCCCAACTGAGGTCACTGCAGCACGTCTTCCGTCATCGCAATCGTCATTCCCTTTCTAGACAGTTCATAGTTTTCTTACCTATTTGAAGAATGATTTTATATCGTTAAACATATTCTAGTCCATCACATCAAATAGGTTCATACATATATACAATCACGCCTGTTTCCTATTGAGGTACGGAGAGACTATCGACTTCGATTTTCTAAGATTCTGACATATCTTTTTCACTTTATCTATGTTCAATAACCTCTTCATGCATACTCGTCGATTTAAGTGGCTCCTAACCTGTCCTTTTTGGACATCGCCTGCATTGTACTTGCGGTACGTCCGTCGAGGTCGGCCTTTTTTTTCTCGACCGGAGAAAATTTGCCTACCGCATGCCTCACCGCTCGGGGTAGCGATGTGGGTATGTCGGGCTCTCACCCACTAAAAACTCCGCCGTGTTCCGTCTCAACACCGTAAGCTGGGGCAACGGGAGCATGTGGGCATTCGTCCGCGACCTCAGCAGTGAGAGACTGCGTATGCGATCATCGCCTCTGTATTGACAGGTGCAGGAGAGGGCTACACCACCTTTGCAAGTTGAGAGGAGTGCGGGAACACCACGTAAACCCATCTCGAGCCTTAAGTGCAATGGGCGACGGGCTTCCCCAAGCCAGTCGAGGTCGGCTTCTCGCCTCATATACTAGTTTTGTCAATCGCCTTTCATCCATACTTTTAACACGCCCAAACCATCTTAGCATGTAACCTTTCTCAATCCTCGTCTCTGCAAAATCTTCTTCTTCTTATCGTGTGGTTGATAAACAATCTAGTGCCAGAGTTTTAACCACCCGTAGGTCTCAGACATGGCTTTACACACTATCGAGAACATCTCTCAGGTGTGCTGGTTTCCTCACAATGTTTTCCTTAACCGTTTTAAGCAAATGATAACTAATTTTTAATACGCACATGACTTCGAAAAGACAAAATGTGTTATTATGTTACTATAAAGCAATTCAATTTTACTAAGTGATTGTTCATACGTATGGCTATATGTAAACCTTAGTATTTACTTCCGAAAAATATATGGTATTTGGTTATCATATTCGTGACATTATACCGTTAAACTCCAATTTCATATTTCAAACATTATTCATCATAATTGCATTGATTTCATTGAAGGCACGCTTTCAAACAAATTGTATGGTAGTGGTATAGTTTTGTGGTAAGCAGCGTGAGTCCTTGCAAATAAACCCATATTATTAATAGTGTTGCTAGAACCAAAAATATCTTTATAGGGCATGGAATAAAAAAAACTTTGGACACTTCTTCGGAATTTGAAATTTTCCCTGGACTGTAGGAAAAGTAATAACTATATTTTTGCAATATTAAAAAGAAAACTTGATAGTTTATAGTCTGTACAGATGGCTTAGTGGTCAGAGCGCCTGGAGTATTTATCCGGGAGGCGCAGGTTCGAACAGGAGTTCGCGACCGTATTATTTTTCCATTTAATATTGTAACTTTAGACTTCGCTAAGCATGCGTTGATGCTTTTCAAAGACTTATCTTTAAGCCAGTAGCTACTCTGATAGAAACATCTCTTAATACACACACTGCACAATCGCGCATTACATCGCTTTTACATATTACCGTAGTAGTTAACATAATAGTTATGTATTATATAGAAATGGCATTCCTTAAGCGTTCGGAAGGACCAGCTCACCATTAATTTAAACTTTAAAGCCTACAGTTATTGGTCTTTTGGTACTTTAATGATATTTTGAATAAATATATAACATTACATAACATAGCATCACGTCTGTATTCCCCGAAGTGGTAGGCAGAGGTGTTGTGTACACCCACATTTCACCAATGCTGTTATTAAGGAACATGTAATAGGTGGTGAGCCTATTGCCATCTACCGGGCACAATTCGAAGCTCCGGGCTGCTACGGAGAAATCCCTAATAGAAAAACTCAATAACACTTTGCCCGACCCGGGAATCAAACCCGAAACCCCATGCTCAGCAGTCGCGTTTGGGACCACTAGACCAACGAGGCAGTATATATATATATAAATCTGCCTAGCCTTTTCCTAATTATATTGGGGTCGGCTTCTAGTCAAAACAGATGCAGCTAAATACTAGTATTTTACATGGAGCGACTGCCTATCAGACCTCCACAACCCAGTTACTGAGTAACACGATATCTCGTGGTATGACTGGTTGTCAAGCTATCAGGTCTCTGACTACCCGTTACGGCTGTCAAGGATCTTAATTTGACAACCGGGACCGACGGCTTTAAATGCTCTCCGAGGCACGGAGGTGTGTCGGTATGAAATGATGAACAACCATCCATCCAACCCATCCAACCAATCCCATGAACCATCACCGACAGCGGCAAGCGCAGCTTAACCTCGATCGATCGATCTGTGCGGCTGTTACTTAGCAATGAGCCCCTCATATTTTTAATAAATAATATCACAATAATAAAAAATAACTAAAGTTATAAATTTTTGTTTAACTTTAAACTTTAGAGATCGCTCCATATGCGATAATGCATTTGAAAGATTTATCTCTATTTATATCAGAAAACCCTCCCAAATTTTTCTAGTACATACAAACATACATCATGCTTGTATTTTCGAAGGGGTGGGTAGAAGTGTACGAGTTGTACCTCCACATTTCACAGCCGTTACCAAGTATCATGTACTAAGTGGTGAGCCTATTACCCTATACCGGGCACAATTTCAAACAGGCTACCAGTACTATTCGGGATGGAACCGAGCATTTCCCAAAGAAAAAAAAACCAATAACACTTGACCTATGACCTCACGACATATATACTACTACTACATATATTGAACTATATTGCTATGGTATATTGAAAATACACAGTGAAGGTAACAAATACAATACTATATCGGAAATTTCTCACAACTCATTCGTTACAAAGCCTTGTTAAAATCCCAATTTAACAGCACAAACACGAACTGACAAGGATCCATTACGCTTTTGCAGCGTCATCGATCCTGTTATTATTTAAAATACATCTTCAAAAAACCACAGATATAAATAATTTGTCACACATGGCAACATTTCGTCACAAGGCACCTTAAATCAACTTTCCTTTAACAAATAAATTCAAAAAAAGAACGAAATCGTTCAGTAGCGTAACACCTGTTGTCTGTGCTCCGTTCCCAGACGAAACCCGTTCCACAGATAAAAAACATATACGAAAAAAAAAGATGGCGGCGTCTTAAGGGATCCGACGACTGATTATTTTGTTTCTTATTTTATTGGCTGCAGGTGCGTGATAGTTTTTTGAGTATCATGGCGATTTTTATGGTAAAAGAATGAGCCGAGTTGTCGTAATTAAACCTAGTAATGGTTTGGATAAGTTGTTCCATATTGGGTGTACAATATGCTAAGGATTTATAAATAAACTTGCGAGTAATACATGCATACCGTGTGGTCCTGGCTTTGAACTCTTATCCAAGGTCACTGTTTATCTAGAAGATTCATCCCTAATTTGTATGAACACCAAAAATGACGTCAGTTTACTAAAAGGCCGTTAAATGATAAGCAGTTATAAGGTGATATAGCCGAATTGAATGATCTCAAAAAAGATGCAGTTAGCCGTAAACGTAGTCTTCAAATCTTGTAGTTAAGTTAAAATAGAAAAATATGTCACAGATCTTAATTTGATTACCAGGATGTGCTCAAACTCAAACTTTTATTTGCTTTCGACAATGTTGTTATAAGATGGTAAGTAAAATAATATAGTACATCGTGGACCACGCTGTTGGGCACGCAAAAATTGCTCTCCGAGACATGGAAGGGTCTCGATATGAAATGATGAACACCCATCCACAGCTCGACAGCGGCAAGCGCAGCTTAACCTCGATCTATCGATCTGTACGGCTGTTACGTAGCCACGAAACTTATAGCCTCAATGATTACTAATCAAGATCAAAACGTTAAGAAATAATAATTCAATTGTACATCAATGAAACTGCCTCGTGTTGGTCTAGTGGACTCAAGCGCGACTGCTGAGAATGAGTTTCTCGGTTCGAATCCCAGATTGGGCAAAGTGTTATTGGGTTTTCTATTAGAAAATCGTCAATAGCAGCCCGAAGTTTAGAATTGTGCCCGATAGATCAATATTGGTGAAAGTAGGTACAATTGTCTAGACTTCTGTCTACCCCTTTGAGGAATACAGGCGTGATGCTTTATTATGTTATGTTTGTCAAAGAAAAATCCATCAACCATAGTTTAATTTCGACGCCGTTTACAATACTATTTCCTATCTATTGTGTTCAATGTAAACCTACTATGTATTACATATAAGTTTTATGAACGCAATTTTGCACACGTAACCTTCGGAAGTAAGGAGAAATGTTATTTCCTTTATATTTTGTTATTTCTAAGGGACTTACTGATCAAACGACGCGATTCCAAGGTCGCGAGGTGCTTTGAAGGAACAGAGGTATGGAGTTACATTGGAATCGAATGTTACCTTTTTTGGATCTTCAATTTCAAATACCTTAGTAATATTTTTAAACATCTTATATCTATTATTGCATGCGTAGGGATCTCTAATGTTACACGTTTTTGTAGAAAGAAAAATACAGCTTTGAGCCAGCGGTCTCCAGGTAACGAAGAGTTTGGAATATTCATTCAGGGATTGCAGGTTCAAATCCTTGTTACCAACGTATTTTTCATGTATTCTTGTTAACCTATTAAATGGTCCGAACCTTATGTTTAATAATTAAGTAACTTTTTTCTTTATTATTCTTAACACGCAACTAAAGGCTCATCTCAGAAGGTGTGTTTTACGCTCCTGTACGTGAGATTTTGGGATCGATTGCCGGCCGGGTCAGGATATTTGTTATTGGGTTTATTTCTGTTTCTATAGTCTGTAGATGTAGTATAATTATCTATTTTATGATAACAATGTACTGAGGACCACACAAGATTATAAGACCCGTATTGTAGCCAATGCTGCATAACGGTACGCCTACTTAGGAAAGATAAAACGCTACAATAATTGCACGTGCACTGAAATACCATAGGGATAACATAACTCCAATATTCATGGAAGGGTTAAGCAGCGCTGGCGCTGTTCAATTTGTTTTTTATGTTTAACTGATAATCTGAATAATTTCCTTAAGAGATAGTCTATTGCCATTTAACGATCACTAAATTAATGTTATGATACTTTATAAGAGTTTACACAGGCAGATTGCAGACAAAATCGACAAATAGATTATGGTTAAAAGTAGCTAGGATTTCAATGAAAATCAATTGGAACCTATTAATGAGCCTTTGTTGTCCGCGTCTGTCTGTCTATCTCAGGGTCATATATTTTTAGCCGTAACAGGTAGTCAGTCAGGTGATTTTTTGTATAAAAGTAAAAAAAAAACCATTAATATCTTCAAGTCCGTAAAAGGTTGGTATCATAACATAATATAGCTTCACGCCTGTATTCCCCGAAGGGGTAGGCAGAGGTGTACACAGTTGTACACCTACATCTTCTTTTCTTCATAAATGCTGTTATTAAGTCCCATGTAATAGGTGGTGAGCCTATTGCCTTCTACCGGGCACAATTCCAAACTCCTGCTACTAAGAATTTCCTAAGAGTAAAACTCAATAACATTTTGCGGCCCTTATGCTCAGCAGTCCCGCTTGGGACTACTAGACTAACGAGGCAGTTAGTAACCTCGAAAAAAACAATGCATTTTTCAAAATACTTTGTTCAACTGGCTCATCTTAAAAATGGTAATAGACCGGACTGTCTCTGATCTGATTTTAGGAATCATTCTATAGTTGAACAACAAGAAATAAAAACAGTTCCGTCTCGCACTTGGCTGGTTTTTTTTTCTACAAGTAGACTTGCCGCTGACCGCTTGCCGTGGTCAGTCTGTGGATGTGTGACCATCATTTCATACCGAGACCCCTCCATGCCTCGGAGAGCACGTTAAGCCATCGGTCCCGGTTGCCAGAGGCCTGAAAGTCTGACAACTAGTTACTCTACGAGATATCGTGTTACCCAGTAACTGGGTTGTGGAGGTCAGATAGGCAGTCGCTAAATGTAAAATATTGGTATTAAGCTGCATCCGGTTTGACTGGAAGCCGACCCCAATGTAATTGGGAAAAGGCTAGGCAGATATATATAGACAGACAGACACTAGTGCTTTCGATATCGCTAAGTCGCTGTTGCCTTCGAGGTTGCTATATTCTATTATCTACCGAGACTAAGTTAGTCCTATTCATTTAAAACACAACTATCTGATTTAATTTCCCAATCAGAATAAAAACTATCAATACTGCGTACTTTAGCCCCAAAATTCCCAGTATTGTTTCTTTGATGACTTAAATCAGTTACAAGTCAAGTCAATCAATAGATTTAACGATCGAAGAACAAGAAGCAACTGGCATCGTTCCCCGTATTTGTCCACATATGGTGTGTTAAATTTAACGTGGCTAATAATACCGACAGTCACCGAGGGTAGGGTGTTACTGCAGTAATGTATACGTTCGGGATGAAGGACCAAATTTTGTGGGCTTGGCGGCTTGAGTTGTATGGTTTCGATGTATCGATTTTTTTATCGATAATTATAAAGATATAGGTATGCTTTTCTATAAAAAAGATAACAGTTTTTTTTGTCTAAAGATATTTTAATATGGTCGAGAGCGGGATTCCTGAACCTGTGCTTCCCGGATAAATATTACAGGCGCTCTGACCACTTACCCATCTCGACCTCCACTCACAATCCCGAATTCTTCTTCCACATTTTAATATCTTATGGAGACGTCATTGCTATGTCTTCAGTCCCTATATTGTCAGTAATTCTCACATTTACTGATTTGTCGGCTCGAAAGTAATTATCATCTGTTATTGGTCCTTTTATTAATATTACTTGGATTTACATCCGAGATTTTTTCAGTTGAAAAAATAATGTAAGCGGTCGTGTAATATCAATGCTTAATCTAAGTCTTTTCCAATATAACTGAGCAACCATTTCCTGCCAAGATATTTTATACCATTTTTTTTGTTAAACGCTGCAAACAAAAACCAGTAGTCCAATCAAGCGGAACTAGTAAAAAATACGTCTAATATATTCCAACCCGGGATTCGAACCCGTCCGATGATTACCTGCGGTTGTTTTTATTATAACAAAAGTCATTATGTTGTCAGTGGGCTGCCCTGATTTCTCCGAAACCCATAGGTTTGGTATAAATATACCTTTGGGACCAAAACATCCTTGTTTTACCACTTTTTATGGTGTTATGGTTTCCGATTTTTGAATGAATGTCTTTGGATTTGGGTGTAATCTTTTGTTTTTAATATTCTGGTATTTGTATTGATTTCTGTGAATGGACTACGTTATTTGTGTAGTAGATGTTAATGTAGTTTTGGCGGATGATATTCGGGTTTTCTGTGTTGATATTATCCCTATCAGACTGGAGCATGGAATTAAGTCGGAAAGTTAGGAATATGCTGACTATAAATGTGTCTTAATAACAGCATTGGTTAAATATATGGGTGTAATACAATTGTACAGCTCTGTGTTACCCTTCGAGAAATATAGGAATAATCAGGGCATTGGAAGTTACAATACCTTTTTACTTAGTTTTTTTAATAGGAAGGCATCATTTTGATGACGTCAAATGTATGATCTGTACAGTTTTAGTATTTTGACGGATATCGCATACAGGCATTATAAAATACTTGTGCTTCCACTTTACAAAGATGTCCTTAGGCTTCAATAGATGGCGTTACCAGTTACAATTAAAGATTCGATAAGCTCCCCTAAGTCTAATTTAATTCAATTTAGAGGTGTCCGATTGTTTAGTAAACGATTTTTACGCACTGTTTTGAATATCAATTGGTGTGGACACGACTTGAATTGTTATTTTATGGGCTTTAGTTAAGTATTTATTTCGTTTAGATACAGCCGGACTGTACTTTATTAAATTTGTTGTAAATTGGTATATAGAGGATTTATAGTCGTTAAAACATTTTTCGTTTGACTGTACTACTTTTGGCTTGAACAATTGATGTTTTTATTTGTCTATGGGTGGTCCCAGTCGGCGGAAGAAAAATCTTAAAATAAATGGATCCGGCAACTGGGACCGCGGTCCAAGTTATTTACAGTCCCAGTCGCCGGAATCCTCAAGCAACATATAGCAGAAAGATTTGATGTATGGTTAAAAAAAAACAATGTATATGTAGGTAAACCAGTTTTGTTTTTGACAACTTTTTGTAATGTTTTCGAGCCAAACGTGGCATATTGTATTGCATATATAAAACCAAAATGGCCTTAGAATGTATGCCATCTGGGTCTGCCGTGAGATATATTCTTATTGTTCACCGGTTACTACTCATATACATTATTCGGGATTGCCCGACTAGTTTCAAAGTCCAACGGAGCCCGCAATAATGTCGTGAGTCTAACGTGAAGTGAATGAAATATGAATTGTGAATAATGCCCTTATAAGTATTCTTTGTGTTGTATAAAATGCAAACACAAAAAAAATATGAAAATCAGCAAAATAAACCTAAAACTAAGATTATACCAACTTTTCAGCTACTTACCGAATGTATACCCATAAATTCAAATAAACACCCGGGTAGTTCCACAAAAACAAAGTTCTTGAAACTCATGAAAGTTCAGTGTTCAGGCTATTATCGTCGGGGGGCACGTATGCAAGTTTTCATGTCCGCTGGCCTCGGCGAAGCGGTCGTAAATTACCAATCTTTTAACTTCGACGCGCAGCGTGTTTTTGCGCGCTTAACCACCCACTACTTGCGGGACTACGTTTGGATAAAGCGGACACTTTTTATTTTTCAGCTTTTAATTTTGTTGATTTTGTGTACATCATTGGTAGCAAGTGTGGTTGCTGAACGTCCGAAGTTCGATTCCAGAGTCGGGCAGTGTTAAAGTTATGTCAGAGGCCTACGGGTGATTTAAATTCCGACACTAGGTTGTTCACCACACATTGGGAAGAATATAAAATATAACTCTCTCTGTCAATATATACAGGGACAATGACAATACAAAATTACTCATTACAAACGTGTTATTTAGAATAAATTTGAACGTTGGGTACTTAACTTTGGGTAAGCAATTGAAGCTCAATTAGTAGATATCTATAATAACACGATTGCCTAAAACAAGAGTGTTATGTTTTTTACAAGATTGGCTAAAAGGGAGTGTAATGTTTTTATGTATGTATGTTTGAAAGTTTCTTTATTCCACCATAACTTCTAAACGCCTGAACCGATTTAGGTGTTTGGGGTAACGTTAGAATCCTTATAATTGTCCCGATTAACAAAGGCTAGTAAAATTTAAAAACATTTTAAGTTCCTAATAAATAAAAATAAAAAAATAAAAATGAAATGGTATATCCTCCCTCTGACTCACTAATTAGCAGACACAATAGATTTTAATTTTTATGACGTACATAGTTATACGTGCGTGATCAGTGTTAAAGGTGTGACATTTTTTTTTATCACCAATGGCTGACGTGCTTCTTAGTTCTTTAATTAATTGACTACTTACTACCAATATCTATTTATAAGAGAACATTGCCAGGTACCTGAACTTCATTAAATCGAATAGTAATTTTTTATTTATTTAATAATGTTGCTCGACACTATAATGTGGTATGTGGGAAAGTGGAAATGGATATGTTAGCAGACACAAATCTCTCTGTCTCTCATACACACGCACACCAAAAAACAATTCCAATCTCCTCGCTGCTACTGAGATTTTCTAACCGAAAAACCTGGTAACATAGCTGAACTGGGACTCAAACCTCACAGCTCAGCGCTCAGTAGTCATCCTATGTTACACATAAAGCATAATATAACCATGATGATGACTCTAAAGTTATTAAGTACATTAAATTAATAGCTACATAACATGTAAACTTTAACTCCAAGACCGTTCAATATGATTATGAACCTTAGTTCAAATTGACAATAACGAACGTTTAACTACAGTTAAGTGTTAATTCATAACAACATTACCGCACACGTTCAACGGTTATCAGTTAGTCGTAATACAAGTAAGTAGTAGCAGGTTAACTTCGAACAATATAAATATAAAAAGAAATTAATCTGTCGTAGATGTCAGTTCTTGTACACGTGATGAGAAATGCTTACTTGGCGTAAATTGTTCCGCATGAAAAAAAAAACCTCTAAACTGAAGCAATGTTTATTGAATTATATGCAACTAGTAAAGGAATGAGGGAAATTTACACTTATTTATTAAAGAAAGGCCGAATTACGGAACCCTAATTACTGAATAGATTTCAACGATATTTGGCATAGAGCATAAATACAACCCAGAGTGCTTATTTTTTTGGAGAATCATTAAAGTTAAGAACCAAAACAAATTTGAATGACACAACCTAAGTGGCAAAGCCGCGAGCATAATCTAGTATTCAATCATTAGCAGGAGTATAAGTCAAAAAGTTATACTTTTATTATAATAAAACAACTTTTAACCGGATTAATCGCGTGTATTATTGGTTTTTTTGTTTTTCCTGACGTTTCGAACACTTTGCAGCGTTAGTTATACTTTTAGTACAACGTTTTTCTAGTGTACGTCATCGCTACGTTATTATAACAGTACTTTAGGGTATTTCACCAAAATAAAACTTTGCAAATTGAGACCATTTGCGAACATAGTTTGAAGTGAAACTTCTGAACTTACCTGTTGTATGGCTGATGTAGTTATCTTTGCAAGTAATTTAAAACGAGTTAACTCTTCAGTTACAAACACCTGGCATGTTGCTGGGTTGTCTGAATTTGATACTGTTTTGCTGCAAATATTGAATCGTGCTTTATCTATATTTTCACGTTTCTTTAGGTACTAACAGAACATTTACTAAACGTCATCGAATAAATTTCAACAGTTAATAAAACCCTTGCCTGAAGACAAACAACGTATTGATTCTAAACAGTATTTTCTTATTAATTGGCTCGTTTAACGTCATTGAATATAGTAATCAATACTTTTATTCCACTTATTTATTCTCGTTTTTGTATTTTGTGGGTAGAAGCGTAACTTGAGTAGCCCGTAGCTTTCATGGCGGAATTTTCACATAACTTAACATAGCATCACACCTGTGTTCCCCAGAGAGGAAGGCAGAGGTGTACTAACATACTATACATATTAATTTAAGAGCATTATTGGAATTTAGTTAAAAAGTTAAGGTAGCAATCATTACATGACTGCCTATAAAAAGTGTTAAACGAATACCTAAAAAAGGGCGTTATGTTGTTAGTATTCATGTTTTCTAAACGCCTGAACCGATTTACATGACTTCTGGCATTGTCCTGGATAACATAGCATAACAACATTTCACTAATGTTGTTATTAAGGCTTTACATGGGGATGGTAAGTGGTGAGCCTATTGCCATCTTCCGGAAACAATTCCAAAGTCCATGCTGCTACTGAGAATTACTAACAGATAAACCTAATAACACTTTGCTCGACCTGGGAATTGAACCCATGACCTCATGCTCTGCAGTCGCGCTCGGGACCACTAAGACCAACGAGACAGTCGGCGTCAATCTCAAACAAGGACTCTAAATTCATTAAGCTACAGCTATTAAACCACAACAGCTGGAACCGTTCGTGCCCTTCACAGCACGAAGACGCTCAGTTGATAATTCTCCTAGCGGTTACCCATCCACAAAGTTACCGCGTCTAGCGTTGCTTAACCTCATCCATTGCTGGCTGACCACAGTTTATAACGTTGTTTGAGCGACTTGACCCTGCATTTAGTACCAACCACTAAGTACTACTACACATGCCCAGTTTAATTAAGAGGCATTACAAATACTAAGATGTGTTGTTAATTATTTGGAATGGAATAGGAAAGTACATACATACAATCACGCCAGTTTCCCATTGGGGTAGGCAGAGACTATCGATTTCCATTTGTTACTATTCTGAAATCTCTTTCGCTTCATCTATGTTCATGAACCTCTTCATACATGCTCGTTGATTTAGGTCGCTCCTGACCTTTCCTTTTTTGAGAAAGTCTGCAATTTGATTGTGGTACATTCTTCGAGATCATTCTCCCCCTACTCTTCCATGTAAGAGTAAGATTACCTTCGTCTACACTAATATACATCTTCACTAATATTATAAAGAGGAAAGATCTGTATTTTTAACCGACTTCAAAAAAGGAGGAGGTTTCTCAATTTGACCGTATATTTTTGTATGTAACGAATAATCTAAATGATAAATGATAAATGATAAATGATAAATTGTTTATTACGATAAAGACACAATATATCACATGGTAACTGCGGTTTCCAAACTAGGCAAGCCTGTGTCTTGGAAACCTGAATTGAGTTTTACATACAGATGTATCATGAAGTAGGCAATACATATTTGTAATTGAATATAACATTATTGTTGCAAAAGATCAGTTACATGATGCAAATTTATTTATAATTATTCAACAATAGATGTTTTTTAAGGTATCCTCAATAAGGTAAAATAATATTATGTTTAACTTATAATCGTAATAACTAATTACTTAGGTGATAAAAACAAAAGAATGAAAATTACAAAACAATAAAAAAATATTTCTCGTGAGACTGGTGTGTGTGTGTGTTTGTGTGTGTGCGCGTGTGTCTGTTTGTGTGTGTGTGCGTGAGTGTGTGTGTACGCATGTGCATAGGTGCGCGTGCGTGTGTGAGTATGTGTGTTTGTGTGATTTATACTGTAAGGAGTTTCTCCGTTTCTTCGTATGTGAGTTTAAGAAGCAAATTTTTTACAATCTTTTTACATTTTGAGAGGGTTAGATCTTTTGTCTTACAAGATATGCTGCTGTTTACTTTATTAAACACAAATGTGTGAAGGTAAGCCGGACAACGTCTGGCTAGTAGGGAGATGGTTCGACATAGTGGGATTTTGAAGATTCGTTTTGAGCTTATGGAGTGGTAGTCGGATCTGCTTTTTATGTTTTTGTGAGTGCGTAGGTATGCACTAAGGATGAATAACTGCCGCACACGAAGAACTGTAAATTCTTTGTATAATAAATCTGTTGAGTAGATGAAAGGTTTTTTTAAAAGAACTTTAATAACGGCTCTCTGGGCTCTTTCGAGCTCAATCATGGTTGTTTTACCAGCTCCACCCCATACCAACACACCGTATTGTATAGTAGACTGGCAAATTGCGAAGTACACAGTCCGCAAAGTGTCTATCGGAATACAATCTCTAAGCTTCTTTATTATGTAAATTAGCTTTCTTACTCGGCCTGAAACGAGATGCACATGTTCCTTAAACGATAAATTTTCATCTATAATTTATTAATCTCAAAAACAACTAGCCCGATTTAAAAAATTCTTCCATCATTAAAATGCTACATTATCCCTGAGTAACATAGGCTATATTTATTACTAGAAAATATTAGGGATCCTTACTAAAACTTCAATAATGTAACCAAAGGTGTAAATGTTCACCGGTGAGAAGTCGGAACGAATCGCTAATTAGTCATAAAGGAGCTCATGACTAAGTAAGTCGCACAGGTCGATCCATCGAGGTTAAGCTAGATCTGCCGCTTACTGTCTGTAGATGGGTGACCATCGTTTCATATGGAGACCCCTCCGTGCCTCATGATCGTGTGAATAAACTTGAATTTACAAAATTAGATTTTCACAAGATTAAATGCTTCAATTGTTAGCGTCTTGGAGAAAATTTGTTAAATTGAAAAATATTAAGTTTCTAAGAAAGATAAACTACTCGTTTAAGTGTTTATAAAGCTCCTCTTTCATTTAAAATACTAGTTTAAACTTAGCTAATGCTTCTTAACTTTTGGTGAGTTTGCTTAGACTTTGAGAAAATTTATTTTGAACGCTTTTATTTGGAATTTAAGACAGGAGGTTTTTCTATCTAGTGTATTTTTGTGGTATCTACTGTATCTAGATCTTTTCGAAATCAATATGAATTATATTTTTACAAAAACTTGTCGATGTTGATGACGTATTGCCCAGATATTGGACAGTACAGGCTAAAAATAATTGTATAAACATCGTCGATTTTGTTAAAAAGTAGCAGTGAAAGCCTATTGGTATGACCGTTGGACTAGCAAGTCAAAGGTCGTACGTTCGACCACTACAACACACACCCAAGGTACTTAGTTTCCCGAAACTAGTCGGGCAATCCCAAAAATGCACGTGAGTAGTAAGTAACCGGTAAACATTAATTGATATGAATATGTCTCACGAAAGTTTTATACAAAAACTTCCTTCAATCTCCAATTCCCATCACGTTGTAGGTTTAATTTCTAAATAAACCCATATAAGGGACCAGGGACACAGACACAGGTAAACACAATTACAGACCTAGGTACCAAGTACGAAATAAACAGCTGAGCAATTTAAAGAGTCGCCATTACACCATCAAACACCATTACCTTTCCCACACTGTCCATTCGTATCCATTAAGAGTAAGCCATATTAGAGACACGTTGCAGATAAACGCAGAAATACAAGTTCGGGGCGCCAGGGCTTGGAATTCTTATAACTTTTTGTCACAACCGAGAGATATCAGGTTTGACGTACAATCTTGCCATCACAGATAAATTAATTAATTAATAATTTATTTGCAATTAATATGCAGACTTTTTGGGATACCAGATAAAGATAGCTTTTCGATCGTTATGTAACTTATTTACTTGAATAATATCGCGTATTCAGGTACTGTAGACTATTGATTCTGTGAAGGAACAGAATTTATGAAATAGAACGTTCTAAAATTGAGGCACTGTTCATACCTTATCCAAGTAGTATTTTGGAGGTGGTTAAATTACGCCTTGGATTAATTATCTGAAGCGTTTATAGATAGATATACCTACTTATATAGAACGATTTAGGTACCTACTTGCCCCGTGTATCGGTCGGTTAATTGAATTTTCTCAATGTAGGTGGAAATTCTTGCTTTATATTTCAGAATAATACAGCTGTGACGGCAGTGTGATAATTTTATTTTCATTATTTACATCGCGTCTTGTTAGTTGGTCTTCTGTATTTTACTATGTAGTGTATTGGGTGATCTAGGAATACAGGGACCGGCGGAAGGTGCTAAGAGCTTAAGATGCCTAGATTGTTCAGTCTCAGATGGATTTCCAGCTAATTACGGAATTTATTGATTGACTGATGTCATTTCTGTTATGTCAGTTTAATTGCTACTCATGTATGTTTATCGATGGATCATGAAACCATGAGAAATTTCAAGATAAATCTTTTGAGAAGCATTAACGCATGCTTAGCGAACTCTAAAGTTATTATATTAAATGGAAAAAGAATACGGTCGCAAACAGCATTTGAACTTGCGCCTCCCGGATAAATACTTCAGACGCTCTGACTACTAAGCCATCTCGACCTCTGCTCACCACCGCGAATTCTTCTTCCATATTTTAACACGTCTTGTAGCGACGTCATTGCTATCAATTCAGTCCCTATATAAGTGACCGAACCGACACGACTAACTTTGCAGTTTAGTTTAGTTACAATGTCGTAAAGAATGCAATTACCTTAACGATTCAAGATAAATCTTTTGAAAAGCATTAAAGCATGTTTAGCGAACTCTAAAGTTATTATATTAAATGGAAAAAGAATACGGTCGCGAACAGGATTCGAACGTGTTAAAATATGGAAGAAGAATTCGCGGTTGTGAGCAGAGGTCGAGATGGCTTAGTGGTCAGAGCGCCTGGTGTTTTATTTATCCGGGAGGCGCAGGTTTGAATCCTGCAGGCGACCGTATACTTTTTCCATTTAACATAATAACCATGAGAAATTTATTGTTATCAAGCCTAAAACAATTATTTGATAATTACATTTTGATTCCTAGAAAATTCTTAGGCATTGTTTAATTAACCATTTGTAAGTGAAATTAAACATATTCCTGGTAAAATATTTCATACCTTAAAATATTAAATCTCAACGAAATATATAATTTGAGTAACATTAATATTTATTAATTTCACTCACCTAAATTTATATTAGAATAACAATAAGGAAACGTTCGCCTACGCTGGAGTTGATGTACAGTAAAATACAATTAAAAGTATAAGATTAATTTTGTAATTTAGCTTTATTATTAAATACGTAATATTATTGTGGGAAAGATATCTAATCAAAGTCAAAGTCAAAGCATTTATTTCAATTAGACCGTTTACAGGCACTTTTGAATTATCAAAAAAAAAAAACTAGTTGCCACGTTCCAAAGTGTAGATTCCTGTGGAGAAGAACGGGCAAGAAACTCCACGGTACTCTTTTTCATCAAACAATTACAATAGTTCGGTTACATCTTTTCCACAAGGAAAAAGTATACCTGCCAATTATGTCACTTCTGTAGATATTAAATTGTATTGATTACAATCTAGTATCAGAACTTGTATACCCTCTGTTATGGGCTTTATACAAATCGATCATATTCTTGGGTATTCTGGTTTCTCTACGATTTTTTTTTCACCGTATTAATTATAAAAAACAAAATTAAATGTATCGAATACCTTTAATCGAGCAATTCTTGCATAGATATATATATATAATCTGAATCTCGGAAACGGCTCCAACGATTTTCATGAAATTTAGTATGCAGTGTTTTTCGGGGGTGAAAAATCGATCTAGCTGGGTTTCCTTTTTAGAAAACGTAGTTTTACCAAAAAAAAAAAAACATGCAAAGCTCGGTCATCCAGGTACTAATAAT
The DNA here is from genome assembly GCA_935421205.1 of Xylocampa areola. Taxonomy (NCBI): domain Eukaryota; kingdom Metazoa; phylum Arthropoda; class Insecta; order Lepidoptera; family Noctuidae; genus Xylocampa; species Xylocampa areola. Next base: position 7,296,069 of record OW285225.1, on the reverse strand, counting down.
AACGTTTTCATCGCTCTATTTGTCTCGAAACACGTATCAACAAAACGCCACACCATATAACGGTATGCTAGCGGCGCGGTTTCTGACAAAACTCCGACGCACAGTATGCGCAAAAACGGTGATAATTATTACCGTTTATGTCAAAAAGTTGGAGTCAAAAAGTTTTTTTTTTATAGTTATATATTTTTAATAATCTGTTATCAGTTCCATCTTCACCTTAAAGTGGCTACTGTCTCAAACTACAAACTATTCTTAACATACAAATTATAATTTAATTCTACCTTTTCCCTCAAAAAGGAGGATACCAACACTTTTATTTAAAACCTGATTTAGCCTGTTGTAGACTTATCTAGTCTCCAGACTAGTTTTCTATTTATGCATAGGTAAAGACATCGTATATTTTACCTCCTGTAGTGAAGTCGCTGCCTTGATTGCAATGAATGTTTCCTGGATTATATCATAGTTTAGACAGGATTGAAACGAATTCGTGTAGTAGTTAAACCATAAAATCTCACTTGTTTTTCGTGGGATTAAGCAGAGGTCTACACAGTTTCATACCCTCTTTTCTCCAGTGTCGTTAATAATTGTACCGGAGGGGAGTAATTCAGTGTTGGTGAATCTATTGTCATTCTCGGAGCACAATTTTATATTCTGCGCTACTAATGAATTTACTAACAGAAAAACCCAATATCACGTTTGTCCTACACGGACATCAAACTCAAGACCTCATGTTCAGTAGCTGCGCCAGCTAGCCACTAGTCTAGTCTAGACTAGTCAGCTTTGCATGGCAAATTGAAATCTATTGTCATTGATAGCGATTTGTGCAATAACTCGATTTCGGAACAGTTATTCAACATTCGTCACTCCGATGAATTGATCGCTGACAATACGATTTATTCTGCTGGTTTGGTTTTTTACCACACCAAAGAAAGAATGTTCGATCTAGAACTTTAAACATAACTTTAGGAACATTTAAACAGTACTCGACGATCACATAAATGCTGATATTGCGAGCATGTGCAATAGCTGTTGGAAAGTTAAACGGCAGTTTGGTTAGATCGTGAATGCAGGTATGATTCGAGTTTTCTACGGAATAATGTAATTCTATGACGCTCCCGCGGATATTTTAACTGTCTGTCTATGAGTGTTTAGTACACAGCAAAACAAAAACTACCAAATCTTTCCCGTCCCTGACTACCTGTAAGCGGTAATTATGTAAAACATATAGAACCTTATTTGAAGGAATTAGTACTGCAGTAGTTTTAGCGGGCATACCCCTCTCACCACTGGCATATGATTCCCAATCATATAAAGGTACCTTTTACCAGTATGGCTACAATGATAGTACACGTGTATTTTAATCGTGTGTAACACAGTTTTTTTTATGTAGTATATTTATGTATTTTAATACTGTTAATGTAATGACGAGAGACATTTCGCTTTAGTACAAGTTCTTTTGTGCTTGTGTGTTACCTCACCTCCCGCCAAAAGTGGCGAGCAAATTTGTTCGATATTTAGTCAGAAGACGTCTCCCGTCTGGTTTTTGGTCAAACGGTCGCAAGCACGGCTGTCTGGCAAAGCATTATTGGGCTTAACTGTTATGTAATTCTTATTCTCAACAAATAAAGCAAGCAAATTTGTTCGATATTTAGTCAGAAGGCGTCTCTCGTCTGGTCCTCTAAGGGACCAGTGAATAACGGTATCGGTGAATTGAGTGGTCAGAGCGCCTGGAGTATTCATCCAGGAGGCGCAGGTTCGAATCCTGTTCGCGACCGTATTCTTTTTCCATTTAATATAATATATATACTTTAGAGTTCGCTAAGCATGAGTTAATGCTTTTCAAAGATTTATCTTGGAGTAACCCCACTGTTTTGTCTTATAATTTAGTAAAATATCTAATCTCTCACCGATAAATGATTATGACGTGTTCCGGGAATTGTCCCGGAACACGAGGATTTTTTTTTAGGAATATTTTTTCACTACTTTAAGACATTATCCTCCTAGTAATAAACCCCCGTAAAATAAATGATAATGCTTTGCTTTTGAATAAATGAAAACGAATAATGTAAAAGTTTAAGCAATCTTTTTGCCTCTTCAGTTAAAAACTTAACCTCAACATTTCTGCACACCAAGTTGTCAGCTAACCTTTTCCATGTTAACCAGAAGCAATAAAAATACAACCAATTGCAATATATTTAAAAATAATTTGAACAAATACCTAATAAATAAATGCTATTATACGCTTCAAGAGTTTTTGCGACTTGTAAATACTTAAAAGTATAATTGTATCCTATAAAAATAAATATAAACGACAAAAAAAAATATTTTAAATATAATAATTCGAAAGATTATATAAATCTACTAAACTATGATAATAACCAAATGTCATGTCAGTATGTAATTTGATTTTGTATTTGATGTTTTATTTTTTTATATAAATTGCTGTGCCCTTATAGAGTTCATATCAGACTCTCGCCCCAACGCTCGCCGCGCGCGGTCGTGTCGCTTCTAGTGATTTCGCCCGTGTTGTGTCTGTGATCGTTATTCGCTACGCCCTGCCGTAGCAATCTCCGTAGCTGTTTACTGGCTACGAACAACTTAAATCAAAAGCTGCCTTTTTCGAGGCGGCGGCTGATTATCTGTCTTTTTTTAAAGAACAGTCAAAAACGTGTGTTTTTCCTTACCCCATCAGGGTAAAGCCACAGTTTCGTGGTTCTCGGTTGAAACCTTACGGTGTCAACGAAGCCGAGAGGGTGTTGACCCGATACACCCAGCTGAAACCCCTTCAGGGTGAGGCAGTCAATTGGACGGGAGCTAGATAACCGGCCTTGGGGGATCTCCTAGTCGGCTCTAGACTCTGGCTTCCCTTTCAGCTACTCACCTAGTGTCGGTCGGGTGTATCTACACCCTTCGCACTAGACTGATCAGGGCCCCGTTTGCACAATAAGACTGGCGACGGGTTACAAGCTTAGGGCTCACCTATAGGTACACACCTCCCTGCTTACATCCGGCAGGGAGGGTTACACATCCCCGGGCCCATCCACCCGGGGAGTTAGAGGTTAGGTTTATTAGGAAATTCTAGTGATAGTTACCTTTTATTTCTGAATCCCGTAAAATGGACGCTACACTTATTGTAGCGTTCCTAAAAAACATCCTGTTAAAGGACCCCGTTTTTGACAAAAAATACGGGAAAGACTTCGCTGTATTACTACAGCAAGTTCACGCACAAAGCGATAACGATGTTACCGCGTACCCAAAGCCCGCCTCAGGTAGTCACGGCGGCATAACCAAAGCGGTCACACCTGCGCCGCGGCCCATCATATGTGATTCTCTGAAATCGCCCGAACCGTCCCCACCTTTGTCTCCTGCGTCGCCTTTGTGCGACACTAATCTATTGTTCGACGAGAACAATGGAATCGCTAATTCCCCGGCCCCTTTGTTACCGTTAACAAAGGAAACTGTATCACAGCCGGACGTCATGGATGTTGCTATGCAATCATCCTCTTCCGAGTCCGAAAACTCAGACACTAGTTCGGCCACATCCTCGGACGGCTACATCACTGTAGTTGGCAAAGGGAAAAAGAGAGCCCGTAAGGCCAAAAAGGCCGCCGCCGGCCAAGCGCCCGCCAAAGCACTCAAGACCGTTGAGGCAACTCAGTCCCTAGACCTCCAGTCCCCCGTCCCTATGGACGCCGCTCCAATCTCCAGGCCCGGTAGCCCCTGTCCTCCAACCTCTCAGGTTCAAAAAAAGGCGCCCACTCCCCCGCCCGTCTACATTCAGGACAAGGCAAAGTGGACTGATATTTCTAAGTGGTGTGTTGACAAGAAAGTCAACTACACTCAGGCCAGGAATACTCAACAAGGCATCAAAGTCCAGGTGCCCTCTCCCAGTGATTTTCGTACACTGACCAATCTCCTTCGGGAAAAGGTAGTATCCTTTCACACTTACGCCCTCCAAGAGGAGCGCCTCATCCGCGTCGTGATTCGCGGAGTACCCACAGAGATCGAGACATCGTCGATTCTAAGCGACCTTAAGTCGCAACAGATCCCGGTCGTAGAAGTGCACCGCATGCACCGCGCTCGTGGCGGACCACCATTCGCAATGGTGCTAGTAGTGTGCGAACAGGGCCCGGGCTCGAAAGCACTGTACAATTTAAAAACCTTGTGCCATCTTTCCGGCATTAAAGTTGAAAACCCGCATAAGTCGGGCTACATCGGGCAATGCCACAATTGCCAACTCTACGGTCATGCACAGCGTAATTGCTTTGCAAAACCCAGATGCGTTAAGTGCCTCGGTGACCATGGCACTAACGCCTGTGAGAGGCCTAAAGATAGGTCCCTCTGCACTGACCCTCCCAGCTGCGTTCTGTGTGGCGAATCAGGACATCCGGCTAATTATCGTGGGTGCCCTAAGGCACCTAAAAAACCGAACGTCAACTCGAAACTCGGGAAACGTAATACTGAGCGAACCATCAGAGAGCAGCCGTCCTCAAAGCTGCCTGAGCGACTGAGTCCGCAACGGCCTTCACCATGGATCGCGCTGAACCACCAGCAAGCGTTTCCGGCTTTGAAATCCTCCCCGGCTTATCAGCCTACCGTCATTCCGCCACTGATGGCGATCCCCACCCCCTCACCTATGCCAGTACAACCCCCACAGGTTGCGCCCGCGTCTCTCCCTAAACAGGCTCCCGCTCAGCTAGCAGCTAGCAGTCAGCCATCAATTGGATCGGACCTAGAAGTAGTTCAGAGCGTTTTCTCGCTCATCAGCTCAGATAGGTTCAGCGCACTAGCACAGACTCTGCGCTCCATGCAAGGCAACGGCTTTGCTATTCTACAAGTGATGCTCGAGTATAAAGACATCACTGACGCCCTAGCTAATATCAACTTTAACGGTAACTAATGGATACCGAAAATAGTAAATTTAAGCCCCGATCCCTTAAGTTAGGTTACTTTAACGCTAATAGCATAAACGGCCAACGTGACGAAATCGCGACCTTCTTACGCGACCATCAAATTGACGTCTTCCTCGTGCAAGAGACCTTTCTCAAACCCGCCCAGAGGAACCCTGGAATTGCAAACTATAGATTAGTGCGCAACGACAGGACCCGCAGCCAGGCGGGCGGTACACTAATTTACTACAAAAAATCGTTATACTGCATCCCTATGGACCTCCCACCTCTTTCTCACATAGAGGCTTCTATATGCCGGCTAGGCATGACAGGACACCAGCCGATTACCATCGTTTCGGCATACCTTCCACCTAAAGTCACATCGAAAGTTAACTTAGCTCCCGACTTTAAAGCCTTATTTGCTCTGAGCGACTCAGTTATCATTGCTGGCGACCTTAACGCCAAAAATGAATCCTGGTGTTGCAATACGACGACCACACGAGGCAGACATCTCGAAGGATTAGGTATCGAACTTAATTTCGATATCATCGCCCCGATGAGCCCTACCCACTTCCCTGACAACGTAAACCACCGACCTGACATACTCGACCTAGCGATTCTAAAGAACGTAAACCTCGGCTTACGCTCTATAGAGACGTTACAAGAGCTCGACTCTGATCATAGACCAGTAATCCTAGAATTAGGCCCCCGCTCAGGTCCCTCAGACCCAGATCAACCTGTCCCCACTAAAACCACCACGGATTGGGGAAGACTAGAGGAACGTCTCAAGTCGACCTCTTCTGTGCACTTAGACTCAATTCCCGATAATATAGTGTCTGTTGCCGACACGGTGACTGCGATCGACTCCCTCACCTGTCACGTGCAATCCGTAGTGAACGAATGTTCACGGCAAGTTCCGGAGGTGGATGAACACCGCTGGAAACTGCCGGATGATGTACGTGAACTGTTGACGGAGAAAAACGCAGCTATTCGTGCCTACGACAATTTCCCCAATGAAGCTAACCGTATCCATATGCGCACCTTGCAGCGTACTGTGAGGAAGCGCATATCGGAAATGCGGGAAGCTAAATGGGACAAAATGCTCGACGATATAGAACCCACCCATCAAGCTTTCTGGCAATTGCAGCGGAAATTAAAATCTGATCAATGCGCCGCTATACCCCCGCTCAATAGACCTAATCAACGACCTGCTTTTGATGACGACGAAAAGTCAGAAGTACTAGCCGACAGTTTAGAAGCCCAATGTACGCCTAGCACTCTACCAGTAGACAAAGCTCACCTGTCCAAGGTCGATGCTGAAATCAAACGTAGGACTGCACTCCCGCCCCCAGACGACTCCGACGATCCCTTGCCCCCCGTCACCGTAGACGAAGTCAGAACGATCGTGAGGAACCTCAAAGCCAGGAAGGCCCCAGGCTCAGACGGGATCACCAACAAAGTGATTAAATACTTCCCCGCACCTCTGATAGTTCTCATGACCGCCATCTTCAATGCGGCACTGACCAACAATATCTTCCCACAATCGTGGAAACAGGCAACAGTTATAGGTTTTCCAAAGCCCGGTAAGCTCAAGTGCGAGCCGACCAGTTATCGCCCGATCAGTCTTCTTAACGTCTTCGGAAAGATCTATGAAAGGCTAATTTATATTCGTTTAAGGGATTATGCCGAATCCAATAAGCTTCTTCCTAACGAGCAGTTTGGCTTTCGAGCTAAACACTCATGCATCCATCAGTTGCACCGTATCGTTGAGCACATAAGCGCAGGCTTCATGGGCAAGATGAAAACGGGCGTATTATTCTTCGACGTAGCTAAAGCTTTCGACAAGGTCTGGCACAACGGCTTAATCTATAAGCTGTATCAATTCCAAGTGCCTGACCGTCTCGTACTCATCATTCGAGATTTTCTATCGAACCGTAGCTTCCGCTATCGCGTAGAGGGCGTTCTATCGTCCCCTCATCGGATCCAAGCCGGAGTCCCTCAGGGCTCTGTGCTATCACCTCTTCTCTTCGCGCTGTACACCAGCGATATTCCCAAAAGTGGCAAAACCAAGTTAGCTCTTTTCGCCGACGACACGGCCATCTATTACACTGGTAGGAGTCTTGACTGCATTACCCAATACCTCCAGACCTCGGCCAACGCCTTAGGCGCTTGGTTCAGGAAATGGAGGATTGAGGTCAATCCAGACAAGAGCGCCGCCGTTCTCTTTTCGAGAACGGGCGCCGAGGAATTTCTTCCCCAGCTTCGACCTATTACAATGTTCGGCAAGCCAATCCCTTGGGAACTGCAAGCCAAATACCTGGGTGTGATTCTAGATCACAAATTGTCCTTCCGTCCGCACATTAAGACGGTACGCAACCGCGCGGCCTTCGCTGTCGGCCGTCTATTCCCCATGACAAATGCGCGCAGTAAATTGTCACTTAACCTTAAGATTAGGCTCTATACTACGTGCATTAGACCCATTATGACGTATGCTAGCGTCGTGTTCGCACACGTTAAGTATTACAAAATCCATAGGATGCAAACCCTGCAAAGTCGATTCCTTCGTAAAGCGACAGGCGCTCCATGGTTCATTAGGAACCTTCAACTCCACCTCGACCTCAGAGTGCCTACCGTTAGGCAATTTATGAAAAGGGCATCGAAGAGATACTTTGAATCTGCCCCTAATCATCCGAATCCCTTAGTTGTCTCTTCAGCTGATTACAAGCCGTCCCAGATCAACAAAATCCGCCGACCACGTCACGCTCTCCTCCGTCCCGATGATAGGATCACTGTAGCTCAAGAGTCTAACAGACACACAAGCACACTCCGACGCACTCGACCGCCTCGTTATAGACCTCACCGGCGAGGTCCGCCGCGAAATGTCTCATCATGTCCGCCCCGACCCTTGCTCGAGCCGGCCCGCGCCGAGCTAGTAGCTTTAAATTCGTCCCTTAATAATAAGGAAACTGATATGACCCAGCTAGTCCCTAGTTGTCCCCCCAGCAACGCCCTAAGCCGAGGTTCGTGTCCCGCAGGGGACGCCCTTAGCGCTGTTGCTTAGTTTGTAGTATCTTAAAATATGCTCTGGCTGGAGGCATCAAACTGCCTCGCCTTAGATATTGTCCGGTTACGCAGACAAAACCCCTCTGGGTTTCTGCAAGAGGCCATTTCAAAACAAAGAGTTCATATCAGGTACTGTAATCTTTGTATGTACCTACAACTTACCACATGAGTGCAATAAATTAATTGAATTTGAATTTAAACTTGTACCGCAGTACTCGTGCGGTTAATAACTAACTGTAGGTAACCAGTTCACTGGAAGATGGATTACTTTAACCAAGGTTATGATTATAGGTTCTGTGTATGTTAACTGGTTATTTCTTTGTTTACTGAACTTTACTTTGAACGCCTTATTGGTCTAGTCATATATATTGATATTTTTCATACAAGTTATGGCCATATAATACCTATATTAATTATTATTTTTCAAGTATATATTTTTAGTAGATTTAAATTATTGCTTAATAAATATCGCCAGGCGTCTCATAAGACGTATATAAGGAGACTTGAAATTTAATACACACGGACAAGGACACGGTAGCTCAGAGTGATGACACGGAATGTCAAGAGGTTCAAGCCCCATTAATGTCTATTATTTTTAAATGTTTCCTTGAAAAATTGAAATTCGTTGGTCTAGTGTTTAGGTTCTAGTCTAGCCGCAGCACTAGCCTAACTTTGTAGGAAGGGAAGTAATTTCTTAGTAGAAAATCAGAGCATGAATTTCATCGCGACTATTAACAGGTTCACTGTCCACGAAGTAGACACAATAGTTAAACAATCGACATGTACATTCACGAGCACCAAGATGTATATATTTGAAAGAAAGAAAGATAAATATTTATTTTATTCTCAAGTTGTCTGAAATCTTACTTATTACTAAACAAAATTTTACAAAATAAAGAAAACGAGCAAAGAATAAAAAGGAAAAAAAAACCGAAATAAAACTATATGAAGGACAACCTGTTCGAGACCAAAAAAAGTCCTTATGAGATAAGGACGCATATGCTGCCCCATCAAAATGTGGCAGCGCTGGTTTTCAGATAGGGCCGATTTAGTGAAGCCATGGGCAACCACGGCGTACACATACATGCTAACTATAATAAATAACCCGTTTATTTTTTATTGTTTTCTGGCAGATAGAGTATGTCATGCTCACTAAAATGTCTCGCCGATGGTGGCGTGTGTGTTGGGTCATTCGATTCCCTACAATATGGTTGAGTTGGGTGATGCTGACGCATGTGTCATGTTCGTGAACGGGCGCTGTCGATTGGGACTGGTCATCTCTAAACTGTCATAGCAAAATGTTGAATTGTTAAACTAAACTCTTTTAGTATTGGTAGTATTTTTGTAACTCTTACATTGTTCTCACATACAATTTTGCAACAAAAACAGTGTAACCAATACTATTGTAAAAACCTATATGATGAAAAAGAGTAACCGTGGAGTTTCTTGCCCGTTCTTCTCCATAGGAATCTACACTTTGGAACGTGGCAACTAACTTCTGACAATTCAAAAGTGCCTGTAAATGGTTTATTTGAAAATAAATGATTTTGATTTTGATTTTGAATAGATAGTTTTAATAATACGTATATATAAGTTCGAACTCGAAAAAAAAAAAAATACAAAGAACGTTTTTTTTGACGTACATGCATAATTATTTTATTTATGTAGGTGTCTCATTCGCCACATCAATCATTTGTCTATGGTATGACAAATAGAGGGACAATATGGCAACACCACGGATGGAGGCGCGTTAGTAAACGCATACTGCGAGTGTGAGGTGCATAAATTCCATTTAAATAGAATTATCTGAATAATATAGAAGTATTAATGTATGTTATATATGTAGAAAGAGAGGTTCTTCTGTGTTAAATATACCTAATTATCTTATTAATACACGCTAGATATATTACCGGTGAGATTTAAAAAATTGTGTTTACATATTGGTACTCGTGACTATACCACATGTGGTACATGCGACAGTGGGTAGGAAATTCTATAATTATAACTTCTGAATGTGCTCATTTCATCGAAAACCTCATATATCGCTTCTCATCAATCAAGATTGCGATCATGTGTGTAAGGCTCGTTCCTCTTCTGTACGTGAAAAGGTCCTTGCCCTGCAGTGGGACAGTTATGGGCTGGTAAACCTAAGCTGGGTACATAGCGAAGCAGCCTAGCCTATTGACAGGAGGAAGCTATAACCAATCAACAAGTATAATTATATTAACTTAATAGGTAATACCACTCGACGTAGGAAGCAATAAATATATCCCGTTGTATGTCGGTAAAAGTTGCCATATCATAAAATATGATCCTTAGTAGGTATAACCTGTAGTGTTTGATGAAATAGGTGTTGTTTCATCTTTTAATTAGCAAATCGCACAAATCGACATACAAATGTTTCCAGCCAGGAATTAGAGGTCGAGATGGCTTAGTAATCAGAGCGTTGGAATATATCTGGGAGGCGCAGGTTGAAATCCTGCTCACGACCGTAGTTTTATTTCCACAAAAATTTATAACTTTAGAGATCGCCACTTATGCGTTAATGCGTATGAAAGATTGAATCATACCATTTATTTCAGAGTTCTTATTAAATCTCATGTTTATAGGGGAGCCTATTGCTTTTAGGAATGCAATTAATTATTCTATAAAACCTATGTATGGTTTATTATTCATATATAAAAATCTGACTCATAGATGATCGCTAGCGTGACTACCGAGCGTGAGGTCGTGGTCGTAGATTCGGATCGGGCAAAGTTTTATTTTAATTTTCTGTTAGTAAATTCTCAGTAAAGCCCAGAGCTGACAATATGTTCACGCTCGCAAATGCATGCAAAATCGGGCCTAAATGCAAGGGAAAGAAAACACTGCAGGTAATAAAATATTCTCATGAAAAAAAAAAATAGAACACGCGGAATCTTTAAGAGCTCTGATTTGGCCTTTAAAAGGACTTAAAAAACAATAATTTTCCACAGTAACAAGTACTTGGTAACATACTGGATCTGAAGTTGCACCAGTCAAACATGTCTTGCGGTGTCCAAACCTATAATCATCATTATTTATAGCTCCCATGACATGGAATATCGATAAATATTAGCAAGAATGAAAATTATCCATAATTAGTTCAACCCTACATAATTATTCTACAGTAACTTACAAAAAACTTGTTCTGAAGCAAGAAGGTATAGCCGTTTTCGGAGGGAAACTAAAGGAGCCCGTCTTTGGGCATAAGACCGAGTAGTGTAGGATTCCCACCTCACTAAACCACCCCGATGTTCACCATCAGCGTATAGAGAGGAGCCCTTTTAAGAGACCAGCTCCAGTACCCCGTTATCCGATTCCTATAAAGGCGATGTGCCCTATTAGGCTTCTAGGGAGATTGCAAAGGAGTCTTCCCTGGGCGTCGCTGTGCACGGTAGCTCGTAACCAATGTGCCATTGTGTTCTTTGGGGTCACTTTATGGGTCGAGAAAGTTCCCTCTCTGAACACCGGTGACTCCAAACGCCCGCCTGCATTAGTGTGCCTTACAGCAGTGGTGGTAAGACTCTTGACCTGGCAAGTCTAGAATCACAGGTCCGAATCCAAGGACTTTCGTACCGTTAAAAATCCTATACTATCTTCTCGACTAATAAGATCGATGCAATGTATACTGCATACTGTCAAAATAAAGTTACTGCAATTGAAAGCCAGTTTCGCAATAAATCTGCAGCTATGGAGTCTGATAACTGACCTCAGAAGATAAACGAAAGCTATCGTTTACGTCATTCGACAAGCTCTGTCAATCTAGAGAAGAGACCTGACGATTATGTAGTATATGGATGCTAGCAACACCAAGGTTAGCACTTGCGGGTTGGCAACCCTGTAAGAGGAATCACTGTGCTGGCGAAATGGGGGACAAAAACAGTTCTCCTACAGCTAATACAACGCTTTCTCAAGGAGCACTGGCAAAACCAAAAAAAAAAAAATTGCCCTTCAGGTAGTTCCAGATTTTTAGATATTATCTTCATCACATACTCGTGTTCCTTTCTTTGCTAATGAGGGGCAATCTTTTCGCTCCATCTTCATCTTAGTCTGCCGCAATATCACCTAAGGTTTATTGTGACCTACTCTCTTTTAGCGCTCAGATGATGAGCCGAGGACAGATGTGACAGGCGGCAGGGACCTTTTCATGTAAAGGGACAATAAAGGCTAGATGGGTAGACAGAATATTCTTTTAATAATTCTTTTAAAGATACTGAACCTATAAAATTGGACAATGAAAGTAGTTTGACATTTTGTAAATAGTAGCAGTTGGAGTAACTGTAATTAAAAAATGCCAACACCAAGATTAAAAAACGTAAAATTACAAGTTTTACGTTACTTTGCGTCCTTTAATATTGATTGTAAGTAATATTTATTATGCTTAAATTGCATGGTATCAGTATTTCACACATCTGCAAAAACTTATTGTAAAATTTTAGGAGAAGAATTTCAAAGATCTTAACGGATTATTTTAAGTGTAATCACTGTTTCTATTGAAAACTACTGGGGGAAATTCTGTATTTTTTTACACAGATAGAACAATTGGTATTCGTATTACTAAAATGACAATTTCGTTATAGTAATATCTTAGGTTTTAAACGGATTAATCGGGTTTGTTATTGATTTTTGTTTTTCCTGACATTCCGAACATAATAATGATGAATAGATGAAAGTGTTCGAAACCTCAGAAAAACATAAACCAATAATACACGCGATTAATCAAGTTAAAAGTTGTTTCAATATCACCATTTTTGTAATTACGTCATTGTTCTATTGGATGAGCGAAATGTATCAACCTCATTTATTACACACTATAGGTACTATATGCGTATCATCATATGTAGTATATGAAAATATTTTCTATGTGAATATATTGTATCTTGGGCTCCATTATGACCGGTATATGTAGTGGTATGACTTTTAGACCGGCAAGTCAGCCTTTTCAAGTTCGAACCTAAGGTTCGACTTTTTGTAATCATGTGCGTATTAGGTGAAAGGTTTGCTTGTAAAAAAAGGTGAAAGAAAACATTGTCAGAAATCAGCACATTTGAGAGTATTCTCGATGGAGTGAAAGCATGTCTGAAACCTTTACAGATTTGATCGTCTAATTATATTAGTAATTGCAAAAGATCTGCAATATGAGACTAAATACTCGACCGACACTTGATTTTAAGAAATCCTCAAATCTCATTTCAGTTCAATTTGTAATAATTGAATCTCGTGCTTTCTCTGTCACTTCAAGGCACAGCGACAGTGTCAGTGGGTTTGGGGCCTAATTACAATGAAAGTATTTTAGTATGGCATGTCTTTTAATGGCTTACAAGCAGGCCAATAGTTAACATTAAATATCAGAAATAATGTGAGAATTTAAGTATAATAATTTTGCATTTTTCCCTTTAATTTTGGTGTTTATGGATAAGTATTTAAAATAAGTGCTTCATTAGTATCAAGTTCCAGTTGACGCACCGTCGGCGTCGGCGTCAACCGGTCGATCGGTGTATGCACTTATTGAAATTACTCAGTTGATGGCGGCGTTTTTAAGTGCAAATTTTCTTTTTGGTTTGTTTTTTTATTTACTTTGACCGATTTATGTCATGGCCGAGTCTGGAACATAAGGTTGCTGGTTAAAATCGGGCATATACCAATGTGACTTTTTCAATGTCATATATACTTTCTGGTGAAGGAAATCATTGCGAGGAAATTTGGATGGTTTAAAATCGCCAACCAGCAGTGAGTGGGGATCAATGCTCGTGCCTTCACTTTATGAGAAGAGTCCTCTGACCTGCAGTGGAACAGTAGAGTTAAAAAAGAAACTGTAAAACCAGAATTTGGAAAAGAAAAGGGTTTTTAATTTTGAAGAAATAATAATAAGTGTTCTTGAAGATTTGCTAAATAAATAGAATTGGTATTTACTATAGCAAATATATAATAATATAACATAGCATCACGCCTGTATTCCCCGAAGGGGTAGGCAGAGATGTACACAGTTGTACACCCACATTTCACCAATGCTTATTTATATATATATATCTGCCTAGCCTTTTCCCAATTACATTGCGGTCGGCTTCCAGCCAAACCGGATACAGCTTAATACAAGTGTTTTACATGGAGCGACTGCCTATCTGACCTCCACAACCCAGTAACTGGGTAACACGATATCTCGTGGTTCATTATTCAATATAAAATAAATAAAAACAATTTGCTATATATATATATAGTAAATAAGCATTGGTGAATGCTTATTTACTATAGCAAATTGATTTTTTTTTCGAAACTTATTTTTTTTTTATAATGGCAAACAGTCGGCACTCTTTTAAAGTCAGGGTACGGAAGCATCTTTATGATAAGACATTGGCAGATTCATCTCGTCTTTGATTAGTTTTGATATTATACATTTATATATATATGATTATGTATATAATATTTATATTATACCTATATATATCTTAACATAGTAATAAATTATATTGTATGTATGTATTAAAAATCTGGTAAATTACTCTTTTTTTAACCGTTAGTGCATCTACCATGCTTTGTCTCTGCATCACCCCAAGGTTGTCTGGCAGAAAATGCTTATGGCATTAAGACCGCCTTTGTACCAATGTGCATAAAGTATAAATAAATAAATATATTCCGATTCGTTGCTAAATGATAAATGATATTTATTTCTGTAAATACATCTGTTATAGACACTTTTACAAGTCATAAAAAAAATTAAGCTAGATGGCGTCGGCATTTCCTATCTGACCAGCTCTGAGAAGAAATGCCGAAACAAACTCAGAGGTCAACGTCTCTTTTAAAGTCTAGACATCATTTTATTCACCATATGAGTGTAATTCTGTAGGGATAGGTCTGGGATGGCCTTTTGAAGAAAGAGCCATAGCTGTTTTGAGCTGACCTGTCCTAACCAACGGCACGTATGCATCAGTCATCGTGTAGCTCAACCACAATTTAGGGAGCTTAACGACCCGTCGCAAGACGATACCAGATCGGCAGGACATTTGCGTAGGCCACAGAGAGATCTCAAAAGCCGCCAGACAAATAAAATAATTATAACTTCAATCCAATCCTACACAATACTCACATTCACATTTTTATGGTATTGATAGACATGTCATATAACAATTAATTTCATTAGAATGTCAAATATTAATTAAATACATTAATAATCAATTAAAATGACAATAGTAAATATTGAATAATTCTAACATAGAGTTAGCAACAGTACAATGTCAATTGTCAAAATTTGTGTAAAGAAGGTATATAATATAAGCAAGCATCATTTTATGTTAGAGCGAGCAGCACATTCCCAAGCATTTTTGGCTTCTCAGTAGTCTTTAACTTTATAATAACCCGTTTTGCTAAGGGTTTGTTTAATGTATGATTTAAATTTATTAAGACTCAATTCTTGAATATTGCTAGGTATTTTGTTGTAAAAGCGTATACTTTGACATCGAAATGAATTACTAATTTTTTGAAGCCTTGTCAATGGTAATACAAGTTTATTTTTATTTCTGGTATTAATAGCATGAATGTCGCTGTTCTTAGAAAAGAAACCGATATTCTTTTTTATATAAATTAAATTCTCATATATGTACTGAGATGCGACGGTCATTATATTAATTTCCTTAAATTTATCCCTCAGCTGCCTGCTTTAATTCAACGTTGACATTTATATTGTGATAAAATGATCAGTCCTATCGCTATTCACCCCTAGATCCCTATTCACCCCATTCGACGGTACCCAAACCACTTCTTACTGCTAAGTAGGGTAGAAGAAAAGGCGCACCAAACTCCGGTTTAAGTAACCAGACAGAATGAAAAATAAACACCAAAATCCATAAAACTAATTGTATATCAATACCAAATCCCCGATCACCGTGTTATTAGCATTTCGAACATCGTACGGATTAATATCTTCACGCCTTTAGCCATACTGTTTTAATAGCTAAAAGTTTTCGGCCTTTTAGACTCGCCAATTTGGGTGCAAACCGATAAAATAATAACCGGAACAAATCGGTCATAGTAATGCCCTTTAGAAATATCATTCTTCCGTAATGAATGATTAGGATTATTGAATGAGAGAGTCATTGGTAGGAAGCGTGGCTTCTGAGCATAAGGTTTTGGGTTCAGTTCCCGGGTCGGGAAGTGTCATAACTTTTTTAATTTAGGTATTTTTAATTTTAGTTTTCCATCAATTAAAATCATCATCATCATCCCCCTGCCCTTATCCTAATTTATTTGGGGTCTGCGCAGCATACCTATATCCGGCATGCTGCTAAAGTTTTGGCTATGTTTTATGACCGGCCGCCTGCCTGACGTCAAACCTCTTTGGGAATGCTGTTGTTGGTGGTGCTGTTTTCCATCAATTTAAATGTTATAGACTAAATATTGTTGTGTCAAGGATTACTGCCCCATTTTAATACGTCTAAAGGTGACGTCATCACTATCTATTTAGTCCCTAAATAGGTGAATCGACACGACTAACTTTGCAGTTAATGCAATACAGATACATTAACAAATACAAATAAATCTTTCTAAGGGCACCTTGCCTTGGGAGCAGCGGTCGAGTTGGCTTAGTTAGAGACGCAGGTACGAATCCTGTTCCCACGATGGTTTTCTTTTTCCCACAATAATTTTATCTTTAGAGTTCGCTACGCATGCATTAATGCGTTTGAACAGTTTATCCGTAAGTGTAACTAATTTGTACATGCACGTGATCACGAAATATCAGTGGAAAGATCAGAGTGTATCGTGGGGTTTGAATCTGCGACCTATGACTTCCCAGTCCAACGGGCATACCCCTATACTACCTATTGCTACTAATACAGCACGGCTTGTTGCAGTCTCTGGTAGGTAAACGATAGTCAAAGATAGAAAAAAAAAATTACCCACTAATTTTGGTCCAATATTTTCCGTGCTTTGGAGGGAAGGTATCTACGAGTAGTAAATAAGATGAAATTAATTAAAACAATTAAAAAGTGTGTCTGCCATGTGTCAATTAGATATATTTTATTATTTCATACCTTTTTTGTGCCATAGTCACCATATATTTTTTTTAAAATTTTTGTTTAGGCTAGAACTATGTTACCCGGGACAATGTCAGGATTCTAACGATAGGTTCCTCATAGGTACATCTAAATCTGTTCAGGCGTTTAAAAGTTACGGTGGAATAAAGAAACTCACGAACATACATACCTACATGAATCCTAAAGACATAACACGCCCTTTTTGGCCAGTGGTGTAATAAGTAAGTTTTTATTTTATTTTATCGATCTAGAGTTAAGTTATAGTTATGTTTGTGATCTCATGTATTTAGATTGCCATGACAGATCTCCTATAATGAAAGAAACACAAGGTGCAAGTCCTATTTGTGTAATAATAATATTACTCCGGACCGTATTTCGGTCACGGCGCGGCGGCCTATCCCCGAGAAGATTAGCCAAGTACGCAGGACACAACTGTGAGCGTAAACACGCCCCATGCACTCCCTCTTCCTTCACTCTCATAGTCCCATGGGGGACGGCAACCCGATACAATTTTGTCCACAGGAAATGACAGTGACAAGCTGCCTTTCAAAGCCAATAAACAGACATGATAGTTCGAGAATAATTTCTTAATTGAAAAAAAAAAATCCTTATTTACAATTCAATATTTATCTGATCCAAAACAATAACATTTTGATAAGATTTATTGTTAAAAAATATTGTTTTTTACACGACTGCCCAAAAAAAGGAGTGTTATATTTTTAGCAATTTTTTAGAGAGGTCAAGGGCGTATAGTATGTAACATGTATTGTTACACAATTTCTTTGGTAATTGCCAAAAGCCGTTGAGATTCGTCACACAAATGTCATGGTTTTGGTATGGGGTTTTTATAACGAACGGCACAGGTTTTGTGTATCGATGCGTTTCTCATGTGTTATGGGAATTTTGTATTACAACTTCTCAGAATGTGATGATGTTAGAGTACCGAGCCAAGTGCGTGAGCCGTGTTTCCTGATCGGCTGCGTCTTGCGTATTGACTTGAGCAGTACCTAGTGATAATGAATGCGATGCGGGATGGGATGGACATTTGAAATTCCCAATCTGTGTAGTTTTTACTTAGATACGTGAATTAGGTATTTAATTAAACCGTAGATACCTGTTTTTGTAACAGTGAGTATGGCAACAATTGATATAAGTATATATGACACTTTTTTTATTATATACGTATTTACATTGTTCCTATATGTTTATAATATATTATGTTTATGTATACTAAAATATTATTATTGCATCACTGATTTTATTTATACCTATAAAACTGATTTACATCTGTGACTCCTCACCATTTAAGGCACAGTTGAAAACCAGCGTCAGGCACTAACGGTCTGGCATTTTGTTGAACTGGACCTTTTTGGCGCAGCCGTGAGGCACACAATGACCGCTCAACATTCATACCTGTTGTCTTTTGTATAGCAACAATAATTGTGTCCTTCCTGACTGCGTCAAATAAACATTTTCTTTCTTTCTTTACCATACATACTGGTATAATGATGCACTTTAATATGAAGAGTTAATATTACATATAACTTGACTCCGATATTCGTAATACTAGTGTCTCTAAGGTTAAAAAAAAAACTATGTTATTAGTTCTTTGACCACAATGAACAACTGTCGTGTATTTAACCCCTCTCATACAGACAGCCTCTTCTCATGCAGAGAAGCATCGATCACACCACTCTAGCTCACTGTGTGTTGGCGATTTCAGACGATGGTGATTTCGATGCTTTCCGTCATATTGGTACGGGCCAGGTTTGAACCCACAACCCGCGGCTTACGAGGCGGGCTAGTAACCACAATGCCACCACACGTATGCCTATTTACCTAACCTCTACAATTAAAATAAAATAAACTAACATAACGTTAGTATTTCTCAAAGAAGTATTCACATTTGTACATTTATTTCACCAATACTGCAGTTTACTTCCATGTTTTGTCAGCATTGGTTTGGTTTACCACTTTTTACATTAGACTTAATTAATACATCGGTAAATTGTCGGTGTACGCTTTTGCCTAGACTTTAGGAGATATAAGCGTGATGCTATTGAGGACAATTTCGATTTTTACTACGGACAATTTATTGAGTTTTACTGTTAGGAAATTCTCAGTAGCAGCCCGGAGTTTGGAATGTGCCCGGTTGATGGCAATAGGCTCACCACCTATTACATGGGACTTAATAACAGCATTGGTGAAATGTGGGTGTACACAATTGTGTACACCTCTGCCTACCCCTTCGGGGAATACAGGCGTGATGCTATGTCTATAACATTATGAAAGATTTTCATATTAGAAAAACTATAGCGGTCCCAAGTGCGACTGCTAAGCGTGAAGTCTCAGGTTCGATTCCCGGATCCGCAAAGAGTTATTGACTTTTCTGTTACAAACTTCTCTATATCAGTCCGGAGTTTGGTATTGTGCCCGGTAGATGACAATAGGCTCACCATCTATTACATAGGACTTAATAACAGCATTGGTGAAATGTGGATGTACGACTGTGTACACCCCTGCTTACCCCTTCGGGGAATACAGGCGTCATGCTATGTCTTTAATTATGTAAGACTAGCTGCTTTACATAATTAAAGATATAGCATCGACCTAAACGTAAATTCAAAAGAACCTTTTTTAACAGTATTGACAATTTCCTCTAAACCACCGCTATCTCCCGAAGCTATCATAAAAACCGGCTATGGGATAGCATGGCGCAAATGACGGTGTTATCCTCCCGTGTTACGTTCGGTTTACCGTTCGATGTCGTTACGATGTCCGCTAGTCATCTGTCTATGAAGAAAAACTATGTTTAAGTATGTGCAATCAGCGATAAAAGTCGCTGATCACGTACATCCACATTTTTAAAATGGCTTAGCTCTCAAACTGTTTATCTAACTATCTGAAGTACAAAACATCTTGTCATGAAATAAATATTGGCAGTCGAAAACTAGAAGAAACTTGCAAGACACACCTTATTAAAGCAATATTTAACCTGGGAGAGCCATGCTTCGGCACGAATGGGCTGGCTCGACCGGAGTGATACCATGGCCTCACAGAAAACCGGCGTCAAACTACGCTTGCGTTGGTTTTCGCTGAGTAAGTGAGGCTACCGGAGACCCAAACCCTTTAAAAGGCCACCAACGCACTTGAGACTCCTCTGGGGTTGCGGGTGTCCATGGACGGTAATCGCTTACCATCAGGCGATCTGTTTGCTCGTTTCCCACTATCCCATAAAAAGAAAGGATTACTTTATTCAAGTCAACTTTATTAAAACAAGATAAAAGTAACATTAAATTCAAATTCTTTATTAGCAAAAATGTGGTATATACACCAGTATATACCACATTTTTGCTAATAAAGAATTTACCGTCTAAAGATTACCGTCACCTACCATAAACACCAGTTTATGGTAGGTGGTATAAGGTCCAATACATTTGCCATTTAACATAAGGGTAATCTTAAAACAAAAAAATATAAACATCCAACTACAGTTTGCAGAAATAAGTAAATTACATTTACATTAAATTTATTATTATATATAGGTAAGTGAAAAAAATATATGATAATATGAATATTAAGTTACTTTAAAACTTACACTTCAGATATTTATCTACAGAATAAAAACAATTAGATACATTCCAATCGATTTAATAGCATGTAATGTTACTATCCCTTGAATTTTAATCAAATCAAATAATTTAATTAATACTCTACACAATACAATAATAGTAGCAATTATTGTAGACAATAGGGTTTTATGTGAGAGACTAGCCTAGACTGTTCGCATTCACCTGATCATAGTTCCTACTAGGCATAGCCTGTCCTGTAGGTAACTATCTCATAGCACTAGTTACGGGAATACGTGAGATGTCAGCAGAGAACATAATTTAAAACTTTGTAGTTAAAATAAAGAAAAATCTGAAGATTTTAATAACTGTAGGTACGTAAGTGTATCGACAGTAGTTGTGTGTGTGTGTGTGTGCGAGCCTCTGCGTGCGTGTGCTCTCGTGCGTGCGCGCGCGTCTGTGCGTGTGTGTGCGTATGTGTGTGTGTGTGTGTGCGTGTTTGTGTGTGTGCATGTCGCGTGCGAGTGTAGCTTACTGAATCCCTCTCAGAATCTGATCAATATCATTTTATAATTTATTTAAAGTTTCTGACAGTGTAATGTTTAATACGAAATTGAGTTGTTATTTTGTTATAAATAAAGGGATTAAGAAAGGAACTGAACTTGCGGGCAAATTATGAAATAATGAAGGGTTTGTTAAAATCGTTTTTGAGCATACTTTGGTCTGGGGAACTTAAAACAGTTCTGTATGATTTTTATTAACATCCCTATCGTACCAAATTTATGTCAGCGGAACCTAGTGTGACTTTATAGTTACTGTGATAACTTTCTTGGGAAAAATAAGTTATATTTATTTAACTACTATATAAAGTATCGTGAAAATCTTTAATTTTTTTTATATAATTATTATATTATAGCAACATTGAAGATTATTAGAATTCAGTTTATTACAGATCGTTCGTCAATCATCACTTAACGATGCTAACAACGCTTTCAAAAACATAAATTTATTCGACGTTATAATCAATATCAATTCGACGTCTAGACGACGTTTATACGTCAAATTAGTCCATCCCAAAATACCACATTAGCTTTAAAGAATATCGATCCACATTGAACTTTGCAAAAGCTAAAAGATATTCAATAAAACCGAGCAATATATTCAATAAGGAAATAAAGTAGTTGGCTAGCATTCTCTACCACCATTCCTTAAATGGTCACGTAGCGAAAAGACATCTCTAAGCTATTTCTAACCACGTTACAGACAAACATTATACCACAAGATGCAACCAAGTAAAAAAATTGGTCGCACCATCCTCCACTGAAAATATATGACCTCTATAACTCACTGTAATGTGCGTGGTTGGAGCTCAAGTTATAATGGCTATTATCTTAGAACAACCAGTTTGAGAAAATCTGTGGTTTTGTAGTTTATGTAGGGAGCAGAAGGTTAAGTTAGACGGTTGCATGTGGGGATTTTTTTTTCTTGAGGTCAATAAACTAGAGTGCGAGAGAGACGACCTTATCAATTATCGATAGGTTGCGGCGCTTGACTATACAGGTTGTTTTATAGTATGTAATTTAAACATAACGAATGCTATATTAAATCGTATTATGAATCGTATTATAGCTTGTCAAAAATATTTTGTATCGTCTAGAGTCTAGACTAGTCATTGGGCTATCTTTATTTATTAGTTCACATGACAACTTGAAATAAATTCTTAGTTTTTGAAGAATTTTAGTACTTCAGTAATTTGTGTGAAAATCAAAATATACAACATGACGTCACCATAAGACGTGTTATAATATGGAAGAAGAATTCGCGGTGGTGAGCAGAGGTCGAGATGGCTTAAGTGGTCAGAGCGCCTGGAGTATTTATCCGGGAAGCGCAGGTTCGAATCCTGTTCGCGACCGTATTCTTTTTCCATTTAATATTGTAACTTTAGAGTTCGCTAAGCATGCGTTAATGCTTTTCATATTATCTTGAATATACAACAAAATAATAGAGAATAAAAAAATGTGACATTTTCATTATAATTCTTCTTAATTGACTAATTTGAAAAAACTAAAACTAAACATTAGTAGTCGTCACTGTTACCAAAAGTCTTCCATTGCTAATACAATTCATCAGTAAACAAATCCGAAAAACAAAAGATAAAACAGCAATATTTCAACAATTTCGCCCATCGATTAAAACAAAATAGAAAAAAAAACGATACACAAAATAAAACCACAGTTTTTATCAACGTATCTAAACCAAAATCCCATAAAATGCCTTAACATCCCCCCTTTTCTATAAAAAATCACAACAGGTGCGCACTTTACGAAGCGACACAGTGTTATTCGTGCGAACACTACTTTTACGACATACTGAATTGATTTTCTACACCATGTATAAGAGGACAAGATGGGCGTGTTCTTGGAAGTGGGAAACTTGGTGGTTTGCTGAAGTTACTAAAGCAACCAATATCTTGAAACTTCGTTATTTAATTTCGTACTTTGTATGTTAAAGTATTATATTTCCACTGATGAAACAGCGAAAAATACTACTACAAATTTGGGATCACGGAAAATAATAAACGACGCCAATTGGTCAAATTAGCGCATAATAAATTCAGGGCTATTTGGTTGGTCGTTATAATATAATAATATAATTAAAATTGCATCAATACTATCTAGAGTGGGGTAATTTTGAGAGATTGTTGTTGTTTATAATCCAGTCACAAAAATGTAGTAGTAACTTTTAAAGTAATAAATCATTTATCTGTATCATTGGTCTAGTAATCGCAAGAGCTGAGCGTGAGTGATCCAGAACGGAATCGATTAACGGGTCGAACAAAGTGGTATTGGGTTTTCTGTTAGAATTTTTTTAGAAACAGCCTTACCGTGATGGTAGATGACAATAGACTATACACCTTTTCCTACTTCCTCGCAGAATACAGGCGTGCGATGTGAATACTAAATCACAAGATAATGATCTTAGGTTTTCGCGATCACAACACGCAGAACGCTGCAAAGTGTTCGAAACGTCAGGCAAAACAAAAACAAATAATACACGCGATTAATTCGGTTAAAAGTTGTTATATTATAATCACAAGTTAATAAGCTTTAGGAATATCTCAAAACGCCCGCTCTTTTCACTTTGATCGTAACAATCGCATCAAGCGTAGGTGAAGCGGTACACATCCGTGCGTAGCACCTGCTGCGCCGCGCCAATCGGTTACTGACTGTTTATTTTGTTCTTTCTTACTAGAAAATATACTTCGGAATACTTTAGAAAGTAATACGTACTACATAATTTTAAATTTTATAAAACTTAAAGTAGAAAAGAATACATTTTATTATAATTTACAGTGTCGGGCGGCTATACTGCCTCGTTGGTCTAGTGGTCCCAAGAGGGTTCGATTCCCGGGTCGGGCAAATTGTTATTGAGTTTTCTGTTGGGAAATTCTCAGTAGCAGCCCGGAGTTTGGAATCGTGCTCGGTAGATGGGAATAGGCTCACCACCTATTACGTGGGACAGTGGGTTAATATCAGCATTGGTGAATGGAATACGTATGATAAGCTTTTATAATAAGAACAATAAATAATTAATAAAAATAAATAACTAGCTCATAACTCTCCCACTGCAGGGCAAGGGTTTCTTCTCATACAGAGAAGACGAGCTTGATCACCACGCTAGCTCACTGCGGGTTGGCGATTACAGACTACCAAGTCCAGGTTTCCTCACGATGTTTTCCTTCACCGTATGTTTGTGATGTCTAGATTAACTAAGAAAGTACTTATGACATTGAAAAAGTCACATTGGTATATGCCAGGTTTGAACCCACAACCTGCGGCGCAGGAGGCGGGCCCGTAACCACTCGGCCACTACGACAAACTAATAAGAATAATAAAAAAACTAAATTAAAACTATAACAGTGCATCGAAATCTACATTAGAGACACTATTTAGAGATTTGACATTTAAATTTAAATTACAACTGACGCGGTGGCTTACTTAGAAATGTTTTTATAGTATTCAGGAATTTCTCCAATATAAGTTATGACATCATTTTATTTTATTGTATATTTAGTTAATTAATTTGATATAAGAATTTTGATACAGATTGACATAATGTTTTACCCTATAAGTTTTTTTCTTTTTTTTCTACTGAATTTGTATATTTTGCATGTCATGAGATATGACCAAACATGTAGGACATTTAGCTCTATTTAAGAAACTCTGTACCGTGTTTTATGGGCAAAAAAAAAATCTATTCTAATCTATTCAAAAAAAAAAAAAAACTATTCTATCCGCGTCGCTGTCAACTGGCAGCATACGAAAATGCTGGCAGCATTACTGCGTTGGACGGTGTTCACTATAAAGTAAATATCATTTCGATGACAGCCGCTTTGATGAATATGCCTGCACATCTTCCATTGCATTCACGCCATTGACTAGTTGGGTGGGTGGTCATAAAAACAACAAGCATAAAATAAAAAGGACGTATTAATCAGTTTATATCCTTCGCAAGTGTAAACAAACAATTAACTGGTCCAGGTTAGTTTATAAAATGATTTATGTGCTTTTGTAATCTTGTATTCTAATAGGCAATAACTCTTGGTTTAATGTTAAAAGCTCAATGAACAGTGCTCAGTACCTATACCATTTTATGTACAATAAGTCCTTGTTACATTACAACTGCAAGTTACTTCCCTATCCTTAAGGTGGTAAGTACATTTTTACTTGTACTAATAATTAAAAATCGTGCAATAATTAAGAGAGAGCCGACATTCCCGAAACGAATATTGGTAGGTCGTTGAACTATTTGTTGCGAATTAATTGATTAGGCATACATAGCCTTATTACACGACTGCCCGAAAAAAGGAGTGTTACGCTTTTATTAGGGTTCATGTATGTATGTTTGCGAGTTTCTTTATGCCACCATAACTTCTAAACGCCTGAATCGATTTAGATGTATGGGGTATTATTAGAATCCTTACATTATCCTGGGTAACTTAAGCATAAGATTTAAATAAATAGTAATAAATTAACTATGGTACACAAAAAGGTGTGAAATTAAAATAAATTGTTCATATAAATTACAGACGCGTGTTTTTTTTTTTTATAAATTTGATCTGTTTTTATTAAACTTTTAACTACTTGGTTAACGCTTTCAGTAACTGTAAGTAATAATTAAGATATTCATAGATCTGATTTTGAAATAAATATACATACACACAGTAATTTTTCCTCCTTCTTCCATTGTAGTAAACACTGACTACCAATTTACACTTTGAATAGTGTAAATACACACCTCTGAATTATAGCTAATTATAATTATTATAATTGACTTCGAAGATTTTATCTTACCTAGAAACATCAAAGAACCTCTCTTCCATATATTTCAATTTATACCCATACCACGCTTGGCTTTCACACTTAAAATTCTCCGATTCAAACACACCAATCCAAACATACTTACACAAAATTTCATTACCTGTTAAATTCGTAAGCACTTCCAAGAAATTAAAACATTTACCTTATCTCTCGATCAACCCTAATATCGATACAATCGGAACCCAAGCTCAACAAACTCGATTACCAAAAAGGCTACCAGAAGTTATCGTAGTAATCAAATACTTGGATCCTTATGCTATTAATAAAATCGCTGTTCCCACCGAGGCTTCCATTTTGGTCTGAATAGAGAAACATAAATCGTATGTGAATGCGTCTTGCACCTGGCATAGTGGAATGCGACCTCCGACGTGAGGGGTGGTCCAAGTTACGAGAGGTTCGAAAATGATCCTTTTTGTGGTGTCATGTGGAATACAAGAAATAACGTAGGTATGTAGTACACCATAAACTGGGCAAGATATTATTATTTATTAATATGTGAAACCTTATCCCCCTTTTTATGAAAATTATGCCGACGGAGGAGTATGAAATGTGGCACAGTTAATGTTTATAAAGAGAAGCAGTGCAGAAAGCAATTATTTTTATTTATTATGTATTAGAAATACATTAAATTAATAAAAATAAACATTACACAAACACTACCAGGCATTTAACACACACACACACACGTCATTTCAAATTTATAACTTAAATGAATTATGGTCGAATTTCAGTCAGTGCCACCATTTGTTTATTTAGATTAACATTTAGGCTCGGTTGCACCAATATATCTATCTATATAAATCCATAACCGACGAGTTATTTTATTATTTTATCAGCTTTTCTATGTAAATTCCGTGAAAATGACACAGTAACATGTTGGTTACGATTAAAGTTAATCGGTGCAACTGAGCCTTAAATAAAAGAGTTTGGATGTTTGGTATGAAAAAAACTTTCCTATTATATTATTTTGTGACAAA
Organism: Xylocampa areola; assembly: GCA_935421205.1. Lineage (NCBI taxonomy): Eukaryota > Metazoa > Arthropoda > Insecta > Lepidoptera > Noctuidae > Xylocampa > Xylocampa areola. The sequence continues at coordinate 7,269,140 of OW285225.1, read as the reverse complement.
TCAATCAGTCAATTATGGTCATCTTTTTCAATTAGTTATTGATCCCGGTTACTACTCACGTGCATTCTTCGGGTATGCCCGAATAGTAAACGCGCACGTGAGTATTAACCGGTGAACAATAATTAATATCACGAATGTTATTATTACATTTTTTTCAATGTTTCTTAAAAACACCGAACCGCAAAAAATGCTTGGGAAATCTATTAGTACATCTATTAGATAAACTGGATTGATGATTATATTCACAATCATTTAAAAGTAAATATCGTTTATTCGGTAAAATTGATATACAGTTTGAGTGCTGCAAAATTAATATATTAAGTTTACAAGCCGTTTAAAGGAACATTTATCAATTATCATGAAGTACAACCATAAAAATAATTACATACAAGTTCTATGGTATGCTGTAAATGTGATGCATCTCCGCCGGATGATACCGCTTAAAGCGAATTTAAATGAAATATTCGCTAATCAAACAACACGACGCTGTGAGCTTCGAAGATTGCAAAAAAATCAACAAGGCTCGATTAGTATTCCAATAAGAAGAAACAAATGCCTTCGTAATTTATTATACTTTCTGTTTGATTTATTATTTGGCTTGATTGACTGGCTATTTGCGTAGCTGCATTATTATTGATTATTATTATTTGCATTCCTGCAGTTCGTGTTATTTATTTGTTATTAGAAATTGTGTTTTTATCGTGAGTGTGTTTAAATAGACCAATCTTACAGTACACACACCCAGACCCGGAAAAATTTACTGTTTTTTTTTTATGCGGCGTTCGAACCTATGACACGGGGTGCAACATCCCTAGAATATTGCACCAATCTACCGTTAAATTTTATTAACTGAGACGTTTGTAATATCTCGTTCAATAAATTTCATGTATTTTGTTCATTAGTCTCGGCCTCTGCGATGCAAATCGCTACAGCATATGAATGTACTCGCTACCTCCTGTGACTTGTGCCATGATATGATTGTTACCGTGTGCAGTACAGTTCTTCAAAGCTTGGTCTCGGTATCAAGAAAATTATACAACATCCACCTGTCCGATAATAATATAATACGTATTATGGGCTTATGGGTATAACCAGGTACACTGATTACGCCACTATAATGCGGTGAGGACTGTTTTATGTAGCCTATGTTATAAAGGGGAGGACAGACACGTCTCCGTCACTGTTTATGTATTTGCACCTCGATGAAAATAATTGTACCTATGTGTGTACGGACGAGTAGATGTGCACTTTGGGCTGAAAATTGATTGCAAACTAAAGTTCATCTTAATTATATATGTAATAAAGTTGAAATTTATATGTTTAAGAATGAAATATTTGAGTGGTTGATCGGATTGATGAGTACTAGTTCTTGATACTTTATTATTAAGAGATTTCTATCTTATAAAATGCAGTCTAGTACCCGATCCATATTCTACTGAGTCACTTTTAATATAAATCTGGTCCTTGTGACCTAAGTTAATTTTTTTTCCTTAATCATGCTTTTAAGATAGACTTTTATATACCTAGTGCTATAGAATCATATCAAAAGCTTATAGAGATATTTCTAGAATGCGCAGATATATACATGAGAGAGTTGCATAGCCCCAGAGGAATCAATTTCGTGTTGTCTATGCAAGGGCTTTCACTAAGCAACCAGTATAAAATGTCTTTTAATCTTAGAATCCTTGGTGAAATCTGTGTAGCCACTTTGTATTTTGTATCCCAACTGAATCTTTATCAAAACATAAAAATTGAGTAAGCGCCACTGAAAATAACAACAAGTACCTAGTTCACATTGCCCAGATTTTTTTCTTAGAATCGCTTTCTCCTATAACTTGTACCACACCAATAAGTCTCACGATTGTTACCGCGCAGTTTACTGCTTCAGACTTGTTATTGCAACGATAGGTTTAACATACTGTTTGAACTACTTCGCGTTTACTGTGTAGATTGCACCGATAAAAGTTAATCAATTCTGACAGTAACACGATGATTGGAGGAATGATCGTTGTTGTGTTATATAGGGATGTTAGAAGTATTAAGGTACGGTATGTTTTCGTTGTTTGTCGTGATATAGATTCTAGATTATGTATTATTAAAGTTACAATATTAAATGGAAAAAGAATACGGTCGCGAACAGGATTCGAACCTGCGCCTCCCGGATAGATACTCCAGGCGCTCTGACCACTAAGCCATCTCGACCTCTGCTCACCACCGCGAATTCTTCTTCCATATTTTAACACGTCTTATGGCGACGACATTGCAATCAATTCAGTACTTATACATATATATACTTTCGGTCACTTGTATAAGTACTGAATTGATTGCAATGACGTCGCCATAAGACGTGTTAAAATATGGAAGAAGAATTCGCGGTGGTGAGCAGAGGTCGAGATGGCTTAGTGGTCAGAGCGCCTGGAGTATCTATCCGGGAGGCGCAGGTTCGAATCCTGTTCGCGACCGTATTCTTTTTCCATTTAATATTGTAACTTTAGAGTTCGCTAAGCATGCGTTAATGCTTTTTCAAAGACATATCTTGAATTATGTATTATTTTTGTTTGAATTGTGAAATAAATGGGCTTAAGATCTAACGGGACTTGTTTGGTATTCCGTACATTCCTTCGTGAGTTTTGGTCTACCATGTTATCAAGAACAAGCTAAATTGACGAGCATGCATGCAGGTAATAAACATAGATGAAAGAAAGTGGGGTGTCAAAACCGGGGCACATGTAAATCAATAGTCTTTATTTACAATTTTTCAAGGAATCCTTGAAAAATAATAGACACGGATGGAGCTTGAACCCAATAGTCTTTCCCTACCCCAACCGACATGAATAGTAGTATCATATAGGTTTTATTACTGATGTATTACAAGTACTGAATTGTCCATTCGTCTGATATGAATATTTAATTTTAAGCTCCATATAAGATAAAAAGATAATCAATTAAAAAATTAAAGCACGCATGCCATATGTGAATAAATTTTTATATTCCACTACTTTTTGTGTACGATAGCTACTTTATATATATTTTTTAAACTTTACTAGACTATGTTACCCGGGACAATGTAAGTATTCTAAATATACCACACGAAATCGGTCCAGGCATTTAGAAGTTATGGTGGAATAAGGAAACTGAGAAACATACATGCTTACATACATTAACCCTAAACACAACATTCCTTTTTTGGGCAGTCGTGTAAAAAGTTGGTATTTTTACAAGAATTTTAAAATCTTCTTTCAAAGTTACAAAGAAAATTAAGGATTGTTTAGCAAAACTAGAACAATTGTTGATTGGTATGACTTTAAATTAAAAACAAATGACGCGCATTTCTTTTTAATTTATAGAAGCGTAGGCAAAACTATGTCACGTATTGCAGTAACTTTTATGTTTATATATAAGTCTATCGTTAGTTCGAATCCTAGCAATAAGTAAGTCTAAAATTCTATGACGAAAAATGAGAACAAAAGAAAAATCCTACATCTCTTTCATAGCCAATATATTAGAACGTTCCAGGCAGATTGCCAATAATAGCGTAGAATTTACCAGAACATTTTGCTTTTGTATAGAATAAGTTATAAAAGTATGTTGTTCTTAAAGTTTTACGTACACGCTCGTGGTATACCGTAGAACTACTTTGAAAAGATGTATGAGAGAATGAAAGATGGCGGACGTGAGAATTTATAATTTAACTAAGTATTGTAGCAAGTTGCGTTCTTTAAATCTACCTGGTTACATAACATAGCATCACGCCGTTATTTCACGAAGTGGTAGGTGGTGTACACAATTTCCACGTTTCACCAATGCTGTTATGAGGTCCCATATGGTGATGAGCCTTTTGCAATTTATCGGGCACAATCCCAAACTCTGCTAACAATTTCCTAACAGAAACACTCAATAACACTTTGGTCGACCTTTTTTTTAAGTGTGGAAAATCTATCATGCAGGCTGTGTCGGTCTCCCACCTCCTCTAACCTTTACCGGGGTCGCGGGGTTGTAGCTGCGTAACACTTTGCGCGACCTAAGAATCAAATCCAAGACCTCATGCTTAGCAGTCACGCTTAAGACACCTTAACCAATGAGGCAGTTTTCAACAAAAGAAAAAAGAAAATATTAGCCCTTACAAGTCTTCGTAACTCAATACAATGTCGTGGTAGCAACCCTATTGCCTTCACATTGAAAAAGGAAAATGAAATTTGTCATCATCCTTAGCAATTGTCTGAAAGGGACTGACATACGTTGAGTGTGCTATTTGCGCTTTTTTATTTCAGTTTCTTTCGTAACGCTATTATATTCATAAACAAAAAAAAAAATTAAGGTACCTATTATCACAGTCCTGTATTGTTTCGAGTTCTTCTTCTGATCTATTTGTTTCGGATGTGGTTCTGATAAGAAATTCCTAACATAGTCCTCTCCGTAGCCATTTAATGACCTGCAGTTTGGTGATCACCTGCATTGTGAGCAACTATATTTCCGCTCCATATATCATGACGGGTTGGACACACTGTTCCAAAATACTGCGCTTCACAACATAACATAGCATTACGCTTGTTTTCCCCGAAAGGATAGGCAGAGGTGTACAGGTTATACACCAAAATTTCACCGATGCTGTTATTAAGTTCCATGTGCCCGGACTGCAACTGAGAATTTCCTAAAATAAAAATTCAATACTATTTTGCCTGACTCGGGAATCGAACCCGAGACCTCATACTCAGCAGCCGCGCTTGAGACCACTAGACCACCGAAGCAGTCGAGCAAAGAGGCGCTTCAGAACTGCACAAGCACAAAGAAAACCTTAGCAGAGTAGGTACACTACAAAATACAATGTAAATTATAACATTATCAAAAGCACGGCTGTACTAAATCACGATAAGCTAAACACTGCTATTTTATCACGAACTAGATGTTTATGATAGCCTTAATGTACCCACTGCACTTGCATTTGACCGCGTTAAATAATTCCGAGAGATAATCTCTAATACAGCTACTGATAGAATTATTGCACACGAATGAATAGCTTGGATACCGGCCAAAACTCAAAACGAAACGAACAGGCCCTACAACCTTTCAAACGATATTAATATCCAATATAAAACCTATAAAGTTCAAATTTCATTGGACTGTATCCCAAATTATAGTACAAGCTAATTTCGACCCAATCAGCGAGATTATAGGATCTCTTTTCTTTAATCCTCTTTTAGCTGCAATTACGAATAAAGAAAGGAACGGCCAGGAAGTATGGGCTCCTAAAAATAAAAAAAGTAATTTGCAACGAACTTAATGCAATTTACTTGGGCTTAATTTTGATAGACGCACCTTTTCGCAAGATTCAGAGTGGAAAGCTGAGAATTAACGCTAAAACGTGAACAGTTAAAGATACCAAAGGCTTTTTCGTACATGAAACGAATCACAGACACACACGTTTTAAGTTTATTTTTTTATTTTTATTAGCATATATATACATTTGACCGTCATCTCACCTGATGTTAAGCGATAATGCGGTCTACGATGCAGCACGCTTGCCTAGAAGAAACCGATTCACTCGTGTCTTGAAGACACTCAGATTGTATCTATCGGGGAAGACCCACTCCGGCAGCATATTCCACTGTTTCGCGGTTCTTATAATGAACGTGGAATCAAAGCGCTTCGTTCGGGTTTTAGTATATCAACCATGAGCTGGTGGCGCCTTTTCTTGCTTCTGGCCGTCCGATAACAATAAGGGCTGGGGGAAATTAGATCATGCAGATCTGAAGCACACTCTCCGAAATGTATCGATAAACTAGCATCTTTACGCCGAGTGTATGTTAAGTGATTTATTTTAATTTTTATTTCTAAAATGTCGGTAAATGGTCTAATTGAAATAAATAGCATCACGCATTTATCCCCCGATGTTTCACCATTGCAGTAAAGTCTCATGTACCTAATAGGTGTTAAACCTATTGCTTTTAATCAGGCATAGTTCCAAAGTTCAGGCTGCTACTGAGAATTTTCTAACAGAAAAATTCAATAACAGTTTGCCCAACCCGAATCGAACCCAGTCGCCGTATACTACGTATCTATCGAGCACAATTCCGAACTCCATTTTGCGACAGAAATTTTTGTAACAAAAAAAGGCCAAATAGGACTGCCCAACCCGGTAATTAAACCCAGTACCTCGCTCAGTAGTCGTGTTTGCGTCCACGGCCACTACGAATATTAAGGGAGTTTCTTTTCAGCCTATTAGATTAAAAAAATCTTATGTAAGGTTTGTAGTACTGTCAAAACATGAAGTATTTTAAATGCATAGTAATAAGCAATATTAAATACTTATTAATAGAACCTCAAGAGCCATTCAATGCGGGAGGGTAGCAAGCCAAATATAGACGATGTTATTAATAATCTTTTATTAAATACCTTACACACTGTAGTCGCTGCGGTTTGCGGTCGGCGTTATAATTCCGGGACGAATTTTAACTCATTTCATTTACAATTGGCGTGGGTATTAATAAAGGATTCGTAATTAATCTCCATTAGGTGTTACGCTAATAAGTTTCTGTTATTAGGTATCTCGTTTATGGTCATTTTGTAAACGGTTTAGAAATAAGCTGCGTTAATTTGGGTCCTATTAATTATTGTGATTCATAAAGGTTTGAGATTTATATGTTTTCTTCGGGAAATTCCATAACGTATTAATTATTGTTTCGTTAAGTTGTATTATAGGAGATAAGCAGTGCCAATGTACATATAAACTTTTCTTGCGCCAAGCAGGATTCGTGATCTCATTTAGGTATGCTTATGTCGCTTGTTAGTATTCTTCTCTCGTTTTTTGTTTCTTCTCTCCAGTGAAGCACTAGGAAGCGGTGAAGGGTGGGCGTTTTGGGGGACTGTCTTATTGTTATGTATAACTTTCTAAAAGTACCATTTCTAATGGTCTAATTTGAATAAAGATATTTTGATTTTTGATCTTCGTTGTGTTATGTTTTCCTAATGTTAATTCTTTTTAACTTATTTACTTGTCAAATGAAATATAACGTTATTCGTTTTAAAAAGTAAGAACAAGTAAGAACTTGTTGAGATTTTAAAACGAATAACGTTATATTTCATTTGACAAGAATGGTTATTTTTTTAAAACATTACGTTTCTTTCCCTCTCTAGAAAATTATAACTGTATCGTGGGTGTGTTTACAAACAAATAATTTCAGACTCGGAACAATTATCTGTAGATCATACAAATATATGTTACGTGCAGGAATCGAACCCGTGATGTACGGCGCAGCAGCCGATCTCTAGACCACTGCACTAATCCGCTGTCAATGTCAAATTTTGGTATCGAGTATTAAACTGACCAAAATAAATTTGACAGTATCGGAAAACATGACACTTTCAATTTTTTTTTTCAATGTCCTCTTGCAGAAACCCAGAGGGGTTTTGTCTGCGTAACCGGACAATATCTAAGGCGAGGCAGTTTGATACCTCCAGCCAGAGCATATTTTAAAATACTACAAACTAAGCAACAGCGCTAAGGGCGTCCCCTGCAGGACACGAGCCTCGGCTTAGGGCGTTGCTGGGGAGACAACGAGGGCCTAGCTTGATCATATCAGTTTCTTCATTATTAAGGGATGAATTTAAAGCTACTGGCTCGGCGCGGGCAGGCTCGAGCAAGGGTCGGAGCGGACATGATGAGCCATTTCGCGACGGACGCGGAGCTCGCCGGTGAGGTCTATAACGAGGCAGTCGAGCGCGTCGGAGTGTGCTTGTGATTTTGTTAGATTCTTGAGCTACAGTGATCCTATCATCGGGTCTAAGGAGAGCGTGACGGACACTTTCAAAGTAGTCACCGTGGTGGATGAACCTCTACAACTTGCCTGCGTACCTATTGCCTATCTCGGTTACCAACCAAATTGATGGAAACTTATAGTACATTGCGTCGTAAGTTTTTAATATTTTTGCTCATTATAGACAAGCTGTAACACACGACGCAATGTACTACAAAGTGTCTATCAATTTGGTTGGTAACCGAGATAGCCAATAGGTACGCTGATCCGCTTTATCCACCGTGTAAAGTAACTCGCTACTAATAACTAACCCAGAGTAAACGTGTTCTCAGTGACGTAGAGTTTCTTTTTGGTTTTATTGGCTATGACTGCTAGAATCTTGACAGACAGATTGGGGTTTTGTATTAAAATGCCCTAAAACCTTCTGTTCTACTAACCTATCTTTTATTATTCAAGTACGGTAGGCTGCACGACGGTGGTAACTAAACCATTATAAGCTGGCCTCGCGTACAATTGGTACTCACTACTATGATAGGCTAGATGAAGGTCAAAGTGGTATTGACGTGCAGTCTACTGTACCAAGGCAGATACCGCTACAGTTGTATAGCTTGTACATAATAACATAGCATCACGCCTATATTCCCCGATGGGATTTGCAGAAATGCACATAGTCGTACCTACAACCATATTTCACCAATGCTATAATTAAGTCTCATGTAAAAGGTGGTGAGCCTATTGCTATCTACCGGGCACAATTCCATACTCCTTGCTAGTACTGAGAATTTTTTAACAGAAAAGTCCAATATTGCTTTGCCCGACCCGGGAATCGAACTCGGCAACTCATGCTCAGCAGTCGCGCTTGGGACCACAAGACTAACGAGGCAGATGTAGCGTATAGCTAGAAATATTAATATAGGTACTATCGCGGACACTCCCGCCTGACCACCACTAAGTTCATTTTCGCTTGTACTAAAAAGATAGAAGCGCTCTGTAGCCCCGCCAAGGTCAAATTAAATCGTCCTTAAAATTTTAATTCACAAAAGGGAGTACACGTGATGCATCTATAAGCTGCGCAGTGCAGATTGCAACTAATTATGTTCTCGCTTTCCTAATAGGCGAACACTTTAAGGGAGCGTGACAAGGAGCAGGATTTACACGAAAAAAAAATTAAGTGGTCAGGCGGAAAAGGCCGCGATAGTACATGTTGTAAAGCACTATGTTTAAGTATAAATTAAAAATTTGATCGCCTTCAAAATAGGTCTATATCTAATTATCGATGTGTAGCAGTGTAGGTACATATTATAAAGGCTAAAATATTTTCCAATCCAAAATTTTATTAACTATTGCTCAACCGGAAAGTAAAATGCTCTCAATAAAAGAAATAATAATTATAAGACTTTAAAAGAGAAACGCATAAAAATCCTATCAATCATCGCAACGTTTTAACACTGTTCGTGTGAAGACTTCTTATAGCTAAGAAATTAAAAGTCTCGTTGACAGATGCAAGTTGTACTCAATGATGGGTCTGTTATGGGTATTTTTTATTGCATTTTGTCCATATAAGTGATTCTATAAATAAAGGTATAATAATGCTGAATGATTTCCCGTCGTAAAATATTTTATTTCTCTAGGAAATACCGTGTGAAATGTGGCGGCGTAATGCAATAACCATTACGTTATGTTTCAGGATAGAAAAGATAAATTAACAACTTACCACTTAAGTTCATATTAAATAACTTGATGAGGATTCAATGTTGAATTTTATTAATTTACTGTCGACCCGCCTCGGCTTCGCACGGGTAGTAAAACCTCAGTGTCACACATCAGCCAAAAAATAACAATTGTAATTATTCGCTTCGAAAGTCTGTTTATTATGGGGCCTCTTGTAGTTAACCCGTTGGGGTTTGATTTGTTTAACCGAACAATAGCTATGGTGAGGCAATTTGATGCCTCCAGCCAGAGCATATTTTTTTAAACTACAAACTAAACAACTCAGCACTAAGGGGGTCCCCTGGGGGAGGTGAGTCTGACAACTAGAGACAAGCTAGTTCAAATCAAAGGGAAATGCACGTTATTTTTGTGTAGGCCATCTCGCAGGTCAACCTAGGAGGTTGTCGACTGCTTAACCGGGCTTTTCTGTGGTTGCCTTAATAATTTTAAAGCCCCCAGCCAAGGCATTTAACTTATAAACTAAGCGACATCACGCTAAGGGCACCCACCTGCGGGGTACGAGCCTTGGCTCAGGGTGTCGTTGGTGGGAGGACAGCAAGGGACTGGCTGGTGGCTGGATCCGATGCAAATGATTATTATTATTAAGGGACGAATTTAAAGCTACAGGCTCAGCGGCGCGGGCTGGCACGAGCAAGGGTTGGGGTTAACAATTATGGACACGTCGCGATGCGCCTCGACGGCGGCCCGTTTTTGTGTACTGTACTGGTGGCCCTACAGCTTTCTTAGCGGAGGGTCATAGCGTCGTCGTGATATGAGTGTGAATGCCTAGGCCTGCGAATCCTACTGATAGTCCTACGGCATTGGTGAACAATAGTATGCATACCAACATTTCGTAATGCCGTTATGTTAAGTACGAAGAAATTGTACATACATTTTTATCTCTTACTAATAATAATATCCGCTATATCTAACCAGCCTTCGTTATTCGTTTAATGATTAAACTGTCTCAAGTGTAGTTATTAAGCCTAGAACTGGTATATCTAGTTTGGAAGGAAATTCATTTATAAATAGGAACGTTAGAAAGGCAATAGCGACTGTATCCAGCTCAGGAATAGCTGTGAACTAAAATGGGTGTGTAATAGCGTTGAATTTCTGAAGCCCTACTTGGTTCCGCTTACATAACCCTAAACAGTGATGTCTGGACTTTAAAAGAGACTTTGATCTCCGAGTTTATTTCGGCATTTCTTCTCAGAGGTAGTCAGAGAACAATAACGCCTTCTAGATAAAGAGTGACTTGTAAAAGAGTTGTTCAAAGAACTTGGGGGTTACTCTTGAAGTTAATACCAATTCCAATCTAAATTCTATATTAAATCAATGTTATTAAACTATGTGTTATTCTAATATAAATTTACCTACATCATAGTTATCTAAATTTTAAAGCATGTTGGCTTATAAGTATCCCTATTATATAATCATTTTCAAGACATTTTTGCATTTAAAAGTACGAACTGACATAATTATTTGCAATGTCAATTGGGCAGATTTTGGACAGACTGTTTACAGAATAATCAATTTGAATCACAAAAATTATTTATCCGGAAGGCGCAGGTTCGAATCATGCTCACGACCGTATTCTTTTTCCAAAAATGATTCTTTAACTATTACTGTTGCAATGGATCTGTTTATGTGGCTAAGAGATGATGTTACACCTTTAATATTTTACGCGAAGGTTCTATTGTTGAGCCTCCTAAGAAACAGTATCGAAAAGGCGTATTTTGTGACGCGTGTTTTTGACAAGTATCCGTAAAGCACGTTTTAGAATATTGATATGTGTATCTACAAGTGATGAATGAAATAAGTAACAATAAGATATTTGAAGTAGGCACGCGCTACAAATTGTGCCAGCTGTAAATTTCATAATAATTTAAATTTAAACACTGAATAACGATAAAAATTATTACTAGGTATCCAAGAAACTTTCTTCATAATCTTCAAAAACCTTGAGTAATCCAATCTCATCCAAAACTTGTTAACGTTGTTATACTTACATTATACCTAAATATTTCATCCAAATTCATACAAATGAAACAGTTACATAAATCTTAGACTGTTTGGGAATTAGGAGAAACAGTCACAGACTAAAATCCATTTTTATTTGTAAAACCCCAGGAGACGTGACTAGGTCCAACATGAATAGAGATAGATTACTCCAAGCGAACTCCAGAATAATCTACTTCCTTAATTTCATGCCAGAATTTACATAGAACGGATGCAAATTCACGTTATGCGTCATTCTAGAAACATGCAAGAATGTAAGAATTACGATTGAAGAATAAAAATATAATCCAAACTAATTTTAGTGTCATACAAATATTAAAAATGTGAATGTTTGTTACTCAATCATGTAAAAACGGCTGAAGGGATTAGGATGAAGTTTGGGTTTAAGAAAGATTGGACCTTGGAGGGGGACATAGGCTACCTTTTGTAGGGCAGACAAAGTTGTGGGCACCAGCTACGTAATTAAAAATATAAAAATCTTAACTTCTTCTTCTTCTTAGCTTATCGATCGAAATTTAAATTGTATCAGCCCAAACCCTGCTATGACAACCGCATTGTCAATAGCGTCTACGAGGTCATTTCACGTGCAGGTATCGGGACACACACACAGGCCATGATGTCAAGTGTTCCATCGTTTGTGGAACAGCACCATACCAGTACCATACCTGCACTCCAGGTTGGAATCTTTTATGTATCTCAACCGGAGCAGATTTTCCTTACTTCGGCTTAATCTTAACTAGTAACTTCTTCTGTTATTTAGTACGTTTGAATGCCAAATTGGCCTAAACGTAATATAAGAAATATAATTCTACTGTGTATAGGTACATGTGCTTCAGAATTGAGATGACTTTTATGAAGGGCAAGTTATTTTAATTTTACTTATGTATTGTTTTAGGTGTTGTACTAATATTCAAAGCACGTTTAATGAATACGTTTGCTTCCCATCAACAGACAAGCGTTGTTTTACCTTACTTCGACGATGTCTTCCTGACAAAATATTGTAACAGGATATTTGTGTCATTGCTTTTATTGTCTAATGGAAACATTTCTATGTTCTGACATACTTCAAAAACGCATTTGGGCATATGAAACTAACAAAATGCACCATTATTGCTGGAAAGAAAAAAATGTGATGCTGGACGAGATTTTCTGTTCGACATTAAATTTACTGCACAACTTGTCATGTTGGTTAAATTATAGTCACTGAATAGATCAGAAGACGTATTAATGTGGAAGAAGTATCAATGCGCAGCGCTGGAGTATTCGTCTTGGGGGCACAGGTTCAGAACCATTATGTATATATCCAACCACAAATTGAATATTAGGAGCCAAGTATATATGCAAAAGAAGATTACAATTACCCTCTACTCTTCTATACAATAAATTAACAAGACACGTTAATATATTAACACGAATATTCATAAACTACCACGGATACATCTTAGTACTAAAACTTATTTCACCTACCAACTACAGTATGAATATTCATAGAATTTTATTCATGAATATAACCCATGCAAATTGCGGCACCCGTATAATTTAATTGAGCTCTTCCTACACTAGAGCTTAAATTAGCTAAAACTATTCAAAGAATCTGCGGACGGAGGGTAGATAGACTGTCGGGATTATTGCGAATAAGAAATTGCTAAGGCGTCAGCTCTGACATACGAACCGACAGATTGACGCACAAATCATACATTTTGGGGGCTGAGTTGTCCGCGTCCGTAGGAGTGCACACTTAAAATGGAATCCCTACACGTGGCCCCTGGGTGGTGCAAAACAGGCAACACAACTCTGGTGGGAGGCTTCGGCCGCGGCTGGTTACCACCCACTGGATGAAGCCATGCCGAGAAGCGACCTAGTAGTGTTTCGGGATGTAGTCTCGTGCAACCGTTATGGGAGGCGGGTCTGGGCAGTGCCATAAACTCCCCAACTATCGTGCACCCCAAATCTATCCACTCTACTTAAGAGTGAATAGATTTGTTCTGGATCTACGCGCTCCATCCTTGGAGACACCGTCACTTACCATCAGGCGAGTTGGAGGCCAAACGTTGATCCATCTTTAAAAAAAAAACGTATTTAATCATTTAAAAAGGAGTGTTATGTTTTAAGTTCTTATTTATGTAGGTTTGTGGGTTTATATTCGACCATAACTTGTAAACGCCTGAACCGGTTTAGATGTATGGGGTAAGTAAGTCTTACCACGAGACATCGTGTTACTTACTCAGTAACTAGGTTGTTGAGGTTAGATAGGCAGTTGTTCCATGTGAAATTCTGGTATTCGGTTAGACTGGAATCCGATCCAATGTACTTGAGAAAAGGCTAGGCCGATTGATTTAATTTAATCAAGGAGCTTCTTGCAAAAACAATAAAACGATACAAATTAATATCTTACATTAACTCAGTGATGTTCACAATATGCCAAATATTATAATAAAACCTAGCCATCAATTGAGTTAGTCTGCAACTGCTTCAAATAGTTTTCTAAACTTGTTTATTACGTAATAGGTAGGTATTGTTTCAAAGGCTAAATTGGATATCTAATTACCCTTTTGTCCTAGATCCTTTGAAAGTACCCACACAGATTTATTATATAATCTGTATTAATTTGAGAGATCGACCCACGACCTCACCAAGTAATTAGTCTTTCATTAAGACCTCCAATTCGAAACTAGCCTATAATTACTAATAGACAAAAAACCCAAGTGCACTGAAAAGAGAGAAATACGATGAAAATGGAGAAACGAAAATACTTTTCCAAAAATTATGATATGCAGTCGGAGGCATATTCTACGGTCGACATCCGTTACATTCTAGATTCGGATCCCAGTCGGGATTTTTGTTTATTAATAACTAGTTTTTGTTTATGAAAACATCGTGACGATACCTGGACTTGGTAGACTGAAATCGCCAACCCGCAGTGAGCTAGCGTGGTGATTAAGCTCGTGCCTTCTCTGTATGAGAAGAGGCTCTTGCCCTCCAGTGAGACAGTTATGAGCTGGTTATTTAATTTAAATTTAATTTAATAATTAGCTGGTGCCCGCGACTTCGTCTGCGTGACAAAAAGTAGCCTGTCCTCCTCCAAGGTCCAATCTATATCGTTGCCAAATTTTATTACGATCCGTTGAGCCCAGAGTTACTTTCGCATTTATAATATTAGTATGGATTTGTTTTATTCAATACTTTTTAGTTTCGAACTAATTTAAATGTACTTCTTTATAGTTTGCGTCGATATAGTAGCATTAAAGTATTTTAACGTATATGTATTCGAAATTTGCTATTTATTTGCTATATGTCATTTGATACCCATATTTTTATAAAAACTAAATATTTTTTTAATCGCTCTCTCTCCCCATTTGTAGACGCCATATTTAAATATTATTATAGCCTATGACATTCCTGTATTTCATAGTATTTAAAAATTCGTGAAGCTGTTTAGGCTGTAGGCCGTGCCCCGTGCCAAAAAAAATGACATACATACATACACTCGATAAACATAAACATCCCTCTGTGTCAGTACTAAAAATTAAAATGAATGTGTCACACGAAATGTATTATATGAATTCAATATAATCCTGCCAAAATGTTAACTTCCCCTGACTTAATAGGAAGGATTTGAGGAAGAATTAAGAACATTGAAACCAACTTTGTAAGTCCAACTTCGTCCCCGTATCTCACACTATGCAAAACTTAAGACTGTACAGCTTTGTATTTTACGAATTATCTTTTTGAATGGATCTTCTAGTTTCAAAGATGTGCTTTCTCATCGAAATATTTGAGCCTCTGTCTTTTGCCAGGCGAGTAGACTTCGTAATTCTTCATTGTCCAAGTAGTTGTTAATTGATAATCATCTACCTGTATGATTTCTGCTGGCTTGATGAGTTTCCCAAACTTTGCCTTTGAAAGCCCATTTCGTAAGTTCTTAAGAGATTAAGTTCGTTATTTATTCTTTGTTACTTATCTGTTTTGTTGTTTATTAAAGTTAACGTCTGTTTTGGCGAAGAAAAACATTTCTTATTTTTGTTTAAAAATGTAATGGACAAAGTAAATGAACAGCAAAAAAGCTTTTCTCAATAATCCGAATTATGTCTACACTTTTTTTTGTATTTATACTTAATCTTTCTTTCGTGTAGTTTAAAGCCGAACCTGTGTCAGATTTCTTAAAAGTAACTATGACTCTTAGGAGGGTCCGGTTCTCCCCCACTGCGCCGCTCGGGAATGTAATACACGAACGGGTCGGTGCGGGGACGGGGTTCCGGACTTTCTGGCTGCGGGGCGTATGGACATGGCGGTACGCTACTCCAAACCGCAATGGTCTAACGACTGGACGAGTCGAGTTGCTCACGTGTGTGGATGTGCACCCGTTCAGGAGCTGCTATCGAATGGATGGGAAAGTGTACTCCATACACGGCAATGGATCTGAGTGGTTAAGTCGAACTATCCTGACGCCACAAAGGTCAACTCCTACCCTCGGCCTGCTCGCGGCGCCGCTGCCAAAGCCAACGAGGGGGGGGGGGGGGCGACACACCAAACGATGAAGTGATAGCAGTCATTGACTTGAAGCCGCCTCAGTGTGTACCCTAATTAAAATCAGAGGTGCATCGCGTATACCACCCCGTCTTTGACTGAGAATGACAGTCCAGGGGAATGGTTAGCCTAGGGGCCTTTCTCCGAGCATCTGAGAAAGGAGCGCGGCACACATTAATGTGTGAAGACCTAGGTCGCTTGGGTTGGAATTCCCCAAGTGCCCCTATGGAGGTCGTAGACCTCAAGTCTAGCAGTTGGTAAGGCTGGGGCGTAGAGGACAACTGTGGGCGAGCCTGGCGGTCGGGTTAGCAGCCTGGCCGCTGTAGGATTTAAAGCACGCTTTTGACAATTTAAGAAAAAGTCAAACCCCCCGGCTTCCACAGGAGCTGGGGGCCGTGACTATAAATCCTTCTCCGGTCGCTCGTCCCGCGGCTCAGTCGAGTCGGGGGGTGGGTGATTGGACATGTCCGGACTGTGGGCGACAGTTCAGCACCAAAATAGGGTTGGGCGTGCACAAGCGGCGCGCCCACCCTATGGAGACCAACGTCGAGGCTGCTCCACCGCAGGTGAAGCGGAGATGGCACGACGAGGAGGTGGAACTCTTGGCCCGGACGGAAGCGCGTCTGGCTAGAGCTGGAGGCAGTGCCATTAACATAAACATGGCCATAATGAGGGAGTTGCCTAGCTTGGGGCGCTCCCTAGAGGCGATCAAGGGGTACCGGAGAAAGGAAGCATATAAGATCCGGGTACAAGAGTACCTGGCCCAGTTGGCCCAGGCTCCTTCTCCGAGTACTCCTGGGGAGGCATTAGTGCCTGGGGGCACCCCGATCGCTGGCACTGCTGATAGCTCGACGCCAGAGCGGCTTCCGGTTAGGCTGGAACCACCATCCGAAGGTGTGCTTGTCTCCGTAAACCTGCCAAACCGGACCCTGCCTGAAGTACCAGACCACGCCAAAATCGTCGAGGAGCTCTTATTGAGTGCCGAGGCGAGGATGGCGCGGAGTGCAAAAGGTGTGGGACGGAAGGGGCAGCGTACGCGTTGCGGACAAGGCCAGGAGAAGACACAACCTGCTGCAACAGCTAGGTTGTCTGCGCGCAAGCGGCGCAGGATGGAGTACGCGAGGGTGCAGGAATTGTACAAGACCTGCAGGTCTAGAGCTGCGGCCGAAGTGATTGATGGCCAGAGCCGGGGTGTCAGGCACAGTCTTGGTGAGTTGGAAGCCTATTGGCGACCGGTCATTGAGGCGGTGTCGGACGCGCCGGGACCCACACCGGAGGCTCTGAGCGCTTTACGGCGTTCGGAACAGTACGGGGGTTGCCGAGATTACTCGCAGCTGTGGGCGCCTTTCACTTCTGAGGAGGTGAAGGCGTGCCGCGTGGACAACAAGTCCGCACCGGGTCCCGAGGGAATTCTCCCTGGGGCTTGGAATACGATTTCTGCTGAGACCCAGGCGGAAATATTCACCGCTTGGCTGATGGCTGGTGAGGTCCCAGAACGACTTAGGAGCTGCCGGACGGTATTCGTGCCAAAGACAGAGAATCCTGCATGCCCTGCGGAGTATCGGCCGATTTCGATCGCGTCGGTGCCCCTCAGGCATATGCACTCGGCTTTGGCGCGAAGGCTGGAGGTTAGTTGCCCTCCCGATGCACGACAGCGCGGATTTATCCGTGCCGACGGTACACTCGAGAATTCGGCTGTACTGGACGCGGTGCTGGGAGACTGTCGGAAGAAGTTGCGTGAATGCCATGTTGCGGTGCTGGATTTTGCCAAGGCGTTCGACACAGTGTCCCATGGGGCGCTTGTTGATCTGCTGAGGAAAAGAGGCCTGCCTGAGGGGTTCTGCAACTACGTTGCGAGGCTGTATGAGACGTCCGAGACTGTCTTGGTCGTCAATGGAGCCCGCAGCGGTCCGGCAAGAGTTGGACAGGGAGTTCGTCAGGGAGACCCGTTGTCGCCGTTGTTGTTCAACCTGGCGATGGACGTGATTCTAGCGGACCTACCGAGGGAAGTCGGCTACAGGTTGGAAACCGAGCGAGTCTCGGCTCTGGCCTACGCCGACGACCTAGTCCTGCTTGCAGGTTCAAAGGTGGGACTGCAATCCGCCATCGACAGTGTTTGGCGCAATGGAATGACGATGGGCCTCTATGTCAGTCATGCCAAAAGCGCAGTGCTTTCGATGGTGCCGGACGGAAAGCGCAAGAAGCTGCATTACCTCGTCGACCGTACCTTTAAGGTGGGGAGGCGGTGGTTGAGGCAGGTGAATTGCGTGGAACGTTGGCGCTATCTAGGCGTAGACTTCCAGGCTGCTGGATGCGTTACGTTAGAGCACGACATCAAGATAGCCTTGAATAACATCACCAAGGCGCCCCTAAAGCCGCAGCAGCGGCTCGAAATCATAAGGGGTCACCTGATTCCGAGGTTCCTGCACGGTCTCGTGCTAGGAACCATAACGGATGACAGGTTGAGGATGCTCGACGTACAGATCCGGGGTGCAGTAAGGTCGTGGCTGCGGCTACCGAAGGACGTGCCTGTCGGGTACTTCCACGCAGCTACCACGGACGGCGGCTTGGCGATCCCGTCGCTGAGAACTTGTGTGCCGGACCTCATTCACAAGAGGTTCGGCCGCTTGGACTTGTCGCGATGGTCAGTGGCCAGAGTCGCCGCCAGATCCGATAGGATCCGAAGGAAGCTGCGATGGGCCGGCAGGCAACTTCAAAAGTTCACGGCTGAACATCCCGAGACTGGGGAGCGGACGACCGCGATGCATTGGCGTGAAGCCCTGCACGCTTCAGTGGATGGACTCGAGTTGAGCGAGTCACCACGTGTTCCCGCGTCCACTAAGTGGATTAAGGAACGGAGCATGCAGCACACTGGCCGAGACTTCGTGCAGTTCGTGCACTGTCACATAAACGCGCTCCCGTCGCGAGTACGCAATACGCGGGGGCGCAGAGATGGTATGGCGTCGGAGTTGAACTGCCGTGCAGGATGCATGGTTAGGGAGACGACGGCACATATCATCCAACAGTGTCACAGAACACACGGCGGCCGTATCGAACGCCATAATTGCGTTGTGGACGTCGTTAGCTCCAAGATGGTTGAAAAGGGGTGGACGGTAGTGAAGGAGCCGCACGTCAGGACCGCGTTGGGTCTGCGAAAGCCTGACATAGTCGCAGCAAGGAGTGGTGTGGGAGTGATAGTGGACGCACAGGTGGTCTCGGGCCAGCGCCGACTTGATGAGCTTCATCGTGAGAAGCGTAATAAATACGGTAATCACGTGGAGCTCGTCGAGAAAGTAGGCGGCATACTAGGACTACCTTGTAAAGAGAGCGTTCACTCGACTTCCTGCACACTGTCCTGGCGCGGCGTGTGGAGCGCGAGCTCTTATAAAGAGCTCAAGCGTTATGTCGGGCTTGACGAGGCCACATTGTCACTGCTCCCATCGTTGGTGCTGAGAGGTTCTCACATGAACTGGACAAGGTTCAATCGCCTGACCAACAGGGCGACTGAAGCGCGGGCCGAGTGACCGGGGCCTGTGGAGGGGCTGACGTCGGGCCCAGGGGTTGATTCCTCACCTGCTCGGCAGACATGTCGATGCATTACCTTTTATTTGCGTAACACCATCAACCTCGCCCCAACACCTTTGCCGGCGTAATACCGATTTGCTAGGTGGCGGTATGGGGACGGTGGGGGTCCCGCCACAACAATCCATGATGATTTACAGTCGTTTTGAGTCACTATGGACGCAGGCATGACAGATCGGCTTACAATTGCCCGAAGGCCTCTTATTTGCGTTAAAGAGTTTTATTCTCATAATATTGACAAGAACCGGGGCCAAGGGATTAATGTTTCGTCCAAAGCACCACTACTGTTGTACAATGTTATGTGAAGAATTTCTTCGGTCCCATATTCTATTATTTAAGTTTCATGCTTGGCTTAAATACAACACTTTCAACATTTACTATACAGTCCGCCCAGGCTTCCTTATTAACACTCCTCTCATTCCGATCTTTATCGCTGTCATATGCAGCTTCATTGACCATATCAGTAGACTTTATCCCAACTATTACTTTAGCAATATAGTTTTATGTTACAATCTTCGGAATATATAAAACATTATATATATCAGCAATGTAATTGAAACAACTGGGTTGTTAGCGTGTCTTTTTCGTAACGAAGCGAGGTTTTATTTTTTAGATTATTTTTATATTGCAAGGGAGCGTAGTAAAATCTA
Source organism: Xylocampa areola (assembly GCA_935421205.1). Lineage (NCBI taxonomy): Eukaryota > Metazoa > Arthropoda > Insecta > Lepidoptera > Noctuidae > Xylocampa > Xylocampa areola. The sequence goes on along the minus strand of OW285225.1, from coordinate 7,248,898 downwards.
TTGTCCATTAGCATTAAAGAGATTTAAGAAGACAGAAGATTTTTTTATTGAAGATTAAGAACTGAAGAAAAAAAGTACACCAGTAAATAAATGTGTGTGTTTCCAACAGACAAACTATGTGTATAGTTTTGTTGGACATTGTAATGAATTATAAAAAATAAAATGTACCTTTTATTAAATAAATAAATAAGCCTTACAAAAATATGTATCGTTTTCAAATAAATTTTAAAGAGTACATTTTTGTGACAATATTGGATTTCTTCGTTCAATGTTATAATACTTTCTAATAGGAAGCTCGCAATAGTTTAAAAATAAGATCTAGTTTTAGATTCCTTTGAAGGAAGTTCTACAAAAGACCTGGGCTATCCCTTTCTTACAGTTAAAAGTGGATAAAGACAGAAAAAGATAGGAAAAGAGATTCTGTCAAACGAGCGTTAGTCTTACGAACGACCGTACTACGAGTATTTTTATTATTAAGTATGAGATAATTAAATATAATAGAAGTTGAGAAAAGTTAGATTTATGTTTAAATGCTTTAAAAAAAAATGTGAATTGAATTTAAATAATATGGTATTAAGGTTGGTAATATCAAAAAGGTAAATTTGAATAACATGGTAGAATCATTCAAATGTGAATTTGACAATGTCATAGGAAACATGAAATATAAAAATATGTAGTTATAAAAATAGAACATGCATATTTTTGTTCTGAGGCCTTTTTCCAATTACATTCAGAGAGGTTAGCAGAAATCCAATCAATATCCATACAAAGTGTATTAATATGGCTTAAAGCCAAGTTCTTGCTCAACTTTCCCAATCACTATATCAAGTATGTTATACTCCCATTCTACAAGTAATAAAAGAAAAATAAAGACAGAAGAAGCTTTCATTTGGCTCCAATTGTAAAATATTTTATTAAGCAAATAGTTAACTATAATTAATTTTAGATATAGAAATAATTTATTACAATTGAAACAAACTCTTAATGGTGGTATTTGAGAGTATTTTTTGCAGGAAAATGATTATTAATGATGTAATGATGATGAAAGCAAAAGATGCGCAAAATCTATGACAGATAGAACGCTCTTAGAGTTGTGAAGATTTTGGGTAACAAATTAATTGAAATCAAGGCTTGCAATTACCTGCTCATGTATATCTGATGAGTAGTAAGCAAATGCGATTGCCATATACCAAAAACACAATATTAAATGGAAAAAGAATACGGTCGCGAACAGGATTCGAACCTGCGCCTCCCGGATAGATACTCCAGGCGCTCTGACCAACTAAGCCATCTCGACCTCTCGAGGTTCGAATCCTGTTCGCGACCGTATTCTTTTTTTCCATTTAATATTGTAACTTTAGAGTTCGCTAAGCATGCGTTAATGCTTTTTCAAAGACATATCTTGAACCAAAAACACACTTTTGTCTAAATCTCTTTTTTGCTATCTCTCCTATCGTAGGTCTGCTGGAAGAGATTTTTTAAGAAATAAGCAGTATTTTTGTATTCGTCTTTCCTATTTAAATATATTTATTCTTCTGTCTGTGTATAAACCGCTAAATAAATAAATTAAAAAAAAAAAACAGAGTTTTCTTTACATGGGTAACAATAGTATTAGATTATAAAATAACTGCCTCGTTGGTCTAGTGGTCGCAAGCGCGACTGCTAAGCATGAGGTCTCGGGTTCGATTCCCGGGTCGGGCAAATGGTTATTGAGTTTTTCTGTTAGAAAAATTCTCAGTAGCAGCCCGGAGTTTGGAAATGTGCCCGGTAGATGGCAATAGGCTCACCACCTATTACATGGAACTTAATAACAGCATTGGTGAAATGTGGGTGTCCAACTGTGTACATCTCTGCCTACCCCTTCGGGGAATACAGGCGTGATGCTATGTAGATTATAAAATAATCTGCAAAATTTGCTAACAATGAATTTTCTTAAAACGCTCTATTATAAGCTTTATTAAAATGCTCTCGACTATTTTATGACTTCCTAAACCAATAGTAGAATAAATAGATATATCTATTCCCCTTCCTTGCGAGGACTATAAACCGGTGCAGTAGAAATTGCCGTCTTTTGCAATGCTCCAGAATGATTTATTCATAACATCCCCTTCTATAATACAGTATGGTTAAGACATGTTTATGCTGTCGTGTACCGAATAGAATTTTGAAAGCGTACCACAAACTTCTAGCTTTTATTTATGTTTATAGACCAAAGTTTTAGCTATGCGAGAACTAATTTTCTTTCCATTACGAACATATTTTATATCATGTTTTAGTATCTAGAATTTATGACCGTTATTCGAATGACGAAGTTATTAAAACCAGCATTGGTATTTCGTTTGTTTTTGTACATAAAGTCGATTTTAAATGAGAATTTTTGGGCCTAGTTTGATTGCATATCTTTTGATTGTGTACGCAATGCGACCGAATTTCGTCAAATGGTACCAAGTTAATTCAATGCAGTATGAGCAAAAAGATACGTGTAAAAGGAATTTATGTTTTGCTAAGCTAATAATTAAGATTTTACGTAAAATCCGGCGAGTAAAGATCATTTTGTAGGCTGATTTACGGAAATAGTATTGTAATAAAAATACACCCGTTATTGGTTGTACCTTGCCATCAATGATTATTTTAAAGCAAATTACTAAACATAAACTTAAAATACTGATAAATAATATCTTTGTTTCAGATGCAGAACAATGGCCTGTATTCATTTGGTGCCGCGGAATATTTTAAACAAAAAGAACAATTGAAAACGTACGGGTGCAAACAAATTATGCACTAATCCGAAATGGGAACTAATGGGTCCAATCAATCAACATCAAATTAAAATCAATACTAATAACAGAACAGTAGATAACGATAAATTTACTCATGCAAAATATAATCAAATCGCCAATATGACTGAAACTAATGAACGCAAAAGTGATTTTAGTGAAACATTCACTGATGTTAAACATAGATCGCGGTTAACAAGTAGAAGTGCCAATGTATTATTCCTTTTGTTAAGGATACCGATGAAGTTTAATGTTTTAGTGCAGCAATGTATGTTATTTATGGTGTTGGTTGGTTGTGTAAGTGCGTATAGAGAACAGAGGTTTGCAATTGAACCACAAGATCAGGTGAGTCATTTCGAAATTTATTTGTTTTATTATTATAGTAACATAATTTATGAAACAGTTTATTTTAAACCCTATTTAAGGTCCTAATTTATTAGGTTATTTCCTTGTAAGGGTTCAATGTTTAAGTGATAAGAATTAATTTAAGCTATAATTCAAATTTTTACAACAATTTAAATTTTGTCTTAATGTTCGCCGTTCAAGGAGCAGTTTTCGTCTTGCAAATATTATGTTAATTACAAATAATTTGTTATATCCATTTAATTCTTACTGACTTTGAAAGGAAATTACCTAATAAACTAGGACTTTATATATTTTAAAATGAAAGAATCTGGAAACCATACCAGTTATTATCTCTGCAGATCTTTTAAATCCAGTACCGCACTATTATGTTATACAACTAATAATTAAATTAACGGGCTCAGTTCATGACTCATGGCTGCGTTCAAAGTCGAAACTAGTCAGGCAATCCCAAAAAATGCACGTGAGTAATAATCGATGAACATTAGTTGAAACTAATAAATCACTAAGAATCTATATTATATATATAACAAAAATTACTTAGAACATAATATTATATAGTGGAAGAAAATCGCTCCTCAAACTTATGATAAACATCTCAGAATATATATCTAATTCCAGCTTTGTATACATATAAAATTAGATTCAGTTGATACTACAATGATTCAGACTACTCGAAAACAAGATTACCATAAAATACGGGAAATCCTTTCATTTTGTGTAAACCGTATCTTCAATTTATTGCACTCTGTTACATAAATATTTACTCTTAGAAGATACCAATACAGTCAGACATCAATTAAAATCGTACAAATAAAATTCGCTCAACCAATATTCAAAACATACACTAATTATTTTAACGATTGTTGGTATAATAAAATTATATTTTTGGGCCACAACAGACAAATATTCGCCGATGGAAATTACAAATTAATTCAGTACTCATTACTGAGAATTTCTGTTCAACAATTGGAAATAATTGGGCAAACAAAATGGGTGAGGGAACTAAGTTATTTCATTAACGACAGATGTATTAATAGTGGCTTCATTGGATATTCCATTGCGTTTTAGTACATATTGTTTTAATCGGCTTTGTTTTATGAATCTGTGGTCGTGTCTATTTTAGTTAAATGTGGTGAATAGATGGAACGGTGGTTTTGTTGGCCGTAAATGCAACATTTATTTGAATATTTGGCATTTCAAACGCATTGGCATGTGTTCACACATTAATTAGTCTCTGTACTACCAATTTAGATTGCTTTAATTCAGCAACAAAATAAAAAAAAATGAATGAATACAAGTCAAACAATAATTTTAAACAGAAAACATGTACAATCGAATTCTCTAACCAAAATTAGGATCAACAAACTAACTGGACCAGAAAATAGGAACAGAATTAATTCGAAAAGGTTTGTCATCTATGAAAACATCCGCCCGTCCCGAGGGGATGGAGGGTAGGAATTTTTAATATCACCAGATATTCAATACAAGCCTTTTCTATGTCAACTGAGTACATGCTTACAAAAAGAATAATATTGGACTACGTTGTTGCTTGAAGGATTTCACGTGGGAATATTTGATTTACGAAACGGGACCTAAATTAATGTAGCGAATGTGAAGTAATTTTCAGAATAACGAATTTTTTTCTTTGTCTGCCTTCTAAACCGGAGAATTGGTACGAATATGTTGGAAAATGGAATTCGTCCGTGAAATAGGGGTGTGAGCATATTTGAAAACGTTAAATGGTAGCTTGTCATTTTTTCTTACAAATTTATTGTGGAGTAGATATACGTGTACCTTTGTATTCAATTGTATACGGTTAACATGTGTTTTGATTAAAATTTGACTTTTAGGAAATAATAGAAGATCAGCAAAAACCTAAATTAATAAAAACATGGCATGACTATGAATATCCGTAACTATACAACCTCTTGTTTCGTTTAGTTGTCAGTATCTAAGCATCTTAAGAAATCAATTCAAATAAGTTCGATTCTAGTTGGAAATGTTCTTCTAAGAATTTCCCCAGGAAAAATCATAACCTAGGAAGCAATAGCCTCACCTAGATAAGATATTTGGCATCGGCAAAATGTAGCTATACAACCCCGGCCTATTTAGAAAATATGTCTTCTTCTTGGCGTCTTGGGTTCGATTCCCGTGTCGGACAAAGTGTTATTAGGTTTTTCTGTTAGGAAATTCTCAGTGGCAGCCCGGAGTTCAGAACTGTGCCTGGTAGATGGCAATAGGCCCACCACTATTACAGGGGACTTAATAACAGCATTGGTGAAATGTAGGTATACTACTGTGTACGTACACCTCTGTCTACCCATTCGAGGAAACAGGCGTGATGTTATGTTACGTTATGTAGTACTTGTGGAGCAATCTTACCTATAGACTTCGGAAGCACTTGATGATCTGCAAACCATTTCAAATATGTTTTCTTTATCCAGAGTGCCGTGGTGGGATCCAGGGTGACACTTCCATGCCGAGTGGAGAACAAGGCGGGGCAGCTTCAATGGACAAAAGATGACTTCGGTCTCGGAACACACCGACATCTTACTGGATATGAACGATACAAGATGATCGGAAGCGATGAAGAAGGTGATTTACAGATGGTTTCCCTTAGCTTTACTTTAAATTTTTGACTTGCCGAGTGGGACTGCTTTCAGCAGACATAACACCAGAGTTAAAATATAGATACGGGTGGGCATTTTTAGGGGCTGTCTTGTAATACGTTTCGAACGTCACTAGTAATATTTCAAATAGTCTAATTTGAATAAAGATATGTTGATTTTGAGATAAGTCTTTCAAAAGCGTAATTGCATACGTAGCTAAATATAAAGTTATGAGTTTTTTAATTCATCAGCTCTGCCAATTATTTCATTCCACCGCTACTCACTACTTTGTATTCCTTTCCCACATTTTAAAATGTTTTTTGATGACATCATCTGTATCTATGTAGTTCCTAATACGCTTTGTAGGGTTTTTTTTTTTTTCACGACTTATTCATCCCCTATAGGGCGTAATTTGGATATATTGACGGCGCGGTTAGTCCAGTGTTTTAGAGATTGGATGTAGCGCCAAATGCGGGTAGTTACATTCTCAAAAAAATAATTGAAAATTGGATCTACGTTTGGCCACCAACTCGCTTGATGGTAAGCGACGGTGTGGCCGAGGATGGAGTACGTAGATCCAGAATAAACCTCTTCACTCTTTAGTAGGGGGGATTGATTTTGGGAGAACGATAATTGGAGAGTTGAGAGTTGATGCTACTGCCCAGACCCGTCTCCTACACCGGACCACATTCCGAAACACGACTAGGTCGCTTCACGGCATGGCTTCGTCCAGTGGGTGGTACCCAGCCGCGGCCTCCCACCAGAGTTGTGTTACCTGTTTTGCACCACCCAGGGGCCACGTGTAGGGATTCCATTTTAAGGGTGCACACCTACGGACGCGGGCAACTCAGCCCCCAAAAGATTATTGTCCCAGACCTGGTGTTACATCTGGTGAGATTTGAATATTTGTCGCAGATGTTTTATTGACTTGTCTTGACAATAATATCAATTATTCGCTTGAATTGACATTTCCATTATAGCACCATTGCACTGACATTGTATCTAAATTTATTAGTAAAGATAGTCGTTCCAACATCACCATATTACCAATGCGAGCTCAATGTAGTCATTAATGTTCTAGAACTTGAGTCTCTGAAGAAATTGCGTTAACCTGTGTTTCTATCGCAGATGCCATTCTTAGTATCGGTTTGCTCAGTATATATTTTTTTTATATTATTTCAAGCATTAACCTACATTGCTCTCGGATATTTCTGAACACAAAAATGTAACAAAGCAAGACTGTACATCATATTTAATTAAAAAGAGTGTCTATGGAGTTTCTTGCCGGCTCTTCCCCATATGATCAACTTTTTGAAACCGAGCAACTAGAATCATTTGACGTTTCTTAAGTGCATGTAATTTGCCTATTTGAAATAAAAACCTTTTGACTTTGACTTGACTTTGACTTTGAGACGGATTGTAGAATCCGCTGTTTTACAAAACTGCTAGCTGATTTACAAAACAGTACTGTTTTATAAAACAGCTGAACGACGTTCAGCTGGATTGCCATTGCGATATTTTAAAAAAAACAGCTGCCCACCTTTAGACGTAATGCAGAATGACATATCTACTGTGGGGCGGGTTTAATTATTGTATAGGTATATTAAATGGATAGACACCACTCAAGTAAGAAGAAGATACTGTATTCTGATTTGACTTTCCGTGGCTGGGTCGACGGTCCTATTTTTGTGTCTGTAAGGTTAGAAAAAACCTAAACCGAACCTAACCTGTCCGTATCGGGATACACGAAACTCCCGAGCTCGCTTCGCTCGCTCATGGATCAATTTCTTTTATATTCTTTCATAATCCCGATATATTGTCGACTATTATAGTGGTTTAGTATTTACGTAATTCAATATTTTCATCTTTTTTTTGCTATTGACAAGTAAAATAAAGTTGGGTTATTATTGTTAAAACATACAGAGCCATATGCGACAAAATTTCGAACTAAAATCAACAATCTGACAGTTCATTTCACACTGTTTTACATAGTCTCTGATCGTTGACCCGCTGCATTGATAAACGCAAAACGTTCATTCAGTTCTGCGTGTTATAGTTTAGTAATTATGTAAAACCGCTAAACGTCGTTCAGCTGTTTTTCATAACAGTACTGTTTTGTAAATCAGCTAGAAGTTTTGCAAAACAGCTGATTCTACAATCCATCTGCGACATATATAAACGCATCCGATACAATATGAGACAGTGCGGGGCAACGTTTATAAAAGAAAAAGAAGTGGCAGCATAGTCTTCATACCTAACTACATAATTTTAATAAGTGAAGGAATTAGTACTGGAGTAGTTTTAGCGGACGTACCCCTCTCGCCACTGGCATATGATTCCCAATCATATAAAGGTACCTTTTACCTGTACGGTTACAATGATAGTACACGATTTTAATCGTGTGTAACACAATTTTTTGTTTGAGTTTAGTTTTTTTTATGTGTTTTAATACTGTTAATGTTTAAACGAGAGCTATTTTCGCTATAGTACAAGTTTTTTTGTGCTTGTGTGTGTTGTGTGTTTTGTGTGCGGGGTGAGGTAACCCCGCCAAAAGTGGCGAGAAAATTTGTTCGATATTTAGTCAGAAAGCGTCTCCCGTCTGGTCCTCTAAGTTATGACATATGGTGGGAATAAGATTCCCAATTATTTTATACTCAATTTAACACTGAACCGTGGAATCTCTATAAAACAATTTTAGGCGCAAATCTTTGCAATAAACCTTTGATTCCGGCTCAAAGTAAGTACTAACTTTAGTGCGAGACGAGCGTTCTCATGTACTCGACATTCTCGGAAAGTCTTGCTGAGAATGTGCAATGCTTTACTGAAGATATTCACAGCTTTGTGCATTGTCTTAGACTTTGAAGGTATTGAGCGAGCACGGTTGTTGATCGTAAAGGTGACAATTGAACAGAAGACTGTCTGGTTGAACTGTTTCTGAGGAGAGGCCTGTGTCTATTAAACTGGGCTGATAGTTTAAAATTAAGTATGTCTGAATTGTTCATGCATTTTGACAGCAGTCCATGATTCTCCAATTTCATATACAAGTTGTTCATTCACCCTATTTAAGTAAATATAGTAGTAAGCGAATGTATCTATTCTTATGAAAATAAAGTTATCTTAACCCTCATATAAGGAGGTGACTAGGTACACCGCTGATACTGAACACAAATCAAGGGCATTTTTTTTTTATTCGTATAACGAAATAAAGGTTCACTCGATGTGGTGCGCGCGACAAACACCAATGCGTGCAAAACCACCAAATATAGGCACAAGAATTCGCAAATCTCAGGCTGCTACTAAGAATTTTCTATCAGAAAAACTCATTAACCCCTTAGCCCGACCCGGGAGTTGAACCCAGGACCTCATACTCAGCAGTCGCGCTTTTTACCACTTAACTAACGAGGTGGTTTGCGATCTAGGCTGATCAGTATAGTAAAATGATAACCTATTCTTTTGCCGCAGTTTTTAATAACATATTTTCTTGCAGGCGACTACTCCTTGGATATCAGAGAAGTGACGTTGGACGATGACGCGTTATACCAGTGCCAAGTCAGCTCCGGACCAAGAGGTAAGCAATTATTATAGTATGTTGTCATATCGCACAGCACAGCGCAAATGGGAGTCTTTTCATCCATCCATAACATTACAGTGTGTAGAAAATCATAGACCGCTATAATAATTAACTTATTTTGCCTGAAACACTTTTGTTTACTACAAAAAAAAAAGCTACTGTTACGTGTATATTAATACTTTATTTTTGTCGTCCTATTCGTGGCCTTTGCCTGGTTGCAGCACTAGACTATCAAAAGTTTGAAGCGTATAATAATTTACTACTAATACTTCGTTTTAGTTTGGGACGGTTAGTGGAGTGTGATAGTAGGATAACATCGGAACCTGGAGCATGTATAAAATAAAATTTGATGTGACATAACTAGATAGATGGAGACCGTATCGGTGGCGGTTACCATGAACAATAGCATTCCTAATTAGGGTTGACGTTAGGCAGAAGGCTGGTCATAAAACATAGCCAAAACTTTAGCAGCATGCAATTTCAAAAACAATTAGAAAGTGGAAGAGGAATACATGCTGCACTGACCCCAAATAAATTAGGATAAGGGCAGGGAGACTTCATTCTAGTTTGACGCAGATGCTTAATCTGCGCCTAAAACTGCCCCAATTTTATTTCAAAACGTGAACTCTTTCACGTCTTATACGTTATTTTTACCATGATTAATTTCCCAAAATAAATCCGACTTTACGAAGTCTGTTGGGCTATAACTTAGTACTTTGTATCTCGTAAGGGATAGCCATTAACAAAGTACTCAAAGAGTTTAATGATGAACGCGTGCTTTATTACCCTGAGTCTAAATAAGGGTTGGTAGTACTTCAAACTAAGAGCAAGGTGATGTTGTATACAGGATACCATTTAGTCGAACAAATTAAACAGGCTAAGCGTATAGATTAAAGCTTTAATTCGAATTTTCTAGCTTATAAACCTGATTTCACTTAACATTACATCACGCCTGTATTCCCCAAGGGCAAAGGCAGAGGTGTATAAAGATGTACACCCACATTTCACTAATTCCGTTATTAAGTTCCATGCAGGCAGAATTCTGAACTCCGGGCTGCTACTGAGAATTTCTCGTGATGGATGTGTCTTTAATTTTTTGAGATGGATGTGTGGTGACAGGAATGGATAAGGTAAGAAACTTGTATATTAGAGGAAGTTTGAAAGAAGTCGACAGAAAAAATTAAAGGAAATTGTTATGTATGTATGTTTAGGTAAGGTTAAGGTTTGGTTAGGTTTGTGATGAGGAGGGATGAAATAATTTTTTTCAATTTATTTTATTAATTTCATCCATTAACAATGTTAACAATAAATAATTTATGAACATGAGAGTAATGAATATGAATGTTGATGGATGGAAGAGGGGGCAGGTAGACCAAAGAAAAGATGGATTTATTGTGTTACGGATGATATGAATGAAAAGGGAGTGTACCATATATTGTAGTTATTGTTGACAGGGAAGAATGAAAGAGAAAAACATATCACACCAATCCCAAATAACTCGGGACCTGGAAAAGTAGATGATGAATTAAAATAATGATGTAAAGCTGTTGCGTCAGTCATTAGCAGACACAATAGATTTTTATTGTTACAACGTACAGATCTGTACGTTACTGAGCCGAAAGGTTAATACTAAGCTAAGCCAAAGTACGTGTTACAATGTTTCTTTATATTATGAAAAAAAAAACGAACTAAAATCAACAATCTGACAGTTCATTTCACACTGTTTTACATAATCTCTGATCGTTGACCATCTACATTGATAAACGCAAAACGTTCATACAATTCTGCGTGTTATAGTTCAGTAATTATGTAAAACCGCTAAACGTCGTTCAGCTGTTTTATAAAACAGTACTGTTTTGTAAATCAACTGGCAGTTTCGTAAATTCTTCCATCCATCTGCGACATGACTTTTAAAATACACGAGCTTCCCAACAATATTTAATGACAGCCGTGAAAACACGATGTTTTGTCTATTACTGTGTAATTGGCCTGTAAAACGAACTAGCTGAAAGTACAGAACTTTGGTGAAAGTTTTAATTATGATTTGAATGTTGGCATCAACGTCCAACTGTTGGTTTGTAGATTTTGTTTCATCTAATTGCTTTAATTTGAGGGTTTCCGGTTCAATAAAAGGAAACCTTACAATTTATTGCGCGTTTAAAAATTTCTTTGAGTATTATTACTAAATTAGAGTTGTTTTAAGAATACATATTAAGATATATGACAGCCGTCTCGGATAGTCAGAGGCCTGAAAGTCTGACAACCAGTCATGCCACGAGATATCGTGTTACCCAATAACTGGGTTGTGGAGGTCAGATAGGCAGTCGCTCCATACAAAATACCAATATTAAGCTACATTCGGTTTGACTGGAAGCCGACCACAATGTAATTGGGAAAAGGCTAGGTAGATTGAGATGACGATAAAATTCATACAGTTGCATACTTAAACGATAGACATTTTCTAATCTTATATAGAAATCGAATCTGCATAACCGTAAAATCGAGGCCAGATAGACCTACAGTTAATGCAAACAACTACCAACTAACTAACAACAAAGCTAAGCGTGTCCCATGCAATACTTTTTTTTTACACACTGTTCATTGCCTATTTTATTCCACGTAAATACATTACTACATCAAAACTCCTTGTTTCCCACTTCAACTCAATTCTCCAAACGAAACCTCATAAACATTATTAGGTACAATAAAAAAGTAACACCATGAACAATTTTGCGCCACAAAATAGAATATACAGAGCTTATATACGAATAGTGGGGGTTATTCCTTTGAGTCCACCGGCAGCGGCTTTGTAGCAAGACAACGGATGGTTACCGCCCCGAGGGAGACGGCGAGGTTCGTCAAAATAGATGTGGCATTTTATGAAGTAGCTTTTTTATATGACTGGCCAAAAAAAGGAGAGTTTGTTTTTTTTTTTTTTAAAACGACACAGGAAGAAATTCTTCCTGTGTCGTGGGTGCGTTTACAGACATATAATCTCACAAGCACACTTACACCCAGACCCGGAGCAATTATCCCTAGATCGTACAAATATTTGCAGGAATTGAACCTGCGACACGCAGCGCAGCAGTCGGTCTATCGACCACTGCGCCAACCGCGCTGTCAAAGTTGTTGGAGATGTTTTTGGGGTTCATGTATGTTTGTATGTGTGTGAGTTTCTTTATTCCACAATAACTTCTAAACGCCTTAACCGATTTAGATATATGGGGTATCGTTATTCTCCTTAAATTATTCCGGGAAACATAGCTTAGTAAGTTTAAAAAAAATTTAATATAATGGCTAATAAAAGGCGCGTATTAAAAAAAAACGCACATGGCAGGTGGACTTTTATTTTATTTTTTCGTAGAAAGTTATTGGATTGTGTTCTACTACAGATGTAGGATGATTCATTGAGATGATGGTGACGTTTATGGAACGACGCCTAGCATCGATGTGGGCTTAGGGCCCCATTTGAAGACGAAATAGGTCTGCAGTCTCAAAAAATATACATGACTACTTTATACAATAATCTTAATAATTACAGACGGGTTCTAAAAACTGAGTTACTTTAAAGTTTATAGTAATTTAATCTTTATAAATAAAAAATACATTGTCGCATGTATGCAATCTCATCCCTTGTGAACGGTTCGACTAATTGCAGCCGTGCGAAGCCCATGCGGCTAGTCAAATATGAATATAATTTTATAAAATTTACGCAAATCTCTAAGGCAACACGACATTATAACGTAGGTACATATATATTAATATAAAATTACTTAAGTAATGAAGAAAGTTTTAGCTTCGTGTATTCAAGGATAATATTATTACGCCTACGCGTAAAAGTGTATGAAATTACGGTTCTCTGTGTGGGTAGAACCTGTATGCTAATATTAGCACATTTTTTTTATTAACCTCTTGACTGCCAGAACGTGGATCCACGCGAGACACAATGCAATTTTTATTGTGTCTGGTAATGCGGCATTCGAGAGGTTAAACCGCTATTATTTGACTTCCCGAAGCGGTAAACGGGGTTTACGGTTCAAATATTATATTTTGATATTAAATTGAGTCACCATTTTAATATTTTTGTTGCTATGAGGTTATCGACTCATTCATCATTATTTAAATTAAAAAATATATTTTAATACTGACATAAGCTGTTCAGCCACTAGGTTTCGTCACATGGACAAAAGATCGTTGACCCGGAGGAAAAATATTAATGTAAAGTCTTATCAGCTAATTTGATTGAATCTATACATAATCTGTATAATTCAAAGGCTTGAATGACAGGTGTCAAGGTATCATCTGTGGTGGCGTCAGTGATAATTTAAGAGACGTGGCTTAACGTAGATCGGAAATAGCATTACACTTATATTCCGTGAAGGGCTTGGCATATCTGTATTTTTGTATACCCATATTTCGCTCATGCCTTAATTATGTCGCATGTAATACATAGGTGGTGAGCTGTCCCAACAATACTCTGCCCAACCCCGGAATCGAACTCAGGACCTCAAACTCAGTAGTTGCATTTGCGACCACAGCTAAATCGGAAATAGGTTTAACTATCGATTTGTTTTCAGATTTGTATTTCCGTAACTGTAATAAATACAATGAAATACAAATCTATAGGAAACTGCCTCGTTGGTCCAGTGGTCCCAAGCGCGACCGCTGAAATTGAGATCTCGGGTTCGATTTGCGGGTCGGGCAAAGTGTTATTGAGTTTTTCTGTTACAAAATTCTCAGTAGCAGCCCGGAGTTTGGAATTGTGCCCGGTACATGGCAATAGGCTCACCACCGCTGCAATTAATAACAGCATTAGTGAAATTTGGGTGTACCTACGACTATGTACACCTCCGCCTACCCCTTCGGAGAATACAGGCGTGATACTATGTTATGTTCTATAGCAGTCTTTCCCAACGTGAGCGATAACGCCCCCTTGTGGGCGCTGCAAGCCTAAAGGGGGGCGGTAAGAGACCCAGAAAAAAAAGGGGGCATTGTGTAGGGCTTTGGGGTCGATTTATAATTTCATCTACCTAGCTAGCCTCTTGTCTGTGGCGCGCCGCCATCTTGAAAATGTGCTTCTGTGGGGCTGTACTGCGAGCTCACCACAGACAGGGATTTACGCGCGACCTTGCGTCATTAATATCACGTTATCTTTGTTTTTTTGTATGACAGGCATATAAATGATGTATGTATGAATTAAACCTCATTAGATGTGCTATAATACTGTATTTATTGCGATAAAAAAAAGTTTATACTTAAATGGCATTTCGAATGTAAACACAAAAGTACCGCTTTTTTAACTTTTTTTGATTAATTTATATAAAAAATTTTGTTTCACAATAAAAATAACTATTAACCATGATACTATATACCTATTTACATTAATCGAGCAAAGAATATTGATACCCGTACATACATATTCATTCTATAAACACGTAAACAAAATTTATGCGGGAAAGAATGCGCGGCGCCGCTGTGGAATATGGAATATTTTGTTAAACGAAATTAGCCCGAATGGCTATATTGTTTATGTTATCCGATCTTGATAATCTAATCTAAACGATAGATAACTCATAATAACGCTAAATCATATAGTTTCAATAATATAAGCTTATCAAATAGGTACTCAATTCGCGAGCTACCTACAACTTTGTTGCAATACTGTTCGTTACCTATTATTACGTCATTCAAATTAATTGTTAATTCGAATAATTCATTTCATTACGAACGCATTATAAAAAAATAAAGGGTACACAACAATAAAATGTTATCAACATACCGTTATGAATTACGCGGGAAGCGCGCGAAATGCCGTTATAAGTACCTATGTTTACATACGTAAATGCTGTTACTAGGTGGACTAAAAGTACCTACTATGTTATTATTTAATGACTTTAGTTCATCCTTAACACATATTAATAGGTCCCGAGTGGATTAAAACGATATAAAATACATTATAAAGCACAAATATGATACGAGTAATCGATGACGGCGCCATTTTTGTTACTAACCGCCGTGCGGTTAGCCCACAGACTAGAGGCTAGGAAGACTCTTAGACACCGACTGAGCTCTCGACTCTCGACTACATCTTGTGAACATCAACTAATATTAATTAAGATATAGCTCAAACTCGGTTCGATATAAAAGACCGCGGGCAATCATGTTTTAACAAGTTTTTGTTAAATAATCCGAATTGTACATTCCTATACCAATCGGCTGGTTCTATAATACTTTTTCTTGCTTGTCGAGTACGATTGGGCGTCGAATGAGATAAACGAGTTTATGCACGTTTGTCTTATTCCTGTTGGTGCGTGCTGCTTATGCAATCCTATATAAACGACGTAAATTTATTTTATTTTCATTTGCGGTTTCGCGCATAATAGATAAGCAGTACTTGATTTCAACACTTACGTATTTCTTAAAACAAAACAATGTCGGAAATAAAAAAGAAGAGACGGCAATACTCTGCGGAATATATTAAATTCGGATTTATTGAAAATCCCACAAACCCGTCGTCGCCTTTGTGTCTTCTATGTCTAAAAACATTTTCGAACGAAGCAATGAAGCCTTCAAGACTGCAAGATCATTTGAATAAAATGCATCCAGATAAGACAGAAAAGAATGTAGCATATTTTCAAGACCTAGAGAAGAAGCATAATACTCAGCCAAGTGTATCAAAACTATTTTCGGCGGCTGCTAAGCAAGATGACGACGGACTTCGAGCTTCGTACAATATCTCTTTGTTAATTGCTCAAAAAGGCAAACCACACAACATCGGAGAAGAGTTAATTTTGCCAGCAATAAAGGAAGTTATAACTACTGTGCTTCATAAACCAGCCGCAGATATTATCCGAAAAATTCCTTTGAGTAATAATTCTGTGCAAAGACGAATTGATGAAATGGCTGAAAACATTGAAGAATCATTGTGCAACTATCTGAGGACTAGTCAATTCTCAATTCAGCTCGATGAGTCCACTTTACCAACTAATGAAGCGTTGTTGCTATCTTACGTGAGGTTTATTAAAGATGAGAAAATACGTGAAGAACTATTGTTTGCCAGAAATTTGGAGACAGATACAAAAGGCGAAACCATATTCAATACATTGGAAAAGTTTTGTGAAGAGAAAGAGATTCCTTTGAAAAATATTATATCAGTTGCTACGGATGGCGCTCCGGCTATGACAGGGCGCCATAAAGGCTTCATAGCATACTTAAAGAATAAAATTCCAGATGTCCTTGCTATACATTGCGTTATTCATAGACAACATTTGGTTGCTAGAAACTTAAGTGAACGACTATTTCAATCACTGCAATATGTCATCAAAGCAGTCAATAAAATCCGTAGCAGCTCTTTGAATGATAGATTATTTCATCAGCTTTGTGTTACTAATGACGAAGATTTCAACCGTTTGTTGCTTCATACTGAAGTTCGTTGGCTGTCAAGAGGCAATTGTCTGATTCCATTTTACAACCTGTTTGACTCTATGATAGAGTTCTTGGAAACTAAAGATACAGAACTGCGCAACAAGCTCATAACATCAAAGAATGATATAGCTTACATGACAGACCTGTATAAAATGTTCAACGACATGAACCTCCAACTGCAAGGCGATGAACTAAATTTAATTAAAACAAAAAATGTCGTTGCTGCTTTCGCAGCCAAACTGCTTCTGCACAAAAAGAATATGGGCAGACGTGAGTTTCACAATTTTCCGAATTTATCAGTATACTGCAGTAACGACGACTTGTTTGCCTACTGCCAACATTTGGAAAACCTCCACATTGACTTCACCGAACGATACCAGGACATTTTAAACTTGGAAATACCAAACTGGGTGTTGGATCCGTTTTCAAATGTCAACACAGCAATGTCACCTCAGCTGGAAGAAGAACTTATAGAATTGACAACAAACGAAGAAATAAAAATCAAGTTCAAAAATGGATATCAAGAATTTTGGCTACAAAAACCGATCCCGCAATTGTACCCTGGATTGTGGTCAATTGTTCAACGATTTTGATAGCATTCCCATCGTCATATTTGTGTGAACGTGGATTTAGTGCTGTGGCAACGCTGCTTACTAAAAAGAGAAATCGTTTGCGTGTTACCGAACGTGGCGACTTGCGGCTGTTTTTGAGTAAATTGGAACCTGATATCAACAAACTTATTGAACAGCATCAGATTCAATTTTCACATTAGTTTTTATATAAGAATTGATTATGTTTGTTTTATTTTCAATAAAAGATACTCTGTCCGAATACTATAAATTTGCGATTCAATAATCAGTTATAAGTACTTAGCGGTTTTTAAGTATGTTTAAAAAGGGGGGCGTTAAAAAATAATTTATTCTTAAAGTGGGCAGTAGACAAAAAAAGGTTGGGAACCCCTGTTCAATAGGAAAAAAAAAAAATCATTCTGCGGTATACGAAAATGTTCGTCATGCAAAAAATATACATTCTTTATTGCCACATCCACTTATTTCACGGATCTCTCTCCTCCATAAACGGCAATTCTCTTTATTTAGCTGGTTGGCGTATTGGCGAGATGGAAGCGTTGATTGAAGAATGCGGGTATGTGCGGATGATATAAACATATGTGCGATATTGTTACTTATCCACGATATCGTTAGTAAGTTAATATAGGGGTTGCGAAGGTATTGGTATTGATTTTGTGAATTTTGTGATTGAAGTAGATACTTTATGATGTTAGTAGTAAAAATCGTTGTGGTATAGATGACTATCTGGGAAAAAGAGAGCATAAAAATAACAGAATGCCTCGTTGATCTAATGGTGCGACTGTTGAGCATGAGGTCCTGGCTTAAACTGTAGTAAAGAAATAAGATGACCGAATTGAAATGTTTGTCAACAACAACATACATTATAGCATCACGCCTGTATTCCCCGAAGGGGTAGGCAGAGATGTACATAATTGTACTCCCACATTTCACCAATGCTGTTATTAAGTCCCATGTAATAGGTGGTGAGCCTATTACCATCTGCCGGGTACAAATCCAAACTCCGGGCTGGTACTGAGAATTTCCCTACAGAATAACCCAATAACACTTTGCTTGACCTGGGAATTGAACCCAACACCTCTTTCTCAGCAGTCGAGCTAAGGACCACTAGACCAACGAGGCAGTTGTTGAATGTTTTTCATAAATATTTTTCAAAATTCATTTATTCCATTACAAAAATGATTATCCGCAGAGTAATGTAAAGTGAAAAGCCTGCGTGCGTTTTAAGCCTCATTATAAACGTAAAAGCGGTGCAATAGAAATTCACTTTAGAGTTAGAGTGTGTTAATAATCTTTTTTTTTATTCGTCTTTATTCAATGCACATCAGACCCCCCATGATACCACTTGGCCATATACAGATTGATTATTATTTATGTAAGCAGAGACTAAAGATAGATTACGTGTAACAAATTGTTGATTTCATGAAGTCTTGTCATTGAATTTTAATTATTATTAAGCTTAGAGACATGACGACTTTTTACGGCGATACAATCGAAAAAAAGCCGAGATTTCAATGCGATTCAGTTTACGTATTTAGCTAACACAGTTACGTGAAATGTACGCATCCGCTACGCAATGCTAATGCGACAAGAAAACCCTCGTAGCGATTTTCTTCTTCCATCGATTGGTTATGAGCCAGCCTTCCTTAGTTGTTTTCGAGAGGAAACCTTTGAATAGTAATGTCTTAGGTTTTCGCGATCACTACACATTATAATAAAACAACTTTTAACGGATTAATCGGCGTGTCCTCCTGCGACCACGAACGCTGCAAAGTGTTCGAAACGTCAGGAAAAATAAAAACCAATAATACACGCGATTAATCCGGTTAAAAGTTGTTTTATTATAATGAAACCTGTAAAACCATTACACCAGCAAAAAAAGGACAGGCTCCAGAACCCCGCTGGGCAACGCCTATTAAGGCACATCCCTGGGGAGACTGTAAAGGGGTCTCCCTTGAGCTTCGCTGTACACGGCAGCACGTGACCACTGTATCACCGTCTCCTCTAAAATAATTTTATGTGTAGATAGGGTACCCTCTCCCACACCCATAACCCCAAAGCCCGCGGGCCTTAACTGATGATTAGTAGAGCCACCCAAGTGTCAAGAGTTCTTCGAGTCACCTGCAGGACTTTACTTGGATTACCGTCTGAACTAACAACAGCCTGAACCAACGGTTTCACGTGCCCTCATCTTCTTAATGTGTGGTTGATGAACAACCTAGTGGCAGACTTTAAACCACCCGTAGGCCTCTGACATGGTTTTATACACCATCTAAAACGAGTGTGCTGGTTTCCTCACAACGTTTTCCTTTACCGTTTTAAGCCAGTGATAATTAATTTCTAATACGCACATGATTACGAAATGTCTGTGGTGTGTGCCTTGGATTTGAACTTGTGACCTTGAATCACATGCATGTTCCCTATTGTTTACATAGACGTACGATTAACTGTACATGGTGATAAATGAGTCCTATACTACATGAAAATAAGTTTGTTTTATAACAAGATTGTTTTTGTATGGTTTGTTTAGGACTGTTCGCGTGATGTATGTGTAGTATACCGTAGGGCTGCCAGCTCACTAATATAATAAATAAAAAAAAAACGTTTGTATTTTTGGATGTTACTCATCACACAAAAACAGCCGAATGGATTTGGATGAAATTTGGTACAGATATAGATTGAATCTTGGAGAAAGATATATCTATCTATTGTCACGTAGACAAACTCACAGGCAGCAGTTAACCAATAATGAAAAAAAGATGTAAGGTTTGTTGTAGCTTGTAGGTTTAATGTAATTTAAATACACTATTCACAATTCGCAAATATCATAGTACTAATAAGACGAAATTTGCTTCACTTTGCATGCTTTAATCATAAGAAATCATGGTTTAAATGAATCCCATACAAATACGCCTTGAAGCCGTAAAATAATCTCTACTTATATATAACAATACACACAATCAATCACGCCTGCAATTCCCGAAGGGGTAGGCAGAGGTGTACACAGTTGTAGACCCACATTTCACCAGCGCTGTTATTAAGTTCCATGTAATAGGCGGTGAACCTATTGCCATCTACTGGACACAATTCCGAACTCCGGACTGCTACTGAAAATTTCCTAACCCAAAAACCCAATAACATTACCCGATCCGGAAATCCAACCTGAGACATCATGCTTATCAGTCGCGCTTGGGATCATTAGACCAACGAGATAAATCATGGTATAAATTAATGCTTTATACTTACGCACTCAACCCGTAAACGGATCTTCACTTATATAGGACCTTTTGTAAGCGAGTACGTTTATTATAGCTGGAGTGTCTTCCGTAGCAAATTCCGCATGCGGATTGAATCAAATTCCGCATAAAACAGAAAACGCTCAAATATACGATACATATAGAAAGAAAGAAAGAAAGAAAGAAAGAAATATTTATTAAGATTGATAACGTGACACACACTACAGAAAAAGAAATGTTGCAAGGAAAAAAAAAAAACAAAAATAGATATATACACACTTATAAACTAAGTAAAGTAAGACCCTACAACAGAAAGCTTACGCAGTGTGCGTCGCAGTATCCATCAAAAAGAGATGATGCTCAGCCTAAAGCCGCATCGCGGTTAGCGGTACGACGCTGATTTTCAGCAACACCTCGGTGACTGTCGAGTATGTGACAGCTGTTATTAATAATTTGATTTGAATGGGCATACAATTGTGCAGTGATGCCTAATGAAGTGAGCAAATAAAATTTATCCTATATATAGATACCACAAAAATTACTACAATTCCTATCTGTATGATAAATTTATATTCAAAAACTTTTTCTTACTTTAAAGCACCGCCACATTCTGTAAATATATAACATTTTATTAAATTGTGTAATGATAATAATTCTATAAATATTAAAGTAACTGGTATTAATATGCTAATTATCATATTAAATATATAACTATCAAATATATAACTAATTAAATACATTACATGAGATTGAAATTAATAAACAGGTAATACTTACACTTCTTTTATGTTAATTTTTGTATATTTAATAAATGTCTTTTTAAATGTAATTTAAATGTTAGAATTGACTTTACATTTTTTATAGGGGGCGGAATATTGTTCCAGCACTTTGTGGCGGCGTATTTAAAACTTCCCCTAAAAGCTGTTGTTTTGTGACTCGGAATACTTAGCGTATGAGCACATTTCCTTAAGGGATATGTATAGTAATCACGCGTCCACGACAATTTTTCATACAAGTATTCGGGTGTTCGAGTCTTCATAACACCAAATAGCAAAGTGGCAAGATGCAAATTCCTTCTAGATGCCATTTTCAAAATGTCATTATTGTTTAGGAAGGGTGTCACGTGACTTCTGCGAGCTATATTAAAACAAAACCGCGCGCATGCATTTTGGATACGTTGCAACAGTTTCTCCGTCCTCGACAGAAGGCACGGTCCATACACAACATCGCCATAATTTAACCTTGATAGTACAACTGTATCAACCAAAGTCTTCCGCAATTCAACATTGAGGTATTCACGCATTCTATACAGTACTTTCAACCTGTAGAAACAGTTCCTTATTAAACCATTCATATGAGCTTCAAAGCGCATATAAACGCTTTATTACAAAGGCTGCTCATTGGTCTAGCAGTCGCAAACGGGGTTACTGAGTGTATAGTCCTGGGTTTAATCTCCAGGCCGGACAAAGAGTTATGGAGTCTTTATATTAGAAAGCTACAGTAGGTGGACGGAGTTGTGCCTGTTGGGTGGCAATAGGCTCCCGCCTATGTTTTACATGGGATTGGTGAAACAACAACTATGTATGTATCCACATTTCTGTCTACCTTTTCGATGAATGCAGGCGTAATGCTATCTAAAAAACTGAAAACTCTATAACAGTAGGTTGGTGATCTCAAAACATTAATAATAGGTTTCCTCACGCTGTTCTTCTTCATCGTATGTCTTAGATAAATTAGAAAAGTGCTTAATATGACATTGAGAAAGTCATATTGGTACAGTTAGCGATAGAAGTGGCTCAATTAACACGCAACAAAACCAACACCGAAGGACAGATTGTAATATTTTTTACTCCGGATAGTGCGATGGGTAACTTCAAAACTCAGATGATTTATTAAATAGAAAATACAAAGTGTATGTTAACCCACAACGTGTGGCTCATGTGCTAGGTCCGTAACTTCTTCGTCACCTCGACATTCGAGGCAGTGCAGTGATTTATTGTATAGCATGCACGAATGCTACTGACGTCACTAGCCTTTTGATCAGAGATTGCATTGACAGCGCGGTCTTCTGCTGGGCAATTACCTTAAAATTATTAAATAGATTTTGTAATAGAAATAAGATGATTTTGTTTAGTACTCAGTTTTCACAAACTCGATATCAGATGACAGACTTGTCTAAATCTCTACTAAATTGCAATTTAAATTTGTTTCAAATAACTAATAGAAAAGTGAGCCGTCTCGTCTGGCCTTTTACTTTGAAGTTTTATAGTTACAAAATTACGTTTTGTAATATCATTTTTGTATAACAAAATGTGAGCAAAGTTAATATTTTTCATACTTTTGGAAATTTAATTAGATAATGTCTATCATTTTGATTTAAATGTTTTATGTTTAGAGTGTTAAGACATTGATCAAAGTCGTTTTTGTACTATAAGTAGGCTGTTAGACATGTTAAAATATTTAAGTTCATGACCCGACAATATGATACATAAAGTACTTATATTGTATTGTTGTAGGACTGTGTATATATTTAATTATTCTTCCTAACAATAGAGGCTTGTAAACGCCTACACGAGGCCTTAGTTGATTTACAAGGATAAATAAACAACATTTCAGTCTATTCAGCTATTCAGACGTTTCACCGCGGCAGTCAGCCCCGAGGACACGACGCAACATATGCTATGGAGCTGTGCCCTGCTTGGGCTGAGAAGTCCTTAACCTCATCGGGGTAGTAGGGGCGGACAATTTCTCGCATCCAACTGGGAACAGATATGTAGTTGGGAGCAAGAGTGCTCGGGGAGGAGGAGGCGGCGAAATGGGAGAGAGAGGAGGTTGCCTCTCACTACTGCCAAAGAAGACAGACCTCAGACACTGGAGGGCTCTTAATGCTCGTTAGCTACCGTGAGCCGTAGCCTGCATTTGACGGACTTAGGTAGTTGGTCGCCCGACCAGCACCAAGCTCATGAAAAATGTGCGCCTCGTTAGGGAGCGCACATCTCTAGTGGTTATTCGGGCAGACCAACTGTGGCCAGCTTCTGATGGGGATTTTTAGTCGGTAGAAGTCCGGCACAACGTCCATGATGAATTTTCTACACATAAACATGCTATTCAGACGTTTGTAGCCCATTGCAAAGTATGATCAGTAAACGATCAGAGGTTAAGTTACTCTTGGCGCAATCAGTCTGTAGATGGGTGACCGCTTGGAGCGTTTCATGTGAGCGTTTATATGCTTTAGAGGGCACCTTAAATTGTCGGTCTCTGTTGTTAGCCAAGTCATATAACCCAATCATCTTTCATTGCGGATTTCTTTTTACTAGCTTCTGCCCGCGACGTCTACGTGTATCTCAAAAACCCAGCCGGGATAAAAAGTATCCTTTGTGTTAATCCGGATTATAAATAATCTGTGCCAATTTTCATTCACCTGAGAGATTTTCTCGATGGTGTGTAAAGCCATGTCTTGAGACGGGTGGTTCAAACTCCGACACTAGGCTCATCAACCACACGATAAGAAGAAGAAAAAGGATTCATGTATGTATATAAGAATGTATGATAGTATGTAAATATAGGGTGTTATGTTTGTGAGTTTCTTTATTCCAACATAACATTTCAACGCATGAACCGATGTAGATGTATGGTGTATAGTTAGAATCCTTACATTCTCCCAGCTGACATTAGTTAGTAACATATCAAATAAAAATTGTAATAGTAGGCTATAGTATGTACACAAAAAGGTATGAAATTAGAAATATAACACACATACGGCAGTCTTCATTTTTATTTTTTTAATTGATTTAATCTTGTTTGGGAAATCTTGTACTCATAGTCTAGTTAGTGTTATATTGCTTAGATCCAAAGCAACGGTTCTTCAATTAATAGGCAATAAATCATACGACAATTATTCAAAGTACGACAGTAATAAATACTAACCAACATTTTATTCACATACTATTATTTTTACCTTAGTGCCAACCCTACGCCCACTCTCCTAATTAAGGTAGGGTAACTAAAACGGGCGGACTCTCACGGATAATTTAGAAAAATATATCCTAAAATATAAACGTATTATTTTCAGAGAGATTCTTGCTTATTTTACGTACAAAATAACAAGATAAATCAGCCTTATATTTCCCATAAAAAGAGCCGTTTATTTAGCATTCCGATAAGAAACATTCCTTGCCCACATTCGCCTAAAAATGCCATAAGATTACAAACTCATTTTAAATTTCCATTGGGAACTCCCCATTCTATTAGTCATTTCCCCATTTGAGAGGGGCAAGGAAACCATAAAAATTCTCATGCAATATTCCTATGAACTCGTACAACTGTTGCCGAAATGACATGACTGGGGAGGGGTGGTTTATGAGGGAGAAGAGGGGGTAAGAATCACGGTGCCCCATGGTTCGAATACAGCCGCGGTTTGTTCGTTATCATTTTGAATTATTCAAAAAACAATGAAAGTCATGTTACTGGATGCGATTGTGAGGAATAGATTCGTAACTATTCGTCGTAAAGTAAGAATTCATATTGATTTAATTATTATTGTCTATGGAAACATTGAAAAATATATACGATATATAAATATCCTCCAACCCGGGAGTTGAACGTACCTACGACTTTGACGTACGGTAGCAGTGATAGCCTAGTGGTATGACTGTTGGACTGACAAGTTAATGGTCGCAAGTTCAAATCCAAGGCCCGCACCGCTGTCTTTTTGAAGTCATGTGCGTATTATAAATTTATTATCACTTGCTTAAAATGGTGAAGGAAAACATTCCTTACCAGGAAACCAGCCACCTGAGAGATGTTCTCGATGGCGTGTAAAGCCATGTCAGAGACCTACGGGCGGTTTAAACTCTGACACTAGGTTGTTCATCAACCATACGACAAGAAGAAGAAGAACGTACCTACCTTGTCATGGCTCTCCCAAATGAGCTACCGTGTCGCATGTTCGTAATCTACTAAAATAATAACTAATTTAAAGTTCCCTTAATCATAAAGAGGCGCCTGGTAATATCTGATTAGAAAACCTCATTCGAGTCTATTATTTTTCAATGTGTCCTTAGTAAATCATAATTAAAACGTTAACTGTGCGCGAAACAGACAATAGTTAAACAATCGCAGTGTACCACATGTGGGACACTGCACAGGGAAAGGGTATATACCTAGGCATTCCATTTTTAATTCAATTATATTTACACGCATTTTTGATGTAGTTAACTTGTAATTGTCAAGAAGGAGTAACTGCTGTAATAGTCTTTAGTATAGGTCTATGTTAGTGCAAGACCCCCCAGGGGTTCCAGGGTCCCAGGGTCCCAGGGTCCCAGGGTGTCCCGCCCCCAAGCGGCTGTGGAGGTACACTGTGGAGTTTTAGTGGATTCGAGTCCCACATAAACGCTCTGTCCCCCCGTGTCAGAGCGGTATGCGAGGGCATTTCTCCACATAAAATAAAAGGCCTATGTTTGTGGGTATTGTCATCAATTGCTTCGTTGGTCTAGTTGTCCCAAGCGCGACTGCAAAGCATGAAGTCTTGGGTTCGATTGCCAGTTCATGTGGTTGGATTTTCGAATTTAAATAAAATTACATAAAATTATCATTCAAGCGCTAACCCAATAAGACTCCACTACCGTTCTCACTTAATTGGTAGTCTGCAAAATTTCATTATCACCTTTATCGACTGACATTTTTCACTAGAAAACAGTTTATTTCAGTGGAAAGTCATTGAGAGGTACTGGACCGATGATGATTGGATGTAAATGATTTTGAAAAAGCAGTTATAAATGATTAAAATTATTACATCGATATTCATTTGAAGCATTTGTAAATAAATAGACTCACACCCCTGGTTACCATTTATTTACAGTAACTTTAAGTCAATAAGGAAAGATTTTCATTAAATTTACGGTTTAAGATATTTATTTTCTTAAAAGATTACAATAATCACTTACACAATTTCGTCGACTTATTCGGGATCATCCAGTACTTTAAACCAATGACTGGACAAAGATACCGCATCTATTAAAAGAACATCTTTGTCCTCTGTTGAGTCTTCCAACTGATGTTTTACACCTCACTTTTGCAAATTACCTAGATAAGAAGTTGTTTCGAGTTGATAACTTTATTTGAAACTTTAATCTCGACTGGTGTCACATTTTCAACATAAAATTATTAAATGCTGAATCAATTTTTGTCACCTATTTTCTGTGACAATTGGACTTGTTGGAGATTTTTGCCAAAAACAGTTATTGCAGAATATACATTTTATATTATTATTTCGCACTTAAAAGTACCAACACTGTCACGCATTATAACTTTACGCATAAAACACGATTCGAGAACAAAAAATCTCGGAGGCTCAATCACCATCTCTGGAATCTTGATCAACAATCGTAGCAGGTTTATTTTAGAAAAATTATATATTATTATTCCTAAGTCACTTACCCAAGCCGGGCATTCAACAACCACATGCTGCGTAAATAGAATCTGTTTATGCGTTTCCTTTTTGTAAAACTTTGTGCACGTCGGCTCTGCTGAATCGACCACTTCAAAAACTGAATTGCAAATTACTCTAATATTACATAATTTTTCAATACACGCTTTTACACTAAGCATACGATGCTCTAAGAATAAGCGCACCCACAATTTAGGTGAAATCGTAATATGAAACAGCACTAATAAAACTATATTCTCTTCTAAGGGTCCAAACAATACATCCTACACAACTAAATACACGTATACATAAACGAAAACAATACTTCAACCCTTAGCACACAACCTACACTTAGCCCACATAAAACAAATTATTCATACACACAAAAACTATAGCAGTTCCATACAAAACAGTAGGACAATACCATACCACAGTAACTTCACAGTGGTACAAGTTAATTGTGTCCAACTAGACGTTCGTCAAACACGGGCCGGCAAAGAAAAAGCCACTTTTGCACGGTCAAAGGCAAACACACCCGCAAATTGTTGAACCGCAACGGCTTTGTTCGAGGTTAGGCTGTGGTACAAGTTATAGGAGAATGCAGAATGATAGAAAAAAGGATTGACAGATTAGAAAATGATGAAGGAAAACCAGCACTTCTGAGAGATGTGTCTCGATAGTGTGGAAAGCCATGTCAGAGATTTGCGAGAAGTGAAGTTTACATACGAATATATAGCTCACCTTGATATATTCATATTTTTAGGCGAGTGGTTTCTGTGTAAACTTCATAATAATTGAAATTCAACTTCAATGTCGGGCATTTTTGATATATATATTATATACTGTATTTACTACTACTACTGTACTTATATACTGCACGAATGACCGAGTCGAGAGTAAGCGCCGGCTATAAAAGTTATAAACGTTTTTTTTTTATAACTTGTTATTAGGGCTAGAACTAAACACTACAAGGTACATTTTGACAGGGGGGGTTAGCAGGGGGGTGGATTTTTTTTACTAACCAAAGCAAACAACCATAGGTTAGCAAAAAATGGCTAACTGCCTAGAACGTACTATACATATTTACAGGTTCTCTGTCCACGAAGTAGACACAGTTGAACAGTCGTCGTATATCATATGTCATTCATGGGACAGAAATGAGCAGTGATAGCCTAGTGGTACGACCGTTGGACTGACAAGTCAAAGGTCGCAAGTTCGAATCCAAGGCACGCACCACTGTCTTTTGGAAGTCATGTGCGTATTATAAACTAATTATCACTCGCTTAAAACGGTGAAGGAAAACATCGTGAGGAAACCAGCACACCTGAGAGATTTTCTCGATGGTGTGTAAAGCCCTGTCAGAGACCTACGGGTGGCTTAAACTCTGACACTAGGTTGTTCATCAACCACTCGGTAAGAAGAAGGGACAGAAAAATGGCAGAAACAGTTTAAAACTCTATAATCCTTAAACTTGTTCCCATCCTCATCAGAGCCGAATTTAAACAGCCGTTGGTGAGTTAAACGATGTAAAGTTGGACAATTTCTCTGGACTGACACAACTATTGTGTTTGCCCAACCCTTTTGTCGCTAAAAAGGTACCTCCTATTTGAGGTGCACTCTCCTTAATGATTTGAGATAGCTAAGAGCTAAGTTTTAAACATACGGGCTTTCTTTTGTCGTTTAATTTCGCAAATAAGTTTGGTTAATGTTTCCTTGGAGACTTAGGTCTCTTTGGTTAGGTTAGGAAATTTGTTTAGAGCTTTTGCTTTGGTGCCTACAATATAGCCTTCACAAGTTTTTTCATGGTATCTAATGTTTCAGAAATAAATTTGCCTAGCCTTTTTCAACTACCTGAGTCAGATTCTAGTCTAACCGGATACGGTTTAATACCAGTATTTTAAATGAAGCAACTGCCTATCTGATGTTGACTTTCGAAACCTGTAAAGCAAATATCGTATCCCTATTTGCAAGCAAATAATAGGCTATAGTTTTGCGCTTTTAAACTGAATGAGAATTATCACCCCGTTTATTTTGTTGGGTGCATTATAAACTTTCGGTTCAAAGAATTGATACCCGTAAGAACACATTAGTTTTCCAGGCGCCGAAGGGTGCAAAACGATCTCCGGCCACCGTGAGCGGTAGTCTGCGGGTGATGGACTTGGACAGTTCTCCGCGCGTTGCGCTTCGGCACGCGCGTCATTCTAGAGTGCCTGTGACCGGCCCGCACTAATGTTAGGGTCCATCGATACCTTTAACAAACCATAACCTCCCGGGGCTACGGTGATCTGTGATCCCGGCTCCTGTACAGATTAATGGAAGACCGTGTGGATTTTACTCGGTAGGAGTAGATAGCGTCCATAACATAGCATCACGCCAGTATTCCCCGAAGGGGTAGGCAGAGGTGTACACAATTGTACACCCATATTTTACCAATGCTGTTATTAAGTCCTATGTAATAGGTGGTGAGCCTTTTGCCATCTGCCGGCCACAATTCCAAACTCCGGGTTGCTACTGAGAATTTCCTAACAGAAAATCTCAATAACACTTTGCTAGACCTGGGAATCGAACCCAAGACCTCATGCTCAGCAGTCGCACTTGGATCACTAGACCTACGAAGCAGAGGATTTTCCACCCTAAAAAAAGGCCTACGAGTGGTATGAACAACTCAACACTCGGTAAACTCCTAACCACATGAACGAATAAGCTCTTCTTCTTATTCTTCTTCATAATTTAGGAATATTTTAAAACGCAACATTGAAAAATGTTACCACCATTAAAAACTTCAGAACTACACATGTGGAAGTAAAAAGTACGCTGAAACTTTTAGCATTTCAAATGTAAAACCATTAACTGAACTGCAACTATCCGAATAAATCAAAACAACTTGTAGGTACAGTCGACACCACACCGACAAAAAAAAAACTTTAATTTACGCATTAATAACTTTTTTATTTATTATAATAATCAGTCTGCCACGCATTTTCACAATAACATTAGGGTCGGCTTCCAGTCAAACCAGATGCAGCTTAATACCAGTATTTTACATGGAGCAACTGCCTATCTGACCTCTACAACCCTATTACTGGGTAGCACGATATCTTGTGGTATGACTGGTTGTCAGACTTTCAGGCCTCTGACTACCCGTGACGGGTGACAACCAGGACCGATGGCTTAACGTGCTCTTCGAGCCACGGAGATGTCTCGGTATGAAATTATGGTTACCTACTCATCCAGAGGTCGACCACGGCAAACGCAACCTCGATCGATCGATCTGAGCGACTGTTACTTAGCCACGAGTCTTTATTTATTACAGTGCCAATATAATTGCTTAACATCAGGCGAGCCGTCTGCTCGGTTGCCCCATATCTTATAAAAAAAAAGATGATGAATTTGTTTGTTTGAACGTGTTAATAGTTGGAACTACCATCTGGATTAGTATAAATATTTTTGCATTTCATAGCCCAATTCTTGGGGAAGGTTATAGCTTTTAACATCACCCTAGCAAAAGTAAAAAAGACTGGGTTCATAGACTAGCTAGTCTATTACAATCATAATTATTGTATTAATTCGTAATTAATACCATTTACTTTTTTATATATCCGTCATTGACTGCATGAATGTATTTTGACTTTCATTTTGTAAGAACTACGTTCTTTTTTCTTATCCTATGGTTATTGATCAATATATTGTCAGAGTTTTTACCACTTTGTAACCTCTGATCTGGCTTAACACAAATTCGAGAACATCTGTCACGTGTGCAGATATCCTCACAATATTTTTTGTTATTTAGATAAACAAATTTGTGAACATCATCAAAGGTAACCGTTTAACATTGACAGCGCTCATATCCCATCGTAATAAAAGTTTTGCTGTTTTTGCAGTTTAACTGTTTCTATAGAAATGCTGTTGACTGTACACTCTATACAGTCCCTGTAAACATACAATTTTTAACGACTCTATTCTTACTCGAGAGTTGAATATAATATAAAAGTTTTTTTTTTTTTTTACTTTAAGTGTTGTCTCTTTTACTTGGTGGTATGGCCCTTCTTGATCAAAACCTTCTTGATCGAACCCTTCTTGAACGAACCCTTTTTGATCGAAACCGTCTTGATCGAAACCTTTTGATCGAACCCTTCTTGATCGAACCCTTCTTGATCGAACCCTTCTCGATCGAACCCTTCTTGATCGAAACCTTCTTGATCGAAACCTTCGTGATCGAAACCTTTTGACCGAACCCTTCTTGATCGAACCCTTCTCGATCGAACCCTTCTTGATCGAATCCTTCATGATCGAACCCTTCTTGATCGCACCCTTCTTGATGGCACCCTTATTGATCGAACACTTCTTGATCGAACCCTTCTTGATCTAACCCTTCTTGATTGAACCCTTCTTTAAAGAACGGTTCTTAATCGAACCCAAGGCACTGACTTTTCGTCGTATCGTTGGGGATAGTTCCAGACCGCGTAAGTAAGAATTAAAAATACGGCTTAATTAACTTTGGCAAAGGTTTACATGACAAGAATAAAATCTTTTTTTTAATACCAATGCGTAACTTTAAATACAGATAAATCTTCAATAAGCAATGCATAGCAAACTCTAAAGTTATACATTTTTGTGGAAAAAGAATAGGGTCGCGCGCAGGATTTGAACCTGCGTCTCCCGGATAAATACTCCAGGTGCTCTGGCCATCTCGACCTTTACTCACCACCGCGAATTCTTCTTCCAGATTTCACGACCGTATTCTTTTTCAATTTAATATTATAACTTTAGAGTTCGCTAAGCATGCGTTAATGCTTTTCAAAGATTCATCTGTTTTTTAAGGTTATTACATCTTTACGGCATTGTAACTGCAAAGTTTGTCGTGTCGGTTTGGTCACCTGTATAGGGACTGAATAGATAGCAATGAAGTCACCAAAAGACGTGTTAAAATCTGGAATAAGGATTCGAGAGGTCGAGATGGCTTAGTGGTCAGAGCGCCTGGAGTATCTATCCGGGAGGTGCAGGTTCGAATCCTGCTCACGACCGTATTCTTTTTCCATTTAATATTATAACTTAAGGAGTGTTATATTTTTAAGTTTCATGTATGTAGGTATATGAGTATGTGGGTATGTATGTTTGTGAGTTTCTTTATTGACCATATGGGTATCGATAGAAATCTTATATCATCCCGGGTAACATGAGGCTAGTAAGATTTAAAATAATAATTATGTAATATAGTGGTTATTTATGGTACACAAAAAGTTGTGTAATAAAAAAATATAATTCACACATGACAGGCCTGCTTTTTATTAAATCTTTCATTAATTTAATCTTGTGTAAAACCTTTGAAGAATATTAAGCTTTATATTTAAAGTTACAATATTAAATGGAAAAAGAATACGGTCGCGAACAGGATTCGAACCTGCGCCTCCCGGTTATATACTCCAGTGTCGAGATGGCTTAGTGGTCAGAGCGCCTGGAGTATTTATCCGGGAGGCGCAAGTTCGAATCCTGTTCGCGACCGTATTATTTTTCCATTTAATATTGTAACTTTAGAGTTCGCTAAGCATGCGTTAATGCTTTTCAAAGATTTATCTTGAACTTTATATTTAACTTCAAAATCTGATATCACAAAATACTCTCATGACACTTACTCCACACTGGAAACTGGACACCTTCTAAATTAATTCATTAACAAATTCGTCTAGTCCGTTCATCGTACTCACAACTTCTATAACGCGTTTAAGTAACAATTATTTTAGCTTTATAACAACGAGCGAGCTTTTAGCACTTCGCTTAAATGGTAAATGAGTTAGTTGGTTACAATCTGTTTTAGTATTGTAAAGGGAACAGATGGAATTTGACCGTTGCACTGGCAAGTTAGAGATCGTAGATTGACATCTAAGGCCACCACTGACTTTCGGATATCATTTACTACATGTATAGTAATATTTAGAGGACCAGATGGGAGACGCCTTCTGACTAAATATCGAACAAATTTGCTCGCCACTTTTGGCGGGGGGTGAGGTAACACACAAGCTCAAAAGAACTTGCATTAAAGCAAAATTAGCTCTCGTCATTACATTAACAGTATTAAAATACACCAAAACTAAAAACAAACAAAAAATTGTGTTACCCACAATTAAAATCGTGTACTGCCATTGTAACCATACTGGTAAAAGGTACCTTTATATGATTAAGAATCATATGCCAGTGGCGAGAGGGGTTCGCCCGCTAAAACTACTCCAGTACTAATTCCTTCAAGTTCCAATATGTTTATCTCTTCCATTCTTCCTTGTCAGTCGTCCATCCATCTTTTCTTGTCTCCCTCTCCACCGCAGTCCATAAACATTTATATTCAGTACTCTTTAATTACATGTGTTTCATTTCCCTCCAGATCCTCTCAGACTCCTCTTTCAGATTTCCTCTAATATACTCATTTCGTGGGCGTGTATTATGCGTATTATAAATAAATGATCGCTTCTTTTAACTATGGACGAGTAGCAGCTTTGATTACTTATCTATATCACAGTGCTGGAGTAAACACACTAGCTCAACATTGAATAAATGGTGACGAAACCAGCACACCTGAAAGATGTTTTTGGTGGTGTGTCAGGCTATGCTGGAAGCATATGGGTGGTTTAAACTCTGACATAAGGTTGTTTATCAACCGTCTGATAAGAAGAAGAAGATTCCCTATTCTTCTTTACTTGCCGTAGCTAATAGGATTCAAGAATAGGGATCAAGGAAATCGGCCAACAACGCTCCAATATCAGATGATCTTAATATGTCAAGACACTTTACTTTGAAAAAAAAAAACAATTTCTACATCAAACATTAAAAAATATTGTAATAAGAAACAAAAACGTGAGAATGAAAATTCGTGCTGATAATTTTGGTTTAAATCCATTTTCGAAAGGAGATCATTTTTCTAACTCATTCGGTATTCTACGTTCTGACTCCGCCCCAATAAAGTAGTTCTAAGCCACAGATATAATAGTTTATATGATTATAATATAATAATAAAACAGTACAAACTATGTTAATTGAGTTTTAGTCTATGCGTATATTATGTTGATTCAAAAGGTATTTACAATTTGTGGTGAACTTACGTCGCGTTGTTTAGATGAAATCGGCAACCACAAAGTTATATAATAAACTATGTTATGACTGAATTTGTGCACAATTTGTGGGTAGTAACTTAGGTATCGCGCTTGAATTGAAAGGGTAGACAGTGTAATACAGTATAGTAAGATACATATATTACTAACCTGTGTAATAAATACAGTTTGAGGGCCTCATTCATCGATGCCGTTATTAGGTCTTAAGTCTTATGTGCGTGTCTGTGAGCCTATTGCCAACGTAAAGCACAACGCCAAACTGCAGGTTACCACTGAGAATTTCGTAATAGAAAATTCTAATAACACTGCCCGGCCCGGGAATCGAAATGATCTAACGTTTATAATGATAAAAGTCACATTTGTACTCGTCTGATTCGAACCCACCACCCATTGCACAAGAAGCAGTTCCGACATCACTTAGCTACGACATGATCACTATAAAAACTGACATACCTATTTCGTTTTAATTATTGCCATATACTCCATTACCACAAGGGATTTCCCTTGTGGTAATGGCATATTATGAAATAATTAAATAGTTACAAAGGTCTTTCTTCGAAATGGATATTACAATTTACAAGTTCAACAAATATTCTGATTGTCTACAGGAGAACCAGCTATCAGGTCCAGATACGCGCGTCTTCTGGTCCTTGTGCCCCCTGATCCTCCGAAGATCCTGAAAGGGCCTGTTCTTCAAGCAGTCGAAGACAGAGAAGTGAATTTGGAGTGTGTGTCGGTTGGAGGAAAACCCGCTGCTGAGGTTTGTATTAAAACGATTCTCAAAAATACGAAAATAGATCCAAGATAAATCTTTGAAAAGCATTAACGCATGCTTAGCGACCTCTAAAGTTATTATATTAAATGGAAAAAGAATACGGTCGCGAACAGGATTCGAACCTGCGCCTCCCGGATCGTCGAGATGGCTTAGTGGTCAGAGCGCCTGGAGTATTCATCCGGGAGGCGCAGGTTCGAATCCTGTTCGCGACCGTATTCTTTTTCCATTTAATATAATAACGAATATAGATTTTTATAATACATAACATAATATCACGCCTGTATTCCTTGAACGGGTAAGCAGAGGTATACACAGTTGTACATCCACATTTCACCAATACTGTTATTAAGTCACATGTAATATAGTACAGGTGGTGAACCTATTGCCATCAGTCTACCGGGAACAATTTCAAACTCCGGGCTGTTACTAAGAATTTACTAATAGGAAAACAATAATACTTTGCCCGACCTGGGCAATCTGAGACCTCAGTCTCAGCAGTCGCGCTAGGGGCCACTAGACCAACGAGGCAGTTCATTTTTATAAAACTATTATTTTTCTGACCAAAGGTTTTTGTGTAAGATAAAACGAATACCATGATAGTTTTAAATTCTAGTCTAGACATATACATTCAGAAACCTCTCAGGTTTTAATAGATTCTTCTTCTTATTGTGAGGTTGATGAACAACCTAACGTCAGAGTTTAAACCACCCGTAGGTCTCTGACATGGCTTTACCCACCATCGAGAACATCTCTCAGGTGTGCTGGTTTCCTCAAGATGTTTTTCTTCACTGTTCTAAGATAGTGATAATTAATTTAAAAATCGAAAAGATAGTGGTGCGTGCGACGTTTGACTTGTCAGTCCAAAGGCCATACCACTAGGCTATCACAGCTCGTTTAATAGATTGTACGTCGGTGAGTGTGCTAAAGAGCTATTTGATCTCATCCTACTTTCACCGTTTTATCATCGGATGTCCAGACGTACTGCAGGGTATCCCCATTTCATAGTTATCACACCATTTATGCACACTAAGCTCTTTCCCACGTAATTCCTTATGCGTACAGCCAAAGAGTGGAATTCTCCGCCTGCATTTATTTTTGCAGGTTTTTCCTGGATAGCCTAAATCACATCTTCACCGTCAGCTCGGGTTAAGTTGTGGTCAAGAGTGAGCCCATATTCAGTGGCAATTGTCGCGAGTTTAAGCTCCGCCACTTTTTGGACGATTTAGCTTTGAAAGAAACATAAATGTTCATAATATCATTGTTTCAGATAACGTGGGTGGACAATGATGGCGGTGTGTTGACACATGGAGTCAACTACACAGTAGTGCCAATGCCAGACGGTCGGAGATTCACTGCTAGGTAATTTTATGGCCTTTAAAAGATTAATACGTGAATGAAACATATTATTAAAAACATATCCTACTATATAATATTACAATAAAAACACAGCTCTACAAAAAAAAAGTTTTGTTTTGTTGCTCTGGATATCATCGCAAATTTTTACGTTTGCAAGTGCCCAGATTACGAATATATTCATGAAAATCATGAAAATACGAGCATATTGAGAACTTCAATATGCTCGTATTTTCATGATTTTGCATATCTTATATTTTGAACAATTATCGGTTTCTTAAAAATAAAATTTAATTTTCCAGTCATGATTATGGCTTCTGCGCATCTTGCGCAAAGGCGTTTTATGGAAATATAAAATATATTTTCGACATTTTCCTCTTTATTTACTTCGATGTATCCTAATTTCTCAAAATATTACTGACATTATAAATATATCTGTTATTTTATTTCTGGTTTTTTGATTTTTGTAATGTAAAATGAAAATATAGATTAAAAAAAAAACAGAGCAAATCTAACAAAATCATTGATAGTTTCATGAATTGTGTGCATAAATGGACCCAAAACCATTTTCATATCTAGGGCAACAAAACCACTGTAGACCAGTGTAATTAAATATCTTCTTCTATCTATATATATAGAAATCAATTGCTGTTCGTTTGTCTCGCTAAAACTCGAGAACGGCTGGGCCGATTTAGCTGATTTTGGTTTTAAAATGTTTGTGATAGTCCAGGAAAGGTTTAAACGGTGAGGAAATGTATAATATAAATAATATAATATAATAACTATATATAATAATAATATAAACTGTTCTACCTACTTTCCTGTCAATCATTTGACGTTTGAGGTGATACGAAGTACACCGGGTCATCTAGTAATATTTTAAATGTGAAAGTTTGTGAAGATGTTTGGATGTTTGTTACTCAATCACGCAAAAACTACTGAACGGACTTGGTTGAAATTTGGCAGACAAATAGCTTAGCCTGTATGGTTTGGACCCAATTTTGAAGACCACGTGGACGAAGTCGCTGGCAGAAGCTAATTATCGTTAAGATCGAGCATAATGTATAATACAGTAATATGCAAAAGGTACCCATGTTAACATGAGGAGAGAGAAAGTATTCACTACACAAAAAAAAAACTGAGAGGTCACCCAAACCTGATGAAGGAGCCAGACGCTTTTTCGGGAGTTTTGTACACGTTTTTCACACATCCATTCTAATTCTTCTACTCGTAACAATTTCTTATTGAACAGATCTGTACTCCGGCTTCGACCAAGAAGACACCACCACAACCAGACCCTCACGTGTCAAGCACAAAACACTGCCGATCGAGCCTACAGAGCTGTCACTATCAAGTTGCAGGTCAGTCCATTATTTATATGTGATGTTATCAGTGTGCTAAAGGGACTAATTAATAAACTCAATTTGTTGAAAAACAAATGTTTGTAACCAAAAAACGGTTCCGGGATAAAAAATAAATACTCCTCCCGACCGTATTTTGGTCACGGCAGCCTATCTCCACGGAGATTAGCCAAGTACGCAAGAGATATTATAGTGCACAAGTGTATGCGCAAAAATAGGTGCACTCCCTTTTCCTGCACTCTCATATTCCGATGGGATGGCAATCCGATACGACCGGAGAGAGATCAGGCGCAGGACTGACGGCTTTACGTGCTCTCCGAAGCACTGAGATGTTGCACCACCAACTTCCTGAATCCGGACTGCTACTGTCATGGGTCGCGGGTTCAAGCCCCGTTCATTCTATAATTTTTCAACGTTTTCTTGAAAAATAGTAATTAATATAGGCATTAACATGTATAAAAAATATCAATATATCTGAAAATCAGATTAATCTTTTAAACGCATTAACACATGCGAACTCTAAAAGTAATAAAAAAATATAATATATATATATATATTAGAGTTCGCTAAGCATACGTTAATGCTTTTCAAAGATTTATACGTATTTGTTAAGGTTATTGCATTTGTACGACATTGTAATAACTACAAAGTTAGTCATGTCGGTTCAGTTTGGACTGTATAGGTGGCAATGACGTCACCAAAAGACGTATTAGAAGAATCTGCGGTAGTGAGCAGAGATCGAGATGGCGTAGCGGTCAGAGCGCCTAAAGTATTTATCCTGGAGACGCAGGTTCGAATTCTGCTCGCGACCATATTCTGTTTCCACAAAAAAAAAAAAACAACTTTAGAGTTTGCTAAGTATGCTTTTCAAAGATTTATCTGTATCTTGGTTACTAGATAGTGTAGTATACAGCTAAACTACGCTTTTTAGTGTGTTTTTCCATGTGTGGAACTCAATCATGAATGTTATGCTGGACTCCTAGCGCCTAAGACTTCATGATCTCACTAACGTTTACCGGGGTCATTCATCACAACTCCCAAAAGGGAATGCCTCTTGTGTCGGTATTGGTAGAAAATGCAGAGGCAAACTGCTTTTTAAGATCGTGTTAGTACTAAAAGTAGCGGTGGCGGTTACCAACACAACAGCATTCCCAATGAGGGTTGACGTCAGGCAGGTAGCCGGTCATAAAACATTGACAAAACTTAAGCAGCAATATCAAAAACAATTAGAAAGTGGAAGAATTATACATGCTGAGCCGACCACAAGTAAATTGGGATAAGGGCAGGGGGATGATAATGTTGATGTTAGTACTAAAAGTATTAAATTATGATGATGAAGGAACAACCAAGATATTTAAACGTACATACCTGAATTTCGCAGAACACATCTCCCATCTCAATAACACAATTACTCTAATTTAATCTCAAGCTGAGCGACATTCTATTTTAATATTCATTCACACGAAATCTAAATGTCTCTTAAGTTCAAATTTAATTATATACCAAATTAGCTAATTGATACGGTGAACATTACATTTCAAATCAAATAATTGTTACAAGGTGGCAGTGGTTGTTACATGAGAGTCAATTACATCATTATATATGTAGGGAGTTTGAGTTCAAAGGATTTGGAATTTGGTTTATATTAACATGTGGTTTTATTGTATTCGTGGGAGATATAACGTGGGTGATAGTCCAATTCCGCCTAACTAGCAATTGTAAATACCGCTCAAATAACTTATGAGAAGAAAATAAAAACTTATAATTTTATTATATAAATAGTCTCAAATATTGCTTTATGAATGAAGGGGCGGATTTCTTAAGAATAATTATTTTGATATATGGTTAAAAATTTACGGTGCGCATAAGAATTTATTGAAATAATTCGATGGGGTTACTCTTGAAACTAATACGAATCCCAATCAATAAAATTAAAACATGTTTAATTTAAAAATAAATCTACTTGCATTACAGTTGCCTCAATTTTAAAGCATGTTGTCTTTCCCCGTACTATAATTATTTTTTCGACATTTTGGCATTTAAAAGTATGAACTGACATATTTCCTATGTCAATTGAGTGGAATTATTTTCAAGAGTAAGCCCACTGTTTTTGTTCGTGTCATGTAAGTTTTACTAACGCGGTATTGGCCTATTACCGACGATAAGTAACTCTAGATAACTGTTGAAGCTGCCTTGTTGCGTTTAGTTCACATCATCCACCATATCGAAACTTCTGTGGGAATATGCTGCTGTTGTTGCTGTTCTCCAGGAAGTTAAAAGCCAACAGACGGCTTGAAAAAGTTCGACGCTAGCTCAGAATTAGATGAAAAAATATAAATCTTGTAGCCTTTCCAAATGTTAACTTAGGAGACTGGTGGGATAAGCTTTATTTATTTTTCTCCTCGACTTTTTTGATATCCGTATCAGACACGTTGCATGTCACCATATCCTCATGCCCTCCACCTAATTTTGGGTCTTCCTAAGGCTGTTTTACGTAGGTTACCGTTGTTGTATAATTCTGCCTGTCTAATATATATGTCCATAGTATCTCAGCCTACTCTTTTGCAGCTTTGGAAGAAAGCAACGACATGGTTTGACAATTCCAAAGTGACATCTACACGATTTTGTAGTTAGATTACTTTATATTTTTAGATAACATTGGTATTTGTTATGATAAAACTAACCCGTAACCACCCCACTGCAGAACATATTATATATTTGTATAAGAACTTTCGTGAGGCAAATTCATATTAATTATTGTTCACCGGTTACTACTCACGTGTAGACTCGCGACATTGCCGCGGACTCAGCTCATGACTAAGGGCTCCGTTCGAGCTCGAAACTAGTCGGGCAAACCCGAAGAATACACGTGAGTAGTAACCGGTGAACAATAATTAATATTATACAAATTATTATTGTTAACTTGTGATGATGATGAATTATTAATTTTTGTTTAATTGGTAACTTTGGTGAGACTTTTACATTCATATCAATTATTGTTAACCCGTCCTACTCACGTGAATTTTTCGGGAATGCTGAGTTACGAACTCGTACGGAGCGCTTAGTCATGAGCTGAGACCGCGGCGATGACTCAAGAAAAATGCACGTGAGTAGTAACCGGTGAACAATCATAATTGATATGAATATGTCTCATGAAATTTATTATACATATTATATATCTTCATAAATCTATTCATACATAAAAGGCCGGAGCATTGATCACCACGCTAGCTGAGCATTTTATTTTTCTCACATTGTTTCCAAAGATCTCAAACCATGCAAATGAGCAATAATACGTTAGCTTATCATATTAAAAAAACTGGTCCACGTTTATTCTGCAATATAAAAAGGATAACACAGCATTCTTTATAAGCAAAGCTCACATTCCGTCTTCAATTCTCGCGCAGTGAACTAGATTTTCCAGATTTTTCTCGACTAAATAAAAAATATGAGGCACGTAGGGAATATTAGATTCCTGTCATGCTACGCGTGTGCTGCCTAACTAAGTGAAATGAGTTTTGAAAATGTTTATGTATACTGAGATATTCCTAGCATGACTGATTTTTGATAAAGAATAGTTGTAATATTACATCACGCCTGTTATGATCAAAGAATAAGGTAGAGGTGTCATTCTACACCCACATTTCACTAATGTTGCTTTTAAGTCCGATGTAAAAGGGGTTGATCCCTTTGCCATCAAAACTCTGGGTAGTAATTGAGAATATTGAACCCTGAACCTGGAGTATTTATCCGAGAGGCGCAAGTTCGAATCCTGCTGATATCCGTATTTTTCTATCCACTTTTTTATCTTTAATGAGAAAATAGTTACCGAAATACCAAATAACACTTATCCCGACCCGAGAATCGAACCCAGGGCCTCATACTCAGCCGCCGCGATTGTAACCACTAGAATTAATAGCACCTTCGGTGAACTACATAGCACCTCTGCTTATCTCATCGGGGCATACAACCATGTATATTTATGTACAAAAGTCTTTTCGTTACTTTGGTCTTATAAATGTTTTATAAGACTGTCTTATTGTTAGAGTGGCTTAAAATAGGACGATCTCATCAATATTCTTCTTAGTTAAACTGGAAGACTTAAAAGTCCTAACAACACACTTATCCCTACAATATGGAAGTCCTTCTCAATAAGAAGGTATTTCTATTATGTAGGAAAGTGCTTCTAGTTTTTCTATATGACGTGACAAGGGTCGGTTAGGACCTCAATATGGAATAAATAGCGAATACCGAATAAAGTGTAGCGTTAGAACCTAATTAGCGAAACAATTCTATTCATCGGGATGTAGTCGGATTCAACGCTGACAATGGCATCAATTCTAATGTAGAAAAATAAACTTAATTTAGAGCGTTACTGTCTTTTACTAACCGTGACTATAAGAGCGGGACAGGATGACGTTAAATTCTAATTGAATCATGTCAACCTAAAATTTCCATAATATTTTCGTTGGACGTCTTTAATTTTACTTGCTCCCTAAAACTGTGCCTCCTAAAAAAGTTCGGAGATTTTAATTAGACATGCCTAAGTTCGAATTTGACATCTCTTAACTCATTCCATCTTGCATCTTGCATCTTGAAATATAGTAACTGTTAATAAAAACGGAATATTCTAAATTTAGTTAAGTTAGCTACATTAGAATTGACGCCATCATCATATTTGAAAATGGCTGATAAAAATAATGGACTTGTCGTTTAATGTTTTTTTATTCTGGATATAAATAGCTTATAATAAAATTATCTCTGGTATTGCATGTTTGTTTGTCAATAAACTAGCATACCGAAGCTATTTGATACAACCAAACCACAATCGATTACTTATAGAATAGAAAAGTGCAGAATTTTAAAGTTACAATATTAAATGGAAAAAAAATACGGTCGCGAACAGGATTCGAACCTGCGCCTCCCGGATAGATACTCCAGGCGCTCTGACCACTAAGCCATCTCGACCTCTGCTCACCACCGCGAATTCTTAATCCATATTTTTAACACGTCTTTTTGGCGACGTCATTGCTATCTATATTTATCCGAGCTATTATACGGGAGGCGCAGGTTCGAATCCTGTTCGCGACCGTATTCTTTTTACATTTAATATTGTAACTTTAGAGTTGGCTAAGCATGCGTTAATGCTTTTCAAAGATTTTTCTTGAGCAGAATTTTATTTGCTGAAACATAGTTACAGGCTTTTACAGTTCATATTTCGCCGACAACATGGCATGCAAAGCGATTATTTATAAAAAATCAAGAGTTAGTGGAGACTGACTTATCTTGTAAAACCAATTAATTACTATTTTTCGAAATATTGAAAAGTAATAGACACGAATGGGGCTTGAACCCGCTACCTTGACGGTCCGAGTAATCACTGTCCTCGTTTGTGTATTTTTCAATATGTCCTTAAAATATTACATTATATATTATTAAATATTTAATATAGGCATTACATGACCTTAATATTTATAAAAAGAAATATCATTAAAAACCAATGAATGTCATTAAAATTACAATACTCGTAGCATAGCAGTTCATTAATATTGTTGCTACTAAGAAATGTCAAATATACTATTTTAAGATATATTTTAGAATAGA
Source organism: Xylocampa areola (assembly GCA_935421205.1). Classification (NCBI taxonomy): domain Eukaryota; kingdom Metazoa; phylum Arthropoda; class Insecta; order Lepidoptera; family Noctuidae; genus Xylocampa; species Xylocampa areola. The sequence goes on along the minus strand of OW285225.1, from coordinate 7,205,707 downwards.
CAGACATATTCAAAGAACTCTTACTTCTATCCGATAGACATGAACATAATCATAATTCCAGCTACATTATCAAAGCTGGAGTTTATGCTAATGAACACTTTATATCCATAACTGAACATTTCAACTTCCACAAAAATGAGATAATTTGGTAGGACGATTAAGCCCACATTTTGTTTAAGACTTTATGGTTTAACTTCCCTTGGGCTTCTATCTTGTTCGTATAATTTTATATTAAAATGTATGTAGAAGGAAAAAGGGGCACGTTTGTTTCTATCTTTTTGCGTCGTACGTTGTGCCTCCGAGATGTTTTCTCGAATTACCATAAGATAATAAATTGGTTAAGAAAATTCTTGATGTCAGAGAGATTTTTTCGTTTGCCTTTTGGGGTCTTACTGTTTTTGATACGACTTCTCGCTGAGTCGTGATTTCCAAATAATGTTTAGATTTGTTGTGACTAGTGTTCATATTGCTCGATAAAGGTCAGGTAAAACTAATTAAAGCTTTGATTATTTAAATCTTAAATGTATTTAACGACACATCATTCTTAATCATGACCTCCGGCAGTTTCTTCCCTTTACGATTTATTTTGTGTTGGATGGCTTTGGATTAAATTGAATAACGTGCCTTCTTCAAACATCGATTAAATATTTATTCAAAAGAAAAAATATTTTAGAAACACAAGTAAAACAAACCTTAATTTGAGTTTGTACACACATAAATTACTTCTTAAGCCAAGCTTCCAATAAACGGATATAAAGAAAAAAGAAACGAAATAAGGAAACAGACAGTTGGTAAAAAAAAACCATACCGCAATTTTTGTACATCCTCCTTTAGAAAATTCGCCGAGTCGGCTTACCAACATGACCAGTTTCATTTGGCCCATCGAAACTGTCTCATTGGTTGATGTTGTGTTAAGTGGGGTAGATCTGATATTTTTGGACGTGGTTTTATACTGGAAAAGTGAAAATAAGGAGGGCTGTGTAAGACTCTAATTTGGTGACGACGCACTGTTACAATGTCAGCAGATCTTGTATATCATGAGCCGAATGATTTTTTCTCTGTGGTTTTTCAAACCGTTTTGCCAGGTTTTAATGGGACAAATCCTTTGAATTTGTTGCCGCTGTTACAAGGTAAATTATGTTTTTATATTTTGTTTTTGACTCTTATTTTCTTTTTCGCTTTAATATGGATCAATGATTAGCATAGAAATATTAAAATATTTTGCGATTTACTCATTTTATTGGCTCTGAGTAAATTTTTCATGTTAGTTGTGAGGTATCTTTGATACAGATAAATCATCAAAAAGCATTAATGCATGCATCTTCTTTTTCTTTGACATTAATAAAGAACGTTGGACTTAATTGAATTACTCTTGAAGTTAATACCCATTCTAATCCAATTCCAATATTAAATTCGAGCCATAAAACAATTTTTAATGTTAAAATAAATTTACCTACATCATAGTAATCTTAATTTTAAAGCATGTCGGTTTATTATTACCCCGATTCTTTAATTATTTTTGAGACACTTTTTGCATATAAAAGTATAAACTGATATATTTCCAATGTCAATCGAGCGGTTTTATTTTCAAGAGTTAGCCTACTTAATTAAGTTACTTGCAATTTAAAAACGTCAATTTTAGTAGATTATTTGTTAAATAATGTTTTACCAGTTGTACCTATTCTATCTATCTAAAGTTCTGTATTCGAATTTATTTGTAAAATTTTTATTTGTCTTAAAATATTTCCAGGAATAAATTTATTTTTATTAAGATAATTCTACATCAAATACCTTGACAAGATTTGAGTCCAAAAATTGTGAAGGTGACAAAAAAAAAATACAACAGATACTTAATAATAATACCATTTGAAATTTGAAATTTATTTGAAGCAACTAATATCATTATTGATATACATGATAAAAACATAGCACAAGAAAGTAATTCCAAAGATATTTTTGATGAATAATTTATATTTTATCTTTTTGACTGACAAATGTGAAGATTACAAAAGATTGATGACTCTCATGCTGAAACTAATAAGCTAAAACTAAAAATATTTGTATAGATACAGTTCTTACATTTTATTTGAAGCACCCCTAATTATTATAAACGATAAAAACATCATTAGAAATTCTCTTATTAAAAAACTGCATCATTAATCTTGTAGTTACTAGCGTGGCTGGTTTGCGTGAGGTCCTGGGTTCGATCCCCGGGATGAGCAAAGAGTTTTTTTTGTTACCCGAAATTTGGCATTGTGCCCTTTTTTATGGCAATAGGTTCATCACCACACGGGAATTAATAACTGCATCGGTGAAAATATGGTTTTTGCTAATGCAACGCTCAATGATAATGTACACCTCTTTTTCTTATCGTGTTGTTGACAAGCTAGTGTCAGAGTTTAAACCACCCGTAGGTCTCTGACATGGCATTACACATCATCGAAAACCTCTCTCAGGTGTGCTGATGTCCTCACGATGTCTTCCTTCACCGTTTCAAGCAAGTGAAAATTACAGATAAATCTCCGAACAACATTAACGCATTCATTATTTGTGGAATAATAATACGGTAAAAGATATTAAAATGTGGAAGAAGAATTCGCGGCAGTGAGTAGAGGTCGAGATGGCTTAGCGGTCAGAGCGCCTGGAGTATTTATCTGGGAGGCGCAGGTTAGAATCCTGCTAATAATTATTTGTGGAAAAATAATACGGTCGTGCCGTATTATTTTTCCACAAATAATTATAACTTCAAGTGATAATTAATGTCTTATACGCACATAACTTTAAAAAGTCAGCGGTGCATGCCTTGTGCTATAATTTCTAACCTTTGATTTGCTAATCTAACGCTCGTAACACTAGGCTATCACTGCTTATGATTAAGCAATACAGGCGTGATGATATGTTTCTATAAAAAAAAGTACACTTTTCATTCTTCCTCTTTTGATAAAATGTGTGAAAACTTTAATTCATTCATCGAGTCTGTACCTGAAGCAGATAGGTAGGTATATATCATAATAATAATGTGAAGTTTAAATCCAGAATTTTAGCCTCTTCCATCGTCAAATAAATGTTGTTATTCCTAAAATGGTATTTCCTCTTAACCATCGCTTCTATAACTTAAAAATGTAAGTCCATAATAATATCTTAGGTTTGCGCGATCACTACACATTATAATAAAACAAATTAATCCGGTTAAAAGTTATTTATTATAAAATGTAAGTCCACTTGTAATCTGTGCATAAGTTAGCAACTAAACGGTGATCAACCGTCAATTTTGTCAATGCTGTGTCTGGCCATAATTGGAATATATATTTGAACTAGCGGCCCATCCCGGCTAAGCACGGGTGGACATTTATTTTTTAACATTTTGGGATAAAAGCGAAGTTTTTTGTAGATATTGATATGTTCTTTAATATTGTAGAAAATTTTTTTGTTCTATCATCAATAGTTTCCGCAGCGCATGCGATGAACGATATTTTATGGCCAATTTTTTACACCCTGGGTTAACATTATTGAAGTTTTAATAGGGGTTCCTAATATTTTCTAGTAATAAATATAGTCTATATTACTCAGACATAAAGTAGCATTCTAAAGGTGAAAGTTTTTTTTTAAATCGGGTTAATAGTTTTTGTGTTTGTTCGGTACAAACATACAAAAATACAAATCTTTATTCTTTATAATATTAGTGTAGATATAGTACCTTTGCACATAATCTATTCATATAAATATGCTCTGGGTGAACCTATATGAAATAAATAAACCTTTGTCAACCGCCTATGTAACCCCCGCGTACTCGTATGAAAATAATTAAACATGAAACTCTTTCCGTCGACAATGGCGGGCGCCTTTCAAATGGTTTATTGTCACTTCAGGAGGCTTTGTTAATTTAATTCCCTGCAACGTAAGGCTTCGTCTAGACTTAAAGGTTCATTGGTTACAAAATAAAGTATGTGCTATAGAGGATTAAGGGGTATCTTTACGATTATACCGTGTTGTATTAGGCAGTGGAGTGGGAGTGAAAAATAACACTTATTGGATAGGTACATTGGTAATTTAACTGTGTACCTAAACCTTATTAATGAATATGTTATTATGGTATGTAGTGTAAACAATGAATGAACGTAGCATATAGCATCACACCTGTATTTATAGATGGGGAAGCCAAAAGTCTCACCAGTTGTACATCAAATTTCACAAAATAAGCCCCATGTAATAAATGACGCACCTATTTACATCAAGCTCCAAACTCCGGGCTGCTACTGAGAAATTCCTACTACCAACAGAAAAACCCATCACACGTAGCCCGGGTATTAAACCCAGGATCTCACGCCCAACAGTCGCCCTTGCTACCTATTGGACCAATGAGGCAGTCATGAGACTCTGATTTTATATATTTATTTATATCATAACCATATTATAACTGCCTCGTTGGTCTTGTGCTCCCAAACACGATTGCTGCGCATGAGGTCCTTGGTTCGATTCCGGGGTCGGGCAGTGTTATTGGGTATTTCTATTAGAAAATTCTCGATCGCAGCCCGGAGTTTAAAATTGCGCCCAATAGGACTCAATAACAGCATTGCTGAAATGTGGGTGTACAACTATGCACAGTACACCTCTGCCTACCCCTTCGGGGTATATAGGCGTGATGCTATGTTATGTTTATAATATCTAACCATATTTTATTATCAATGTACATTTTAGATACAAGAATTAATGCTAGAAGGCTAATAAGATAATAAATGAAATCAATTAAAATTATAATCTATTTGATTTGATCACATTTCAAACTAATCGGCTGCTATTGATTGAATAACAAACAGTTGCAGATTCACATGTTTTGTTTACGAATCATTCGTATGTTTGTTTATAAACATTGTTTCGCCTACATTGTTACAATGACTATCTAAATTTAAATTACAATGGCGCCAATTCTAATATAGCAAACTAAACTAAATTTAGAGCATAGCTGTCGTTTACTAACTGTTAATATAAGAGCAGGACGGGATGTCGTCATATTCAAATTTAATCATGTCAACCTAAATTGTCCATACAATTTACGTTTGACGTCACTAATTTTAGTGGCTACCTAAAACTGCGCCTACTAAAAACGTTCAGACATTTAAATTTGACGTGACTAAATTCAAATTTGACATCTCTTGATTCATCCCATCTTGCTCACATAGTCACTTTTGGTAAAAGACAGGAATGTTTTAAATTTAGTTTAGTTTGCTACATTAGAATTGACGCCAATGCCTAACATTTTCTGTAAGTGAGGTATTAAGTACTTTAATCATTCTTCACGTATAGAAACACTAGTTTTTCCAAATTGCTATAATATTATGATTAATAGAATAAAATACTGCGTGATTGTCTTTCTGACTTTGGAAACCTCGCATATTTATAATGTATCTTGCAATTTTAAACTAGTTATTAAGATAACCATACCTTCTAACGCTGAAAAATCTTAAATCTTTGTTTATAGTTCGGTAAGAACAGTATTTACTCACTTCCATTTTTCGGGGTTGCCGGAATACTTTACCAATATGGATACAGCAAGTGTAGTCTGTCACAAGCTTAATGAAAATAATAAAAACTTGGAGGTAAATGAAGAAAAATCTACCACACGTATAACGGAGTAAACTCGCTGCATCAGTCTGCTAGTGACAACGATCAGTGCAACCTGGTCGAAACGAATAGCGATTCGAAGGTTAAATACCTTTGAATCGCTATACGTTTCGACCAAAGATAATAGAAGGAAGGAGACATGCTATGCACTGCCAACGTAAAAATATTTAAATCAAATAGACCATGTAATTGTCGATAATTATTATCGATATTTTATTTAACATTATAGTGTTTTGATATCACATTAGTTCCCGTTTTCAGTTTCAATCATACTTACAAAGTTAAAAATTAAGGTATTAAAATCACTTCGATTTTTGCAGTATAGCACCGTACAACACGGCATTTTCACAAAATTTCACGTACGTGATCAAATGTGAACTGATCTATTGACACGGCCATTTTTTCCGACGTGCTCAAATTGCTCTTATCGCGATCGCGCGGACACGCCCACTTAATATTTCTCGTCCATTCTTATTTCTATGGTTTCGACCGTGTACGTTAATTCCTGTTACTTTAAAACCAGTATCATGAAATGCGATGGTTCAGAACTCTCACGAAACTTGGTTATACAAATAAAGGTATCTATAACTTTCAACATAGTACATAAAGTCAGTAACAAGCCAACACTTGTTAATAATACTTCTAATGTTAAGCTTCTTATAACAACAACAAAAAAACAGAAACAGCCCGTTCAGATAAACAATAGGATATCAAGTGACGTCACTTCTTCTGACCTCTCTTTCAATTCAATAGTGAGTGAGGAAGAGGTAAATAGAAACGACACCATTTTCTTGCCTATTTCTTTATCCACACGGGTTGTATAAAAGCTACTAGGTAGGGGATCTACATGTAATAACCCAATTTCAAATTCAAATTAAAGCTATCTCTTCAATTTCCTTCTCCCTACCCTCTCCATATTATATATGGTCCCTACCATATCAAGTTGGCAACATTCCAATACCATATGCTTTTTAAAATGCTTCGTAATACCGTAAGTCTTAAGCAATCTGCTGTAAAATATTTGTGAGGTCATCCGGAAGAAACACAGAGGTTAAAATTTGTAAATTATTTTGAGAAAAATTATATTAAGTTAATGAAGAAGATATGATCACTCTATAGAAATTGATGACGTCACCATAAGACGTATTAAAATATTCGACTAAGCTAGCGAAGGTCGATAGCTAATTTGATCACTTGGAGTATTCCCATTGCGGTATCCGTACGAGATAGTCGCGTCATTTGCTAATTATTATTACTTATTAACTTGTTTACATCGAGTGAATCTTCTGTGTGAGGCGCGTGACCTTGGGTCCGGTGCTCGAACAGTTTTACTGACGATGTTATTTAATTGCATTAGTTATGAATGTAGAAGATCTTTTAAATAACTCAAACTTAATATGCAATCATTCATCAATGGAGGAGGAAATTATAGACGAATATAAACAAAATTATGATGAGACACAATACAATCAAAACGAGGAGAATTTGCGTAATAAATGTTCTAAGCGAATAAGGGAGGAAATGGATTCGTTGTCAGATGAAAGTGAGTGGAAAGTTGCTGGCAGAAAAGGTAAGAAGTTAAAAGAAGAGAATGACATTGTAGAAATGTACGTAACTAGTAAAGATAAATTACCGAAACAAATAACGTTGGCGAAACTATTAAAGGAAAATACAATAACAGACGTTACCAGGGTGAAATATCTCAACCCCTATAAAATAAGAGTGGATATTGCTAATGAGTCATGTGCGGCCAAATTTGAAGTATGCAAGAAATTTTTGGACTTAGGATGGAGATTTCAGAGAGCAATGGAAAGAAGTGTTTCTTACGGCGTGATTAAGGATATTGACTTGGAATTATCCGACGAAGACTTACTGAGCAGTATCTCGTGTCCAAAACCCGGAATGTTAGTCTCTATTTTACGATTAAATCGAAGAAATTCTGAAGATTATTCGTGGTTACCTAGCGAAGCAATAAGGCTTTGTTTTAAGGGCACATTCATTCCTCAATACGTATTTGTAGAAAGCCTTAGAATTTATGTCGAACCATATGTGTTCCCTGTAACGCAATGTTCGAAATGTTGGAGATATGGCCACTCTCTAAAAAAATGTCCCTCTCATAAAGTTGTATGCCCAAAGTGTGGACAAAATCATGAAAATTGCGAAGTAAGTAGATACAAATGCATTAATTGTGGTGGAAATCACATGGCTCTTGTGAAAACGTGCCCATCTTACTTAAAAGAGAAAAGACTCCGGGAAATCATGTCGGAATTTAACTGTACGTATAGAAAGGCGCTCATGATGTACGTCCCTACTAATTCTTCCACTGAACAAGAGCCAAATGTTGCTCCAAAATTAGAAAACCCGATTTTGTCTGCTGAGCCCATAGAAACGCCATTACCACAAGCACAAAGCACTCCTACTTTTGCCGACGTAGTTAAAATAAAAGCTGCTAACAGCAACACAGAAAAACCCAAGAGTAACACTTTCTTTCCGAAAAAACACGTTCGCAAAGAAAAGGACACAGAGTTTGATTTTTCATTACAATCTATTTTGAGTGGACGTCAAACACAGGAGTACAAGCAGGAGCAAAACGCACGAGAAGAAGATAAATACCAGAGAGTAAAGGACGTTAATTTTAGTGAACTCCTAGAAAGGTTGAAAGAGATTATATTCCTTAAGCATGAGTCTATTCAGGTAAAATTCAAGAATGTTTTAAAATGCTGTGTAGAATGGTTAGTTTTAGTAGTCGTGGATAACATTGCAGATTGGCCTATTTTAAACCTAATTCTTGATTACTTTAATGGATAATACAAAATTCCGGGTAACTAAGTTAAATATTATTCAGTGGAATTCTCAGAGCCTTAAACCTAAATTGTTTGAATTGGAACACTTATTAATAAAAGAAAATATCCACATTGCTGCCTTATGTGAAACTTGGCTGGAACCAGAAAGCCACATAAAATTGTCAAACTATAATTTGTTTCGCAAAGACAGGGTTGACGCTTACGGTGGGGTGGCTATTTTCACACATAAATCTATCAAAGCTAAAGTTTTTAACGTACATAGTATAAATCCAGGCATTGAAATCGTCAGAATACGGGTTTATAACTGTAGTGAAATTGAGTATATACTATCCGTTTACTGCCCACCATCAGTACACACGCAAATACAAGATTGGGAACAGGTATTTTCTCTTTCAAACAAAAAAACGTTGTTTCTCGGCGATTTCAATGGTCATCATACAAACTGGTCCTCGCGGATAGATCAGAGGGGTTCTCAGATATTTGATGCTCTAATCGATAATCAATTATTTACATTGAATAATGGAGAAATTACGCGTATTAAATTGGTTAACAATCAGCTTCAACAGTCAGCTCCTGACATTTCCATAGTTTCATGCGACATAGCTCTGAAATTTTATTGGTCCGTTCTGAATGAGACTTTAGGAAGCGATCATCGCATTATTAAGATTTCCACCCATCTTGCCACTATGCCCTCTCTAACGTTTCGCAGAAACTTTAAAAAAGCAAACTGGGACGGCTATCAGACATTGTTAGAAGAATTATTTTCAAAATTTGTTTTTTTGGATGATTTGCAGGCTGTTTACAATAATTTTATAGACTACATCAATATTTCTGCTGAGTTATATATACCTCTAATTAAAATTTGCAATAATCCAGATAGTAGATTTTCACCCAAACCTTACTGGAATACAACGTTGTCCAAACACATTGCAGAACGGCGGTTAGCCTTATCAAAATTTAGGCGTAACCCGATCCCTCAAAATTTAGACATTTTACTGGATAAAATTCGTTTAACTAAAAAATTACTTCATCAAGCCAGAAGAGATAGTTGGCATCAGTTTTGTACTTCTATAGATACATCTATATCACAAACTGAAATGTGGCGTAAGTTGAGGTGGATGAAAGGACTGAGAATGCCTAAACCCTTTGTAGATATTACAATGTCGAAGGAGCTTCTGTACAGTCTAACTCCGGATTATGCTACACCACCGACCCCGTTATTTAATTCTAAAAATGATTTATTGGATAAGGATATTACGCTTCAAGAACTGGTCAATTGTATTCGTGCGAAAGATTCTGCGCCCGGTTGCGATAACATATCTTATTCAATGATCAAATACTTACCAAATAATGGAAAACTTATCTTACTCTATCTGTATAATAAATTCTACATTGGCTCATTTTTACCTGAACAATGGCGCGATATTGCTATAATTCCTATACCGAAACCGGGTAGAGAATTACAATCGTCTGCATCACTTCGTCCGATTGCAATGATTTCATGTTTCTGTAAAATTTTTCATAACATCTTAGTCAATAGATTAGAATGGTATATCGAAAAATATTGCTTTTTGTCTAACAGTACCACGGGTTTTAGAAAATGTCGTTCTACATTGGACAATTTGGCTACTTTAGTCTCTCGGATCCAGTTAGGTTTTTCAGATAAACTTAGTACAGTGGCATGCTTTATTGATATAGATAGTGCATATAATAACGTCGACGTCATTAGCCTATTACTTAATCTAGACGGTATCGGTGTAGGATCCAAAATTTGCTCTTACTTATGGAATTTCCTTCAAAAGAGAAACCTTAAAATACGCGTGGAAGAGAATAATTCGTGTATAGTCCGTAGTACAGGTCGTGGATTGGCACAGGGAGATCCATTATCCCCTCTTCTATTCAATATAGCCACTATGTATATTTGCAAAGATATTCAAAATGTTTTTATATCCCAGTATGCTGACGATTTTGTTATCTATTTTTCTGGCAATAATCTCGTACATGTCTCACAACAATTGCAGTCGGCATTGAATATATTCGTTAAATTGCTTCATGATATAGGTCTGGATATTTCACCTATAAAAAGTAAAGTTTGTGTATTTAGTAGTGGATATCGTAAACAATTAGTTAACCTTAAAGTCAACCATACAGTTTTAAAAGTAGTAGATAATATAAAATATCTAGGTTTCTGGCTTGACCGGTCATTACGGTGGGCTAAACATATAAACGAAACTAAAGGTAAATGTTCAAAATTCCTTAATATCCTTAAATTTCTAGCAGGCTCAGGATGGGGAATAAATCCCATACATCTTAGACGTATTTATGTGAGCATAGTTCGAAGCAGAATTGATTATGGTTGCTTTCTTTTCGACAATAGTTGCAAGTCTCATATAAACAAGCTCACAAAATTACAAAATCAATGCATGAGAATAATCGGAGGTTTTATAAAGAGTACACCCATTCACGTCATGGAGCACGAACTTTTTATTCAACCTCTACACGTACGTAGACACTACCTAGCCGGAAAATTTTGGTTAAAATCCAAATCACTAAAACAAAATGAATTGGCTGATATTCTTGATAAACTTCTAGATCGGTGTTCAAATCCCTATTGGAGAAACAAAAAGCAGCCATTACTAGTTTCGGTCCACGAATACCTGCGGCCTAACCCGGTCTATGCGAGCAATCCAATCGAAATGTTTTCTTTGGACACATGGATGAGTACCTTAGACTTGTCTAATGTAGTGTATCCAAATATTAATGTTATAAGTAAGTCTAAAAAATCATACAATATGCAAAATTTGAATACAATTTGTCAACGTTTTTTGGCTGATACATATTCTAATTGGTATGTTATTTACACCGATGGTTCTATTGATAGGGAGGAGGTAGGAGCAGCACTTTTTGATCCTCAAAGTAACGATTTTATAAAACTAAAATTAACATCTAAATGTTCCATAATGAACGCAGAATTGGTGGCGATCGCTGAAGCAATTTCATATATAAAATCATTGAGTAAAAGTAATTTTCTTATTATATCAGACTCAAAAAGTGCACTTCAACATTTGTTACGATGTACTTCAAATATGCGTGGCATACCGGTAGCATATAGTATTTTGCAATCCATTCAGATCTTAAAAAATCAAAAGAAAAACGTGGTATTGCAGTGGGCACCTGCTCATATCGGCTTGAGAGGAAACGAAGTGGTCGATCGCTTGGCCAAAGAAGCGACTATTGATGGTATTCAGTTTACATATACTCCGGTTTACTCTGATTTGTTATATATTGTTAAAAAACAATGTCGTACTATGTGGCAAGAGTATTTTAATGAAAGGTCCTTAAGCAAGGGAATTTGGTACAAAACTATCCAACCTAATATATGTCGCTTGCCCTGGATTGACTCGGCAGATTTGAGCAGGACCGACTTAATAACTTCATTTAGACTTCGTTCTGGTCACATCCCGTTGAACAGTTTCGGATATTTAATGGGTAAAATTAGTTCACCTAAATGTGATGAGTGTGATATTATTGAAGATGTGCATCACATTTTGTCCGAATGTGTCCGGAACGAGAGGGAGAGATTTTTGTTTTTATCAACTTATAATGTTAATCTATACGATGTTGGTCTATACATAAGTATTCTTGCCCGTCCAGCCTCACCGGAGGCCAGAATGGTATACAGTATGGTTCGGGCTGGTATATCCCGAAGACAGCAAAATGTAACTTAAATTTGTATTGTCGCCGCGTATTGTTATATGTATTTTAATTGAAACTTCCATGTAGCAACAATGAGGGTGGCATGATCCCTGTGGATGAAACCCTCTATAAAAAATTTGAATAAAAAAAAAAAAAAAAAATCACTTGGAGTACCAACCCAAGGGATTCAATCACCGCTAGCAGTTTTCTATTTACAAAAAAAAAACTTTATGGTATATTATCGTCTGATATTGTCGATTATTGATGGGTCTGAGGGTCACATCTGCTTCTTTGGGAAATAACCAAATGTATCTAAAATTTACAGTTATGTGAACAAATCTTCGTGATTAAAGTATCTACACATTAAACTAACGTTTCAACCAATTAAAAGAATTCAAAATCCCGAGTAATATGGGCAATATTATGCAGGATGCAATTTAATTAATTGGCAATATTTGAACGTCGTAATCGCATCATAGCATCACGTCTGTATTCCGCGAAGGGGTAGGCAGAGATGTACACATTCGTACACCCACATTTCACCAATGCTGTTATCCATGCACCAGTCCCATGTAATAGGTTATTGCCATCTACCGGGCACAACTCCAAACTCCGGGCTGCTAACGAGAATTTTCTAACAGAAAAACTCAATAACACTTTGTCCGACCCGGGAATCGAATCTGAGACCTCATGTTCAGCAGTCGGGCTTGGGACCATTAGACCAACGAGGTACGTCGTAATCAACTCATGATATTGTCTCATTTAGGCCTAATAAATCACATAACAAAATTGACACATGTTTAATAAAAGTGGTAAAACGTGACATTTATCTCAATAAAGTCAGAATTAATAAAAATATAAAAATATTAAAAAAAAATATATAATTTATACTTTTTTTTTTCTTGTTTCATCCGGTAGTTCTAGTAAGTAGTAAAGTTATTTGTAATGGGAAGTAGTAATTAATTTACTACGAGATATTATTACGCTTACGCTTTTACTAGCGCCAAATGATACAGTATTATGAATAGAATACGAGTTTAAAATATTGCAGTGAATTAAAATTCATTCTGTTTAAATACTGTACATCTCAGAGAATTCGATAGCAATATAGATGCACCCAATACTGCTAAGACATCTGCTTACTCCTGGAAAAGGAACACAAAAGATAAGAACAATCGGCAGCAAAAGATTAGTGACAACAGCTTACACTCGAAGAAATATAGAGAAACCATAGATCGTAGAAATAAAGAAATCTGATACGGTATATCGTCACGTGATATTAATGAAATATGCTTAAAGTAATAAAGCTTACCAAAAAGCAAAAGAGTATATTGGCTAGATTATTATTCTTCAATGAATTATTCTAATCTAGCCAATTAAATTATTAATTTAAAATATTCTGTGAAAGTCGTAATATTAAAGGCATATAATATCTATAGATATTGTCTATAAGATAAAATTTATTCAATAATTCAGTACATGTCTTACTATTAAATCTTAACAAAAATCGATGTATTGACAGATCGTAGTAGGTACACATTATGAAATGTGTACGAAGAACAAAGTTAGCCTGTATTTAGGGGGTAAAATAAAAAGTGGAAAATACTGCAGTAACAAGAACACGGTTCTGAACAGAATAAGTTATATTTTAGCGAAATCCGAGAACATGAAATATTTTAAATCCATTTGGGGTAATCACTGTGTCTTAGGAGATCAGTTTATGGACAGCAGTAGTGCACAAGAGATCAATTAGTTTAATAAAGTAATGCCGTATCTCTAGTTTATATGATCTCTGAGAAAAACCGTACAACGGACGCAGCTATCGAAGTTTCCCCTACTAGATGCTTCACTTGTATTTATTTTTCTTACTCCTTTGTTACTCCCTATGTTTTGCTACGTCGCGTCGTACAACTGCTAGGAAAACAGTCTCTGATTTGGACACAACGAGAAATGGTCGATTTTACGTTTTATTTTTTAACCGCCTTTTTTAAAGTTCCGAGTTAAAAATTGTTGGGTATTTTTAGGTCAAGTCGATTCGTAATGGCTGGTTCCCAGTTGTATTGTTTCGGTCTTGGAGAATTGACGATGTTTTCTGCGACGTTTTTCTCATTTTCCGCTTGGTTTTCACAATGCTGAGTTGCGGTTTTTAGTTTTGTTGACGTAAAATGCGGTTTTTCTCAGAACACTTCTATCTACCTGCGGCTCTGTTAGTTTTATTGTGTGCTTGGATTTACCGGGAGGAAAATTACTCATGTTTGATTAGCATTTATTTTTGATATCTTTTGCGTAAAAAATGGCAACTTTTGTCCTTCTCCAAGGTCAAATCTAACTTTATACCAAATTTTATCCAAATCCATTCAGCTTTTTTAGCGTAACTGAATAACAAATATCCGAACATACAAACTTTCAGATTTATTGTATTATTTGGATTTAGAAGGATCGTTACCTACATTAATATGTTTCACAATATACACAGCCATAAGTTGGGTAATCATTTGTAAGATATAACATTATTTTTTGCTTTATTAATATATGAAATTCCAGAATTCCACGATTACTTTGATACAAAAAACCTAGACACATTCCCCGTAAGTAGTTTGTAAAAGTCTTTCAATAAACAGACTAGGTACGTACAAAAAATATTGAAAGATGATTCTCAGAACTAAGAGTTAGTTTGTACAAAGTTCGGCTGATAGAAGTAAAGCAAAGTAACAAAATATAAATATTTCTTTTTGTTACAGGTACAATACGCTCCCAAAGTTCGTATGTTCGTAAAGTCTGGAATATTGAAAGGAACTATTCAAGAAGGGGATACAGTTGTTATCGGTAAGTTTTCGACTCTCTAGACATTGTAATACAAATCTATACTGGTTCTTTGTGTAAGTTTTCTTTTACAATCAAAGTAACTTAATCATTGTTTAATTAGGGCATCCCACAAGGATCGATTTTAGGGCCCTTATTGAGTTCATCGAATACGTAAATGCAAGGTATAAAAAACCTATCAAAGCAAGGTCTATTTGATAAAGCGTTTGTATTTCTTGTAGATTTTTCTAAGCAATATATGCATGTGGTGCAGTGGCGTGCATTGCATATAGGCAAGAAGTAGGCACCGCTTATTTGCCTATATGCAATGCACGCCACGAATGTGGTGTAATTTCGAACTCTTAGAGTAGAATTTTCAATCTTCAGTTAATTTTTGTGAAATACATACAAAATACGAAATTTATTCATCAGATAGAAATTATTTGGCGAATTTATTTTCTGCTTTTAGCAGAATTACTTAACATTAAAATCATGTCTCTTATCAAATTTTATCTTTCACAGGTTGTCAAGCCAGTGCGAACCCAAACAACTTAACATACAGGTGGTATGTCAACAATGAACATATAGCTGGTGACATCAGCAATGAATTGGTAAGTGTGGGAAAGAGAACACGATACATTGTTATATTATTGAACGATAACAAAGAATTGTAAATAGAAGAAATCTGACTAGCCCTGCAACTAAATTGAGGTCGGTTTTCACTTGTACAGCATGCAGTTTAGTAACAGTATTTTACATCGTAAAGTGCCTGCGTATCTGACTTCCACAACCCAGGGTAACACTATATCTCACAGTAAAGACTGGTTGTCAGACTTTCAGGCATTTAATTATCCTGAACACATGTAGATCTGCCATGACATATATCTTTCGCTTGCGCTTTCCGAGTCGTGTAGAGATCTTTTAATGAAACGATGGTCACCCATCCTCAAATATCCACGACAAGCGCAACTTTACCTAGATTTGATGGTACACATGGTTACTAGCCGAAGGCTCGACAAATTGTGTATAGAACATAATATAAAATAAAAACATCAGACAATCTTGTATTAAATCGTGTGAAGGTCGACTAAAGGTCTCAAGGTCTCATATTAAACTTTGTTTGGGCAAAGGTATAATTGGGGTCTTCCGAAATTGAGTCATAGTTATAGGTATATCTGAATGTTTAGTAAAGCTACAATTGGTCTGTTATTGGGATGTGTGTGGGCTTCCAGACATAACTAAATATTGTGATCTGATACTTCTATATTGTAGCTACAACAAAATTCATAAAAAAACTGAGTTCTGAAATGTCTGAAGTACAAAGCATTACAATCTTGTCTTCGATAAACTACAGAAAATGCAAAAAGTAATGTTTTGCATCGTTGCACAATAAACAGCACCAGAGTCCGTGCAGTTTCGATGCGTGTTAAGCAACTTCTGTCACCGTCTGTACGAAAGGCAATAGTAATGGCAATGAGTAGACCGTATCAAATAATTTCTAAATGTGAGTTTGTTATGCAGATGGTTAGATAGCTGGGAGTTAAAACTAGCTACTTTTTCAGTGTAAACAAAATAACTTCTCTCTCCTTCTTATCATGTGGTTGATGAACAACCAATTGTCAGATTTTACACCACCTCTGACATGGCTTTATAGAACATATATAACATCTTTCAAGTTACTTACAGTTATTTATATTACAGAGATAGTTAAAAAGAAAACAATAGTTTCAGTATGAATTACTGGTTTAAAGAATGTATCAGAATGGGTGTACAAACCAAGATGTGTAATCTAATAGAATATAAAAGCAAAATTTTAGCTCAATATCAACTCGAAAATGCATTTTTTTTATTACACGGGCCGCATTTCAAAAGTGTTTTATCTTGTCACTCTTGCTGGCAGTGCATAATTATCTCTTTCGCACTCTGTGCGCCTTTCTTATTGAGTGTGGAAAATCCATCATGGACGCTGTGCCGGACTCCTACCGACTAAAAAAAAACACGGTCTTACTCCAACCTCTACCGAGGTCCCAGATTCGTTGCAGCAATCACAGCGACCTCGGCAGGGCATTCTGTGCGCCTAGTAAATTCAAAAATATGTTGCTACACTAATCATCAATAGAAACCATGTTTTTTTATACGTATAATTTATACAATTTCATACGCCTTCTTCTTGCTGTCCTGGTTTCAAGTTATATGGGATTGATGTAACATGTTTTCCTCTTCCATTTTATTCTGTCAATCATCACGTTAACATTCACTCCCATTCATTTATATCATCCCTCGCACAACACATCTTTTCTATGGTCTTCTTCCCCTCCATACGTATATATGATAGATATATGATAGATATTTTATACCCTTTCCTTTACTCGCTGTATGATATCACAGTTATTAGATTTTCCACGTTTTTACGATTCTACGCAACCAGAATGTTAAATTCCTGTTATTAGAATCCAATTATTATCTATGTCACTACTGCAGTTTAACTGGGTCGAGTTGGAGTTTCTCTGAAGACAATACATGCGAGAATTCGCGCGAGTCATTTAGCCATTATCGATTTTAATGGCGTTATTAATCAGGCAAATGGGGTATTCATAGGAACCTACTGACAAAAGTCAATACATCTGTTGCATGTGTCACGGTAGTGTTGATTCCACTATTAAATTAATAATTGAAGTACAGTTAACGGCAGTTGTTTCACCCACCAAAACTGCACAATAATGATATTATCTAGTTTTTTTTTTGGAAATAAATACCGATAAGAGGGAAATGTTTTTTTTTTACAAGGATAGTTTTAGATCGAAGGAAATGAGAAAGGAAGGAATTTTATTATTAAATTTTTTTGCTGCTACTTTTATCGCTGAACGTAAACTTTTGCCTGATCTGTGAAATATTATACAGAAACTAAATATCAGAGCGTTAAGCAAAGCCGAGTATGATATGCCCACATTTTAACGCTGCCGTTATTATGTCAGCCTATTGCAAACAATTACACGCAGTTTCAAACGCTAGACTACCTACTAACATGAATTTTCCAACAGAATACCAAATAACATAAATTTCCTGACTTAAAAATCGAACCTAGGATCTCATACTAAACCTCTAGACCAATGAGGAAGTTAGATAATTTATACACACAACTTCATATCCTTAAAGGCCTTGACATAATTCCACTTCAAACATAAGCCCAACAAAAATTCTACCTGTATTCATGTAAATGTAAATCTTGTAATGCGTACGCGAAAACCGTAATCACAGACTAACATATTCCATTTTTGGGAGGTTCCATTAAAAATCCAAAACAAAGTAACGACCTTGTATCATCCTTCTCAAGTGTTGCTGTTCCCATTAATTCTGCACACTATATTAAATTTTCCAACCTTATTTGCATGTCTCCTGTAGGAGGCGTTCACTGAAAATATAAAAGGGAATTTTCAAATTTCTTCTTGGCACACCATATACCTGCAACATGCATTTTACATCAGATGTTTCGTACAGTCGGAAACAGTAGATTAACATTTTGTTATTTTCTACTTAATTTGGTTATTGTTCTCTATTTTCGTATGTCCCTATTTCCGTTATTTGGAGTTGGATCTCCTCATTGTTATTTTATTTTTTATTTCACTGAATATTTTATCCGTCTTAGTGTGTTGATCTTGGGGCTCATGGCTAAGTAACAGCCACACAGATCGAGCGAGGTGAAGCTGTACTTGCTGCGGTCGCTCTGTGGATGGGTGACCATAATTTCATGCCGAGACCCCTTCGAGCCTCGGAGAGCACGTTAAGCCATAGGTCCCGGTTGCCAGAGGCCTGAAAGTCTGACAACCAGTTATACTACGAGATATCGTGTTACCCAGTTACTGGGTTGTGGAAGTTAGTCGCTCCACGTAAAATATTGGTATTAAGCTGCATCCGGTTTGACTGGAAGCCGACCCCAATGTGATTGGGAAAAGGCTAGGCAGTTTGATTTTAGTGTGTTGATCTTGAGTTACCGGCTCTTCAAATTGGTTAGCTTGAAGTCCTTCATATATTTGACCAACACGTTAATGTTGCTGCTGACCTTATTTCGTTAATAATAATTAGAAGATCTTTTTAATATTAAAAAAACTATCTATTCTTTATATTTTTAAATAAGGTTTTTTTTTAGGTGTAGATTGTGTGTAATTAAATGATACTGGGTATGATTACAAGATCTCTTTACTATTAAAAACCATTACTAAATACGTAAATACATCAACTCAATTTTATCTAATATGCTTGTTAGTAAAATTTTAAGCCAAGAATAAAGAAAGTTTTGTATTTAAGGATTCAGTGGCGCATTATGGAAATCGTTTTTGTTTTCAAGTATTTTTTTTTTACTAGAACTTCTAATTAATTTTTATTTTTGAAATTATTGTTATTATAGTCTTTATAAATATGGGTTCTTCAACAAATATGTACGTAGGTAATGATTGCGTATTTTTTGTAGGATTTAATATGACGTAGAACTGTGATCTATTTAATACCATTGGATCAATGAAACTAACTGTAAATATACCATCACTTACATTACTGCAGGCGTTTTCTAAAATTCGACCTCAATTTGGAGTAGGTACCTTACGTCGTATTATGAACAAGAAATAAAAAATACGATGTAATTGATCATTATCTTGATGTTAACAATGTTAGCCTTCAGACCTTTCAAAAGGAAAAGGCTATTTTTCAAACGTTTCATCCAAAATTTTATCCCCAATTAAACACCCTACCTTTGTTACAGATACTATCAAACATATCGCGAAGATTCAACGAAGCGACGATCAAGTGCGAGGTTCACAACCCGGTCGGCAAAAGTGCTGACACCAAAACTCTGGAAGTGGCCTGTAAGTGTCTCTCTCACTCAAGAATTATAATACCTCGTAACTTAGACTGCGGTTTGACAAGCTCAGATAGCGATTATAGTTAAGTAGTTTGGGTTTAACAAAACTTCATCTCGTTTTACAGCGTAATCGTTAATCTATATCATATTTTTCACCGTGGGAGAGCCACGCTTCGGCACGAATGGGCCGGCTCGACCGGATTGATACCACGGCCTCACAGAAAACCGGCGTGAAACAACGCTTGCGTTGTGTTTCGCCGAGTGAGTGAAGGTACCGGAGGCCCAAACCCTTTAAAAGGCCGGCAACGCACTCGCGACTCCTCTGGGGTTGCGGGTGTCCATGGGCTGCGGTAATCGCTTACCATCAGGCGAGCCGTCTGCTCGGTTGCCCGCTATACCATAAAAAAAAATACAAAAGCTATTGAGTAGTTGTTACATCTTATTGCTAAAGTGGTTTTTATAACATGGCTTTTATATTGATTATTATATTAAGGGTGTGACTAGACTGGGGCTACGTTTTTGCTGCGTGTTTTAAGAGTCCATAAGAAAAACATATAACCTAAAAACATTTTAGTAACTATCTACCTACTATAAATAACTCTATACTATAAATAATCAAATAAGTTACTATTTACTCGGGTTGAGTTGTTAACATTTATTTGACGTAACTCTTTATTGAAGATGGAGCCATTCTTTACGGAATCGGTCATCTACTGATTCCGTAAGATACATTGGAGCATACTCAAAGCATACTTTAGACCATGCAAGTTATATATATATAGCTGTTTGTCCTTGTAAATCAAAAACTTCACACAAACAGGTAATTTATAGCATACTCGAAAATAATAATAGGCCGTGACCGCAAGAGTGACCTATACTTTTCTAGATACTATTAAAAACAATTAGCACTCGAAAAAGATAGGCCACACTTGCGCTGATGGCCTCACAATTGTGTTTCCAAGGAGACTGTGCCTTTTGAGTAAAAACCTTATGGTACACCATTAATCTTAACCTGATTTTTGGAATCGCAGATGTATTCCCCGCAGCCCTAACAGGATACTGGTGCCGTGGCTTGATTTATCTACTCATTTTACATTTAAGATATGCACACGCACTTTAGCGTCACTCACTAGATAGTAAATATTTTCCATTTAACAGTTTTTGTATAGTAACTTTCGTGAGACACATTCATATTAATTATAGTTTAACGGTTATTACTCACGCGCATACTTCGGGATTGCCCAACTAGTTTCGAACTCGAACGGAGCTCTTATTCATGAGCTGAGCCCGCGGCGATGTCGCGAGTCAAACAGTTTGACTCGCGACATCGCCGAGCTCTAAGAGCTCCGCAATAAGAGCTCCGTTCGAGTTCGAAACTAGTCGGGAAATCCCGAAGTATGCGCGTGAGTAATAACCGATAAACTATAATTAAACTTTAACAGTTGATACAAAACCAATGGGCCGTTCAATGGGTAATATCGGTCACTATATGCCGCTATACATATATATTAAGCCGTGTGAACCAACTAAAACAGATTGGAAACAGTTAGTGGACGTTTTATTTGACGTCACATCTGGTTTCAGGTTAGGCGTAGTTTAGGTCAAGTTATGACGCAATTACCTATCAGTTTCAACTAACATTACTAGCAAAGACGGAGATCAATTTTTAGGCCCTAATAAACTTAAGGTATTGGGAGGTACTGGGGTTTTTTTTTTATTAGAAACTAGCTGGTTCCCGCGACGTTGTTTCCATGTCAAAAGTAGCCTATGTCCTTCTCTAAGATCCAAGCTACCTCCTGCCAAATTTCTTTACGATCCTTTCAGCCGCTTAGTCGTGAATAGGTTACAAATAAAAAGAGTTACTTTCACACTTATAATACAAGCTGCTGCCCGCGACTTTGTCTGCGTGAAAAAAGGTAGTGTCCTTTTTCAAGGTCTAATCTATCTCCTTGCCAAATCTCATTACGATCCGTTCAGCCGTTAACAAGCAAACAAACAAGCAGAGTTACTTTCGCATTTATAATATTAGTATAGATGCTGAGTCTATTTTCATGTCTTGATCTCATTGCACAATTATTGTACAGCACATGAAATAGAATTTTAAATAATCTTTAGGGACATACCATTTTAAAAATAAAGCAAATTGCAGCTGGAGCTGACTTGTCCCGAGAGACAGCACATAAGAATCATCCATCAAAAAGCTCACCTCAGTTTTAAGCAGATGACAACTCGACCAGTATTTGCACGACCATGTATATCCGTTTCTGGACTTGTCAGTCGTGAGGGGGATTTGAACCTGCGCCTCCTGCATAAATACTTCAGACGCTTTGACCATTAAGCCATCTTGACCTGTGGTCACTACTCCGAAAACTACTTCCACATTTTTTAGGACGCGTTTTTGTGATGACGTCGCTATCTATTCGGTCCCTATACAGATGACTGAACCGACACGAATAACGTTGCAGTTAATATAATGTTGTATAGATGCTAGTTAGTTTGCCTTAGCAAATACAGATAAATCTTTTAAACGCATTAAGCATGCGTAGCGAACTCTAAAGCTATACATTTTCGTGGAATGAGAAATACGGTCGTGAGCAGGAGTGTTGTGTGTACCTATTCATCTTCCACGTTTTTTTAATACGACTTTTGGTGACGTTTTCGCTATCTATTCAGTCCCTATATAATTATATGTGTCCCTTACATGGGACTTAATAACAATATGGGTGAAATGTGGGTCGTACAACTGTGTACACTTCTGCCTACCTGTTTTGGGAATACAGGCGTGTAGCTATGTTTTGAAGAAATTCGATGAGGTATTGCAATTAATATAACATCCAGTATAATTTAATTATGTATTTACCAATATTTGTTGTGATCTTGAAGGAATCAGTATTCGTGTGTGACACAATTTTGTTATGTATTTAGTTTTTTTATGTGTGTTAAAACCATAAGTTAAAACTGTTGATATTGCTATGTACATATATTGTTATAGCAGATTTTTGTAAAGTGGCTTTCATGAAATTGTATCAATACTTTTTCCCTCGCAAATGTGTTTTAAAACATCGTACCTATGACACTCGTGAGCGTTGGTCATTACACTTTTGGTTTCACTACAACCCTCGACTTCGGCTCAGGCTCCAATTTAGCTTCAACCGAGACACTTATATAACGTACTTTAGTTGAATTACATCTTTGAATGTACCTAAGCTATTAGGCACACCCTGTTTTAATTTGGTGATTTTGGTAATATAAAGAACTATAGTTTTAAAAACAATTAATAAAGACAGTGCAAAGTCGCAAGTCAAAAGTGAGCAAATTGGTTTCCTCAATCTACGTTAGACTTTATGACTAAAGCCAATACCAATATTTAAAAAATGGCCCAATCTTTTTTAGCCTATTTGTTTTCCCCTTTCAGCTCTCTATAAAGCGTTGGATGACAATGAAATTTGGCATACAGGAAACTGGCTTGGAAAGGCCATGGATACTTTTTTTTTATTTCCCCGGTACCTGAGGGAAACGGAATGAAATATGATTCCTCTTTGTTGCCCAATCACGTATTAACCATTCGATTGTTTTGCTCTAAACTGGGCTGGATGTATTATTTTTTTCTGCGTGGGTTGAATTTTTTAGAAGAGCTGATTGGTTTTTGTTTTTGTTTGGTTTCGAAGTCTTATGTTGCATTGTATGGGTATCGATTCTGACGTTGGGTTTGCGTAGTACTGTTAAAGCATTGCTTGACGTCCTAATTCGTTCTATCTCACTCTGATAGTAACTGTTAGATAGTAAAAGACAGCGATTCATTGAGTAAGTTTGAAATAAAACTGAAAATAAAGTAAATCGCTTTGAAATACACTAAATGTTCTGAATAATTGTTCTAAAAATTTAATGGCATACCATTATGAACTATTCAAATTAACCATAGTTTTCAAATTGCGGTCTAAATTACAGGCAAAAGCGATTAAATAATAAAATCTAGTACAAAATGAAATGCCGCGCAGTCCGTCAATTCAAAGTGGGTCGACTAAAACGGTATTATTCAAGTTTCGAGAGTCCTTAACACAATACCGAATTATAGTCATTTGCCCACAATTATGAGGCTTTAGGGCAATTCTTGACGTCGAATGAAGTGCCCCCTATTGTGGAATGATTGGACTATTATTTAATTTGCATTATATACGCGTATTGTTCGGTTTGAGGAGCAGTCGATTATATTTGAATTGTTAAAGTAAGTATCAGGCTTGTTTGAATATAATTAGCGTCTTGGTAATTTGATAGTTTTTGTAATTTGAGTTAACTATGGCTGGTTTATGGCCAAATGCCATATGGTATTTGATTTCAAATAGCATTTCTGCTTTGAGTTTAAATGGCCTGTAGGTCACTGTCATGACTTTACACAATCAAGAACATCTTTTAAGTGCGCTGGTTTCCTCTCGATATTGTTCTTTATCGTTTTAAGCGCAAATTTTTGGAACTATCAAATGCCGAACTTGAAAAAAAAAATGCATTTGAAAGTGCCATTCTTGACAAGGCTTATTAACATCACGATTCTAATCACATTTATCACACTATGATGCATCTTTCGGGATTGCCCGACTAGTTTCGAACTCGAACGGAGCTGAGCTCGCGGCGACTTCGTGAGTCAAACCGGCAAACGGCTCCGTTCGAGTTCGAAATTAGTCGGGCAATCCCGAAAAATGCACATGAGTAGTAACTGGTGAACAATAATTGATATGAATATGTCTCACGAAAGTTATTAGACAAAAATAATTTATATTTATATTTTATTATTATTATTTATTTCGTGACTTTCAAAAGTACTTTTTAATGGTGTAATTAGAATAAATGGTTTGAATTTGACATTGACATGTTCTGCAAAATTGTTTATTCTTTCCTCTAAAACGACAAGCGTATGATATTTCACCCGTTCACTGTCAAATGACTCACATATGGTACATGTCGATTGTTTAAGTATTGTGTCTTTGTGGACAGGGAACTTGTTAACGTGTGACACATCTGCAACATAGAGTCGCTAGAAAAGGTCTAGGTGGAATATAAGACACTACTTTCTTTTGTATATCAACCAGGTCTCTGGCATAGCCGTAAATGGACATCAACTTGGAATTAGGGATTTACGTCCTTTTTGAATTACGGAAACACTCTCTCGGCATGCTCCTCACAGAATGAATACGACTGCCAATATGCAGTGTATAAACTCAGTGCCAACTGATTTATGTACGTCACCGTGAAGTTAGCTGAGTCGAGGCCGGTGACATTCGTAATCCTGCCGATATCGAAGGATCTCTTCATATTCAGATCGCTGAGCTCTCTGAGATAGGGTTGAAAATCCACCAATATTATTTCACACTTGCCTACTGTCTGTACTAGGACTTGAATCTCAATGGATTTTTACTTTGAAAAATATTTGGTGTTTTAATTGTTATTTAATGCATTGCGGCGTGGTAGCCGAGTGGTAACGGGCCCGCCTCTTGAGCAGCAGGTTGGGTTCAAAGCTGGCATGTATCAGGGACTTTTTAAATCTCATAATGATGTACTTCCCTAGTAAATCTACATATATCCCCTAGTATATTACATACGGTGAAGGAAAACATTGTGAGGAAACCTGGACTTAATGGTCTAAAATCCGCTGTGAGCTAGCATGGTGATCAAGTTAGTAATTGGTATAGTTAGAAGAGGCTATTGCCTTCCAGTGGGACAGTTATGGGCTGGTTATTCGGTTTTTTTTTCTCAGGTATAAAAATTGCTCGACATCTTAGAAGTTCAGACAATCCACTTCGAGTTTTGAGTGTCGTTCCAGAGATTGTCAACAAAGAAACTTAAGCTCCGACTTTACTCAATATAAAAGTGTTTTATTCTGAAACCATGACCTTGATTATCTTAAGAATATAATCCATAATAAAATAGAAAACCAAAAGTTTTTTTTATTTTTATAAATGTTGCCCCACACTAGGAATTTCTTCCTGTGTCGTGGGTGCGTTTACAGACATATAATCTCACAAGCATACACACACCCAGACCCGGAGCAATTATCTATAGATCGTACAAATATTTGCTCCGTGCAGGAATCGAACCTGCGACACGCAGCGCAGCAGTCGGTCTCTCGACCGCTGCGCCAACCGCGCTGTCAAAAAGTTTCTTAGTTCAAAATATTCCCATTAAGTTAATCAAAATTATATTTTACGAACGTCGAGTTAAAACATGCGCTGTTTATTTTTACTCCTGGTAACATTTTAATTAGCTGCCAGGTATATTATTTTATAATAAAAGCGGGTATTTATTTTGCATCCAAAGTGTTGAAAATGTTTCCGAGGCCAACGGTTCTCCTTTATGATGCTTTTCTACCCAAAATATAATTTCAAATATCATTTTTGTTGGTTGAAGTCGAAGTGAGCTTGATGTATATTTTATATTTTTGATTGTATATTTTATGCGATTTTGTTATATTTAGGCCACTTGTTTATAAAGAAAAGTTATACGAAACTCTAATATAATTATGAATTATGATTACATACATAGCATCACGCCTGTATTCGTAGTTTAGGCAGAGGTATACACAATTGTAAACCCACATTTCACCAATGTAATAGGTGGTGAGCCTATTGCCATCTACCGGGTACAATTCTTAACTCCGGCCCGCTACTGAGAAATTCCTTATAGAAAAACTCAATATATACATATATATATATATACTCCTTCCGACCGTATTTCGGTCACGGCAGCCTATCTCCAAGATTATCCAAGTACGCAAGAGATTTTATAGTGCACAAGTGTATGCGCAAACACAGGTGGACTTCCTCTTCCTTCACTCTCATATTCCAATGGAACGGAAATCCGACACGACCAGAGAGAGATCAGGCGCAGGACCGACGGCTTTACGTGCTCTCCGAAGCACGGGGGTGCCACACCACCAACTTCCTGACTCCGGGTTCCTACCTGCTACTGAGAATTTCCTAACAGAAAAATTCAATAACACTTTGCCCGACCTGGGAATCGAACCTCACCAGGACCTCACGCTCAGCAGTCGCACTTGGGATCACTAGACCAACGAGGCAGAGATTACGATGAAATCTGCTTTATTAGTCTTGTATCTTAGTATTTATTTATGTTATGGAGCAAAAGGACCAAGGATAAACAGTTTTCTGTTTTTTTTTTTTTTTTTACTTTACTATTAAATTAAAACCCAATTTGAAACATTAAAAAAAAGGATAATTTTCTCGCACTGGATCAAATACAAAACTTGAACAATTTGCACTTATTTCATAAGACGGTATAATGTCGGAAATGATGTTTTTTTAGGTATGTACGAAATCTCTCTCTGGAACTCGTAATTTTTTTTTATATTATATCATTAGTGAGGCACATTCATGAAGTAATATTTGCATTGTATTTCTACTTAAAAGAAAGAGTTAAGTTAAGTCATTATTGAATTGTTAATTGAAACCAAATTAGAGGTATGTGAGTCACAGTTAATGATAAAATTTACCTAATAAAAAAATCCTTATTGTTCACCGGTTGCTACTATTGTGTATTTATCTTACTTCTAGCCCTTAGTCATTACCTGAGCCTGCGGCCATGTCGCGAGTCGAAACTAGTTAGGCAATACTGAAAAATGCATATGAGTAGCAATCAGTGACCACCCATAAATAATATATATACAATTTCCAGTGCTTTAACAGGAGCAAGGAACGCACCAATGTCTTTTCGAAGTCATGTGCGTATTATAAATTAATGATCATTAACAACCTCGCTTAAACGGTGACGGAAAACATCGTGAGGAAACTAGCACACCTGAGAGATGTTCTCGATGGTGTGTAAAGCCATGTCAGAGATCTACTGGTGGTTTAAACTCTGACTCTAGATTGTTCATCAACCAAACGATAAGAAGAAGAACAGGAGTCATGTTTCGAGGGTGTGAAAATTGGTCTTGTTGCAGATGGGCCGTCCATTAAAGTTAGACCTGAGAACGTGGAAGGTGAAGCAGGTTCGCTGGCTACACTATCTTGCATCGTCGATGGTCACCCACCGCCGAAAATCCAGTGGTTGCGGTATGAACATGAGCGTTTTATCGTAAGTTTTGTTGATATTTTATAGTTCAGTCTTTTGCTAACTAAAAACGAAAGAAAAAGCATTTATTCAGTACAGTAGTAACTTACCTACGTAGGGATCAATTTCCAGCATAAGTGAATGCAGCTTAGTACAGGTATTTTACATGGCGTGACTGCCAATCTGACCTCCAAAACCCAATGACGGAGTAACACGGCAGTTAAATATACTAGTTGTCAGACTTTCAGGCATCTAACTACCTGTATTTACTATTATGGAGTTGTTCTTAGTGGTGGTGGTTGTATATATGCAGATTCGCCGTCAAACTTTGCTTGCGCGATGCAGCGCGTTATGCGCGTAGTATTCATGTAACGTGGTAGATGTCGCTACACTATCATAAAACTTCGTTTGACAACCTGGACCGATAGTTTATGTGCTCTTCGAGGTACTATCGTGCACACTCCCGCCTGACCACCACTAACTTCATATTCCCTTGCACTTAAAAAATAGAAGCGCTCTGTAGCCCCGCCAAGGTCAAATTAGATCGTCCTTAAAATTCACAAAAAAAGAGTACACGTGATGCGTCACTAAGCTGCGCAGTGCAGATTGCAACTAATTAAGTTCTCGCTTTCCTAATAGGCGAACACTTTAAGGGGGCGTGACATGGCGCCGGCGCAGGATTTACACGTTTTTTTTTTAATGTCTCTGGCAGAATCCTTCGCGATAGTACGTACAGAGGGATTTTAATATGAAATTATAGTTACCTACCTAGCCACAGTTCAAACACAGCAACCACGAGCTGATTAAGTATCAGATTTTGTCACTTGATTATAGCTTCAGTTAGTAAAACTATATTTTTTGTCCAAACAGAGAGTCAGTAAATCTCCGAACCTGACAATCACAGTGACGCCACACTCGGCAGGACAATACTGGTGCAAAGCGAGCACAGAGAACAGACAAGACGTACAAGCTCCGGCCATGGTGTATATCAAAGGTAAGATAACTATAGTTTGACGGCTAAGCTTCTAGCCAACAAGATAAGCTTCAACACGCGATTCTTGGTTGGTTTCCTGAGTGGGACATAAATATAGTATTTTGTAAATTGACACAAATATGCACACACACCCAGACCCGCAGCAATATCCTATAAATAAAATAAAAAACAATGCTTGGATCGAGCCCGCGAGTTGGACGTACAGCCGATACTTTTGCACTTCCGTCCATTTTATAGTCATTTTTAAACGTATAACCTAGTATAACCTATTGGTAGTTCTGATGAACTAGTCTTTCACCTAAGACAATCAAATGACCGTCAATGTCAAATTGCTACCATGGTTGTGTGGTTGACTGTTCATAGGCAGTACAGAAATGAGAACCATAGCTAAAATTACACTAAAAAGTAAGAATTTGTGTACCATATTGCGCAATGTTTTCTAGGCGTCACGTAATATCATTTGTCGTTGTACTTATATTACAACAACACAACAATCCTCTTAGA
This sequence comes from Xylocampa areola, assembly GCA_935421205.1. NCBI lineage: Eukaryota > Metazoa > Arthropoda > Insecta > Lepidoptera > Noctuidae > Xylocampa > Xylocampa areola. The sequence continues at coordinate 7,176,369 of OW285225.1, read as the reverse complement.
TTCAAGAATGGAAAGATTTATTCTCATATAATAACACACGAAGCCACTCTTGTTATATTGAATTTTTGATGTACAGTTACAGACACGAAAACTGAAACTAGAAACAAACGCTTGGCATGCAAGTCTTAATTAAAAAATCTATATCATTTACTTTTGAAAATATTTGGCCATTCTGCGAAATAATACAAAGTGTGATATAGCCAGCCATAACTGTCCCACTGCAGAGCAACGGTGTCTTCTTATACAGAGAAGGCACGAGCATTGAACATCACGCTAACTCGCTGTCCACTCATACTATTGAGTTGAGGTTTCCTTGTTTTTGGCTGTTGTTTCCCAAGTTTGTTTCAGAATTTCTTCTCAGACTCAGATAAGAAATGCCAACGCAATCTATTTCACTTCTAAATCAACGTTTATAAGATGCAATTTCAGAAATAAATATTTTTTATTATATATACCAACTGAATTTAATACAGTTACAATATTAAATGGAAAAAGAATACGGTCGCGAACAGGATTCGAACCTGCGCCTCCCGGATAAAAGATTTGATATTGTAACTTTAGAGTTCGCTAAGCATGCGTTAATGCTTTTCAAAGATTTATCTTGATGTTAATACATTCACAATTTTTTTATTTGGCACCATGACATCACACAGTACATTTACTAATGTAATTTTAAACACAATGCACTTTCTTTAAACCAAAAACGAAACCCGCATACAACTTCTAAAATATACAAAAGCCTTAAGACGTTAGATCTAAAACTCGGCCAAGTTCCCAGACGACCTGTAGGCACTCTGGAAGCGCTGCGTCGTTGCCGAGGTCATTTCAATTTGAACATCTTGCGAAGTGGCCAACTTAGCAGTTCGTAACTTTGTGGGTCCTACTTTATGCCTATATAGCTATGGCCAACCCCGTTTTGCATATCCAACTTTCGTTTTATGTAAATTGAATAGTGCGTTCAAAGGTCTCGTTTAAGTTGTTGACTTTGTATCAATAATTGATAGTCTTCGTGACTTTGATTAAGGCGACGGATTCAAGTCTTGGAGGTTCTAAGTCCTTATTTGGGTATGGAAAGTTTTGGAGTCGGTTATTATTACATAGCTTATAAAGTTATAGTTCAAAGTGGGTGGAAAACGCTGAATATGATGGAGGTTTCGAGTGCCTATACGGACTGAACAGACTTGCTAACTTATTTAACTAATTGGCACTTGTAACTTATAGCTAGATTGGAGTTGTTTATTGTTACACAACTGCCCTAAAAAGGAGTGTTATGTTTTAGGGTTCATGTATGTATGTTTGTGAGTTTCTTTATTCCACAATAATTTCTTAACGACTGAACGGATTTAGATTTATGGGATATTGCTAGAATCCTTACATTGTCCCGGGTAACATAGGCAAGTAATTATATTAATAGTAATATAGTGGCAAAGAAAGTGTGAAATTGAATAGATTCAGGCGTTACTTTGCGGAAGTCCATTACAATGGATGCAAATAAATACAATATCTAGCTACTTCCACAAAATTGAGGGTAGTCATGCATTACCTGTGCACCGCCCGCCCGCCCGCAAATATATGCACATACGCAAGCGGTGAAAATTCCGACTACCACCAACTACCTACTCTACACGTGTTTCGCCCCTCCACGGGGCATCATCAGGAGCTGTTAGACCGTGCAGTGTCCGCCACCGAGTCTCTCGGAGTATCTCGGTGGCGGACACTGCACGGTCTAACAGCTGCGGGCGGGCGGGCGGTGCACAGGTAATGCATGACTACCCTCAATTTTGTGGAAGTAGCTAGATATTGTATTTATTTGCATCCAAAGTGTGAAATTTAAAAGTATAATTCACAAGTGGCAGGCGTGCTTTTTATTTTTTTAATTAATTTCATCTTGTTATTATTAACCAATCGGTCACCACGACAAAGCGAGACCACGCTGTCGTGGTGACCGAGTGCTTACCATCGCCCCTCTTAGCCACAAGTTGTAGGTTCAAATGTACCAACGTGATTTTTTGTTAATTAATCTAAGACATGACAGACGTACAATAAAGGAAAACATCATGCGGAAACTTGGACATGATAGTCTGAAATCGCCAACCCGCACTTAGCATGGTGACCAATTCTCGTGCCTTCACTGAATGGGGAGACACACTAGTCTTGCAGTGGGAAAGTTATAGGCTGGTTACTGGTTATGTTTAGTAAGCAAAGATAGGATGGGTTTTAAATTTGGAATATTTACTGACTACGATGTTTGTAAAAGGCTATCTCGTACTTATTTAGCTCATCACTTTAAAATAAACACTGCTCTTAATAATTCTCATAATAACACCTACCATTTTATGTATCCCTTTGAAAATATTTCAAGAAATTGTACGTAAGGTGTCAAGGAAAAAAATACGGAAAATATCATAGGTTCCTTTATTCTTAATGTTTTTATAGGATCCCCGAAGATAATGTCAAATCAAACACAATATGGCGTCGAAGGGGATAGCGTGAGGATCGAATGTGTTTCCTTTTCCGTCCCTAAGCCTGACTACATTGTGTGGACTTTTGGAGGGAGCGAGATCAATTCTTTTCATAACCAGGTAATCATTTGTATTAATCTTGCTTTCTTTATTACGTGTGACTATTTGCCAAACCCAAGGATAATTGCGCAATGTCATTAGATTTCTATGCATTAGATTTCTCTAACATGTAAAAAACCTATACCACATCCTCGACTCAAAATAAAAAGCTACTGCCATTGTTGGACTTGTTATGCAGTCTAAACACTGACTGCTATCTATTTACATCAACCACAATTGACGGATTAACACGTCTTCCGAAGTATGGAGATTTTCAGACCGCGGCAAGCGTTGCTTAACCTCAATCTTAGATTTTGACGGGCTACCAATGGCTCAATTATCTGTTTTCATTTAGCTTTAAATTTATTTACTCTTATTATAGAAAATGGAAGCTTGTTACTATCTCATAAGTACGGGTTATGATATTCCCTGGAAACATGTGCTGGCTTTGCCAATGTATTTTAATCTAGTGAGGGAATATTAGCTTTAAGTATTAAACTTAATTTAGATGTAGGGTTATATTGTAGCGCTGAACAAATAATAAAAAGCTGCTGTAAAATTGCAGAGCCAAGTTAACTACGCGCTTTGTTAAAGAAAGGAAAGAAAACTGGCAAATTTGCCCCATCACTTATTTAAACAGGGGGCTTCCAAAGGAAAGTTAGGCCAAGATTTTTCAAAAGGAGAATATAAAAGCGGCAAAAAAGTGTATGCACAACACTCGAGATAAAACAATTCTTTTGTTTTACCTACCGCTAAAATGTATTCAGCAAACAGAAATTTTAAAAAATTCAGAGAGATTTAGAGATACAGAATGAATATGTTTCCGCTCTTATCTTTGCGAAAGTTTTATATAAAACTTTTAGTTTGCCAAGTTTTGCTGTCCTCGCTTTAGTTTTTATCGCTACATTTGAAGTATTTTTGCAGGAGTATGCGTTTTTGGAAGAAACACTTACGGATAGGATGACGAAATCGACTTTAATTATTCGCCGAAGTGAATCAAGACATTTCGGTCACTACAATTGTACTGTCGTCAATGTTTTTGGCATGGATAGCATTGAAATAAACTTGGTTCCTGCAAGTGAGTACTACTTTTGTTTGGAAAGATCAAGATTAATGCATTAAATTTTTTTATTTCTCAAACCGAATGTCTTGAATTAGTACTAGCTCAAATATTTTCTGCAACATAATTATGGCAACACTGTAAAATTTTACTACTGCAAAATATGCTCAAGATCATATTTTTCAAAAAAGAAAATTATTATATGTTCACGAGCTACTTATATTTAAACTACTATATTTAAAGACATTTTGTATTTTCTTAAAAGATTTTCCTACTGAAAATGTTTCAGGTTTTTTTAAAATTAAGATATTTTTTCAGAAACCTACCCAATCGTATTTATAATTGCCGGCGGATCATCAGCCGTTATCTTTGCCTTGATCATTATGTTGATCATAATGCTTTGTCATAAGAAAGCCAAGAACACAGATGTGAAGAAACCTGATATCACAGACTTGGGCAAAACTTGTGTAGATCAGTTTAAGGATTGTGATAGGAGTTCAAATATTAGTGATCTGAAGTTGGAATTGAGGCAGGTTGAAGGCAGTTGTGATATGGTATGTGAAAAAGTTTAAGAATTGTCTTAATAGCTAAAGAAACAGCATTTGATTTCGTAAATAATGTTTTGAATTCGTAAGAAAAGTTGCGTGAAAAAGAGTATCTCTTGCCAATTCAGAAAAAGATCAAAAACGATTACATATATTTTTACTTTTCTAATAAGTAAAATATTATATTCAAAGAATCATCAAAAATAGTATCTATTCCAGAAATTAGAAACGTTCAGACCAAATAAAGACAGGTCTTTATTTGGTCTGTACGTTTCTCCTGAAATAACATTTGGATGTTCTTTAATGACAGAAACAGCACTTGTCAGCCAATTGGTGTTAAATTATTAATAATAAAAGCCTTTAAAAAGAATCAACTCTAAGAACGCTGTTTTACTCGATGCAGGATAACTCAAACGCTGGCTCTGAAACAGACCTCCATCCGACGCTTCACCTAACGTCAAATCTTGGTCTGCCCCTGGCCGGTCCAGTTCCTCTCCCAGAGTCTGGGTACGATAATGAGCTGATGAAACAATACCAAAGATACAGTGGGGACTTCAACCAGCCCATCAGTAACCTGAATTTTAAGGTACACCAGATTTATTACCGGATCGTATAGAGTCGGGATGTGTGAAATAAGAAATTAAATATTTAGGCGTGTAGCGTTAGTATTGTGTCTACGGGCATTGTATCTTCTTTAGATCTTGTTAAAGGTCAAATTGGATATGAAATTACTTTTTGTATATTCATTATTCAGTTTGATACCAAATTGTGTCATCATATCCCAGGACCAAATTAACAGCGTTCAAGAAGGTTACCAAAGCACTGTTAGTTGTTATTCTTTTTAAGATTGCTTCCTTGGAAAATTTTGTAATATAAAAAAAAGAAAAACAAATAGAAAAATACTGATAAGCTAATGCACATTTTACAACTTGTCGGCAAATACTACTAATTTTATTTATGTACCGAAATCATCACATGGAAACTGACACATTTTAATCTTAAATAACCATAGGCATGTTGCATAAAAATATACTTACAAACCGCAACATAACCCTAGCTTTGAATGTTTAATTCTCTCACACAAACAAATGGCTCTCGGAATTTCATTCGACCAGACCTTCCCAAGTAAAACCATATAAAATATTTCTTGGCAAGATTTAATTTTATACGTGGGTAGAATTTCCGTTGGCGTGGCATAACAATGCTGAATTACGAGAAAATAATAATACGAGAACCTTGTTATATGCTCAACATCATACTTCGTCTGAAGACGTTAGACGTTCTCATTTTTCACTCTGGTGTCAAATTTTATTTGGATTTTATGATGATTTTGCTCTTTGGACCGATAGGAATATAATATTTTAGAAAACCAATCTCATTCTTAAATTCTTCGTTTGAAAACGCATTAGCGCACCATGTTCACAAAATAGATAGGCAGTATTTTTTGAAATTAATTAGTTTATTGTCATGTTCTTTAAAGGCTTTTATAAAATCAGTCTTCGAATGATCCCTTTATTCTACAGCACCACGGACAAAGCAACGGATACGTCCCATACGTGGACTACTCCCGGGACTATGCTCCACCAGTACCATCAGACTCCCTCACTGGGTCTTTGTCTAGAAGCACTGACGGGTCTACTTACCCTAGCCATTGTGGCTCCTTAAATCGACAGCAGAGCTGCGGAAGACTTGGGGGCATCGTTGGACCTGATGGTAAGTTTGTGACCATGACATAGTCAGATTAAATAAAAGGGCTTGGAGTTCACAGTAGTTTATTAGGTCCTCCATTTGAGTTCGAAACAAGTCAGGTAATCTTAAAAAATGGGTCTCGCGGAAGCTATTGTACAAAAACATTTGACACTGGTAATTTTTATAACTTTTGGCTTTACATACGTTAGTGCGTTATTAGTTAATTTTAAGATTCACTTGAAAGCACATTCTCAACAGGCACAGCTTTTAGAAAAGCATTAAGGTTTTCTATAAACAGTTCCATAAAACTATTGAGTGTAGGCGAACGAAATATTTCATCTAGGTCTTTCCAATTTTCATTCACAAATTTGTGAGCGGCGTCAGCTGAAAATGCAAATTTGGTATTATTATTTTCATTTAACAGATATTTCATAGTATTTAGGTAAGTATTATTGTATCTTTGTAACAACAGATAGAATTACAAGGCATTGAATAACGGGTTCGAACATTCCATAAAATTATTATGTAATTGACGCTTGTAAAATGTAAATGGATGTTGTTTTCGTAATTGATTATGCTTTTGTTTAAATATTATTCATTATTTCTGTTTAAATATTTGTTCATATTTTGAATTGTTACATTTTAACAATGATGGTATTAACTCCTATGTAAAAAGTGTCGAGGTTACCTGACTTAGGATTTACTAACAGAAAAGTCCAATAGCACTTTTACCGATCCTCGAATCAAATCCAGAACTTCATACTCAGCAGCCGCTGGTCACTAGACTAATGAGGTAGTACACAGTTTATAATAACCAATAATCTTACATTTTCCTTTATCACCATCAAATAAGTTCTTAAAATCAAAAGCTACTTGTCCTATAGCTTCACCGTCTACTGTATAGTTTGTGATCTGAACGTGTGGTTTGTCGTCCTCACCGACATGTTTCTCGAAAAGTCCATTGAACATGAACACATAATCGTCTGCAACAAAATCTTCAGTTTTAATAAGTTTTCAAAGAATAGGTTTACTTGAATTATAATTTAAATTATGGATAGTAAAATACGTCATCAAGAGCTACTTTTTATATATATTATCCAATTTATTATCCAAAATATTATGACTAAAATTCAATTGACAATACTAAGTTAATGCATGAATATGAAAATGTTAATGAACATAGATGAAGCGAAAAAGGTGTGTCAGAATCGTCGAAAGCGGTAATTGTTAGTACCTACCTACCCCAATGGGAAACAGGCGTGATAGTATGTATGTTTAGTCTACTAAGTTAAAATTGGTTTTAATGCTTAATGTTTTTTCAAACGCAATACTAGTAAGGTTTAAATGGTTGCAAACTAAAATAACGCTAATTACTGATATAAGAAATTACCCCAGACATTTCATTGTTCAACTGTTATATGGTTATACTTTAGGTACATCAATATTTTATTTGCATGCACACAACTTCATATGTGACTAAAATTAAATGTGATCTTGTAAAGTTGTCTGGCAGAAATCGAAGAACGCGATGGAGATGTCCATTTTATGTTTTAAAATGTACTGTTTTCTGTCAGAGTATGTTAATTTGGTTTAAAATAAGATAATCTATCCGGGAGGCGCATGTTCGAATCCTGTTCGCGACCGTATTCTTTTTCCATTTTATATTGTAACTTTAGAGTTCGCTAAGCATGCGTTAATGCTTTTTCAAAGACATATCTTGAAAATAAGATAAATAAATTGTATAATACTTACCACAAGAAATCGTGCAAGAGCCCTTCCCTTCAACATACAACGCAGCTACGTTCCCTTTCACTTCGTAATCAGAACTTATAATGATAGAAGGACACTCTAAGTAAAACTCGAAACTTGATTCGTTTCTGTCGATTCTACAATAAATATAATCTTGAGTTAAATGCTAAATACAATTATAAAACTCGTAAGCGTAAAATTTTTTACGTGTGGGTTGAATATTTTCTCATACAACAAAAGGACAGTGAGAAGTCTTTATTTTGACAAAAATGGTATGTTCAATCATATCCTACCGAATAGTCTTTAATCAGTTGTCTTGCCAATTACCAGACACAATATAATATTGTTATCAAGTACAATTATGTATATTAAGTCCTACAAAAGGGAAAAACATTAATTCACAATTTTTTCATCCAACGTGACGAAAATTTGAGGTAAGGTTTCTTCCCAATTCTTCATGTCAACCCTGTTAGAGTTTACTTAGGTATATTTCATTATTTTACAGAATTCATTTTTTTTCTGAATGTTTGAGAGAGAAGCTGTTCGTTTAATTCAGATTTGTTCATGCAAACTTAAATTTCTGTGGCTGCATTGGCCAGATAAGCAAAACATTTGTCTATTCGTAAATTTAGAAAGCCAACGTAAAATATCCTGGATAAAGATATAGTTTAGTTCTTGCAAATACCATCATACGAACAGTTGCTGCTGCTGTTTCGCGTAGACCAAAATCGCCTTAGACTGGATTAAGGAAATTATCATAACTTACTTCAGTCTCGTAATCTCACAGTCTTTCATTCCTGTCATCGAAGCATTAACAAATTGGTACTTGATTGTAGGCAAGTCTGCTTTGATCAGATCTCTACATAGTGGGTCCGAAGCTTCTACTAAATTATCAGCACCATTCACGAAAGGACCATAACTGTTATTTGCAGCTTTAGTTGCACATTCGTGGTCTTTAATGTCACATATTTCACCTGTAATTAAAACAAAGTTATAAGAGTTAGAATTTATAAAAATACTGCATTTTTAAAGTTCAAAGTATTATCAACCATAACTAAGTACTGTTCTTTTACAGGGCAAAGGGCCTTTTCCGCTATTAAAAATATATAAATACACTTAGTCAACAAGCTAGCTCAATGTCGGTTAGAGAATATTAATTCGAAGTTCCTTCACGATGTTTTACTTCAGTGTCAGTATTTCATGGAATAACAGCTAAAGAGTACTGTAGGGATTATAGAGAAAACCGGTGGGGTTACTCTTGAAATTAATACCAATTCCAATCTAATTCCAATATTAAATAGAAGCTATAAAATAACGCGTAATTTTCAAATAAATTTACCTACATTACAGTTGCCTCAATTTTAAAGCATATTGTCTTCATATTAACACGAATCTATAATTATTTTGTAGACATTTTGGCATTTAAAAGTAAGAACTGACATATTTCCAATGTCCATCGAGCGGAACTATTTTCAAGAGTAAGCCCACTGATCGGTAAAATAAATAAATTAGAAAACTGAAAAGCGAAAAGGTACAACTATTGAATGATTGTCAGATAACTCTATCTAGCATATATGTACTTATTCTTGGTATATTAATATTTACAGACACTCAATAATCAGTCAATTAATGAACAACTACAAAAGTCTTGTATGGGAATCATTAAAATAAATTATTCATTAGTAATCTGGTTATAATGTAAATTCAAAAATTATACTCACACAACACAAAGTTAATCCAAAATATAACAAAAACAAACCACAATAACCTCACATTGATCATTATTTTATTTGATGGCCATAATACAAATGAATTAAATTGAGTGTGTTGTGTGAATATATAGTTTTAATTACGTCAAGCATGATTGTAAATAAATAAGCAGTGGCTCGTAACTAGTAAATGTAATATTATTTCAGGTATTTCAAGAATTCAAAATAAGCGGCACAAAGTGCATGGTGGATTTTCACACTTATTATTTTCTCAATAGTAAAAAATTTTGGTCCTATGTTACGCAGGATTTTTATTTCTGCTTTGATTAATTTAACATGTTTTAACTCAGATTTGTTATACACTGTGATCATAAAGTCATAATAACGACCAGAATCTGCATTTTTTTTTGTGTATGTCATCTCGCAGGTCAACCTAGAAGGTTGACTGCTTAACCGGGCTTTCCTGTGGTTGCCTTAATCATTTTAAGGCCCCCAGCCAGGGCATTCAACTTATAAACTAAGCGACAACACGCTAAGGGCAGCCCCTGCGGGGTACGAGCCTCGGCTTACGGCGTCGCTGGTGGGAGGACAGCAAGAGACTGGCTGGATCTGATTCAAATCATTATTATTATTTAGGGACGAATTTAAAGCTACAGGCTCAGCGGCGTGGACTGGCATGAGCATGGGTCGGAGTGGACAATTACGGAGATGTCGCGACGGGCTTCGACGTCTAGGCCGAAATGACGGTGGTCTGTTTTTGTATACTGTGCTTGTGGCCCTACTGCTTCTTGGAGGAGGGTTATAACGTCGTCGGGATATGAGAATGAATGCCTAGATAAGCGAATTCTACTGATTTGTGGGGTATATCGGGCGCCTGCCACGACAAAAGGGTTGGGGCGCTTTTCAGCAGAGTCGAAATAATGCTTAGCGTTTAATGAACTGTTGGATGGTGGGGATTTTGAGGTCAAGGTGGAGGTTCTTATTACGAACATAGAAGGGGCTCCCGTGGCCTTTCGCAAGCAACGGTTTTGAAGGGTCTGCATCGTATGAAAACGGTATGATTTTGCGTGTGAGAACACGACGTAGGCGTAAGTCATGATGGTGCGTATGCACCTGGTGTAAATGCGCAATTTGTACTTGAGGGACAATTTGCTGCGTGCATTCAGGATAAAATGAAGCCTACCGAGAGCAAAGGCGGCGCGCCAACGTACCATCCTTATGTAGTCACCAAAATTTAGATGTTTATCGAGGATGACACCTATATATTTGGCTTGCTCTTCCCAAGGGATCGGCTTGTCGAACAGGGTGATCGGTCTGGGGTCAGGGGACTTGATTCTACGCCGTTTCGAGAAGAGAATGGCTTGACTTTTGTCGGGGTTGACTTCTATTCTCCATTCCTGAACCAAGCGCCTAGTGCGTTGGCAGTGGATTGGAAAGAGATAGCGATGCGGTCTTGGCTACGACCAGAGTAGTGAATGGCGAAGAGAGCTAACCGGGCGGTTTGTCTTAAGGAATGTCGCTAGTGAATAGCGTGAAGATGAGAGGGGAGAGCAATGAGCCTTGAGGTACTCCAGCACGAATAGGATGGGGAGCGGATAGTGCGCCCTCGATGCGTTTCGACAGATAGTCACGTAAGATGAGCACGAGACTGTCAGGCACTCCGAGTTGGTATAGCTTAAATAATAAGCCATTGTGCCAGACTTTGTCGAAAGCTTTCGCTATGTCGAAGAACAGCATGCCCGTCATCGAGCCGCGTTGGAAACCAGCGCTTATGTGATCGACGATGCGGTGAAATTGTTGGACGCAAGAGTGTGGGGTTCGAAAACCAAACTGCTCGTTAGGGATAAGACTCTTTGCTTCGGTATAGTCCTTGAGTCGCTTATAGATAAGCTTCTCGTAGATTTTACCGAGAACATTGAGGAGGCTGATAGGTCGGTAGCTGGTGGGCTCGGAATTGGGTTTACCTGGTTTAGGGATACCTATAGCAGTGGCTTCTTTGGATGACTGCGGGAAGAATATGGTGACGCATGGCGCCATTGAAGATGGCGGTCATTAGTAAAATGAGAGGGGCGGGGAGAAGTTTTATAACTTTATTCGTGATACCGTCTAAGCCTGTGGCTTTCCGGGGTTTGAGATACTTAATAATCTCTTGCACTTCGTCTGTAGTGACGGGGGGCAGAGGGTCATCAGGGTCCTGGAATGGTGGGAGAATCTGCATACTAAGCACGGTTATAGAAATATAAAAATCTGGTATATTGAAACCTCGATACAATTTACTAAGAAATAATTGATGCCCAATGCTTTAAATAAGAAATATTACGTTAATTGCAATTTATTTATTGAATGAATGAATAATTTATTTGTATAAAATGAAGGTTAAATGAAGTTGGTACTACAGTAGTTGTTTCAGAGCCAGATAAATTTTATCGCAATACGCGACGCGCAAATAATTAACAGAGTCGGCAATTAAAATTTCTGAAGCACAATTACTTGAAATTTTGCAATCTTGGTTAAATAATAAAAAAAAGATAAACTAATACATATTGTACTCCAGTTTCCTATAATATCGAGCTGCAGTGTTCTTTTTTCTTCAAGAAATCTTTCAATTCAATAGTTTATTGCTATAGCGACTAAAATAAAAATAAATACTTTTGAACTCGGCTAAACGAGAATTTCCTCTTATTGCCACCGGAATTCCTGTGTTGTCTGTAGACGTTACTTGTTTTTTTATTGTTCTGGATTAGTTGGTTTTCTACGTATCTTTTTCTGGGAAATAAATGACAAGTTTTGAAATAAGACACACTGAGCTACTTATTTTAAAGCAAGGTGACTAGACGGATGATTGGTATAAACATTCAATTACGTTGAATTAAAGTGTTTTATAACTTAATGAAATCAGTGGGCTTACTCTTGAAAATAATTTCGCTCGATTGACATTAGAAATATGTCAGATCGTACTTTTAAATGCCAAAATATCTAAAAAATAATTATAGATTTGGAATAATGTAAAATTGAGGCAACTGTAATGTAGGTAAATATATTTTAAAATTACGCGTTGTTTTAGTCGTCTATTTAATATTGGAATTGGATTAGAATTGGTATTAACTTCAAGAGTAACCCCAGGTCGATTGGAATTCGGTATTTGAACACAATTTTTGTGGTTACGAAATATAGACAATAGCTACCATATTACGGGATTTGGAAGGATGAAGCTTGAATGGTTATATTTCAAGGTTAAACATAGGGTATTGAAGTACTTTTTTGTATATTTTGAAAGTCGAGTCAAAGAAAAAGCTCTCGGGGTTGAGAAATTGTATGTGTAACGCATGAAATGGAATTAATAATGATGAAAAAATATAATATTTGACTAAATACTTCTTTTTAGCATATCTTAAATTTTATTGACCATTTCTTACGGAACTCCAACAATTGCCTAATTGTTTGAATGACGTATGTAGTGTCAGATGGTCCGTGAGTTTCACATAGTAAAATTATATTCTATTGTTTAAATTTTTGGTCAGACTTCCCTTAAATACATGTTTTTTGACCAAACTAATGTCTTCACTCATGTTTCATGTTTTTTTTTTAGTTTTAGCATCACGCCTGCATTCCCTGAAGGGGTAGGCAAAGGTGTACACAGTTGTACAACCACATTTCACTAACGCTGTCAACATTTTTGTATTAAGTCCCATGTGTGCCTGTTGGTGAGCCTATTGCCATCAACCAGGCACAATTCCAAACTCCGGGCTGCTACTGATAATTTCCTAACAGAAAAACTCAATTTACTGCCTGACCCGGGAATTTAACCCGAGACCTCCTGCTCATCAGTCGCGCTTAGGACCATTAGACCAACGAGGCAGTTTTTTTTTAGTTTAGTATAGATTATTCTGAGTTTAAATATTCGACGATTGCTAAATGTGGATGTTTATATTAATATTAGGCTCGGTTGAACCAACATAACTTTAACAATAACGGACGTGTTATTATATTATTTAGATAGCTTTTCTATGTAAATTCTGGGACACAATACTACTACTACTTATCTAGACCGTATTTCGGTCACGGTGGCCTAGCTCCGAGGAGGTTAGCCAAGTACGGAGGAGATATTATAGTGCATCAGTGTATGCGCAAACACAGGTGCTCCCTCTTCCTTCACTTTCATAGTCCGATGGGACAGCAATCCAACACGTCCGGAGAGAGATCAGGCGCAGGACCGACAGCTTTACGTGCTCTCCGGAGCACGGGGCTTTCACACCACAAATTTTCTAACTCCGGGCTGCTACTGAGAATTTCCTAACAAAAAAAAACTAATAATGCTTTGCGACCTGGGAATTGAACCCAGAACCTCCCGCTCAGCAGCCGCGCTTGCAACCACTAGACCAACGAGGCAGACAAAGAATAACAAAGATCCATCAATCCTCACAAACATTCGCATTTATAATATTAGTAGCATAAAGTATTCATGTACATAGATATATCTTCTGAACATTTGAGATAAAAATAAACTTTATCTATACAAAATTAAAACCTGAGAAACAAATTCGAGTAGGGAGTGAACTTTCCATCAACTGGTTCAGTACTCCGCCTGTGGCACTTCAAGCGGTTTTGGACAACCGTGGTACTCCTAAAATAATAAACGAGCAAGATGAAGAAAAATAAAAAGGTGATTTTTCCACAGTGATACCAATGTCAAGTCCTGGAGTTGTTCTTACCGGTGAAGACGTAAGATATGCTGCTACTTACGGCAACCCGTACTTAAGAGGGAGCGCTCCTGTGGGTGAGTTTAAATAAATTAAATTAATTATTTTTTGTACTGAACTCAGTAACTGCCCGCGTCTGTAAGAGTGCACCCTTAAAATGGAATCTCTATACGTGGCCACTGTGTGTTGCCTGTTTTGCACAACTCCGAGTGGTGCACCTTCGGGGAATGCAGGCGTGATACTATGTTATATAGCAGAATATATAACATAGTATCACGCCTGCATTCCCCGAAGGTGTACACAGTTGAACACCTACATTTCACCAACGTTGTTATTCAGTCCCATGTAACAAGTGGTGAGCCTATTGCTATCTACCGGGCATAATTCCAAGCTCTGACCTGCAACTGAGAATTTCCTAGCAAAATAACTCAATAATACTTAGCGCAACCCGAGAATCAAGCCCGAAAGTTCATGCTCAGCAGTCGCGCTTGAGACCATTAGACCAATGAGACAGCTTTCAAGCAACTGTGATATAATAACGGAAGAAGCTCTATCTACCATAACATAATACTTTTAAATTCATAATTAAAAATATCACTAAAGACTTTTATTGGTTCCCCATACGGAATCTGCCTAATTAGCATGCCCCTAGTGGAATAGTTAGCTCTTCCATTTCGCCTATAGTTATCATAATGTTTTGCAACACCTAATTACATTCATTGTTAACAGCTTATGGTCCACAAATGTCCACTAATCCAGTGGGGAAGCCAGCGCCACCACCGTACTACTCCGTCAGAAATGCCAACCATCCACCAGGTAACCTTTATGGTAAAGATGCTTTTTCAAATACTTTTTTTCCTCACTTCTCCAACTTCTTCCTAGCTATCTTGGATACGTCGAGTTTCTACACTTGATACTCTGTAGATCCTTAGAATTTAATTCTGTTTAACATAGTTAACAAACATAGAGATGTCTGAAGTAAGCAATTCACTGTCTTACTTTTTACTAATTGTTTTAGTTTCTAAATATATGACGGAGAAAGGTTTAAAGACTAGGATCAGAGGTCTCTGTCTGTCAGGATTTCAAAAGTAATAATCAATAAAACCAAAAATTAAGGCTCGCCGCCACTGAGAGCACATTTTCTTTGGGTTGGTGATTAGTAGTAGATAAGTCACTTCATATTACAATGTACAATGTAGGTATTCAAATAACAAAGAAATAAGAGGTCTAGATAAGTCAGAGTGTAGAGGTCTGTTCGCCACGGCGGCTCGCAAGAGACTGTTTCTTCACTCGCCATAGTCGCCGACTGCCTGCAGCGCTCAGTGTTACCACACCAATAATATAAAATAGTGTTACGATCTCCGACATATATATTATTGTTTCTTCATCAGTGCCATCAGTGACATCACCATCGTCGTCGTCATCTTCGAGGCCCGTCACCAGCCCTTTGGCGTCATCATCGTCAACCAACAGTGGTGCACAGCCTCAAGTAAGTTTAACTTAAATCTCATAAATAATCAGCTCGTAAACTTCAAGAAAACAGTTTAAATTAGTTTATTACTCAATCAAACAAAGACCGCTTATTGGATTTTGCTCAAAAGGTATATTGAGATTATAATGCAGAAAATACAATTTTCTTAAATTTTTAACATTATATAGCATCACGCCAGTATCCCTAAAAGGCAAGAAATTAAGTACCATGTAATAGGTAGTTAAGCGAACCTATTTTAAAGGCACAAAAACTCCAGGCTGCTACTGAGAATTTCCTGACTGAAAAACCCAATAACACTGCCCGACCTGGAAATCGAACTTGAGACCCTACACCCAACAACCGTGGTTGCGGTATCTAGCAAAATTAGGTAGTTTGATTATAACTGCCATTTTACCTAATAGTCATGTTTCTAATTTAACATAGGTAACATTACATAGCATCACCAAGCACCTGTATCCCCCGAGAAGTAAGCAGAGATCTACACAGTTGCATATCAATTGTACTGTAATGAAATCACATGTAATGTGGTTATTAATGGTGGTGAGTCTATTACTATCTACCGGGCAGAATTCAAAACTCCGGTGTTGTATTGAAAATGTACTAACAGAAAAACTCGATCACACTTTTCCCGACACGGGAATCACACCCGAGACCACATGCTGAGCAGTCGTGCTTGGGACCACTAGACCAACTAGGCAATTACTTAAGTAATGAACAAACAGCTTTCATATTGGACCTCTGGATATAATAGGAGAGTTAGTAAGTACTTTACAATAACCAGACGCATGATAACGCATGCTTAGCGAACTCTAAAGTTACAATATTAAATGGAAAAAGAATACGGTCGCGAGCAGGATTCGAACCTGCGCCTCCCGGATAAATACTCCAGGCGCTCTGACCACTAAGCCATCTCGACCTCTGCTCACCACCGCGAATTCTTCTTCCATATTTTAACACGTCTTATGGCGACGTCATTGCAATCAATTCAGTACCTTTACAGGTGACTGAACCGACATGATCAACTTTGCAGCTAATACAATGTCATAAAGAATGCAATTACCTTAATAATTCAAGATAAATCTTTGAAAAGCATTA
Organism: Xylocampa areola; assembly: GCA_935421205.1. Classification (NCBI taxonomy): domain Eukaryota; kingdom Metazoa; phylum Arthropoda; class Insecta; order Lepidoptera; family Noctuidae; genus Xylocampa; species Xylocampa areola. The sequence goes on along the minus strand of OW285225.1, from coordinate 7,159,769 downwards.
ACGCATGCTTAGCGAACTCTAAAGTTACAATATTAAATGGAAAAAGATTAATATTGTAACTTTATCCATTTAGGTAGTTCACGACCTTTGAATAGTTGAAACCCAGTTGAGAAGGCGTAACCAATATTTACGAATAAATTAACTCGTTAAATAATTTATAATAATTATGAAGAGGTCAAAATAATATGACATTTTTGAAGATAAATATAAAAAAATATAAAAAAAAAACTTTATTATTACCAAAAAGATCACAATTTTTACATTTTTAGGATCATGGCTATGTGGGCCAGAGCATAAAGATCCTGACTTCTAAACTAGGAAAAACCTGTATCTTAGAAGTCAGTGCACCTTCAAAAATATACTATACGAATAAGCCAATACAATTACAATTACCTGGATAGGACCATGATAACAAAAAGAAAAAAAAGAAAATAAAAAAGTTACAAAACAAAGTAAGCTAATCCAGGGCAAAAGATTATAGATAGCGGAAACATAATTAAGAAAAAAAAAAATGCCTTGTTCTTCTGGTCACAAGCGCTATTGCCGAGCGAGATGTCCAGCGTACCTATTCGCTAGCGCGCTTGCCAACCGAATTGATAGACACTTTGTAGTACATTGTGACCTACGTTACAGCTTGTCTATGATGAGCAACAATAGTTAAAACTTACGACGCAATGTACTACAAAGTATCCATCAATTCTGTTGGCAACCGAGATAGCGAATAGGTACACTGGTTTCAATTCTCGCGTTGAGCAAAATATTATTACGTTTCCCAGAGTTTTAAATCGTGCCCGGTTGACGGTATTAGACTCGCCACATGCATCGGCAAATGAGAGGTGAGAGGGTGTACGGTGTACAAAAGAGGGTCCAGGGTCGTCAGATATAGTTCAAAGTTTCGTAGAAACCGATGGATTTATTCAAATGTAATTTAATTTGAAAAGCAGGTAATAAACTGTTAATTAATTAAATTAAGTATCAATCGAAGATATTCATAGGTTTCTAAGAAAACTTCAACTATATCTGACGACCCTTTATATTTATCTCTTTTGTAGACTGTACATGTAGGCTATATCTACATACGAGAGAAGAAGACAGTCAGTAAAATAATCTCAAAATTCGACGTTATTATTACTAATACTACATAATTATTAAGATTAGTGTTCGCCTACTGGCCGAAATTCGACCTTTATGTTTACAATTTATTTTGGAAAAATAATCATGTATCAATATAGCTTATTAAATCTAATCATTTACAAATTATACTATACAATAACATAAAAACTATTATACAATAATTTAAAAATAGAGAAATCCTCATGCGTATTTCTCCGCATCGCCGTCTTCCGAGAAGGTGCACAGAAGACTGGCAGCATCGCCACGTTGGATGGTAATGCTGATTCTTTGACCTAGAAACAAGCCAGCCTACGGATCACGCGAAGATTCGACCAGTCTCCGAGAAATCTCTTTAAACAGGAGTTTCGCACTCGGAGCCCATGACCCGAGCGTTTCGACCCCAAACGGCTCAAAGTCGCAACTGAGCAGGTTGCTAAATTTCCGCCGTTTATGGGTCTCCGCTGTCGTAGCAGCGGCGCCAGCACAGCCCGCTGAGCTAGGAAGGTGGGATAGCATGTTGCGACCCACACCAAAAACCTACTTAACTTCCATGGCAATAACGTCATACCATGTGGTCTCTTTCCATCGTCTCGAACCAAGCCATTAGGTTCTAAAACAGCTGGTACGCCGGCAGTGACGTACCGGCGGAGAATGTCGTTAATGCTAGCGTGACGTGTTACAGGACAGACAATACTACATTTAAATTTTTTGGGCGTTATTAAGGTTTTAATAGTAATATCTTAGGTTTTCGCGATCACTACACATAATAAAACAACTTTTAACCGGATTAATTGCGTGTATCTAATGTCAAAGATACACGTGTGTGTCAAACGCATGGTAGCGTGTGTTGTTTTTTTTTAATAATTTTTCGTATTTCTAAACTGATTAATAGGGTAGATATTGTACGAACAGAAGCACGAAAAGTAGTCCATGGTTGATATACCAAAAACCCGAACGAAGCGGTTTGATTCCACGTTCATTATAAGAACCGCGAAACAGTGGAATGCGCTGCCGGAGTGGGTCTTCCCCGATAGTTACAATCTAGGTGTCTTCAAGAGGCGAGTGAATCGATTTCTTCTAGGCAAGCGTGCTCCATCGACTGAATTATCGCTTAACATCAGGGGAGATGGCGGTCAAATGCAAGCCTATAACTAATAAAAAAAAAGATTCTTCATTAATTGATGACAATTCAATTAAATTTAACGAAGTTCTCAATAAAAAAAAATTTTGTTTGCGGCCGGATTGCTCAAAATACTTCAATACTAACAACAGTTTTTTTTTCTACACAGGTGCCTAAATCGTCTTCGCAATCTTCAGGAGCTTTATATATTCTCCCGCCGTCCAATCAAGGAAACTTGCAGTCCACTCAGATCACTACCAAAGGTATGGCACAGTTAGTTTCTTCTTTTCACGTTTTAGAATTTGATTCCATAGAATTTTTTTTTGTAAACATTCACCCCTCAGAGTATGACCACAGACTTCGCTTACACATCGTATAAAAACCAATATCACGTTTTATTACCAATCTGTATTTGCAGCAGAAATGAGCCAGCAGATATGGCAGTTAATGATGATTACTCGATTCGATCTAATTTACTTTTTATGTGACATCGGTTATCAATTTGTGGCCCCGAAAATTTAAAACTTCTGATGCATTTTATGAATATTGCCTTCAATTTCAGGTAATGGAAATCAGCTGACTGCAGGCACACACGTTTAATTTAATCTATATGTAGTTAGGGAAAATATATGAAATGTTTTAAAATATAATTATAATTTATTTTTAAAGTAATTAACTTACGTAAGCTTAGTGTTAACAAAATAGTTCTTATAGTGTCTAAGACACTTTGTAAATTGCTTATTGCACTGACATGTCCTAAACGAAAGGAAGTACTTTAGTATCCTAATTTAGATTCAATCGTATTTTATTTGTCATAATTTTTTTTTGTTATCATCATTTTCCTTGATATTTCTTGATCATCTACGCCAGCCTTTCCGTATTATGTAAAACACATATATATATGTATAGTATTCTTAAGTGTTGAAACGAATCTGAGTTTGTTTATTTTATAAATTCAATATCTCTCTTACTTTATGCCAGTGCATTCCACAAAATTCATTGATTAGAAGGTAAACAATGAAGAATGATAAAATAAAATAAAAAATCTTACAAAAAAAATCACTACTTCTGAATAAATTCCCACGTTTAAATGCGCCATAATAATAGTAATTATTATAATGATTTCAGATTTACTCACACAAGACAATAATAATATAATTATAATCTCAAGATAATGTAAAACCTCTAGATAATAATCACTATCGTGAGATTTGTTTTCATTTAGCTGACGACCTTTAAATATTATTAGTAACACTCCTCCCGACCGTATTTCGGTCACGGCGGCCTGTCTCCATGGAGATATGTGCACAAGTGTAAGCGCAAACACAGGGGCACTCCCTCTTCCTTCACTCTCATATTCCGATGGGACGGCAATCCGCCACGATCAGAGAGAGATTAGGACCGATGGCTTTACGTGCTCTCCGAAGCACGAGGGTGTCACACCGCCAACTTCCTGACTCCGGGCTGCTACTGAGAATTTCCTAATAGAAAAACCTAATAAAACTTTGCCCGACCTGGGAATCGAAACCAGGACCTCGCGTTCCGCAGCCGTGCTTGCGACCACTAGACCAACGCGGCAGTCTAGTCTTTAATATTATTACTTGTAATACTTCAGCATTGTATTATTTCTTAATTATTTAATGGTCTTAGATTTTGAGGGTACCTACTGATACAATATTTTTTGAGTATTATTAATACTTATATCATTATTTCTTATGAAGTGGATTCTTTAAATATCTTATATAGTATCACGCCTGTATTCTCCGAGGGGGTAAGCACACATACAGTAGCACACTTACATATCAACATAGCTGTAATTAAGTTCTATTCTATAGATGGTAAAGTATTGTTAACAACCGGGCATAATTCCAAACTCCGGGATAGTACAGACAATTTTCTAATAGAAAAACTGTAACAGTACCAGACCTGAGAATTAACCTTAGAACCTCACGCTCAACAGTCACCCTCGCTACACCAATGAGGCAGTTAAATATGCAATAAGAAATTATTAATTTCAAAAATGTTTACTTGTATCTGTTATTTGATTTTAAATAAGTTCAGAAAACCTCAATACCCATTGAAAACTCGTAGTCATTAAAAATAAAGTACTTCTCTTCGCTTTAGATAACGTTGGTGCAAAAAACAAAGAAAAAGTTTAATGAAAAAAAAAATGATGTCTCTTAGTATACTTCTCACGGCTTTAATTAAGTCAAAAGTTTGACAAACGAGCCTAAAATTAAAAAGCTTTAAGTGTTCATGTCAAAGAAAAAAAAAAACTAAGTTAAGCTACGTGGTATCATTTTAAGTTAAAATTAAGTTATCATTTTTATGTAAGTTTTAAATTAGCTATCTCATTTTACAGTGTAAACAATTTTAATATTAACTAAGACGTGTCCTAAAGAAAGTAGCTTTTGTTTTTAAAAGATAAGAAAATATCTCGTTTTAATAATGTATTTTTATTTTTAATAAATATTGTCAATTAAGTCGTCAATGTTAATTGTAATTAAGTTTTTAACCTCGAAATATCGATTTTAATGAACATCTCTTTTAAAGATTAGGAACCGTACAAAGAAAGACCAATTGATTTTAATTAAATTTTTATTTTACGTTTAGTTCACACACAGTTTTTACCGTGGGAGAGCTATGCTTGCACACATGGCACAAATGGGCTGGCTCGACCGTAGTAATAGCACGGCCTCACAGGAAACCGGCCTGAAACGACGCTTGCGTTGTGTTTCGCCGAGTGAGTGAGGGTACCGGAGGGAAAAACCAATTAAAAGGCCGGCAACGCACTTGTGATTCTCCTAGGGTTGCTGGTGTCCATGGGCGGCGGTAATCGCTTACCATCAGGCGAGGCGTCTGCTCGGTTGCACCTTATCCCAATTAAAAAATAAAAAAAACAAAATGGTTGTAAACGTGAAAATTGGAGTCAATTTACAATTTTTACATTTTCAACCAGCAGTATGTATTAAGTACATTAAATAATTTTTTGTAGGTATTTTGCTTATTATGAAGTTAAAATAAAAGCAATGCAGTGTTCCTGACTTAAATTAATGGGTATTTACATAAAATGAATTGATGCATCCCTCTTCTGCTTGGTTAACTTACGATCGAGTTTCTTACCGTTTATGTTGTTTACCCACATTTTTGTTATTTTGTCTTGTTTTTTATTTACGTACGTACTTTGTGCGCTCTTAATATTAATCTTAGTTTTAAACATTGTTTCTCAGTAAGTGAATTATGTATGCAATTCTTTTTGAGAAATATTGTTGTTCTTAAACCAAAACAAATAAGAAAGTGATAAAATTTAAATCACCCGTAGGACTCTGATATGGCTTTACACACCATCGAGAATATCTTTCAGTGATACTGGTGATCTGGCGATGTTTTTATTCATAAGTGATACTCATAATTCATTTAAATATGCTCCATCATTTTAAAAAGTTATTGGTGCATGTCTTGGATTCAAACATGCAACCTTTAAGTTGCCAGTCCGGTGGTAATATCACTAGGCTATCACTATTTAAATCTTTAAGTAACAAACATAACATAATCAGCCCATAGCTGTCCTATTGCAGGGCAAGGGCCTCTTCATACACAGAGAAGACAATCTTTAAGCAAAATTAATTATCGTTCCCGGAGCTAATTAAATTAGACTTTCTTTGTGCGGGCGTATGTATAGAATACTGTAACGTATAATATTGCTAAATCATTTTGTTATAGTTAAGTACCTAGTTTATGTAAATAACTTCAGAAAACCTTCTGACTGAGACTGAAAATTAATTTTAGATTAGTGTTTGACTTAGTTACTATGTAAATACTACCTACTTGTAATAAATTTCTCATTAATTTTTCAAAAAAAAGGTTATTGTAATAAGTTTTCATCGTTCGTGATTTTTTCTAGCGATTTATGTATTTTTTTGTGTGTGTCTAACTATAATAATCAGTCGAGCGTCTTGTACCAAACCTAGAAAAATAAAAATAAATTTGTGTTTTTCTTAAATTTTTAATGCTTTGATATTTTATTTTAATTCACTTATGATATAGTCCAAAGGTTTTTAATAGTTTTATTGACTGGATATGTTTTTAATTTAAGTGAATACTGAACATAATTTAGAAATATTTGTACTGCTAGATAATCAAACGTATTTGGAGTCGGTTATGCCATGAAAACAGGATCAATAAAAGTTTTGAATAATAAGCGATTTGTTTTTATATATACATGCAATTACGCCTGTTTCCCTTTGGGGTAGGCAGAGACTATCGATTTCCATTTGCTACGATTCAGACATTTTACCATTAACCTCTTTATGCATGCCTCCTGCTTCTGCTTCAAGCTTCTGACCTGTCCTCTTTTGAGAACGTCCGCAATTTAATTGCAATAGGTACGTTTGTCGAGCACGTCCGGCCCGACTCTTCCATCCACACTCACTTCAATACTAATTTTGTCAATCGCCTTTCATCCAACGTGCCCAAACTATCGTAGCATAACTTTCTCAATCCTCATGACTCCTCAATGTTCCCTTATCACGTTGTTCCTCGCTCTATCTTTCAAAGTAACCATATACTCCTCAAAGCTTTCATCAACACTCTTTACTCATTTTACTCAAATATACATATGTAGGTGTGTGCCAACACATATTATCATCCGTATAAATAGAAATACATACAATCACGCTCCCAATTTCCCATTGTGGTAGGCAGAAAAACTGTGTGCACAGTTTTTCACCCACATTTCACCAATGCTGTTATTAAATCCCATGTAAGTGTGGTGAGCCTATTGCCATCTACGGGGCACAATTCCAAACTCCGCGCTACTACTGACTCAATAACACTGCCCGATTGAACCCGAGACGTCATGCTCAACAGTCACTTAGGACCAACGGGGCAGTTTCAATCACTGCACATTTTAATAAAAAAGCTGTTATCAGGATTAATTGACTAGCTATGTTAATATGATTAAAAAACATAAAGAAATTATGCATGCCTTTGTATTGCTGTTTTTTTAAACTATGTAGATAATGTTCGCATAAACAACTCATCCAAACACAGATAAACCTTATAAACGTTTTAATGCATTTTTTTTTTGTGGAAAGAATAATTGTGTTGTGAGCAGGATTCATCTGTATAGATAGCGTCACCCAAATACGTATTAAAATTTGAATGAAGAATTCGGAGTAGTGAGTAGAGGTCGAGATGGCTTAGTGGTGCAGAAGCCAGAGCGCCTGGAGTACTTATACGGAAGGCGCAGGTTCGAATCCTGCTCACGACCGTATTTTTTTTTTCACAAATATAATTATTTAGTAATATCTTAGGTTTGCGCGATCACTACACATTATAATAAAACAACTTTTAACCGGATTAATCGCGTGTATTATTGGTTTTTTTTTTTGTTTTTCCTGACGTTTCGAACACTTTGCAGCGTTCGTGGTCGCAGGAGGACTAAGGTGTCAGGTGTCCCAACAGTTTATTTAAAATTATTTCAGTCTACCGTACATATAATTGATTATGAATTTTATCAATTATATGTACGGTAGACTGAAATAATATAAACTGTTTTTTTTAAATAAATTATTTAGCTTTAGAATTCACCCTAATTTCATCGTAATCGGATAAATAAAACGCACAGAAGATAAACAAACCATTCATTTGTATATAATATCAAGCATCACACCTGTATTCTTCGATGGGTTAGAAAGAAGCCTTGCTGTTGTACATCTATACGTACATTCCGATACATTTGTAATATCATGAATATCGCAAAATTTGCGTGAAAACCGTGTAAGTAGTATAAAAGTTGTATCTTTATTCGTAGATTTGGCAGTCACTACACTTCCCGGGAGTTTGAACTATGCTCGGAACTGAACAGGTCATTAAGCAAGATTAAGTGTTATTCCAAGCACTTTAAATTCCATTTTGCGTCTTTCTGGCAATTGATAGTACCCATAAACGCACGCAATTATTAATTTATATTTTTTTTTAATAAAATACTAGGGATAGAACATTTGATTGATTGGTATAATATTTATCATTTAATTTTATGTCGTGGTGGCAGAATAGTTACGAGCCAGCCTCTTGAGCCACAAGTTCTGGGTTCAATTCTGTCATTAACCAATAAACAGAATGAACCCCTACATACATGTAACTGAAATGTGGAAGAAGAATTTAGAGTAGTAAACAAAGGTCGAGATGGCTTAGTGGTCAGAGCACCACAAAGATGTATAACTTTAGAGTTGACTAAGCATGCGTTAGTGCGTTTGAAAGATTTATCTGTAGGTAATACATCTCTGTCTACAGTCTGTGATACTCATATTTAACACTTTGATGGATAAGTGACGAAATAAAATAGCAATTTTATTGTTATAACGGCTATAGTTTCGTGTGTCCCTCAATGGCTTAGACGTTAAAACCATATTCCCCTTTTATTCAACCAACAATGCCCACAAGACTCCAACCATTTTATAAAATAGAACTCTTTATACCTGATAAAGTATTATCAAAGACGATCTCAAGTGGCTGGTACCCTTGTCTATAAAGGGAACATCTTAGAGTGGAAAACAATGGTGGGCAAGAAGGCGACTCCGAATAAGCACTCGTGCACTTTCTCGCTTTAAGTGCTCTTCGGCCTTTTGTGACGAACAACGGAGGTGTGACGAATAATGTTCAGTGAAAAATTGGTTATATAAGTTAGATAGTTAGGTAGACTGCCTCGTTGGTCTAGTGGTCCCAAGCGCGACTGCTGAACAGGAGGTCTCGGGTTCGATCCCCGGGTCGGGCAAAGTGTTGTTGAGTTTTTCTGTTAGGAAATTCTCAGTAGCAGCCCGGAGTTTGGAACTGTGCCCGGTTGATGGCAATAGGCTCACCACCTATTACATGGGACTTAATAACAGCATTGGTGAAATGTGGGTGTAGAACTGTGTACACCTCTGCCTACCCCTTCGCGGAATACAGGCGTGATGCTATGTAAGTTAGATAGTTGTAGGTAATTTTCGCTATAAAAGTTGTACACATACAGTTTGAGGACGTTGCAAGAATTCTGATTACCTCCAAAATTTGTCTTCTGTAAGAGGATAACAATGGTGGGCGACTCTGATTGGGCACTACTGCACTTTCTCACTATAAGTGCTTTTCAGCCTTTTGTGCTGACTGACAAATAACGAAGGTGTGCTGAATTATGTTCATTGAAAAATGGTAAATTATAATTATAACAAAGAAAAAAATCATATTGGAATCTACCAGATTTGTACCCACAACCTGTGTTTGACGAGGCGCCGGTCCATAACCACTCGGCCACCATGACATTTTCAAATGATCTATAATTATAAGAGTTATATTTTATTTAATAGCATATTTGTTGGAGGTGTCGGAAATAAATAAGTCCATCTGGGAGCTTTCAACGGAAACGCTGCCTAAACCCTTTGAGCTATAACAAAATTATGTATGGTGGAATTATGTATCTTATATAGGTCTACAGAAAAGTCGGCGATGGCATATGTCTATCTCTTAAGGATAACATACTCTATCCATTTTAATACTTAAAAAAATGGGCAATTATAAAGCGGTAATTGGAAAGGGGAACGGGATAAAAATTTCATGATTACTTTTGGTCACGATAACCAACATCCACGTGGGCGAAGCCACGGGCATCAGCTAGTGAATTATATAATCTAAAAAAAAAACATTTACTAGTACACATTTGCCCCGTAGTCTGAAAGTGCGAAGTGACGCAGTCTGACCTAATTTATACAGGTAAGCAAAACCATACGCGGGCTTACCCCAGGCAATCTAGGCGATGTTGACATTCAATCTAGACCCACGCGCTTCAGGCAAGAGTTATGAGTTTATGGCAACAGGATTAGTGTTTCAATACGAGCTTTGTTTCAGCTAAACCTATTTTACACGAAAGCCCAAAAAGGAGTGTTTTTTGAGTTAATGCATATACGTTCATGTGTTTGTGAGTTTCTTTAATCCGCCATAACTTCTAAACCCCTGAACCGATTCAGATATTGGGGTATCGTAAGAATCCTTTAACTATACCGGGCTTTAAAAAATATGAATCATACCTATGATAAAATGTTCCTCAGTACTGTTCTCCGACGGCGATGAAATTTATTACATGATGATTTTTAGTACAGTCATGGCAGGCGTGCTTATTTTATCTTCATTTTTCGTAAATACTCACCTCCATTTTTCGTGTATGCTTGACTAGTTTTAAACTCGATCTCGTGGCGGTATCAGAGAGTCGTGTTTTAGGTTTTAGGGCCAATTCTGACGTCGACACAAAATTGCTAGTTTCGATTAAATAGTTTATTTAAATAAATAGAATTTACCTTGAAACAGAAATCGAATCTTTAACTAGTTTTAGACACATACGAAGATTTTTCAATATACAAATAAATAACTTATTATTTACTATGAAACCAACATCAAAAGCGCGAAAAAATGACATCTGCTCCTTAGAATTGGGTTATTGTTTTTTTTTTTTACAAAAGACCTAAATTTAAAGAATATGGACTACATTAATTAAAACACATTTTGCATCTACTAGTGTAGTACCTATTGAATAAATAATAGCTCTATAAAATTCAAACTTTAAATGACGTGCCTAAAGGCGCGATAATGACTATCGCCATTTTGTGACGTCAGTACTCAGTCAACAGAACTGTTGTAAACAAAGGAAATTATTTTGTAAATCTTATCATTGGTGCGTAGTGCCTCAGTTTACCAATACTTCGAAAACTGCACTGAAATACGAAGAAAGTGTTTGTAACTTGCTTCCCAAATATCAACAAATTCATCGATTTATTTTGTGTCATGTGTCACAGTGACTGCAAACTGACAATCAATCGCCTAGATAATGACGTCACGCAGTGATTGGTGTTTCGAGTCACATGTACTCAACCAAAATGTATAAATCACCTGATTTTATTTCGCGCTTCAAAGATGATGCCATAGTAAAAGAGTTTCGTAAACATGGATAAATTTACCCCACAAAATAGAACCACAAATGTTTGTTAAAGGTATCTCTATAGCCAGCTATTACGCTTACAAAGTACTTACGAACTTATCAAATAAATCACAAGCAAACACTATTCCTTTGCACATCAAAAGCTAACAATAGCTGTTCATAATAATACCAACATTGTTGTGTTTATACGCCATATCTGTGAATGTATCCTTTAGCAATATTACCCGGAATACGATGCGAACCACTATGTGCGTTTCCACTGCCTGACGTGACGACATCATTTACATAATCTAGTTCTTGAATTACTACTACCTAATAGGGCAATGATAGATAGGGAAGTTTGTCAAAATAAGATCTACGAAAGTCGTTAGTGGTAGTCAGAGGTCTGAAAGTCTGAATGTCAGTAATACCACGAGATATCGTGTTACCCAGTAACTGGGTTATAAAGATGAGATAGGCAGTCGCTCCATGTAAAATACTGCTATTAAGCTGCATCTGGTTTGGCTGGAAGCCGACCCCAATGTTATAAGGAAAAGACTAGGCATATTGAAAAAGACAATGATAGCCTAGTTGTCGAGAATATCATCCCGAGATCACCGGCGGCGCAGATCGATGGGTGCAGGTGGGGATGGAGGAGAAACGCAGCGGTCTAACCATCGCAACATATCGTTAAATTCTTCAGTCTTCACCGGGATCACCATTAAACACCTTCGATACCTCTGTGCTCCTTCTCTCAATAAACCAACGCTTATACTTAAATACAGTCCAAAGTTAAATGACCGTTGGAGTGACAGAGATCTACGGGTGGTTTACACACTGACCCTAGGTTGTTAATCAATTACACGATAAGAAGAAAAAGAACGGCTATATAATGTCTTGCTGACATATTGTAAGCAGAGAACGGTTATTTATTATGGAAATCAACGCAGTTCAATACCAGGTTCTCCTTAACCCAGTTACTGGGTAACCTGTTATCTCGTGGTAAGACTGGTTATCAGAGTTTCAGGTAATATGATATATCTCAGATGTTGGTTGTTCCTCCAGTGCTATGTGAACAGCTTTCTTTACATATACAAGCTTCGACACACGACTGTCGTCATGACACAGTGGAAACGCGCCTCGAGACAACCGTAAGATCAAATTGCTAATATCTAAGCATTTGCAGGAATCTGTTCGGAGACTGCTCTATACAGCATTTTAGTAAACATTCTAAGATGAAAATGAACCTAATTTCTAACATTGATTCGTGTATATATTATAGGAGGGGCTCGTGGCTAAGTAACAGCCGTACAGATCGATCGTTCGAGGTTGAGTTGCTCTTGCCGGGGTCGGTCTGTGGATGGGTGACCATCATTGCATACCAAGAGCCTTCCGTGTTTTGGAGAGCTCGTTAAGCCCTCGGTCCCGGTTGTCAAATTAAGATCTATGACAGCCGTTACGAGTAGTCTGAAAGTCTAACAACAAGTCATAGCACGAGATATTGTGTTACCCAGTAACTGGGTTGTGGAGGTCAGATAAGCAGTCGCTTCATGTAAAATACTAGTATGACATTGGTTGACTGGAAGCCAACCCCAATGTAATTGGAAAAAGGTTAGGCGCATTGGATTGGTTCGTGTATATTTTATGTGCCTATGTATTTTGTTCACAGTTCAATGTTTTGCTTTTGCCTAACGTCATATCTACAAGTATATCATTACAAAGGAAAATTACCCGAATATTATCCGCGTGAGGACCAGCTAATGTGAGGTAGAACGCCATAAGAGTATAAGGAGGCTGAGTGGGTGTAGCGAGATCAATAATTGAAGACTAAGTATTTATTTCGCGCAAAAGGAATCACAAGATACATTAATCACAAGATGGTGACAATAAATTCATTTGTACTGTTATTTTGATCCATGTTTTAAGGTAGGAAAATCCTGTGTTAGGTACCGAGGTTGTCCATAATTTCATCATTACATACAGAATGTAATTTATTGAGTACATGTTGTACCTTCAGTATAAGATCTTCTTCAATGGCGTGAAATCGGAAAGGCTAATACACTTTCCAGCAATGTACTGTTACCTAATAATAATAACTATAGGCTAATGATGTTGATATTAATAATAAAATAATTGGCCATGAATTATTCACGAAAGCTCTATTTTGCCAATCGTTACGGCAATAACAAATAAAATAATGCAATTCAAAATGCATTCGCATCCGCTACCCGTGAATTACAACAGCAAAATTAACATTAAAATAATAACACTGCAATACAAAACTAACTAAAACATAGATTTAGGTTATGAACAGTTCCGTTTGGCTTCCACACTGGCAACACTATCATACGGAAACGGATGCTAACAACACAATTCCGAATGCGGAAACGCTGTGTTTGCAACCACTTCCTCTCATTCGGATATGCTTTGTAGTGGCAGCACTGTATAGCAAAAAATGTTTGGGAGTTTTGATATATGGCTTTGAAGCCTTGTAGTATTTATGAGCTAAGATTAGAATGTGTGTTTCATTCGTTTAAGGGAAAAGCTATAAAAAGTTAAAGAAACTAGGGGAAAATCATTTGATTGATTGGTAGTATTAAAGCATTCATATTAATTATAGTTTAACGAATAGTCAAACTCTTGACTCGCGACATCGCCGCGGGCTCAGCTCATGAATAAGAGCTCCGTTCGAGTTCGAAACTAGTCGGGCAATCCCGATGTATTAGTAATAACCGTTAAATTATAATTAATAAGTATTAAAGCAATTTTTAGGGGAAGGTTTTTGTTTAATTTCGTATATTAATTAATGTTTTTTTCTTGTCGTTGTTACCGAATAGTTACGGATCCGCCTCTTGAGCCACAGGTTGTGGGTTCAAATTTGGTTACATGCCAGATTTGAACCCACAACCTGTGACTTTTTCAATGCCATTTGTACTTTCTTATATGCATTTATGCCAGATATAGGAATGCTGCGCCGACCTCAAATAAATATGGGTAAGGGCAGGGGGATGATGATGATGATGATGATGATGATGTACTTTGTTATATAATCTAAGACATCACAAACATACGACAAAGGAACATATTGTGAAGAAATCTGGACAGAGTGGTGAGCTAGCGTGGTGATAAATGCTTGTGCCTTCTCTGTATGAGAATCGGCTCTTGCCCTGCAGTGGAACAGTTATGGGCTGATTATCACAATTATGTTATGTATATATTTTCATGTTCTTTTCATCTTGGTCGTATTAGTGGAGTGTGATAGTAGGATAACATCAGAACCTGGCGCATGGATAACATTTGGTATAACATAGCTAGATAGAAAGAGACCGTATTGCTGGCAGTTATCATCAACAACAGCATTCCCAATGAGGGTTGACGTCAGGCAGGCGGCTGGTCATAAAACATAGCCAAAACTTTAGCAGCATGTCAGTACAAGTAGAGAGTATGTATGGAAGAAGAATACATGCTGCGCCGACCCCAAATAAGTTGGGATAAGGGCAGGTGAACCAAAGGACAAAACCTTTCTGATAAAAAAGGGTCATCAGTTTTCTTACTAACAAGGTATTAGTACTTGTCTGTGCGGGCATATTTTTTAATTACACTCTGTGTGTATATGGCGTCCTGTGAAGACCTTACAATACGTACATGCAACATTCTACTACCCCATTTAAGTTTTAACGCTTGTAGTAGTATTTTATACGTGTATAACAATGGAATAACGAAACACCTTCAACCAATACCTTACATAATTCCAAAAGCTACTTTAAGTTAAAGCCTCTCATCTAAATTACAATATCGAAGCTGAAGAGTTTGTTTATTTGAAGGCGCCAATCTCTGGAACTATTAGTTGGATTAGAAAAAATCTTAAGGTTGTAACATATCATTGCATCACGCCTGTATTCCCCGAAGGGGTAGGCAGAGGTGTACACAGTTGTACACCCACATTTCACCAATGCTGTTATTAAGTCCCATGTAATAGGTGGTGAGCCTATTGCCATCTACCGGGCACAATTCCAAACTCCGAGCTGCTACTGAGAAATTTCTAACGGAAAAACTCAATAATACTTTGCCCGACCCGGGAATCGAACCCGAGACCTCATGCTTAGCAGTCGCGCTTGGGACCACTAGACCAACGAGGCTATTAGACTATCTAAAATCACGCTACAATCTTTAGGAGCCGAGCAAAAAGGAATCAAAGTAAAGCGGGTGAAAATGCAGGGCATTGCTGGTTACACATAACCTCAAAACGTGTTTGCACGTGTGAGGTAATTTCGTAATCCTTTATACATTTCTTTATCTCCACCGTTGCCCTTGCTGTATTCCCCGAACTAAAACTACTGGTACTTACGCTTCTACCTACCCCCTCGGAGAATATAGGCATGATGCTATGTTATGTTTTATCGTTGTGCACCCAACACATTTTACCGATGTTGTTATAAAGTCCCATAAAATAGCTGGTAACACTATTGGCATCTGCGGGAACAATTCTAGTCTCACAACAATAATGACACTCCTCTCCTACACGCGTAGCTTTTCGCTATTATTTTGTGCATGATATCTGCAAAGGATTGGACTTCCTTGCTATCTGTGTTCCCATTTTTCTCTTAGGTTTAACTTCGAGTACAAAAATATATTGTCACCGAGCAATTAAAAGTGAATAGAATTTTAAATGGACATGCGTGTCACTTGTCATTCAATTTTCGTAATCATATTATTGTTACATTTAGAAAGGTGGACTCTGTGAACACAAAGAGGATGAACATGGATCGCCATATTACCATTAAGAACATATTTGTTTAACAGACAACCCTTTACTTGTGTCTACGATTTCTGAAACAACATTCTTCATTACGTATCCCCAAATTGCCTACCAAATACGCAACGCCATCCTGCCATTGAATCCCTAAAGCCCTGCTATGCATTATACCAAAAATCCACTACCAAAATAATAATTTAAGCTCAGTGCACACAAAGAGCGCTCCACAAGATTTCCATAAGACAAAAGCTCTTATATTTTAGGCTGGTACACACGTAAATCACCAAAGCCATCATTGGCGTAAACAGAGACATTGTACTGAGCCAATCTCAGTGCCTGTTTGGCATTAATCAGACTATTGTACCCGTGACAATGGACTACGAAGTTGGGACTAGGTAATACTGAAAACGGAGCGAATTCAAAAACAGGTTACATGCATGTGATTAAAAAACAAATATAATTTTATTTGTAATCTATATTGCTGTCTAATAATACCGATCTAATATATTTTTAAATAAATGGTGTTTTAATAACTATAATTTTATAGATTGTTAAAAAGTTATAAAAATGCCAGGGAAATTCAAAATATCGAAACGTCATCGACCGCGACGACACTGTCTACAAGTTTTTATTTAGATTGTGTGTTTTTCATGTTATGTCACGTACGGTGACGTCAGAGATAGCGCGTCAAAATGGCGGCATTTCAAACGCCCAAAACTGCTTGCAAATTTTATTGTATTTTTTTACCTTTACCTTTCTCTAGGAATTTCTTCTGTATAGTGAGTGCGTTTAAAGACACATTTTTCATGCACTCCCACCCAGTTAACATGGTCACAAATATATACACATACATAATACTCGAATTTGGATTGCTGCCCAAGCGGCAGGTGTGGGTTATAATGTCCTACATTATGAACATAAAAGTGATATATATATAATAAGAACGAATGTACTAGTAAGTGTTGAAAGAAAAGTAGTATATAGCTTATAACTGCGTTTTCTAATGCCTTGTTTAACAACAAAGCACCGTAATACTGTGATAAGATATGAAACTCATTTAATTTCAAGAAACATGATTGAAACATATAACAGCTCGCTTTCAGTGCGACCCCAGTGCTATCCCCTCGCCTAGTATTACTATTTGATATACCGTCTTGATTGCGAGGAGACAATGTTTAATTAAAAAACTGAGTAGTACCACTGTGCACTAGACAAAGTGGGTCGACTAGTTCATTACGAACGTATCGTGTGTCGAGGGGTTTAAGCGTTTTTTCGATTGGTTTTAAAGTGGAACTTCTTTGTGCTTAGAAAATAGTTTATTTATTATGTGTGTGTCTATTATTTACATAAAGGAGACAGTCGGTTAGATTGAAAACAACATTGTTTTTATTTGTGTATGTATTTTTTTTTATGTTTAATATTTATATATATCTAGGCGTTATGAAGACCTTCCCTTTCCATCTTCTTTCTGAAAATTTGTTTAGTTTCATCAGAAACTCTGACTCTACCTTCCCGTTAGTGAAATAGACATAACAGTAAAAATCTCCAAGTATCATATGTGACTCCCTGGACAGTGAAATGGTTAAGTGTGGTGCCATAGTTTGACAGTAAAAGACAATTTTCGCCACAACCGAATCCACTGCGGCAGCGTTTAATACAATTGATTTAGTTCCACAATACCCTAAATTGTAGTCACATTTAAAATACGGAAGTTAATGTGTATTATGTCTTTCTGTGTGTCTAGGCATTATAGTACTTCAAATTCCGGAAAATTGACAATTTTTTCACAAGCAAACCCGAGGGCATAACTAGCAATCAATAACCATTGCACACTGCGCATTAAGTTATACCTTCAGCATCAATTCGGGTCGCGAACATTAATTAAATTGGCACGTCGACCGGGGAATAAATGTCCCAGCACTAACGTAAAGTACCTCTAGATAAGTGCGCACTTTGTCACAACCACACGAGTCGTATTACATGCAATAATGCTTTTTTGCAATCACTGGACTATCAACGATGGTATATTATTATTTTTGTTTTTTAAGGAAAACATTGAATAATAATAGACACGAGTAGGACTTGAACCCGCGACCCTTGACGTACTGTGTCATGGCTCTCCCAACTGAGCTATCGTGTCATGCTAGCATCCATTAAATTTCATGTTCCCTTTCTGTCTTAAGGGGACGCCTGGCGATTTCTATTTAGTAATCATTTTAAGATTACTGAAAGGGTTAAGGGTCTCGGGTTCGAGTCCTGCTCGTGTCTATTATTTTTCAATTGTTTTCCTTAGAAAACAAAAATTTATATAGGCCTTAACATGTATATAATAATTTAAAATTATGGTATATTTGTATTGGAGAAAATAAACATCTAGCCTTGAGGCTAACCAACGCACATATCGATTGATCCAAGTCAAGCCGTGCTCACTACTGTTGGTCTGCAGATAGGTCACCATCATTTGAAATCGAGACTCCTACACCATCGGATAGTATGCTAAACCGTTAAAATATCGTCAACAATTTCACTGCGTACTTGGCTAATCTCCACTAGCCCGGTTAGTGAAGTGTGATATTAGGATAACATCAGAACCTGGTGCATGGATAACATTTGGTGTGACATGACAGTGGCTAGATAGAAGGCGACCGTGTCGGTGGCGGTTACCCCCAACAACAGTATTCCCAAAGAGGATTGACGTCAGGCAGGCGGCCGGTCATAAAACATAGTCAAAACTTTAGCATCATGCCAGATATAGGTATGCGACCCAAATAAATTGGGATAAGGGCAGGGGGATGATGATGATGACTTGGCTAATCTCTAAGTTTAGCCAAGTACGCAGGATATTATAGTGCACAAGTATATATGCGCAGACAAAGGTGCACTCCCGCTTCCCTCACTCGCATAGTGTGATCAAGCGCAGGACTGACGGCTTTACGTGCTCTCCGAAGCACGAGGGTATCACAACGCCAATTTTCTAATCCAGGCTGCTACTAAGAATTTCCAAACCGAAAACCTACTAAAACTGTCCGACCCGGGAATCTCTTCTATTTCGGTCTTCCGTGGACCGAAATAGAATCCCTTTACTACGCGAACAACAAACGTTGCGAGTGTGATTTTAGATTTTGACTACAGGGAAGCACTTTTTGACTCGCGACATCGCCGCGGGCTCAGCTCATGACTAAGGGCTCCGTTCGAGTTCGAAACGGGTCGGAAAATCCCGAAGAATGCAAGTGAGTAATAATAATCATTGAACAATAATTAATATAAATGTGTCTAACAAAAGTTATTGTACAAAAATACAGGGAAGTAGGAGAAGAATCGATTCGGACTGTAAGAATTAATTAAATTGACACATCAACTGGGGAATAAATGTCCCAGCACTAACGTGAAGAATAGATAACTGTATACTTTTATTTAACATGTTTATCTACTATGTTCTATTTGTATTAAACTGATAAAGTTGTACTTTCATTAAGCAACTGTTTGATGATCTAGTTGTACACGCGGGCTAATGGGTGCAGCATATTTTAATGTTAAATTCATTTTTAAATGACAACTAACTCTTTGGTCTAGTAATAGCAAGTGCAACTCTTAAGCGAGAGGTCCTGGACTCGATTCTCGTGTCAGACAAAGTGTTATTGGGTTGTTTTGAAAATGCCAATTAAGGATCTAAAGGATAAGTTTCTTAATTACTATTTTCAAGGAAACATTGAAATATAATAGACATGAACGGGGCTTGAACCCGTGACCCTTGACATTCCATTTCATCAGTCTACCAACTGAGGTACCGTGTCATTGTCCGTGTCTCAATGAATTTCAATTCAATCAATGTTGAATTTCAAGTCTCCTTGTATACATTTTAAGGAGACACCTATCAATATTTATTTAGCAATCAATTACAGATCTACCAAACTTTTTTTCTTACCTCATCTATCTTGTAGATGTTTTGTGTCTATCTTATAATGTTTTGTTATACTTGGGTGGCATGTTTAAAAATCGTTCTTGAAATATCTATTTTATTTTTATTCTTTTAGGAAATGTTGGATACAAGTGGGACTTGCACCGTGACTCTTGCAAAATCGTCTAAAGCAATGTTCTCTTAAGAATATTATCTAAATAACAAATACGAAAGTCTTGAAGTACGCAATAGTACAACTCTCTCAGTTCACAGCCTTGCAAAGTATCATAATCTTCTAAACACATGTAAAAACAGCTATAACACCTGAACCATGGTTAAGTCATTATTTCGGATTACGAGTAGGAAGTGAATACTATTGTTTAGACTATGTCTGTTATTGGTAATACGACGTGTCACGGTGCAATTTTAAATCAAATGAAGAATAAAATTAACACGTACATTGTTCGCGAAACAAACAATAATCTCCCTGAATCACATGAGGGTCACTGAACAGGGAAATGGTATTTTTTACAGCATAACAAATGAATTTCTCTAAACAGAAATAATATATTATAATAAAAAATAACTAAATAAATAAACCAAATATAACGATAATTAAGAAAATTAAAACTGTTACAAATATAACTGTTACTGTTAACTTTTTCAAACGTATTAACGCATGCGTAGCGAACTCAAACGTTAAAAAGTCTTTACACAACTTTTTTTCGGATTCGATCGGGCACCAGCACGTGCTTAAGTAACAGGTCCATGGATCGATCGAATGAGGTAAAACTTCGCTTACCGTGGTCGATCTGTGGATGTGTGACCATCATTTCATATCGAGATCCTTCCGTGCGTCGAGGAGCACGTTACACTATCGTTCCTGGTTGTCGACTGAAGATCTATGACAGCCGTTACGTTGTCAGACTTTCACGAGACCTCGAAGTCTGACAATCAGTTTTACCACGAGATATCGTGTTACCCAGTACCTGGATTGTAGAGGTCAGATAGGCAGCCGCTCCATGTAAAATACTTATATCAAGCTTCATCCGGTTAGACTGGAAGTCGACCCCAACATAGTTGACAAAAGACTAGACAGATTGATTGTGTTGTGGACCGGGGTTTCGATTCCCGATACAAAAACATGCATAGTCTAGAAGCCTTTTATAAATCGTGAGTTTATTTATAAACACATCCACGACCCAAGACTACACCCTGTAAATAAAGAAATATTGGAATGTAAGCAAGCTTTGTTGTCTTGTGACGTCAAAGGCTCGCTTACATTTATCAGCTCGGACCTGCAGTTCTAAATTGTCCTGCGTTGCGTTACAAAAGTAGAGCGTCTGTCGTTTTGTACGTCATGTGTGTGTGTGATTTCAATTTGCTGTGAAGCTGTGATTGCTTTGTAGTGACTACAGTAAGTCAGAGAGTGAATATAGTCAGTATTTTATTGTAGGTACAACTAGTTTTTGCCTTGCCGTGTCTTTGTTCGCCTGAGATTTGGACAATTAATAGGATATTATATTTTTACATTCTTAGTCATTTATTCAATTTATTTATATTATTTCAAGAAACAAAAATTCTTTCCCTACCCTCCCTCTATATTTTCGAAATTTGCAAATTCGTACGTAAATATCCAGAATTTTATACCAAAAGGGAAGATATACAAACAAAAATAACACTTAGGCACAAAAATAGACTCAACCTACCAACGTCACGACTAAAAATGCACTCTGACAGTGCCTACGTTATGTCTATAAAATTATACAATAAACTGCCAGAATCCATTAAAAATATAGATAAATATAACATTTTCATAAATAAACTAAAAACATTCCTAATAAATAAAAGCTATTATAGCGTAAATGAATACTTAAATGACAAAATATAATACATAAAATAATTATAATATAAAACAAAAATATAATATAATAATAATAATCTAATTATTAAAATATTGAAATAAGATATTATAATAAAATACTTATAATTAAACCCCGCAATAGTAAAAAATAATGTCTATACCAACTTATAATATATAAAGACCTAGAAGATTTTTATTATTAATAGAAAAATAACGTAATGTACAATATATATTTTAGTATTAGAAGTAAACACTCAGTGCTCTTCCTCCTCTCTCCCATAATTATGCTATGCTGTGCCCGACAGGGTCCAAAATTGTGTCTATATTACAACCCTCCAGCTAATGTAAACTTACATATGTACATTTTGGAACGCAATAAAGATATTGAGTATTGAGTATAGATTAGGCATCGTAAAAATAGCATGAATTTATTTTAAAAGTTACAGACTTATAGACACAAAATTTTCAATGGTATAGATAGTTCTAAGTGGTGATATCAATTGTCGGGAGTATTTTTAGTATAATTAATTTAGACAACATTCTAAAATGTATTAATTTCATACACATTTCTCAGTAATTTTCTCTTTTACAATCCACATTTCTTCTCAAGTCCCATGTGCTGCAGTAAGAACGAAAAAGCATTTATTAAGTACATAGGACACAATGACAGCACAAAAATAATGCTTACAATGCAAACTTCTACTTCTGCCTAGCCTTTTACCAATTACATTCAGGTCGGCTTCCAGTCAAACCGGATGCAGCTTAATAACAGTATTTTACATGGAGCGACTGCCTATCTGCCCTCCATAACCCAGTTACTGGGTAACACGATATCTCGTGACATGACTGGTTGTCAGACTTGCAGTCCTCTGACTACCCGTAACGGCTGTCATAGATCTTAATTTGACAACCGAAACCGACGGTTTAACGTGCTTTCCGAGCACAACAACAATTTTGACATGTGTAATGTTAAGAATGCAAACAAGAAATTAAAAAATAATATAATAAAATCTAGATCCAATTGTACTCTATACGCTGTCGAGTACAAGTACCTATTATATTGTAATTTTTCCATCGCACCCACACAAGTCGTACGTCTAATAACTCTCAAACAATCTATCGAAGTAATAAGAAGTAACGAACAATGTGTATCGTGAATCTAATCCTGTTTTTATCCTAACTGTAGGAACGTGGGAGAATATACTCTAACTTGTATAATTAACAAAAAGTATGTACCTACTATGTACTGGTTGCTTTGTTAAAATGAGATAATAAGACGAATCAATAAATGAAACGAGATAATTTTAATAGTGTAAGTTTTCTTAAAGTTTCTGCAAATTTTATAACTTGACAACATGATTGATTCATTGATTCCGATAGCACAGCTTTACCTAGTCATGGAATTAGGGGTTGAATTGTTTTATGTCCCTTATTTCTCTTGTTAATTATTATATATTGCGTTGTTATGTAAACTGGATATTATATTCAAATAAATAAATTGATAAAAAAGAAAAATGGCAACAAACATACGCATTTTACGTAAATGAACAACTGTGCGACCATTACCTGTTACCGACATTGATATTTTCTAACTATATTATATATTACAACGTTGCTATAGCAACGGCCTTGCACGAAGCTAATCCAGCAAACACCCTAGATATAAGTCTACTAGCAAACTATACCTAAATATACCGCAAAGAGATCATTTAATCTGTGAAGGACGCGTGTTAAAATATGTGTGGCTACATTTGAAGTTAATATTGGGTAGGGAAGTCCGTAAGTGAAGATATAATAAGATTTGTTATAAAAATAGTTCTTTAGTATATATGTATTTTTTTTTCAGACGATCAATTTGGTTTAATTTATGAGTAGGTTGTTGATCTGCGGATTTGCTGTCTATGTGACTTTTAGTGACTAAAAGTATCTAGGATTTAACTTATTAAAATTTGCATACCGTATACGCTTTATGAAACATGCTTTAGGATCTCACAATGTAATTTTAACACCCTTGTAACAATGTTTCAAGGAAATAAATGATAATTATATGTTAAATGGAATAAGAATACGGTCGCGAACAGGATTCGAACCTGCGCCTCCCGGATAGATACTCCAGGCGCTCTGACCAACTAAGCCATCTCGACCTCTGCTCACCACCGTATTTTAATCCATTTCCATATTTTAACACGTCTTATGGCGACGTCATTGCAATCAATTCAGTACCTATACAAGTGACTGAACCGACACGACTAACTTTGCAGTTAATACAATGTCGTAAAGAATGCAATTACCTTAATAATTCAAGATATGTCTTTGAAAAAGCATTAACACATGCTTAGCGAACTCTAAAGTTACAATATTAAATGGAAAAAGATGACGTCGCCATAAGACGTGTTAAAATATGGAAGAAGAATTCGCGGTGGTGAGCAGAGGTCGAGATGGCTTAGTTGGTCAGAGCGCCTGGAGTATCTATCCGGGAGGCGCAGGTTCGAATCCTGTTCGCGACCGTATTCTTTTTCCATTTAATATTGTAACTTTAGAGTTCGCTAAGCATGCGTTAATGCTTTTTCAAAGACATATCTTGAATTATTAAGGTAATTGCATTCTTTACGACATTGTATTAACTGCAAAGTTAGTCGTGTCGGTTCAGTCACTTGTATAGGTACTGAATTGATTGCAATGACGTCGCCATAAGACGTGTTAAAATATGGAAGAAGAATTCGCGGTGGTGAGCAGAGGTCGAGATGGCTTAGTTGGTCAGAGCGCCTGGAGTATCTATCCGGGAGGCGCAGGTTCGAATCCTGTTCGCGACCGTATTCTTTTTCCATTTAATATTGTAACTTTAGAGTTCGCTAAGCATGCGTTAATGCTTTTTCAAAGACATATCTTGGATAATTATATGATTTAAAAGTCGAACGACCAAATATTAAAACGTGACTCAATTTTAAGAAGCCCTAAAATATCATTTTGTCTCTATAGCTCTTCAAGGCGAAGCGAAAATGTCATTAGATACAAGATTTGAGGACTATATACAATTGAGGACTAGCGTTCTAGTATTAGGTCTCAATTAGTTCGTGACTGATGTCATTTAGGTTATTAAAAGCTCATACATAAGTGAGAAAATTACTGTATATTGGTTTCAATCCCCATTAGAATTGAAAATTGGAATAATACCAATGTTCAATGAATCCAAATGATCCAATCCAAAAGATAAACTTTTCAATGCAATAAAATCCAAAATCGAAATTCCTTCTTAATGAACATTTATATTCATTGTTCTTACAAAACCAGCCATTTTGCACCAAACGGTTTCTTTTCTATGACATTGTATTTTTTTAAAACAACATTAAAATAAAACGCTTCATCCATCGTCTCAATCGAACAGTCATAAAAACATCCAGTAGCAACTCAAATAGACTCCATTAATCGATTTTAAATCGATATAAACTAAACTTTAATCGTAAATTAAGGTACTGCACACTCGTAAATTCAATCGTAAAAACAAATCGAATCGGGATTTGATGTTCTAAACTGTGATTGGCGGGATTCGTGACGATTTGTATTCAAAATTCGAATGTAATGAAACGTTATATTCCATTTACAGTTTGAATTTGATTTCATGTATTGTGTGACCGTTAATTTTCAAAAAGTGAATTAGAGAGCATTGCGTTAGATCATGTAATTAAGTTTAAAGCATTTAGGATTTGTTCAATACCAATTTAATTATCTGTACTCACTCGTTTAATATAAATTTTCATTATTTGTGAATGCAAGTCAATCCAATTTAAACCTAATGTAATTTAGAATATGCTTACCATGGATGGTTGTCGATGTGCTGGAAAACGGACCGATGAAGGAAGAAAAAATCTTAGGAAAAGAAAAGTTAGTATTGTGTCATTTACCTAACCTCACTCCGTTAATATCTGGTGGATAAAGAGACAGCAGTTTTCTATATAAAATGTGAGTGAGAGATGTCATGCCACTGAAGTCCTGGGTCCACAATTGTTACCTATATTATATCTTAAGACCTCTATATATTGTGGAGAGCAATAAAGTATTGAGTATTAAAGTGTGTGAGTTGTTGGTCACGAAATACATAGTGGCGTGTTTTAAGAATTGCCCTATAGGTTTGGCATTCAAACAGACCCCTTAATCGCAACTTAATCATGAGCTGATCACGAGTGGACCGAACTTCAAATGTAGTCCTTTGATCTGCAGAAATGCACATGTAGGACATATTTAATATTGTTTATGGTTTTGGGATTTGGGTTTCGATAATTAGTGTACTTTTGAGTTAAAAAAAATTATTTCCTCCCTTTATTACATTTCAAGTCCAACAAAACCCTTAACACATTATAAAGGGCATGTGCTACTGAAAAAAAAAAAGAAGCTAACAATATTTTCCGAGCCGACAATTCTTTTAATTCTCACAAGTCCCTAAAGTTTTACTCATAAAGCTTTCAAGGCATTTGATTAAGCCTCTCAGAGGGTTGGATAAACATGAAATGAGAAAACTTTCGTAAACAAGTACAAATTACTTGAGCGGTGGACATTCAGAGAAACAAAGGGCAACACTGGAGTTATAATTGACGCTTTTGAAATTTCATTTCGTCGTGATGAAGAAGTTATTGTGAGTCTCTTCCATTTTCGTGACTTTCCGGTCCATTGTCAATTTTATTTTGTTGAAGGAATCAGCCGATTATGTCCATTATATTGGTGTTACAGTGAAATTCGGTAGCGATACTACGGGTACCGCCTTGAGTGAATTGAATCGAAGACTTCCCTCTCAGTAGTTGTATTATGTCCACTAGACCAATGAGGCCGTTATAGACTATTATTCAACGGATATTACTAACGTTAAAAACACAGTTTTATAGTTTAACTCGTGAAATCGCCGCGAACTCAACGCATAACTAAGGGCTTCAATCCAGTTCGAAACTAGTCGGGCAATCCCGAAAAATGCACGTGAGTAATAATCGTTGAACAATAATTAATATGAATGTGTCTCGCGAAAGTTATTATACAAAAAATGCTTTCTATTTAAGTTTTTTTCTTATCTTGTGTTTGATGAACAACCTAGTGTCAGAGTTTAAAACACCTCGTCTCGACTCTGATATTACATACCATCGAGAAATTCTCTAAGATGTGCTAGTTTTCTCACAATTTATTCCTTTACCATTATAGGAATGTGCTATTATTTTATAATAAATATTTTGAAGACAGTAGCCTTAAAGTCGTTTCTTCGTCGTTTTGCTTGCTAGTTCTACTGTCATACCACTAGGCTATCATTGCTTATACAAAGTATTAAACTCGGTCCTAAACGAAGAAGATAGCTCAGTTATACATCGCCGGGAATCGAACGTAGGACCTCTCGCTCATAAGTCACTCTTGCAACTACTACGCCATCGATACGGTAAATTTCTACACACAAAAACAATGAACTTAAATATCGGCTTCAGACGCGTTAATAAGTTTAAAAAATTGAATTCTCATGTCTTGCTAACCCATAAAGATTCGGTGGGTCTCAGGAACACCCGGGATTAATTACAGTATTCCGCAATTTTATCTGAGAAAATCTGTTGTTCAGACAGCTATCTCAGAAAGCTCGGTAGACAGTCGTGAATCCCAGAATGTCAGTAAATACGGGATTCCGCAAAACCCCGTAGCTGAGATTCTTGGTCGTCTAAAACTGCAGTGTCTGTAATAAACAGAAACAATATTGATTAAAGGATCGGTGTATGCGATATGTTGGAATTTTCAATAATTTTTACTTTTATGTCATCGCTACGATGTTTTTTTTTTATGATTTTCCTTATTTTAATATATAAGGCATCCACTATTTAGCTATCAAAACAATCATTCAAAAGAATTAGAATATTTAAGAAAGTTAACTATAAATACTGTAATAACAATAATTCTATGTATTATTCTTATTGCCGGAGATTGAACATTACTTCAATTTTAATGATTATGCTGACCAATACGATACGATAACGTTTAAAAAATCCCAACAAATGACCGTAAATCCCTGAAATGTCCGGGAATTTGGCATACCTGTGAATCCCGGCAGTTCGAAACTGCAGCCGTGTGCAGCCATAGTAAATACAAACGACATTGATTACACCGTTCACACTATTGTGGGACCAGTTCATGTTAGAGCGAACAAGGTTTTTATAAAATTATTTTTTTATACATACAGTGTTGCAGTTCAAACCACGCTCGAACCCAAATTATGGCGGATTCTATATTTTCTGAAAAAAAAAAAACTATTAATTTTAATCTTTCGGTCAGTATAGGATTTTTCGTTCTTTTTTTCTGCAGTACAAAGTACAGTATCTGTCACTTCAAGTGGGTATATATATTTTCGTGCTTTCCTACTTTCCGCAAACAATATTGTCAAAATCTAAAAGTAATAGGTATAATTATGGTATAACAAGTTGAATATATTTAAAATTTTAAGATTCACTGGCAATAATTATGTAGACGTTATATTTAATATCATACCTTGTGTACCATAGCTACTTATTTTGAAATTTTACCCGGGACAGTGTAAGGATATATTATAATGATACCCCATTCATCTAAATCGGTTCACGCGTTTAGAAGTTATACTGGAATAAAGAAACTCACAAACATATACACATAATTACAAACATACATTGCATACACTTCTTTTTTTGGACAGTCGTGTAATAATGATTATTTTATACTTACTAGGTATTATAAATTCTTTGTTTTAATGACCTATCAATAACCGCCATAAAAATATATCAACGTTTATTTTCAACACACAAAATTCAATTCACGCCGACCCAAGACAAAATATAAAGAAATTTCAATTCCAATTAATGATTTCACCAAACAAACTGTCCAATTAAAACTAAAAATAGCATTCTATCTCATAACATCGCCCACCACTACTCAAACAGTCCGGGAGGCATCGCCCCAACAAATATTAATTGTATTTAAACCAAACGCAAATATTCGGAGCGGAAACGCATTACTCGGCGCTTCAAGCGATCGATTCTACTGTAAATGAATTTTACGCTATTACTTATACAAATTTTGCTATAGCAGGAGAAAAGCTTTTGTTAGTTTTTATTATTTTTATTTAAATCGAACACAAATGATTCTTAATGTTGTAAGTGACACTTAGAAACTAAGTTAGACACATTTCTCGTTAAAATAAATAAAACAAATAAAATAAAACTCGAATAAAAATAATTCAAGAACCTATAACTATGTCCGCTTCCCGCTGCACCAGACCTGCAGCTGTGTATACGGGTCCAGTACCCACGAATGGGCAATCAGGCTTATTCACTATTACCTTTAAAATGCTGTTGGTGCTCCCCCGAATCCTTCGCACCAGGGATGCTGCTGCTTTTCGCATAATAACTTGAAAGCTACCTGTATCTGCTTCAACAAACAAGTATATAGATAAATAATTTCATTATTTTTATTTTTTATATGAGTGGATGTGCATTATAAAGCATTACAAATTATTAAAAGAACAGAAAATATTCTAGTAATTTTGTCAGAAAATAATAATTAATATTATTACGCTGAAAAACAACACTTGAGTAGATTATCAATACCAGCTTAAGAAATAAATTCGTTTTAAGAAAATACATAAAATTTTATCTAGTTAAAAGAGTGGGCCGATTTCTTTTAACTATAAGCTAATAATAAGCTTTATTTTTTTCAGGAAGTTACAAGAAAAAACATACGCTACATAGCGACATTTTTAGTGGTTTTGTGTATTGGCTATGGACGCGGCCGGGGCTAAAAGGGAATTTAATTAACAAATAAATAAAAAAAAAAACTTTATCATCCGCCGCTTTCGGTCGAGTCAGTCAAATCGCAATATGCATTTTTTGTGACTTTTGAAATAAAATCAATGAAAACTGCGACCTTATTGTGGTCTGCGTTTTTTTTTTCTTGTGTGGAGAATCCGTAATGACTGCTGCCGGACTCTTACCAACTAAATACTATACAATCATAGACTACTTTAAACGGGCGTCCCAGAAATGTTAATCTATCCACCGTAGTAGATTCATTTCGAGATATTTTCAATCAAAACAGGCAAGCAAAAATGGTTGTTTTAAATTTATATTTTCTTAATTAAAAAGCAGTTAGAAAATTTGGGCCTCCATTATAGTCAAAAATACTAGAATTATAATAAAAAATAACATTCAAAGCAAATAGCACCTTATACAAATATAACCGACATATTAAAAAGGTTCAATTTAGGCGCGGTCCAATTTACACAGTGGTTCAATTAAGACCTGCCAAACGTGCAAAAATAACTGAACTTTTCAAATATGATCCGTGAAAACACCTTCAAGGTTATTATACTTGGACGTGGGGTATCCCGGTTTTATCTGACAGCCATTTTGTCCCACCTGATCGTAAAAAATAATTGAATGGCACAGGAAACGGTCCGTAATGCCTGTTACCTCCTATGAAGGTTATAGTTAGGTCCAAGGATTGGGTCCACTGTTTCAATTAGATCCACTGGCAACTGATTCAGTTTTGAGATAGGGTAAGTAGGTAGGTTTGCATAAGTGGGGTGATTTTGTAAGGGTAAACTTGTATTAAAAAAGGCAATATTCAAGATCATTGCTGGAAGGTTATCATAGGATTTTGTTGCCAACGTCACTGCAAGATTATCTAGTATCTTGAAAGCGTTTGCAGATACAAATCTCGCATACCGTATTATCTATTTTAGCGCTGCATAATCTGCCTTGCTAATTCGTACAGAAACCGCTTTTAATAACGAGCAACTGAACTCAAAGAGAATAAACCGAAGCTAACAGAATGGAATTTCATTTAATTCAGCATGATAACATTCATGTTATTATGAAAGTAGCTTTGCTTGCTAATGGTATCAGAGATGGCAGTGTTATTTGTGAAACATTTGATAATAAAGAATAGTTTTCAAAAAACGAAAATTTTGGTAAGAGCCTCCACGACTTGCTAAACGCTTTATTAAGATATATATACAGAACCTAAAGTTATTAAGTTAATAAATTGGGACGCCTTCGTTGAGCAGGACATATCGCAAGAATCGAGGACGTTAGAACAATAAAAAGTTTTTTTTTATGTGTTAGGGGCAAACGAGCACACCGGTCGCCTGATGGTAAGCGATTACCGCCGCCCATGGACACCCGCAACACCAGAGAAACACCGATCTTTTTAAAAGGCCGGCAACGCACTTGTGACTCACAAGTGCGTTACCGGCCTTTTGAAAAGTTGAATCGACAGCAAACCAGAAAGTTGGGACCAACACTCAGATGGTTGGATAGCGTCAAAAAAGATCTCAGTAATATGTAGGTGACAGACTGGAAACACAAAGCTAAAAAAGGAATTAGAAAAAAAACTAAGCTCAATCAGGTCAAGGTCCAGCTGTAGTGTCTTTAATGATGATGTCCACGATTTGCTACTTTTAGTAATAGCAATCAGCAATTTCAGTTGGTTTGCGGTTGCTCCATACAGTGATTTGGTTACACTGACCAAACGTCAAAGTCACCAAAATACGATGCAGCATTGACGTAGGCACCAAATCGTTGATTACCGATGCTAAAAGTTACAAGTCTGCGGAGGCTCTAATGAAAGAATATTTTCAAATCTGATATAGACATTGTTCTAAAAGAAACCATCTTAAAAATCTACGTATCCCGCAAATGAAAACGACCGCAAAGATAGATGATTATCAGCGAGGCCAAGGAAATCTACTTAAAAGACTTTCAAAGTAACACGAATCAGAGATTTGTAAGTATAAGAACGTCAAAATCTGAAAAGTGCTGGAAAAACTAGGATTCTACAAGTTGGTAACTTCCTGATAATAACAGTTGAATTAACTTTTTTTATCCTTGGAACTCCAAGTTCAGGCGGTATTTAAAGACGAACTTACAGGGCTGATATTATATGATGGGCGCGGTGCCAGTTCGAAACGGTAGCGAATTCGGACGGTAGGCATCAAAATTCTCATCGTTGCCTCTTCAAATTCTGGTTGCAGTCGTATTATTATAATATGAATAATTGAATATGGTATGGGAAAATTGTTATTGGGGTTATCTGTTAAGACATTATCAGCCCGAAGGTCGGAATTGTGCCCGGTAGATAATAATAGGCTAACGATGGGATTTATATAATAACAGCAAAAGTGAAATGTGGGCGTTCAACTGTGTGCACCTCTGCCAATCCCTTAGGCATATACAGGTGTGATGCTATTTTTTCACGTTTAGATATCAAATGGACAATAGCGTAAGAACCGTATTGACTAACCAATCCCATAATTAGTTTGTCTTGAGGGTTGATCTGATATCACTTGATATTGACTTATATCAAACTATCTTCTATCCGTCTCGTCTGCATGGACTTGAATATAAGAGTATCTCTATCTGTTAATCATGGCTACAAACTATCTGTGTAACCAATTTTATCCAAACCCGTTCAGCCGTTTTACGTGATTGAGTAACAAAAATCAAAAAAGTTATTCAATCAACAAGAGCTAAGCTCCTAAATTGAAGAACAGTAACAAAGATCCCAAAACATTCATGATATTAGTAGGACTACCTGAAATCGATAACAAGTTAAATTAAGTATGAGATATGGGGCCTTAGAAGGAAATATTTCTTAACTTCAAATATCAGCTTATGCCTCGACCCACAGCCAAATAATATAGTAGGCGCAAAACACGCAATAGTCGCCGTCAGACCAAAATTACCTCTGTTACAAGGAAAGTCACTCCGCCAAATTTCCTTCAGCCGACATTCCCCTCAATTAGCTAGTTTTAATGGCAAATTATGTGCAAACATGTACCCAACTCCATTCTTGTTTAGTTGACACATTTTTGTTGTGAAATTAGGGCAGGGGATAGTCGGTAACTCGAAGAATAGTTTCAATATTTGGAAATTTTGTGACACGCCAAATGGTTTAGAAATGTGAATTTACAGTGACATGGATATAGACGTCGCCTCTTGTATTCCAAGTACACGTAGGGTCAAGAAGATCACCCACACAAGGTACAGTTACAAGGTCATAGGGTCTGTCCAGAATTTATAATTAATTTTAAACAAAAAATGAAAACCGCCTTCAAAAATCTACTACACTAAAAAGTTCAAAATAATATCAAAATTTGCTTATAATAAAATCATTTTAAAAGAACAGTGTATAATAATAATCTGTTAATTTTGGAGTCGGTGCCTGTACTGGGAGAGGGTTATTGTTTTCTTCTTGTTACTCACTTATGTTCGTTGTGCTGTGGTTATGTTACCGGCCTTTGTATCTGGTTATAAACCCCACATACCCATTATGAAAAAATAAAAAAATATACGGTCGAATTGAGAAACCTCCTCCTTTTTTGAAGTCGGTTAAAAATGTCACACAATCTTCCATTGTACAATGTTCTCGTGTTGCTAACAACAGAAGCCAATGGAGACACATTACGCAAGCCTTGACTTGTGTGGGAGTCGAAACCACGACTACTCTGTCAATAGCGAATGACTAAACAGGATGAAGTCTAATTATTATGTAATATAGACTTATAGTAATTAAATAAGATAATTAGTCCTTTTCACCGTGGGAGAGCCACGCTTCGGCACGAATGGGCCGGCTCGACCGGATTGATACCACGGCCTCACAGAAAACTGGCGTGAAACAACGCTTGCGTTGTGTTTCGCCGAGTGAGTGAGGGTACCGGAGGCCCAAACCCTTTAAAAGGCCGGCAACGCACTCGCGACTCCTCTGGGGTTGCGGGTGTCCATGGGCGGCGGTAATCGCTTACCATCAGGCGAGCCGTCTGCTCGGTTGCCCCCTATTCCATAAAAAAAAAAAAAAACTGAGAATTTCTTTACAGAAAAACCCAAATACTCTTTGCCCAACCCGGCAATCAAACCCAAGACCTCACGCTTTGCAGTCACTACTACTAGACCAATACGGCAGTCAATTCATTTTAATTATAACTAACTATTATTGCTTAACACTGATGGAGTACTGGCTACTAAAATTCTACGAACTAGGGTTCTAGGGTCAATTCTATCATTTGATACACTGATTGCTACAATCAAATTCAATGTAGATAAAATAATTTTGGGACAACATCGTAGCTACTATGATTCCAAATGTAATCTAAAGGGAATTAATGTAATAACTAGCTTTGAATTGGTTTAATTTCAATTTCATTTGGCAAAATCAAATGAATACGAATCAATCAAATGATTTCAAACGATCACATTGAATCTACTTGAATTTTGAACTGTAGTATATTATATAAATTCGAAAGCTTATTTTTTGAAATATAGCATTACACCTTTATTCCTTAAAAGGTTATACAGAAGTGTATTTGTTAAGGTAATCGTATTTGTACGATATTGACTTTAACTGCACAGTTAGTCGTGTTGGTTAAGTCTGCATATATAGCGATGACGTCACCAAAAGACGTATTAAAACTTGGAAGAAGAATTCGATATAGTTTGTGGAGGGCGGGATAGCTCAGTTGGCCGAGAGCCTGCAGTATTTATTGAGATGGGCAGGTTCAAATCCTGCTCGCGACTTTTGTGTATGTTAGAATAATCCATATTTGTTTCTTTCTTTTCTTTAAATATAGTTCAGACACAATCACAAACACACATGTTTGTGCATTTGCATATTTTAAACTCCATAATTATAAATCCACAAAAAGATATGTAGAGTTAGCTATGCATACGTTAATCTTTTTCGAAGATTTACGTGTATTTGTTGAGGTAATTGCATATGTACGGCATTGTATTAACTGCAAATTTGGTCGTGTCGGTTCAGTATCCTGGAAAAGGAACTGAATAGATGGCAAATGACGTCACCAAAAGACGTTTAAAATGAGGAAGACAAATTCGTGGTGGTGTGCAGAGGTCGAGATGGCCGTCTAGGTCAGATCGCCTGGAGTATTTATTTATCCGGGAGGCGCAGGTCCGAATCCTGCTCACTTCCGTATTATTTTTCCATTTAATATTATAACTTTAGAGTTCCATATAAATAGTTATCTGAATAATATAGTAGTATTAATGTATGTCTATATGTAGAAGGAATGGTTCTCCTATCCGTGTTACATAACAAAATTTATTATCTTAGTAACACACGATAGAGACATTGTCGGTGAGTTTTCAAAAGATTGTGTTTACATGTTTGTGCTCGTGACTGTACCCAGTTCAATTACCTCGACAGTATAAAAAACTAAAAACATCACAAACAACAAATCGCAAGTCCAATTTATTTTTAATAACGGACTTGTCTGAGGAAATGTAAAGCAAAATTTCAATTCTACAAGTTTTTTTTTTCTCTCTATAATACTTAGTGGAAACGAAGTCGCCCACTGCTAAGCGTTCTTTCAAGAAAATTAATGTTTGTTTTGTGAAATTAAAAAATTGTTGTATGTGCGTATGTAAACTTAAAATGCGACCAGTGTATCTTGATCTTGCCTCATGGGTCTAGTGGTCGCAAGGACGACTGTTGAGCATGAGATCTTGGGTTCGATTCCCGGGTCGGGCAAACCGTTATTGGGTTTTTTGTTAGGAAATTCTGAGTAGCAGCCTGGAGTTCGGAATTGTGCTCGGTTGATGGCAATAGGCTCACCACTTATTATATGGGACTTAATAACAGCATTAACAGGTCAAATATTTTTTTTAAGAACTATTCAAGGTGCAGAAGCAGTGCCTCTGTAGTTTATTAAAGTTGGTATAGATATATAACAAAAATATTTCCTTCTTTCTTTTTTCCTAACAAGAATATAAGTATCAATTACCGCATTTATGATGTGCAAGGCGGGGCGGTCACCAAGGGGGAGGCTTTTTACTCAAATTAACGCGGGTTAAACCGCGGGGCGCAGCTAGTGTAAAAAATTGGCTTTGTCCGGTGTGTGGTAACCTGCCGCGGTCGAAGCCTCCTACCAGAGTTGTGTTGCCTGTTTTGCACCACCCAGGGGCCACGTGTAGGGATTCCATTACAAATGTAAGATTATTGTATATATATATATTTGGGGGCTGATTTGCCCGCGTCCGTAGGAATACACCCTTAAAATGGAATCCCTACACGTGGCCCCTGGGTGGTGCAAAACAGGCAACACAACTCTGGTAGGAGGCTTCGGCCGCGGCAGGTTACCACACACCGGACAAAGCCAAGCCGTGAAGCGACCTAGTCGTGTTTCGCGATGTAGTCCGGTGCAACTGTTGTGGGAGACGGGTTTGGGCAGTTGCATAAACTCCCAACTATCGTTCTCCCAAAATCTATCCACTGTACTTAAGAGTAAATAGATTTATTCTGGATATACGTGCTCCATCCTCGGCCATACCGTCGCTTACCATCAGGCGAGTTGGTGGCCAAAGGGTGTTGGGACTTAATCGTCTATTAATATAGTATCAATCTAATATCTTGACATACAGCGCCATAAAATATCAAGATATACTAGTCGCCTTGTACCAATTTAATAACTGCTTCCATTTTTTATTTGACATTGGTATTAGAAATGTAGGGCATTCTCTTGAAATCTAAACAATTAATATGAGATTCCGCTTTAAAAAATATTTTCATCATTATCTAGAAATTACTTTTTCTGTTCCATTTAATTAGGATTCAAACAATTTGGAAAAGAAATCAAACTGAGGCGATATTGAAGTAAGTAATTACAGTTTTGTTTTTTTTTTATGTTATTTAATTGGCAAAGTTTTTCTTTAACTGCCTCGTTGGTATGGTAAATAAAGAAAAGAAAGAAGAAAGAAAGAAAGAAAACATTTATTTCCACACAGAGCAGTAAGGATACATAAACTTAAAATAGATGAAATAAATAAACAATCCTATTTTACAACCCTACAACGCAACTGTGCGAAAAATGGTCACCACTCAGCCTAATGCTGATGTGTCACCTGTATGGCAACCCAACCAGCGCTGATATTCTGTGGTAACCATAAATCGCAAGGACTCTTGCTGAGCGTGAGGATTTCGTTTTCACTTCCAGGTCTGCCAAAGTGTTAAAAGGCATTTTTTTAGAAAATTCTCAGTAACTATCCGGAGTTAAGAATTGTGCCAAATACAGGCATAATTTTTAGTTTTATATTAAGTCGAATAAAAGAAAAACTATCTCATTAGTTGGTCCCAAACGCGAATACTGAGCAAGAGTATGGCTCACCATAAAACGACTTAATAAAAGAATTGGTGAAACGTGGTTGAAATACTGTGTACACCTTTGCCTACTTCTTCGGGGAATACAGACTTAATGTTACGAGACGCATTATGAAAGAAATAAACAACCACTTGGATCTTGTAGTCTTAAGGCCATAGCCGAAATACCTAAGCCTTCAATTATCTTAGTTTCTTGTAAAAAGATGACAGTGCCCAAATCTAATTTATCGAGTCCCATCCGAAGTTTAACATCAAAAAGGTTTTAAAATTTCACAAACGAAGTTTTTCTTTTGAGGAAAAATTTTAAATGACGAAGCACGAGTCGAGATGTTAGAATCATTATATTACATGTGTTTTTTTTTCTCTTTCATTTGCGAGGGGTCTTTGGCGGAGTGTAATTTATGTTTTATATGAATATTCTTGTATTTCATTTCGCGCCGGGTGTTTTTATAAAAACGTTGCCCCACACTAGGAATTTCTTCCTGTATCGTGGGTGCGTTTTCAGACACATAATCTCACAAGTACACCCACACCCAGACCCGGAGCAATTATCTGTAGATCGTACAATATTTGCTCCGTGCAGGAATCGAACCTGCGACACGCGGCGCAGCAGTCGGTCTCTCGATCACTGAGCCAACCGCGCTGTCAAATGTCGCGCTGTGAATGTACGTAATGGCTGAACTGGATCTTTAAATTCATAATTTATCTACTTTTTTTTTATATTTGCTCATAGATCGCTTGATATGAATAATTAGACCAAACAAAATGTTTGTCAAATGAGATGTTTCATTATAATAAAAACATCTTATACTTCGATTAATCGCGTGTATTATAGTTTTTTGCTGACGTTTCGAACACTCTGCAGAATTTGTGGTCGCAGGATGATTGAGTTTAACTCTTGTCGATGGAGATGAATAATTACAGATAAATCGTTCCAACGCATTATCACATGTGTAATGAACTCCAAATTTTTATTGTAGAAAGAAATTACGGCCGTAAGCAGGATTTGCATCTACGCCTCCCGGATAAATACTTTAGGCGTTCTGACCACTAAGAAAATATCTCGACCTCTGCTCACTACTCCGAGTTCTTCTTTTCACAAAAAAATATAACTATAAGCATGTAATAGTGCTTAAAAAACGGAATTCCTAGAAAATTAAATTCTTATTTATTTTAAAATTGCTAAAACAACAACCAAAAATACAATGTTGCAAAGAGCGAACCAATTAGGATCCCCAAAGAATATTGTATTCAATACATTTTATCCGTCTGTCCCGATAAGGCAATTATCATAACGATTTATATTACGGACGCCATTAAAAAGGATCGCGTTTGCTCGAAAATTTGTTTATAAGCGATTTATATTTTAATTGTGTATCTGTTGAAAATATACAAGTATTTTGACAATAACTAAAATAAAAGGTATGAGATAACTTTGTTCTAATGTACCTTCTCTGTTTCATTAAACTGCTATACACTTAATTAATTGAAACCGTGATTAAATTACCAGTGGTTAAAGTGCACTTTTGTTATTAAAAATTTATTTATTAAATTGTATCTATCAACTAGTTGGGTTATTTTGAATGTAAGAAGTTTTGATGCTAACTTTAGGAATCAGTTATGCGAATGTATTTGTTTTAAAATTACAAATGACTAGCGGCCCACTTAAGCTTCGCACGGGTAGAACTTTTATATACATCCGGATGACTTCTGGGTTTTTCGACTTCTTCAAATATCATTTACACAAAATCTTAACAAATTATATTCTTAAATCTTCCTCATGAATCACTCTGTCTATTGGTGAAAACTGCATGAAAATCCGTTTAGTTGTTTTGAGCTTATCGCAAACAGACAGACGGGCAGGGGACTTTGTTTTATAATATGTAGTGATAGTATTAGGGGTCTGACCGTTGGACTGGCAAGTCAAGTCGCAAGTTCGAACCCAAGCCACGCGCCATTGACATTTTATAGTTATGTGCGTAATGGAAATGAATGATTACCTGTTTTTTTAGACGTTAGTGGCACTCAAATGGTTAAAACGGTGAAGAAAAACATCGTGAGGGTACTAGGACACCTGAGAGATTCCCATTTACATAGGGGTCGCCTTCCAGTCAAACCGGATGCACCTGATTTTATATGGAGTATTTTATATGGAGCGACTACCTATCTGGCCTCCACAACCATGTTGCTAACACGATAATTCTTGGTTGTAAGATTTTCACGCCTCTGACTACCTGTAACATCTGTCATCGATCGTAATTTCACAACCGTTTCCGACGGGTTAACGTGCCCTCCAAAGCACGGATAGGTCTCGGTATGAAAAGATGGCCACCCATCCACAGACCGACCGCGGCAAGCGCAGCTTAACCTCGAACGATCTATCTGTGCAGCTGTGACTTACCCACGAGCCTCTCGAGCCTAGAAATGTTCTCGATTAAAACTCGGATACTAGGCTGTTCATCTAACACCCAAGTATATTAAAAGCTGATTATCATCAATAAGTTCACCGAACTATAATGCGAAATATTTCCAATAGTTTCCTCAAATAATATCATTACTTTTGTCTCAATTTTATTTATAGCTCTAACTACCTATTTTCCATAGGTGCTAAATTAATTTAGTTATCCTAACAGTTTAGTTTATCGTCGTTGGCGTCGTCCATTACAATACGATCTGACGGAATATGATTATGCTCATTAATATTTAACAATATTGCATAATTCATGAGCTTTCTATGTATTTGTGCGATAAAATTTACTGACCATAATATACACGAAACCTGAAACTAGTTTGTTCAGAATCAGTAATAGAATCGATTAAAATAATGTTTACACCATGTCATATTTCGACACAATAGGTACACGGACCAGCTGATACAGTACCTAGCTACATGTTGGCGCGGCCGCAGTGTATCAACCCACGCTGTCCACGAGCGGGCCCCACGCTGGCTGGCCCCGCGCCACCACCTAAGTCGCCCAGGAGCTAGAGATCGATACGTACATGTCCATTGCGCGCGCGTTCCCATATCGTGTTGTGTGTAAATAGTGCTCTTGCAAATAATAAAAATGATGACGTCGTGTAGAAGGGATAAATAATTAATGTAAATTGTGTTAATTAACATTTTTAAACACGCCAAGGTGTTTATCTGTATGAACGTTTTTATCTGTTTACAAAAAAATAGGTATGTAGATACATAATATCTACAACTGGGTATTAAGATAGTTCAAAGACTGCAGGTGTGATGGTAAATGTTATCACTACACTACTTACAAAGTTACAACGGCTCAGTGTGTTACGTTATCAATGAACATAAGGCGGTGAACATATTTATGGGAGGACAAGGAGGCAAGAAATCAAGCTTCTAACTTTGTGGGTTTTCATTATAAATTTTTATACTTTTTTATATTGGTTCTA
Source organism: Xylocampa areola (assembly GCA_935421205.1). Lineage (NCBI taxonomy): Eukaryota > Metazoa > Arthropoda > Insecta > Lepidoptera > Noctuidae > Xylocampa > Xylocampa areola. Next base: position 7,119,504 of record OW285225.1, on the reverse strand, counting down.
TAAATGAAAATGTTTGACCCGTGTCTCATAGAATCATAGAATCATGCCTGTATTCTCCGAAAGGGTAGGCAAAGGTGTACACCCACATTTCACCAATGCTTATTAAGTCCCATGTAATAAGTGGTGAACCTATTGCCATCAACCGGGCACAATTCCAAACTCCGGACTGCTACTGAGAATTTTCTAACAGAAAAACTGAATAAAACTTTGCCCGACCCGGGAATCGAACCCGAGACCAGGAGGTCAGCTGAGCAGGAGCTCAGCAGTCGTCCGTGTCTCAGATTTCGTATGTACTAAGAATGAGCCCGTATACTAGCGTAGGTTGGTAATGTTATATTTATTTTGTAAACTAGCTTCTTCTCGCAACTTTGTATGAATGGGTTCAGCCGGGATAAAAAGTATCCTATGTGTTAGTCCAGGTTATAAACCAGATGTGGGCTAAAGGAGAGGTCAGAAGTGGTACATCAATCAGAAGAAATTTGAATACCACTGTGATATACCTCATTAGAAAGCTAATTTATAAAGCTACTTGATTTTAAAATATAATTATTTTAGCCACCCATTAATGTAAAAAAGTGAAAATTTTAAAGTAAAAACAAAACGCACATAATTCGTTTTAACTAGGTTTTTAAGCAATATAAATATTAAAATAACAATATAAAAACTGTAATGTAATCGCTGCAATACTTTTTCGTAAAATAAATTATATTAAAAATTAAAATGCAGTTAACATGGCCGTTGGTAGTAAGAAAATTGAGTTTTTTTTATTATATTTATAGCTGCAGATTCATGTAATTAAAATTTGATGATAATTCAATATCAAGACAACCTTTTGTAGAACCTCACTCTTTATTAAGTACTTTATTATATAATTTATAACTCACTAGCTGGTGCCCGCAAGTTTGTCCATGCGAGTAAAGGTAGCTTATGTCCTTTCCCAAGATACAATCTATCTCCTTTCCAAGTTTAATTACGATCCGTTCAGCCGTTTAGTCGTGAAAAGGTAACAAACAGAGTTACTTTCGCATTTATAATATTAGTATGTATGTTAGCCTAAAATATTTAATCGGTCTATTAATAGAAATATACCTACGAACTTTAACTTTTGCTGTGCCCTAACAGGATCGATAAATGATACCAATTTTTAAGTTTACCATCTAATATACTTTGTGGAATAAACAAATAAATATAGTAACATATAAGACTATTAATATAATTCAAGATAAATCTTTGAAAAGCATTAACGCATGCTTAGCGAACTCTAAAGTTATTCTATTACAAAGAATACGGTCGCGAACAGGATTCAAACCTGCGCCTCCCGGATAAATACTCCAGGCGCTCTAACCTCTAGAGGTCGAGATGGCTTAGTGGTCAGAGCGCCTGGAGTATTTATCCGGGAGGCGCAGGTTCGAATCCTGTTCGCGACCGTATTCTTTTTCCATTTAATATAATATCTTTATTAATATAATATTTACTTTGGCTACTACCAATTACTTCCTTCGTATTTGTTTCCTGTTATATTGTCAAGTTTATAAAGGTTAACAATTTTACCTACACCACACTTCTTAACATTTTCACAATATTTGTTTGCGCCCTTCACTTAGCCATGAAACACAGGTAAACAACAAACAAAAATATTGGCCCAGCATCCACCAATAGAATATCCTGAAATCATACTACAAGGATAATCGCCACTGATCAATTTAGCCCCGAAGACCATTCAGAGTAAAACAATCTTCCATTGACGAAAAGCGGAAAAAACACTCAATTTATCGCTTTACTCTCAATTTACATAATCTTACCTTAAACTCCGGCTATAGCGGAGGGGAGGGAGGGGTAAATTGATAAATTCCCCTCCTTAATAAGACGAAAAATTGTTTGTCGATTGGCACTCCCTTCCTCGGTCCGTTTTTGAAATATGGGAAGCGTAGGGCATTGTTGAAATTTCAAAAGATTTAAAGGTATATAGGCTTTTTTCTTTTATTGTAATTCTTTTTGAGCTCAAGTGGGGTGCAATAGGTAAGGTAGATTTATTTTGTTTGAAATTAGATATTAGATTTGAGATTGGGGTATTTTTGTTCTTTTCCCAAATTTTATAAATTAGGCGCAAAGCAATTCGTTTTGTCGTACAAAATTTTCGTGTTGATAGATAGACACGCTAACTAATGCTAATACAAGGAAATGTAAAACGTTTAGTCACGCATTATTATTACCATAGATTTGTTTTATCATAATAATGCTGAATTTTGTTTGTATATCATAAATTTATCATCATCATAACATAACTGCCTTATTGGTCTAGTGGTTCATTATGTTTACATATACAATTCCTCTGTACGTGTAATTGAAACTGAATTCCTCCTAAACGGCTGGACCAATTTTGATGATTTTTTTGTGTGTGTTTAAGTTGGTTCCTGAATAGCTTAGATTTACAATTGGATCCGGTCGATGGTACTGTTTCGGTTGTGTACGGGTTCAGGACAGGACGATGTCTGCCGGGCCCGCTAGTATAACTATAGATTTTTTGCAGTCTGCCAAGATATTGGTACCAGTTTAATTGCCAATGTATTGGTTTGTATATGAATACCTTTTGTGAATAGAATTTGTTGCACGCCTGTATTCCCCGAGGTAGGCAGAAGTGAACACACCAGTAGTGGATCACCCATTTTTAAACAATGCTGTTTGTTAAGTTCCATGTAATAGGTGGTAAAGCCCATTACCATCAATCGGGCACCATTCCAAATTCCGGGATGCTACTAAGAATTTCCTCACGCAAAAATCAGAATAATTCTGCCCAAGCCAGGAATCGAACCCAGGACTTAACGGTCGGCAGTCACCCTTACAACCATTACAATTTATTAATGCTTCATTAAAATAAATGAACGCCTATTCGTAGGACTTTAATAATATTTTAGTTTTATTATCGATTACTGTTGTCTATTGCGCTATATATTAAAAGTACAATACTTAAAAAGTAAACATCTTATTTCTACACTATTGTATTTGGATTTATCTAGCTGTAAAAATAGTTGTAAGTAGTGAAATAATTCTCTCGGCTCAGGTACGCTCAGGTACTTGCTTGCCACTTCTAGTAAATTGACATCTTCGAGCAACCGGTCGGTCGCCCGAGCGGCGGTCCGTACCCTATATCTTCTGTCGGTTTATTTGCAACTACCTACTTGTTCATAACAATGTTTACTAATTATAACTTACTGTCTTGTTTTCGGTGATATTCACAATAACTTAAAAAATTATAAAAATTTAATTAAAGTTTAACGTAACTAATGATGTGTAATAGTAGTTTTTTTATTCGTGTTAACCTGCGTGCGTTAACTGATACTTAAGTGTAATTATTATGTGTGTTTCTCATGTAAGTGAATATGTTATTCTTATGGGACATAAAGAATCTTAAAACCGTATTCCCCAGGACACAAAAAAAATATGATAAAAAATTTGTGTTGCAAAATCAAAAGTTGAAAACACCTCATACGATGACCGTGAACTAATTTTTTAAAATTACGGTGGACTGTTGATTACCCCCTAAGCGAACGTGTGTGTATCGTGGACCTTTTTGTGTTGCTGCGTGTACATGCTGACCTATTGTTCAATGTAAGTAACTTACTGTAATGCATTAGTAAAAGGTCATGATGCACTTTACCTTTGATTTCACCTTTGCGAGCTTTCAATAAAAGGTTATTGTGTAAAGTGTGAAACTAGCAGAGGTACATTAACCCACAGGATTGTGTTAACATTTTTTTATTTAGAAATTTAGTATATTTTATGCGAATGTCAATATTAGCATATATTTTATTGGTTTTACCTTTTGATTAAGATTTATTTGGTGAATTCCTTCCAATGATTACAGTAGCTAATTTAATCATTTAATAAGATTTTCGTTTTGAGATGTTTCATATTCTCTGTCCAACCAATAAACTAAGATAGGACATAACCTAAAAATAACCACCAATCTTAAAAAACAATCTACCTAAAAAAAAAAACGAATCGAAAACTGTTCAGGGATTCAAAGTGTACTTTGAAATATATACATAAATACAAACAAGAAAATATGCCAACAATAAATTCTATCAGAGTTCGCCATTGTTCTTTAGTTTCTTTAGATTATGGATAACTAGTTTCTTTTTCTCCATCTAAGGTAAAAGTATACTTGACACACCACCATCTCCAACATAAGCCAAGTAACCAAAAAAAACACAGAAAAAAAAATGAAAAGTCTCCCATCCCTTCCCGCCACGCAGACTCCATGCTCCTCACTTTCCAAGAGTCCTCGAGCTTCCAAAGTACCTACCTACCTATTGTTCTATCGCATAATAGAGGACCATTTTGTGTAGTCCGTAATGTTGGCAGTTTTTGCGGCGTAATACGGTTTTTATGGGCTAGTTCCTTCATATTAACGTTATGCTCATGAATGATGTATGCCTTTATGGTGCTGTTCTGATTTTATAGGCAGTGTTCGTCGTGTGAGGCGTTTGTGTTAAAGGTTGATTTTTTTTGGTGAATCTAGTAGATTCTGTATTAGATTCTAATTGTATTCTGATTCTGTAGATTAGCATCACCGAGCGAAATTTAATCAATATTTATATATATTAAACTACTTACTACTTGAAGGCGACTAGGAAGCGACTTTTTGGAACCGTGCACGTAAATTCTGACTTTTCATAAGTGCCTTCGTATGGTTTATATGAAATAAAAACCTTTAGACTTTTTTGACTTTTTGAAAAGATTACAGATATGTAGATCGCGGTTTTTGATGAGAGAGAATGGAACCCAGGACCTCAAATTCAGTAGAAATTACCCACTTGGGACTTCGTCCACGTAGTTGGGTAATTAAAATACAACTGTATCGAGTCTATTGTCATCAACATACAATTCCAAACTATAGGCTGCAATCGACTATTTTCTTCCAGAAAAAGTAATAGTATAACTGGCCTGAGAATTGAACCCAAGACTTAACATAACGCTTAGCAGCCGTGCTCGCGACCTAGACCAAGGAGGCAGTTAATTTAGTCTTGAGAGATAAATATATATTTATATATGTCGCAGAATGGTTTGAGGACTAGGATCAGAGGTCTCTATGTCTGTCATAATTTTAAAGGTAATCGTCAATAAAACCAACATTAAGGCTCTTCGCCACTGAGAGCATATTTACATTGGGTTAGTGATTAGTTGTGAGTATTACAATGTACAATGTAGGTATTGAAATATCAAGAAATCAGAGGTCTAGATAAGTCAGGATGTAGAAGTCTGTTCGCTACGGCGGCTCGCAAGAGACCGTCCCTTCACTCGCCATAGTCGCCGACCGCCCGCAACGCCCAGCGCTACCACACACACAATACAAAATAGCGTTGCCATCTCCGACATACATATTTAAATAAAATTTTAATGAAGATTCTAACCGCCCTTGCGAGTGACTTGGAGGGTCTTACGTTTATTGTTGGAGCAGTTCCAACGAAAACCACTGTTATTATAGTTGACATTTAATTTCCAGAAGGTCACAATGTAGTTGTGGAGATACTATGAAATTAAATGTCGAACTGTTAAGAGGAAGCGAAATATTTTGACACTAAAACACGGTGTTGGAAAAATATCAACTAAAATATTACTTAAAGTTGACTACCGATGATCTTTTTGTCCAATTAACATATTAATAAGTAATAGTCAAAATAAGATCCTGGCGCATGGATAACACTTGTTGTGACATAGCTAGATAGAAGGAGACCGTATCGGTGGCGGTTACCACCAACAACAGCATTCCCGATGAGGCTTGACGTCAGGCAGGCGGCCGGTCATAAAACATTGCCAAAACTTTAGCAGCATGCACTTTCAAAAACAATTAGAAAGTGGAAGAAGAATACATGCTGCGCCGACCACAAATAAATTTGGACAAGGGCAGGGGGATGATGTATCTTAGTAAGAATCACTTAAGAATATAGTGCGTAATATTAACACACGCATACAAAGGAAACGCACTCGCACACACAGACAATAACTTACGGATAAACCGATGAATTTAGATTATTATACTAAACTTCAAGCTATGGAATAACCCAGTTTTTACGTGCATCACCACATTTTATGTACACAATCAACTCTGTTCCGATATTTCACGTATCGGTTCCAAAGTAGCCACCTCGTTCTGACACGTAACACTGTGATTTATAACAGTTACGCCGTCACGATTGCCTGTTATTTTGTCGGTGTGACGTCCTTACCGCTCTTTTTACACAAATTCACGTTTTTGAGATATTTTAGACAACACTTTTTGGGATATTGTTTGAAATTGCCGGTTATAGTTCAACAACAAATAGAAAAAGGGAAAGGAGGAATGTGTGATCGAGTTTTCTGAATAGAAGATCTTTTTTTTTGCATAGAATAAACCAATGGGACTTTGCAATACCATGAGTGAATTTTAGATCAAATTGAATAATGGTAAAGGAAGCATATGAAAGGTTACCATGATTCATTGTTTAAAATAGCTCTGATTTTGAAAGAAAGAAAGAAAAAGATTTTATTTGGCACAGCAGGGGCCCATAACTTTGTAGCCTTAAGATTAAACTTAAAATTAAATTATTATAAAATTAAGCAGCCAATGTTAGGACAATGTACCCTGCGGCCGCACCAAAAAGGCCCATGTTCAGCATTAATGCCAGGCAACTAGTGCCTGGCGCTGGTTTTCAACTGAGCCTTGATGTTGAGTCACGGATGTCACCCAGTTCTATACATATTACCTACATAAACATATATGTATATAAAATATATATTTAAAACATAAATAAAACAAATAACATTAAAACTATAACTACGCTATTTACATACATAAATATACTACCTACACGATCAGGTAAGATGTTACATAAACACTAAATCGTAAAAGTCTGTATTGCGTATTTTGTGGACACGATGATTAGACTCCACCATTCTTCATATCAAAAGCCTGAATTCGTAGCCTGTCAAAACTTATCACCATGCCTACGTAAGTTAAAGCTGATTTCGAAACGAGAGAAGCGCAATAATAAATTCAACTGACACACTTACGGATAAAATCTACCCTAATTTTCGGTAACGGCATCCAATCTTTACGAGCAAAGCCTATTGGAGAGCTTCCATGCCATTATTTTTAACTCATCCAATTCATATGACGTCATCAGCCCACGCTTCACCGAAAACTCTTCTAAAAGTGTTCCTTATTACGGAATCTACGATTCTTTCGAATCCATTGCAGTTACAATTCCTCCATTTTTGGAGTACCGAATTTCGAGCATCCCTCCTTTATGGGAGGAATTGATACCATAATTGTATTACACCATTCCTCCGATTGTTATTATCAGTCGTAATGCAAGGGTGTCGATTTTTATGGATCCATAAAAATGCCACTCCGCAATATTATTGACAGAAAATTCAGTTTTCTTTCGAAAGAAGTACGAGTAATTGGTTTATTTCGTTGAATTTGAGTGGTAATCACCACTCACACACAAGGAGACAAAGTACGGATATTAAAAAAAATTGCAGTATCTTATATACTTTCTTAGATAATATATAACTGCCTCATTGGTCTAGTGGTAGCATGCGTGGCTGGTGAGCGTCAGGTCCTGGGTTCAATTCCCAGTAGGGCAAAGTGTTATTAGGTTTTTCTTTTAGGAAATTCGCAGTAGCAGCTCAGAGTTAGGAAGTTGGTGGTGTGACATCCCCGTGCTTCGGTGAGCAAGTAAAGCTTTTGGTGCTGCGCCTGATCCCTTTCCGGTCGTGTTGGATTGCAGTTCCATCGGACTATGAAAGTTAAAGAAAAGGGAGTGCACCTGTTTTTACGCATACACTTGTGTACTATAATATCTCATGCGTACTTAAATAATTTCCGTGAAGATAGGCCGCCGTGACCATAATACGGTCAGGAGGAGTATTAATATAATATATGATAACTTTTTCCGTCGTGTGGTTGGAAGCCAATCTAATGTCAAAGTTGTACAAGCACGCTTTTTCCAACCACATCAAGGTCGGCTTCCAGTCTTACTAGATTCAGCTAAATACCAGCATTTTCCCTGAAATGTTTGCCTATCTGATCTTCACAACCCAGCTTATTATACTGCCAAGATAATGGAACAGAACTTAGCACGTGCTTTGGTTTATTTATGTTCCCGTCTCTATCTGGCTGTTGTAGTTTAACAGTGATGTGACAGTGACAGCAATAATGGGAAACAACATTCTTTTTATTCATTATACTCAATACTCAATAACTTTATTTCGCTCCACAATGTGTAAAGGTCTTATATATAACAAAGTAGCAATTGTGGACCCTGACGGGCACGAAAATACTAGGAGAGAGGCCTAAGGGACTCGATTTCTGGTAAAAGACCTTGACTGTATTGGTATTGGTAAACGAGCTGGCTTCCGCAACTCCCCGCTCTTGGCGATTATTTTGCGTCGGGGGTGGGAATGGATTATTCGATCCACCCCAACTCCTCAAGAAAGACCAGCAGGAACTTGATCTTGCCGGCGACCTCTCGGAGAGTACCTGGGTTTCCGAAGTACTTAGCCCTGTAAGTGGCGACCCCAGGGCAGTGAAGCACCACGTGAGCCGCTGTCTCATCCTCCTCCGTGCAGGTTCTGCAAAGAGGGCTGTCAGTAACTCCTATAAGAGGTGTTTATTAAAATACACATGGCCCGTGAGAGCCGCTGTGACTGTTCTTAGTTGTTTTGTCAGTCGGAGGAGCTGTCTGGTGATACGGCCATCAATGACCGGTAGTGCTTCTTTGGTCTCTCTGCACTCACCATGGTTCGTCCAGAGGTTGTTGTGTTGACCTTAACTGTAACGATTGTTAGAAATCTTCATATTAAAACCGGGGCCGACGCTTTAACGTGGTCTCCAAGGTTACTTAATATTTATACAAAATCAATCAATCTGCCTAGTCTCTTTCCAGTCAAACCGGATGTATCTAAATCCCAGTATTTTACACGGAGCGACTGCCTATCTGACCTCCACAACCCAGTTCAGTAACTAATAACACGATATCTCGTGGTATGACTGGTTAACAGACTTTCAGGCCGCTGACTACCCGTAACGGCTGTCATATAGACAACCGAGACCCACGGCTTAACGTGCTCTCCGAGAGAAGGAAGTGTGAATGATGAAATGAAGGTCGCCCATCCACAGACCGACCGCGGCAAGCTTATCCCCGATCGATCGAACTGTGCGAAGCCACGAGCCCTTGGTAATTTTTATACATAGCGTTAAAAATATAGCCAATAGAATCCTATTTACCTCACCAACTCAAATAACCCATTCTGACGGTTACTTGGAATACGAATCGCAGTTATCAAATAACATTTTCCCGTTAGAAAATATTTTTTCGTTACGAATTCTATGTGAGGAAACGTAAGTTAATATTGTTAATATTATTTGTTCGCCCTACGATCTGTCTGCGCATAGATTTATGAAGTCTGTCTGTGTGTATGAGTTGATATTAAAATATGTCTTCGTATTTTGTTTTTTTTTTTTTGTTAATACACGCCGTATTACTGAGAATAACGTGACGTCAAATGGGGTTAATAGGAATCCAGGGGTGAATAGGGATAGAACAGATAAGTTTTCAACATTGATTTTCTTGTTTATTAATTATTTATTTTACCCAAAATCGATGTCAACGTTGAATTAAAGCGACGATACGGAATATTGAATTGAATTTAATACATATTTCGAGAAACGTACCTTCCCTCTATTACTAATAAAATTAAAAAATCTTTCTTGGTACAAAATAAAAACCTTACATAACACATTACAATGATGACAATATATATGTCTTATGGCTTAGACTAAGGTATCAAACCAGTCAAATAAATACTACTTAACTCCCTAAACCAGGTAATAACCTGAATCTTAGGAAACCAGGGTTCCTCCGTACATAATCGTGTGTGTGTATGTTTTGTGTGTGTGTGTGAGGATGTGTGTGTGTGAGGATGTGTGTGTGTGCATTACACTAAGATAGCCTGGGTGATTTTACCTATAAATAAATTCTCAACATTTTCCTAATTTAATGTTCACCCCTGGATTCCTATTCACCCCATTTGAATGTATTTGTTATAGGATGGCTTCTGTTATTCCCCGTCTATCCTGGATACTCTAGATACAAACTCACATTCGCAAAGACCCACAGTTTGAGAGAACCCACTACGTCAATTGTGGTTGAGACCAATTTCTTGATCACTGCACCAGTCGTGTCAAATTGATTGTAATCATTGTACTGCCAACTTTTTTTGTTTTAATTGGAAGTTTTTGACGTATTAGGACACTAATCATAGGCTGCCTGATATTAAACAGCATCTGTAATACCTAATAAGACACACCCATCTAAAACCACTCCTATGCGTTATTGCAATGAGCCCGTACTCAGAGATAAAATAATAAAAATCTCATCTGCAGATTTATATTTAACAAAATACTGCATAGATACATTTAATTGTATGAAAGCCAAGCATGACAGATTTTGTGTGCCTTCATTAAATTCAATATAAATTTAAAATCAATAAAACATATCTATACACACTGTTTACTGCTTATTTCTACAAATTACATAAATAAATTATTATATTGTGCCCTATGCGTGATATTTTCAATTTTCTGATTTCTTACTATGGAAACTGGAGATCACCTAGTGCAATAAATGGCGCATTACGCCTACCTTGCGGCTTAAAATGGCATGCAATATAGTTCTATCTATGTCTTTGGTTTCATGCGTGTATAATTTAATGGTATACGGCGACACAGTGCGTAGCGTCTGGGCGTAGCAAAGTTGGTGCGCGTAGCAACGTGGGCCCTACGAGACGACTACGTTGCTAGCACATTCAAGAATACATTTTTAATTGTATATTTCTAGTTTTACTAGTGCCGACTGTCATGAAACCGAAATAAGATTCGTAATACTGTGTACACTAATGTTGTATTACGGACTAATTAGTCCTAAGAAAAATGTAAACCTTATAATAAGTCACCAACATTAAAATACTAACTATGAAATACGACCGTCACTCATTTTAAACTTCCAAAAAGTTTCAAAACATAAATGGATGGTAAAAAGTGCCATCTCAAGCTTTTTAACATCCATTATGGGAGTTAACCCTGCCGACGCGACATCTGTCGGCGGACATGCGCGACCACTCCCACAAAGTGGCCGGAGAAGGGTTAAGTTCGCGTCACGGGAATCGTTACACTTTTTACTTTGAAAAGTTTTTTTCTTTTCTTCAAAGAAACGTACTTTTTGGGAATTTTAATGAGCTTAGTTGATAATAACAGGATACTGTTTGAAGTAGATTTTGAATTTAACCTCGGGGATGACTTGATATTATTTTAAAAAGTGAGTAATTTAAGATTATAATAATAATAAAAAATACACCCTTATAATTATTATGTACTTAACATCACACATTTTCCCCTTTTTCGAAGTTCTGTGCATATTAGTTGTCGTGGTGGCCGACGTACCTATTTTTTTTTTCTGATTTTTTCAATATCAGAAACAATTGACATTAAAAAAGTCACATTGGTACAAGCCAGGTTTGAACCCATACCCTGTAGCTCGGGGGACTCGTAATCACTCGGCCACCACGGTCGTAGCATGATGTTATATAACCTTTTTTTTTTATTATCATGTGGAAATCCTCATGGATGCCCGGTGAGGGATATGTCGGACTCCTACCGACTAAAACCACACGGCCATCTCAGCACATAAAGAAGGAGCACCGTTAACTCGAATAGATCAAACCAGTGCCCCTTTGTGCCATGCCTTTGGCTCCTCCGAGGAAACAGAACAGTTTCCCCAAAACCCTCACAGTGTACGACTGTATGTCGCACACTACAGGGTTGCTGAGACACAGCGCCCGCGACCCGAATTGTCCCCTACCATTGATGGTGGGGACGCGGCTTTTTCCCTACCTGGGCTGAGCGCGGGAGCTGTTGCCTCTCCTTCGGCGCCTACGTCTCCGATCAGGATTGGCCGTCTCCCGATTCCTTTTGGAGCATAACTGATTCACAGAAGGAGGCTACGGCCGTCCAAGCCGTGCGCTCTGTCAGCATAGCCGATACGACCACCGGCAGAGACAAATCTTGTCCAATCTGGTCGATCAGGATTTGCCGCTCAGAATCCCACGCAGGGCATTCCTGGAGCGTGTGCTGTGCAGTATTTTGGTCACTTATGCAATGGTGGCAATTAGCCGCGGCTTCGCGCCTTATCCTATTCAGGTACTCACCGAAGCAACCGCGTCCGGTGAGTACCTGAGCAAGGCGATAGGTCATGCGCTCACCTCTCCCCAACCAGGCCTCGAAACACGGCAAGACGGTTGCGACAACGCGCTTGTCTGCATACCGCGGCCCCTGGAGCCGCTCACGCCAACGTTCAAGTGCGTGTCGCCGTTCCTGTCGCCGGCGCCTAGGTAACGCCCTAGGTGGCACGCTTGCGCCGTTTTGTCGGAAGACGCGGACTCGGTCATAGACCCTCGCGTCCATTTCCGCCAAGATATCCAAGGGCGGGAAGCGCGCCAGGACAGTCGCCGCCTCGAAGGATACTGTCCTGTATCCTCGTGTAATCCGGATGGAAACTCTGCGCTGTAGGCTGTAAAATTTGGCTCTGCAGCGCTGAACGCCCGTCAGTCGGTGCGACCATACAGGTGCCCCGTAGAGAGCCATAGATCGCACGACACCAGCTTTCAAATACAATTATATTTTTTAAGATATGCCTCAAACAAACACTTCAGCTTTAATAATATTAGTTTAAATAAATGGAGCAGCGATAGCCTAGTGGTATCACCGTTGGACTGACACGTCAAAGGTCTCAAGATCGAATCCAAGGCACGCATCACGGTCTTTTCGAAGTCATGTGCTTATTATAAATAAATTATCACTTGCTTAAAACGGTGAAGAAAAACATCGTGAGGAAACCAGCACACCTGAGAGATATTGTCGATGGTGTTTAAAGCCATGTCAGGGACCTACGGATGATTTAAACTCTGAGACTAAGTTGTTCATCAACCACACGATAAGAAAAAGAAGAGTAAATAAAAATAGACATTCTCACAATTACATACATTTTTTTGTTTTTTTTTTTGCTTTTTTTTTTTTTTTTTTTTGCTTTTTTTTTTTTTTTTTTTCTTTTTTTTTTTTTTTTTTTTTTTTGCTTTTTTTTTTGAGGGTAGTTGCTTAGTGTAGACATATTTTTTTTGCTCTACGTTTAAAATATTGGAAATAAATAGTAATTTTATTAATAATTATATTTTAATGATTGAAATCACAAGATAAATACATTTACCTGCAGGTCAAGTGTTATTTCCTGCTTATTTTAATTTTAATAACTACCACTTCACACTTCACATCACAATCACAATGGAGTCTCTACAAAAGTCCATAAGCGAGATGATGGTAACGTTCCAGACTAGAATGTCTGCTTTTGAAGAGGACTTGCAGAAGGCTCCATCGGCTCCTTCTAATACTTCCAGCTTGGCAACAGATTTTGCTGCTTTCCGAGCTTTTATCATCCAGGCGCTCAACAGTCTTCAGCAACAGGTTGAAGTCCTAGCGCGCTGCACTGATAATTTGGAGATGCAGGGACGACGAAAGATTTTACTCCTGCATGGTGTTGCTGAGGATGCGAAGGAAGAAACGGACAGTGTGCTGGCAGCAGTTGTACGAGACAGACTTCTTATTAAGGATTTTGGTGTGGCTGATATAAGACGGTGTCACAGGATGGGGAGGTCCATTTCCAATAAGCCCCGGCCTATACTAGTCAAGCTAGTGAGTGTTGCAGTGCGGGACAAGTTGTGGTTTGCCAAGAAGTGTTTAAAGGGCACAGGCATTACTATGTCGGAGTTCCTCACAAAAGGGCGGCATGACGTCTTCCTTGCAGCGCGGGAGAAATATGGTGTCACCCAATGCTGGACTAAGGCTGGCAACGTGTACGTGCTTGGCCCTGATGGCACGCGGCACCGGATTGCAACACTTGCGGACTTGGGAGGACTTGAGCCGGAGGTAACGGGTATCGATTCTGCAGAGTCTGACCCCATTAAGTCGGTGATCGCTGTGAAGGCGACCGCAACAAAGACAAGACGTGCAGCCGCTTCGAAGAAGTGATTTTAGTGTTGTCGGCATCTCATCTCTTGTTGTGCAAAGTCCGGGTATATTACATGTTTTTTTCTATTTCTTCTATGTTATTTAAAATTTTAAATAATACATATTTTAATTATCTTTACACCTTCACTTAATTAGTATTTCTTATTCTATTGTGATTGATTGACAGGTGACATATTGTGTAAAAATAAACATATGCCAATTGTCACTGTCTGTCGTTAGTCGCGTTTCGTTTTATCAGTTCAATAACACCTAAAATGTAAATACATTCTTTTTGACTCCCTGTCTTTATGCCCGGACTAATGCTGTTGATTAATTAATGTTTTTTTTAATTTTTTATTCTCTCTTGTGACACGGAACCGGCAGGTAAAAGTTTGTTTTGAAACTTGTCATAATATTATATGTATTTATTTTTATTATTAAGTATCTATACAGTGTATAACTATTGATTCCAGTGACAGTGATAGTTTTCATTCTTTATCCAGCGGCGATGACAGCTTTGTGAGTGTTCCTTCACTTGCTGACACAATTACAGCACAGTTTTCTGATGTTCCCAGGAACTTTAATGTAGTTCACATAAATGCTCAGAGTATTCCGGCTCATTTTCCCGATTTGTTGGCTAGCTTTGACTGTAAGAATATTCATGCAATTCTCATTTCTGAGTCATGGTTAAAGCCATGCCTTCCTTCTACTTTATATTCTTTACCCGGCTTTCGACTTATTAGGAATGATCGCTCGGTTGGCGGTGGTGGTGGTGTTGCAATATACCTTCGACAACACATCCAATTTTCAATTCTACATGTGTCATCGCAGCCACCACCTTCAAATGCTGGCGAGCATCTATTTCTGGAAGTTGAGTTGCATCACTCCAAGCTACTTTTAGGCGTTTATTATTGTCCTTCGCTCCGCATTGACTTCTTCAATTCCTTTGAATACATCTTGGAAGCCCTTACTCCCTCTTACGGTCACAGCATAATCATGGGAGATTTTAACACTTGCCTCCTCAAAAAGGATAACCGTTCTTCCTCCCTTCTTTCAGTCGTGCAATCTTGCAATATGGCAATACTTCCTTTGAACGCTACTCACCACTTTCCTAATTCTACCCCTTCTCTTCTTGATCTAATTTTCGTATCTTCCTTGAACCATGTCGCTAAGTATGGCCAGTGCTCTGCAGACGCTTTCTCTCACCATGACCTTATTTTCCTGTCTTATAAAATTCGTCCACCCAAGATTAAGCCTAAAATCCTCATGCTGCGCAATTTTGGTGGTATTGACCTTGAGAGTCTCAGAATGGATGCTCAGAATATGGATTGGATGCCTATCATGACTTCCATGGCTGTTGATGACCAGGTCAATCTATTTAACGCTAATCTCCTTGAACTCTACGACCGCCATGCACCTCTAAGGCCAGTAAAGGTTAAGCACTTGCCATCACCGTGGCTTACCAAAACAATTATAGATCTCTTAGAGAAGAAAGCTGCAGCTAAATTTAAACTTAAATGTCGGCCTTCTGATGCGAATCGGACAAAATATGTAATGATACGTAATCACTGCAACAAGGTGTGTAGGAATGCACAACGCCAACATATTCACGCTTCTGTTCAAAACGGAGACTCCGCTAAGGTTTGGAAATTTCTAAAAACAATGGGTGTCGGGAAATGTAAACAAGAAACTTTCCTTAAAAATATAGATATAAATTCACTTAACAATCATTTCACTGCCTCGTCCAATTTTGACATGACAACAAAATTGAATACATTAAATTATCTTTCAACTCTCCCGACTCCCAATTACTCTCCATTTGTCTTTAGTGAATTCTCCGCATGTGATGTTAAGACGAGCATCTTATCAATAACTTCCAACGCAATTGGAAGTGACTGTGTCAGCCGTAAAATGATCTTTCCTATCCTTGATGTCATTCTTCCCATAATATCACATATCCTAAATTCCTCAGTTTCTACTGGTTTTTTTCCTAGTGGCTGGAAAGATGGGAGTCTTTCATTATTCCGCTAGCCAAAAAATCTAACCCTAAATCCTTTTCCGAATACCGTCCCATTTCAATCTTGCCATTTCTTTCCAAGGTTCTTGAACGTTTGATCCACACCCAACTTAACAATTTCCTTTGCAAGAACAATCTACTCAATCCTTTCCAATCCGGGTTCCGTGTGGGTCACAGCACTACCACAGCCTTGGTTCATATTACGGATGATATCAGGTCGGGCATGGAAATCGGTAATCTTACGTTACTTGCACTGCTCGATTTCAGTAATGCTTTTAATACCGTTGATTTCGATATTTTGCTAGGCATACTATGCTCTCTTAACGTATCTCCATCGGCGATACACTGGTTTCGTAGTTACTTGTCTGGTCGTCGGCAGCGTATTTGCATTGAGGAAACTTCGTCTTCTTGGTGTAATAATACTGCCGGTGTGCCTCAAGGTGGCGTTCTGTCTCCTCTACTTTTCGCAATTTTTATAAATTCCATCTCTGATCAACTACTTTCTTCCTACCACCTATATGCAGATGATCTACAAATTTATAATAAAGCACCCTATACAAAACTCCCTGAAGCTATTTGCTCCTTGAATATGGACCTGGCTCGAGTTTCACAGTGGAGCAAAAGATACGGGCTTACAGTCAATCCCGCAAAGACTCAGGTAATTGTGGTGGGCAGTTCCAGGATGATATCGAAGATTGACTGGACCACGCTTCCTCGAGTTTCTTTTAATAACACCTTTATTCCTTTTAGTGAAAATGTTAAGAACTTGGGGCTAATTATCGATAGAAGCTTGTCCTGGACTGCTCATCTACAAGAAACCAGTCGTAAGTTGTTTGCTTCCGCTGGGTCTTTGAGAAGATTGCGCAACTTTCTTCCAATTACCACTAAAATTGCGTTAGCACAATCCCTTCTTCTTCCTATCCTTGATTATGCTGATGCTAGCTACCTTGATCTCACTGAAGACCAATTAGATAAGCTTGAGCGACTCCAAAATTTTTGTATTAGATTTATATTTGGCCTACGCAAATATGATCATGTTTCTGACTTCCGTATTAAGCTCAACTGGTTACCTATCCGCCTTCGCCGAAATACTCGTATTCTTTCTTTACTTTACAATGTGCTCTTCCTACCATCTACTCCTTCTTATTTAAAAAAACGTTTCCAGTTTCTAAGTGACACTCATACACGAGTCCTGAGATCATCGGAGAACCTAAGACTGGAGATGCCGTTGCATTCCACAAAATTCTTGGATAAATCCTTTTCAATACAAGCAGCGCGTCTGTGGAATGCATTGCCGGTTTCTATTCGACGTGCCCAGACACTTCCAATATTTAAAAGGTTACTGAAGGAACATTACCTGTCATTACCCTTGCTGTAAAATAGTTTGTTTCCCTTCTAATAGCGTATCTATTATTGTTTAAATGATGTTGTTGATGTTGTTGGTATTTTTTACTTTATATATTTATTAAGTATGTACACCGATAGCCCTTAATTTTTATTCATGTACCCCTTCTTTCCATGCTAAGGTTGCCTGGAAGAAATTGCCGTGTGCGATAAGGCCGCCCATTGTACTATTTTTATTTAATAAGGTTATTAATTACATATTCTTGGTGTACAATAAAGAATCAAATAAATAAATAAATAAATACATTTTTCAGCACAACACCGCACTTGAACACTTCCGAGCTATAACTGCAAATCTTCGCTAGATATAGAATGTTTTCCACGTGAGAGTGTTTGTAATATCCGTTGAGGTAGCTTCGGTTCCTGTATAGACTGCAACTTGAGGATCGACTGCGGATGTTAAGACTGCAATGGGTATCTGTTGTATGTACGTGATATAATATCTATTTATACTTTATTCACACTGTAGACGTACTATTTCCGTACACTTTAACATTTTCATACGACTGCTTCAAAACGGGGTTCATGTATGTATGTATGTTTATATTATCGTTATATGATATAAAGGGTATCGTGAGAATCCTTACTCCTTATTAAGGTAACAAAACAATTTAATGTAGTGGCTATGGTACACAAAAAAGTTTTTAAGTTTTTAAAACTTAATAAAATATTTGAAAAAATAAACATATTAACATATACATATTGAAATTTTAATTGTTTCAATTAATTGCGTATCGTAAATTAATTGCGTAATGTAAACTTTTTGGTTCGGCAGGCGCGCTTTTTATTTTTTTAATGTCTTTGCAAAATTTTAATTTGGGTGTACTGTCAACACAGAAGCCGTAACCACATTTTTTGGAAACGTTGTCTGGCTGACTCTGTCTGTACAAACTTAACCTTAAAACCAGTAGCCCGATTTTGGTGGGGTCTTTACTGTAGTGTAGCTGCGTGGCCCAAGAAGCATAATGAACATGTTTATCGTGCTAACAGTCATAGGGGCTGAACATTGCAAGTTAATTGAATGTAATGTTAATTGTTAATATTAAATTAATTGTTAAAATTTTATGTAATGTTAATGCGCTACGTGGCTAATTAACAGCCGCACAGATCGATTGATTGAGGTTAAGCTGCGCTTGCCGCGGTCAGTTTGTGGACGGGTGATCATCATTTCATACCGAGACCCCTCAATGCCTCGGAGAGCACGTTAAACTGTCGGTCTCGGTTGTCAAATTAAGATCTATGACAGCTGTTACGGATAGTCAGAGGGTTGAAAATAAAGTCATACGACGAGACATCGTATTATCCAGTAACTGCGTTGTGGAGGTCAGACAGGCAGTCGCTTCATGTAAAATACTGGTATTAAGCTGCATCTGGTTTGACAGGAAGTCGACTCCAATGTAATTGGGAAAAGGCTAGGCAGATTTTTAATTATTATTACACAACATGAATTCACTATATGACGTATTATAACATGCAAGAACAATTCGGAATAGTGAGCAGACGTCAGGATAGCTCAATTGGCAGAGCGCCTGGAGTATTTATCTAGGATGTGCAGGTTCAAATCCTGCTCAGTTGACTACGCACGCGTAAATGCGTTTGAAAGAATTGTCTGGCTAATATGCAGTTGAAGCATAAACCGATTTTGATAGAACTTTCACTGTAGGCGATATATCCCTTTATCGATGTTGTTTTGTTAAAGCCACGAAACGATGAAAAGAGGTTTAGGATCCCTTTGCACTTTAGTAAATACTCAAATCCATGACAGTATAAGAATTTTACACCACAAAGGCGCTGCTTATTCGATAAGAAATCTCTGCAGCAAAATCGAAGCAGTGCCCTGAGAGACGAGAGATGGAAAAGAAACTTACCTAAGTGTGTAAAGAAGTAAATTTAACTAACTATAAAAAGCCTTTGCAGCGTTCGTGGTCGCAGGAGGACTGACTGACAGTCCTCCTGCGACCACGAACACTGCAAAGTGTTCGAAACGTCAGGAAAAACAAAAAACCAATAATACACGCGATTAATCCGGTTAAAAGTTGTTTTATTATAATGTGTAGTGATCGCGCAAACCTAAGATATTACTATATAAAAAGCCTTTTATTTCCAACTAATTACTTTAACATTATTTTAAGTTACTTGACTTGTTTACTAATTTAATTGATTTACTACACTTAGTTTATTCCTTCCTATTCCAAATAGTTTATAACTTTACTGCTTTACTTATTATCTAGTAAATTAAAGTACTGACAGGATATACCGATATCTAAAATAAACATAAATATTACATACCTATGTTGGTAGCGAAATTACATATATTATATTGAAAGAATTTCTAATACAATAAGTAGTTTTACTAAATCCAAGAAAACAGTAAAAAAATATACGTAAACTCAGTTTGCCGAATACCTTTGGAAAATTGCACTTTGCGAGTTTCAAAACTACGACAGGCTCTCGACAATAGATAGACGTGGGGTCGGATCTGTCAGCCCCTTGGATTGATCGTTAAGATAGACAAATCCAAAAAGGATTGGAGGTTCCTCTGCTGAAACCACCGCGCAATTTTATGCTGGAATTTTGTAACTGTAAGAAATTGGTATAATCTCTTTATATTATTATTCAATAAAGACTAGGCTTACGTAAATACGACAAATTAAAACCCATCTAAATACTCCAATAGAATATTCATTCAGGACATTCAGGAGTCGTTCTATTCACCAGCAAATCGAATTTTAATTGATGTCGACAGACAAAAACACGAGCAATTTCCTAAAATCACTGATTTCAAACACAGTGGAACGTTTCCGCCTCATTGCACAGTGCTCCGACGCGGAATTCTATAGGAAAAAATAATTGAATACCTCCTTTAAAGCTTTTATCGTCATATCTTTGAAAAGTTGCACCCATTTTATCATTGGAACCGGCATAATGAATTGAAAGGGGAAGTTCTTAAGGGCTCCCTAAAGGTGATGGATTATATGTCACTTTGATTAAGTGTCTAAAGAAAATGGTCTAGGTGGATGAATAGAGTTAAGGTAGTGACCTAGATAGGGCTTAATGTAAAAAGTCACTGGCACAGACCTACTTTGATAACTATGCAAATTAGAAAAATTTAATTATACTTTGGATGTTTTATTAAAATTGCCTGTCGCTAGCTTTTGTTGTTCACAGTTTCTTTACGTCAGAATATATTAAAATTATTTTTATTTGATACCAAGTTGGACAGTATTTAAAGCTTGATAAAAATTGTTATTGTTATGATTCAGGTCATTTCTTAAAATTTTCATCGGATATATTTGCTATATAAAGTAGAAATTAAATTTGATAATAGGATTTTTTACTAATACAGGCGACGCCACGTATCTAAAGTGTACTAACCTACCATGATACTTAAGTTTAAATACACGCTTGTAAAACTGTCATGGTGGCCGAGTGGTTACGGGCCCGCCTCTTGAGCCACAGCTTTTGGTTTCAAATCATACACCAAAAAAAAATCAGCGCTTTAGCCAACAATGCTGCAGCATAGAGCTGAGATTTGGGTCTTTTCTGGCATCGCCCAGAGTGGCAATTATAAATAATCTAAATCTTTCATCGTTATATATAGCGTGGGACAGTTATGGGCTGGTTATGTTAATGTTATACTTGTTAAGTTATAATATTAAATGGAAAAAGAATACGGTCGTGAGCAAGATGCGAACCTGCGCCTCCCGGATACATGCTCTATTATTAAATATTTTTTATTGTAATTTTTACATAATTTTTCAAGTTTGAGTACCGTTTTCCTTTAAAAATAAATAATTTTTCAGAGGGTAGCCACTAGCAACGTCCATCTATCTTCTCTCTTGCTTCGTTGGTGTAGTAGTCCCAAAGGCGACTGTTCGAATCCTAGGTAGGGAAAAGTGTTATTGAGTTTTTTTTGTTAGAAAATTCTCAGTAGCAGCTTGGAGTTTGAAATTGTGCCCGGTAGATGGCAATAGGCTCAAAACCTACATTGGACTTAATAACAGCATTGGTAACATGAGGGTGTACAAGTGTTACACCTCTGCCTATTCCTTCGAACATATTATACAGACGTAATGCCATGTTATGTCTCTTTTCTTATCACGTCATACTGACATCACCGAAAAAAAAACTGGGATTCTTGAGAATCCAGACATTTCAATCAACACGTTATCTTTTAACGAACTATAATTTTTTCTCTGGTTGAAATCGTAAATACGATTCCTGGGGCGATATGCAAAATACGAAATGTCAATGTTTTCGAGCCATCGCGGCTAATGTTTCCCCGAATTTAAGTTTGCACCACAGTCCGTGCTCAATAAACAACCAAATCTATCTGTTGGGTAAATTTGATCCAATCAGTTACCGCTTATCTTCCAAAACGTTGTTTCACTGAATTAATTTCAATCTCTTCGCTGATAATTAGAAGGCTGCGTAAATCAATCCCGGTGAAGTGGCTAGCTCTATTTCTTTGGACATACTGTTGGAAAGTTTGTCCAGCTTCACCACCGCATGCAGAAGAAGCGGCCATAATTACCGTTATTTTTAAAATTGAATGGACAATGGACTTGAAGTTTGCTAGAGTGATAATAACGGCAGCACGTGAAACTACCACCCAATTGTAGGGTAGAGAATCAGCAACACGCAGGTTCAGCATTGGATGAAGTGATGAAAATTGGGAGTGTTCTGAACACAAAATGAGATTATATAGGCCACAATGATGTTAATTATGCAAATCTGCAATGCAAATATACAAAACTGCAGTACGATCTAAATCAGAAACCAAATAGGATATTACCGTCGCTCTATTGGTGTTAAATTCAGTATGTGTATAATTTCATTCAGATATCTAGATAGAAAGGCCCAAAAATGTTGATGTTTTAGATAATTTACTAAGATCCACTTAGTCTTTTCCCAACGTTCCCACGTTGGGATCGGCTCGTAATCTAACCGCATGCAGTTTAATACCAGTATTTTGTATAGAGCGACTACCTATGAGACCACTTATATATATAAGGTCCTAATTGATTAGGTAATTTCCTTTTAAGGGGTCAATGTGTAAGATTCATTTAAGTCAGAATTCAAATTTTTATAACAATTATATTTTTTTCTTAATGTTCGCCGTTCAAGGAGCAGTTTTCGTCTTGCTAGTACTATGTTAATTACAAATAATTTGTTATATCCATTTAATTCTAAGCTTAAGTGAATGTGTTTGACTTATATATTACCCCTTTCAAAGGAAATTACCTAATAAATTAGGATGATATCTCGTGGTAATACTGGTTATCAGACTTTCAGGCATCCGACATCTTGTAGTGGCTGTCATAGATCTCCTTTTGACAACAGGCATGGAGGGGTCATGATACGATGTATTAGTCACTCATACACAAAGCTCGATTGATTGTTCTGTGCGGCTTTCTGTGTTACTTAGCCACGAAGCTCTCTCTACACACCGCATATTGAGATAGTTATTATTGCTAGTAGTTCCCCACTGGGCAGAATTCGACCATAATTCATTTAAATTATAAATTTGATCGTTTGTATGGTTCTATTGTCAAAGATATATGTGTGTTGTGTCAAACGCATGGTAGTGTGTGTAATATTCTTTGTAGTAAGTAATTTAATGTATATCTAATTTATATTATATTAAATTATTAGGTTTCTCAACTACTTCTCGATATGAACTTTGACTGTGCCAAATTTCATACTCCTCCGTAATAAGTTCGTAAAAAGGGGTACGAAGTTTTTTATTGACGTATTATTATAATGATAATTTAATGTCTGGGCTGGCATTACATTATATACTTCATATACATAAGTCGTTGCCTCAAACTTTCCGCCGTATGTACACGTCAAACTTCATTAAGTTCGATGTAGAAAGGATTGCCAGTTCATTAATTATAAGGGCTCTACAGTATTTATCTACTACAGTCATTTGTTATTGAATTTTCATTTATTAATTTGATTGTTTGTTGGAGTCGATGAAAGGATTCACGGGATTATGTTTCTAGGAAATTCGTTACATTATTCGTAACTTGAAGTGGGGAAAAGTGTGACTGATATGAAATTAAAAAATTATGACAGATTTGTAACAACGGATGCAAATAAATACAATATCTAGCTACTTCCACAAAATTGAGGGTAGTCATGTTACCTTTGCACGGTCTTACAGCTCCCGATGATTCCCCGTCGAAGGGGCGAAACACGTGTAAAGTAATTGGTGGTAGTTGCAAATGTTCATCATATTTGCGGGCGTGCGGGTGCCGCACAGGTTTTTTTTTTTTACAAAGAACGTTTCCTCACTCTAGGAATTTCTTCCTGTATCGTGGATGCGTTTACAGACATATAATCTCACAAGCACACACACACCCGGACCCGGAGCAATTATCTATAGATCGTACAAATATTTGCTCCGTGCAGGAATCGAACCTGCGACACGCAGCGCAGCAGTCGGTCTCTCGACCACTGCGCCAACTGCGCTGTCAAATAATAAAGTAATTGCATAACTACCCTTAATATTGTGGAAGTAATTTATTTATATGCATCCATTGTCATAAGTTTCGCAAGGTAACGCCTGAATCTATTCAAGATTTGTAACAATCTGTACTAATATTATAAAGGCGAAAGGAACTCTGTTTGTTTGTTTGTAACCTTTTCACGACTAAACGGCTGAACGGATCGTAATGAAATTTGCAAAGGAGATTGATTGTATCTTGGGAAAGGTACGCTACCTTTAGTCTCGCAGAGGATGCCGCGGGCATCATCTAGTTAACAATAAGTTTAACTTGTTTTTAAACATTTCCCTACTCTACGATTTTGTTCAGGATCGTTGGTACACTCATATAAATACAAACACATGATGACTATGATTTCTCGCCTGACATCAACATATAACCAGACAGAAAGAAAGTCAACATCAAAATATGGCGCCCTCTAGTGTTTGTAACAATAAAAGTCTTTCGCAACACAAAGAATGAATTATACATGTAACACTCCTTCACATACCGACTCTAAATTTTACTTAGCCCTGTTTAATGGGTGGCAGTATGATGTAGATTTGCTGGAAGAACCTTTTTATGAATATGTTTCTTTTATTCTACCTTTGGACGATCTTGGACTTCTTAGTTAACTCATTTGAAAATTTTAGTTTGGGGAATCATTCTACTGGGAGTGACAGTAATAGAAGGATACGTAGATGAAGTTAAAGGTGACCAAGATTACATTAATTAAAAAACATGTCTTTTAATTTTTACTAGCCTATGTTACCCGAGACAATGTAAGAATTCTAACGATACCTTACGAGGTATGTATCTAAAAATTCTAACTATTATAAGATATAGTAATATCTTAGGTTTGCGCGATACGATACCGTACATATAATAGATAAATTCATAAAATTATTTTTGTCTCTGATACATGTTTAAAACTAAATCGCGACGGTATTTCCTAAGACTATCCCTGAGAAGAAAATAATTTTATGAATTTATCAATTATATGTACGGTAGACTGAAATAATTTTAAATAAACTGTTGAGACACCTGACACCTTAGTCCTCCTGCGACCACGAACGCTGCAAAGTGTTCGAAACGTCAGGAAAAAGAAAAAACCAATAATACACGCGATTAATCCGGTTAAAAGTTGTTTTATTATAATGTATTGTAAGATACCTTACGAGGTATGCATTTCAAACGGTTCAGGCCTTTAGAAGTTATGGTGGTATAAATAAACTTACAAATATCCATACATGAACCCTAAAAACGTAACACTCCTTTTTAGAGCAGTCGTGTATAAGGTAGACAAACATGACTTCTCAATATAATCTTTGATAGATGAGAATTTGAGCATATATTTGGATGTGATCTGTTAAGGTACCTGACAAGGTTTTCATCAGAGGTCTAACATTTTAACATTTTTGACAGCGCGGTTGGCACAGTAGTCGAGAGACCGACTGCTGTGCTGCATATCGCAGGTTCGATTCCTGCACGGAGCAAATATTTGTACGATCTATAGATAATTGCTCCGGGTCTGGGTGTGTGTGTGCTTGTGAGATAATATGTCTGTAAATGCACCCACGATACAGGAAGAAATTCCTAGTGTGGGGCAACGTTAAAAAAAAAAAGACCCTCGTCTTGCTTTTTTGGAGCACCCGATGATTCCTGGTTATCCAATAAACAATATTATTTAGGTCAGTACAGTCATAATCAAAAGTTCGAATTACTCTAAAAAATTTGTGCCACATGATGTACGGTCGATGAAATTGAACTATCACTATAATGACGTTTTTCATTTCACCCCGTCTCGCTCATATAGCTTGTGTTAATAAAAGATGGATTCACTCATTTAAGTTTCGCTGTTGTCATGAGAATTGACAATACCTACTACGCATGTTCATTCTGGTTTTGTTACCTTACGTGAACATTATAACTGGAATAAAAAAGACGTAACAAATACTTTTTTTATGAAGTATCGAACCTTGACAACGGTTAATATTGCTAATAGATGTCAGCAGGCGTCTCCTATAATAGATAGATGGGAAAAAGCAGCATGAGCGTGATAGAGCATTGTCGCGGTGCAAGTTTATATTCAAAATCAAAATCATTTATTTCAAATTAACCATTTACAGGCGCGCAAGAAACTCCAAGGTTACGCTTTTTCATCATATAGGTTTTTACAATAGTATGTATTGGTTACACTGTTTTTTGCAAAATAGTATGTGAGAACATTATAATATGACGCCCATACTAAAACAGTTTAGTTTAACAATTCAACATTTTGCCATGACAGTTTAGAGATGACCAGTCCCAACTGACAGCGCCCGTTCACGAACATGACGCATGCGTCAGCATCACCCGACTCAACCATATTGTAGGGAATCGAATGACCCAACACACACGCCACCATCAGCCCATATCCATGTCCCATTTTAGTGAGCATGCCATACTCTATCTGCCAGACAGCAATAAAAAATAAAAATTATATAATATTTATAATTTTACAATGTTTCTTACAAAAAAAAATGTGAAGCCATTGTATGAAAATATATATATATATATATAATGTGAAAAGGCGCTTCTAGTGTCTCGACATCTTTTCCTCACATGATAATGTTACCATGTCAGTTGTTGTACGTTAAAGTAAAACTTTCTATTCTGAAAACCTACCTGAGGCGTTCTGAATTATTATGAGGAAGAACGCTACACTGGTTAATGTTACAGACAATCGTTGTAAGAGTAATATTATACACTAACTTGAACTTGTTTTTCCCAAAATAAAATAACCTACCTAACATAACAAAACATAGCATCACGCCTGAATTCACCAAAAGGGGTAGGCAGAGGTGATGTACACCAGTTCTATGTTCTACCAATGCATTAAGCCTCATGTAAAAGTTGCCACAGTTTGCCTGTGGATGGGTGACCATAGTTTCATATTGAGATCTCTCCGTGCATTGAAAATCGTTTAGATGTTTTAGTTTTCACAAAAAAACTATGAAAACCGGTACGGGGAGCTATGTGCCTGAAAAATTTGACAACCATACCTACCACAAATTACAAATATATTTTCGAAAAGCATCAAAGCCAAAATAAAAATAAAAAAATGTGGAAAGAAAAATACAGTCGTGTGCAGAATTCGAACCTGCGCCTCTCGGATAAATACTCTAGGCGCGCTTACCGGTAAGCCATATCGACCTCATTCAGTCCCTATACAGGTGACCGAACCGACACGACTAACTTTGCAGTTGTAATACAATGTCGTACAGATGCAATTACCTTAACAAATACAGATAAAGTTATAAATTTAAGAGAACTTTAAGGTTCGCTAAGCATGCGGTACTGCTTTTCAAAGATTTATCTGTATTTGTTAAGGCAATTGCATCTTTACGACATTGTATTAACTGCAAAGTTAGTCGTGTCGGTTCGGTCATATGTATAGGGACTGAATAGATAGCAATGACGTCACCGAAGGACGTATTAAAATGTGAACGAAGAATTCGCGGTGGTGAGCAGAGGTCGGGATGGCTTAGTGGTCAGAGCGCCCGGAGTATTTATCCGGGAGGCGCAGATTCGAATCCTGCTCGCGACCGTATTCTTTATCCACAATTTTTTTTAAGTTTAAGGTTCGCTAAGCATGCGTTAATACTTTTATCTGTAAATACAGATAAATATTATTTCCATAATTTTTTTCTACAAAAAATTATTACCGCGAAATTGTGGAAATCAGATATGAAGTCAGTTTATGTAACACACTGCTACTAAACTGCATCCGGCTAGTCTAGAAGCCAGCTCCAAATTGGTTAGGAAAAGGCTAGGCAGAGATTCAGGAATTTTACAGTATATAACCAAACCCCATCCAAATCCGATCAGTAATTTTTTAAACAAAAGCGAATATGCAAACACACATACGGGTCGAGTACAGAACCTCCTTTTTAAAGTCGGTTAATAATGCCATTCTCTCTCAAAACGTCACTGGGTGTTCTGAATTACTTTGAACATAATAAGCGCCGGTCGTTGTGTGGTCAAGGCAATTATTGTGTGACCATTGTTGTGCAACTGGGAGTATTCGCTTACGTATGCTATTTTTTGTAGAGTATGATTGTGTGTTTGTTCGTCCTTAAATTTTGACGCTGAACCCAAGCAGGCCTAGGGTCAAATTAATTGTAGCTCTCTGTGTATTTTTAGTTTGGCATAATATAATGGTTAAACCTTATCTTTAATTTATGCCTTCAACTATCAGACTAAGATAGCCTAGTGGGAACGGTCATACCGTTGGACTAACAAGTTAATGGTCGCAAGTTCGAATCGAAGGCACGCACCACTGACTTTTCGAAGTCATGTGTGTACCTATTATAAATTAATTATCATTAACACTTGCTTAAAACGGTTAAAACTGCCTCGTTGGTCTAGTGGTCTCAAGCGCGACTGCTGAGCATGAAGTGTCGGGTTCGATTCCCGGGTCGGGCAGTGTTATTGAGTTTTTCTGTTAGTAAATTCTCAATAGCAGCCTGGAATTTATGGCAATAGGCTCACCACATATTACATGGGACTTAATAACAGCATTAGTAAAATGTGGGTGTACAACTGTGTACACCTCTGCCTATCTCTTCGGGGAATACAGGCGTGATGCTATGTTATGTTATGTTACGTTAAACGCAGGTGGTGGAAAACATCGTGAGGAAACCAGCACACCTGACAGATGTTCTCGATGGTGTGTAAAGCCATGTCAGAGACCTACTGTTGGTTCATACTCTGTCACTAGGTTGTTCATCAACCACACTATAAGAAGGAGAAGACAATAAGAAATTAATTGTTATAACCTCTTGGAGGTCGATTTGACTGACGAGAAGGCGGAAGGAGGTGGAATTTATCGTTTTTTTTTTTTTTTTTTGTAATCAATGTGTTCCTTTCTTCAAATGCCAGCATTTTATGACAAGAACAAAATTAATTATTATACGCGCTCTTTTTTTCTCTTCAAACCTAATCTAAATAAATGAGATACTGAATACTGTATTCAAGGAAAGAAAACTGATATAACATTACCATTTCCAATCCAAAAACAAGTAGGTAACACTATTATTTTACGAGTTATTCATATCACGCATAAATTTGTATGCACGATATTCCCAAAATATAGCACGAACGATCTCCCAATTCCCGAATCACTTCTAATAAAACCGTGGGAGACGATAGAGCCGAAAATCGCTTGCGTTCGAATCTAATCTGCTCATCAAACAGAACGGCGCGGCTGATTCCGAGCTCATGCGAAATAACACTTTATGGCGCATAAGCTTGTCCATTACTACATTTTATAGGGTTATGCACCGCGTAGAGAGTATAATGCAAATTAATGCCCCGTGTGAGACTCTCAGTGGTGTAGGGCTGACGACTTCATAAATGTTCATTACGTTACTGCAGTGCTGTTAAAAATAGGATTAAAATTTTATGGCAGCGCACACATTATGAAGAAATCTTTTTGTTAGATATTTGAATATGGGTCAGATTTACGTGCTGTACATAAGAATTTATAAATTTTTATTCGCTTTAAGGTAAGGGGTATGTTCGAAATGATATGTTCTACGGCATTTATTTAGTATTACTGGAATAATATAATAACAAAAAAAATATAGTTACAAAAACGTTGTCACAGATCGAAATCGTTAGTTTTAAACTCATAACTGGCATTTTACCTTTCTGATTATTACTTTCTTAAAACAAATCGAAACCGTAACTTGGGAATCAGATCCTTAATCTAGGCAAAAGTACGCACCCAATATGTATCCAAATATATTAGCAAAATCCTTTTGACAGCCCTATCAACCACGCAGTATCGACCGAACTGTAAGCTCTAAGGACCGGCGTGTATTACTACCCTTATACGCGATCCAATTAAGCCTAGGCTAGACTATGCAAATACTAGCTTCACTTTCACTGGTTAAGAACCATGGTTTCATGGTTCATGGAACTGGATACGTGGTACTATAAGCTAAGATATACATACTTACATAAACTGCGTCGTTCGTCTAGTGGTCCCAAGCGCGACTGCTGCGCGCAGTCTTGGGAATTATGTCCGATTATTGGCAATAGGCTCACCACCATGAGACTATATAACAGCATTGGATAAGTGTAGGTATACAACTGTGTATACCTCTGCCTACCTCTTCGGGGAATACAGGCGTGATGCTATGTGGTATATGTTGATTTAATTTTTCCTGGCGATACCATGAGATTATCAGTGTGTGTATCATAACTGCCTATTTAATCTGCCTCGTTGGTCTAGTGGTCCCAAGCGGGACTACTGAGTAGGAGGTCTCGAGTTCGATTCCCGGGCCGGGCAAAGTGTTATTGAGTTTTTCTGTTAGGGAATTCTCAGTAGCAGCTCGGAGTTTCGAATTGTGCCCGGTTGATGGCAATAGGCACACCACCTATTACATGGGACTTAATAACAGCATTGGTGAAATGTGGGTGTACAATTGTGTACACCTCTGCCTACCCCTTCGGGGAATACAGGCGTGATGCTATGTTATGTTGTTATGTTATGTTATGTTATAACGAAAGTTGTAATAGCAATTGAAGAAATAAATTTGAGTCCTCGACCAGTTCTTTGAGTTGCCTGCCCAAACGGGACCCCTATTACAAAGTTACGCGTTTTGTCTGTCGGTCAATCTGTGTTTAGTAGCAGTAGTAGCGTAATGGTCAAGATGGCTTAGTGGACAGAACGCCTGGAGTATTAATCCGGGAGGCGCAGGTTTGAATCCTGTTCGCGACCGTATTCTTTTTCCATTTAATATAATAACTTTGGAGTTCGCTAAGCATGCGTTAATTGTTTTTAAAGATTTATCTTGAATTTCTATTTCTATTTCAGTTCCAAACTTACCTTCAAAATAGTCACAGATGAAGAGATCATCGTTCTAACACAAAGACCACAAGCAAACTAATTTGGAAGCCTGGCTTTAATATAGGCTAATCAAATATCAGTAGGAATCCAAACCCCTCTCAGACGTCTATTTGTAAGCTCACGTTATAAGCATTCGCCAAGCAAACAAGATTCCTATCTCAACTAATATAATAAATTTGAAGGTGTGTTTGTTAGTTTGTCTTTCAAGCTAAAATAGACTAATAGATTTCGACTTTTTTTGGTCTGGAGAGTGAAATTAATTACTTTTTTAGTAAAATCTTTCAAACGTAGTATCGCATGCGTAACGAACACTGAAGTTATATTTTTATTGTGGAAAGAAAATACGGCAGTAAGCAGGATTTGAACCTGGCTTCCCGGATAAGTACCTACTCCAGGCGCTCTGACCACTACGCCATGTCGACCTCTGCTCACTACCCCGAATTCTTTACCCACGTTTTGACGTTATTGCTATATATTCAGTCCCTATACAAGTGACCGAATTTTGTATGAACTTTTTACAGCCGAATAAACTGTAGGTAAAATATATCAAAAGACCCAAGTACATACCAGAGCAGCATGACGTGATAGCAGATCAGATTGAGTCCTCCTATCGTGACGACTTCAGACAGCTTGTGGAGATATTCTCAGGGACATGATATACCGACTGTAGGGCTACAAGAGCATCCAATAGTCATGGGAAACATAATCCTTGATATCTATAAAAGTATATTTGTACTTCATTTTTACTGAAACAGAGCGACAGATTGATACATTTTTAACACAAGGTTATTGGGGGCTGTTGACATAGGCCGCATGGATCATCGATTGAGGTTTAAATGACCGTGGTTGATCTGTGGATGGGTAACCATAATTTCATATTGAAACTCCTCCGTGTATTTGAGAAGATAAAGAAAGAAAGTTAAAGAAGATAGAAGAAGAAGAAAGAAGAAAATATAAAGAAATCAGTTCTAATAAATAACACAATACCACAAAACGAAAATTGTAAAAAGCGAAATAATATAATAAACATTCGCGGTGGTGAGCAGAGGTCGAGATGGCTTAGTTCGTCAGAGCGCCTGGAGTATCTATCTGGGAGGCGCAGGTTCGAATCCTGTTCGCGACCGTATTCTTTTTCCATTTAATATTGTAACTTTAGAGTTCGCTAAGCATGCGTTAATGCTTTTTCAAAGACATATCTTGAATTAATGTAATAAACTTAATAGAAAGAAAACAAAGAACATCAAAACATTACATAGCACGTTAAACCTTGGGCCGTGTTGTCAAATGAAGATCTATGACAGTCGCATAGGTTAGTTAGTATCCTAAAAAACTTCCAACAACTTTAAACTAGAATATCGTGTTATCCACATCTTGTTTGAACTGCATCCGGTTAGACTGAAGCCAACCTCAATATAGTCAAGATTTATCTGAAACTCAATATAGTTAAAAATACTAAGCATATTTTTATCTAATTCTCACGAGTAAAGCCGTAAGAAAAGCTAGTTCAAAATAATAATTTCACATAGTACCGAACAAAGGAAAGCTCAAAATTATAACAAACACTTTAATTAAATTCTGAGAAAAGTCAAAACAGTAAAGCACTTTCAAAGAGATTGCGATGCTATGCTAATGGGATAATTACGTTTAATTTAACTGTTAATTAATTGTTCAACATGAATTTTCGCCAACTAATACCTTAGTTTGAAGTTTCGTTGCTAGCTGAAGGCTTCATTTTTGCTTCTATATCAAATTCTTGCAAGGCAAATTTAAGGGATGCCCGGGTGAAGTTTGAGACAATGAAAAGATTTTTGTTAGAATAATAAACGGATGATTTGGGGATTTCTAATAATGCGTGCGAAAGTATTAAATGTTATACTTAGAATAATTTAATCGGCCTCGTTGGTGAAGTGCTTCTACGCGCGACTGCCAAGCACGAGGGTTCGATTCCGAGGCCGAATAAAGTGTTATTTGGATTTCCAGTTAATTAAGATGGCAATAGGCTCACCAACTAGAACATGTGACTTAGTAATAGCATGGGTGAAATGTGGGTGTGCAACTGTGTACACACCTGCCTACCCCATTCAGGGAATACACACGTTATGTTATATTAGAATAATATTATTCATCAGTGAGTCATAGCTTTACAAGCTAGCATCAAGCAAATACTCTTCAAAGGGTCTGTCAGAGATGTACTGTTGCGCTCTCACATATTCACCAATGCTGTTATTAAGTCCCATGTAATAGATTTTCTTCTATCTTTATTTTATGAAAAAATTATATACATTTGGCCACCAACTCGCCTGATGCTATGCGATGGTGTGGCCGAGGATGGAGTACGTAGATCCAGAAGAAATCTATTCACTCCAAGTAGAGTGGATAGATTTGGGGAGAACGATAGTTGGGGAGTCGGTGTGGCCCAGACCCGTCTCCCACAACGGTTGCTCCGGACTACATCCCAAAACACGACTAGGTCACGTCACAGCTTCGTCCGGTGAGCTTATTAATGTCACTTACGGGGACAATTCAAACCCCCGAGTTGAGAATAAGAATTACATAACAGTTAAGCCCAATAATGCTTTGCCAGACAGCCGTGCTTGCGACCGTTTGACCAAAAACCAGACGGGAGACGTCTTCTGACTAAATATCGAACAAATTTGCTCGCCACTTTTGGCGGGAGGTGAGGTAACACACAAGCACAAAAGAACTGGTACTAAAGCGAAAATAGCTCTCGTCATTACATTAACAGTATTAAAATACATAAAAAATCTGAACACAAATAAAAAATTGTGTTACACACCATTAAAATCGTGTACTATCATTGTAACCATACTGGTAAAAGGTACCTTTATATAATTGGCTATCATATACCAGTGGCGAGAGGGGTACGCCCGCTAAAACTACTCCAGTACTAATTCCTTCAAGACCGCAGAATTTTCATCCCACAAATTATTGTTAGGATTGCGTTTTGTTATGCAATAATGCATTTTATATACATACTTAAACTACTACGTGTTAATAGAATTTTATTCAAAATGTAGTAATTCTTCGATTTACTGAAATCCATAGAAATGTATTTTTTACACACACTCACATTCGCATCACTATTAACCGATGCGTGGTATATTCGTCTAAAATCACTCTAAAACAAAAACCGCTAGGAACTACTTTATTTTTCCATCGAACAAGCACTGAAAGCTGTAACATTATCTACTCTATCGTGTACAATGTGAACAATACGTATTGTAAAGCGTCCGATACTAGTACTATTGTACAACCAACAATAAGGTTCTGCACTGAAAATAATTCTATAGACAAGCGCAGACATGCTCAACTTGTTGGATACGCTGTACAATGTAACGTCACTTGTTCTATATTCTGAGGTATTGGAAGATGGCACAGAGTTTTATTTTTTAAATTTTACCCTGTAGCATTTTTACATACAAGTATTTGAATCCTATCAACTTATTTTGTGAGAAATGAATGCCCAACAAAGATGTCGCCACGTCTCACCAAGTCATAAAAAATACACATTATTAGTTGCATATAAATGGACTGTCAGGTAC
This sequence comes from Xylocampa areola, assembly GCA_935421205.1. NCBI lineage: Eukaryota > Metazoa > Arthropoda > Insecta > Lepidoptera > Noctuidae > Xylocampa > Xylocampa areola. The sequence continues at coordinate 7,085,027 of OW285225.1, read as the reverse complement.
CCAAGCTCGGGTTGAATAATAGATATATATACTCGTAGATGGGTGGTGATATATATGGGTAGGCTCAAAAGAAGTAAATTTTAAAATTATGATGTCGGTTACACGTCTCACCAGTATTTTTATTTTTATTTCTTTTTCACGGTCTCGTCCTGTCCCTGACAGTGATAGACCTTAAGGATTTTTCACCACACTCGTCTCTGATAGACACACTTTTGATTTACCATAATCTACTCTCTCTAATAACTTAATTCTCGCCACTACATTGTTTTTCACTCTATAATGTTCCCTTATCACGCTGATTCTCGCTCATTTTTCAAAGATACTCCACACATACTTCTCAGATTTCTCATCTCTACTGCATTGATTCTTCTTTCATGTTTATTTTGCCAAGCCCAAGTGTATAGTGTAGTCATTTTGATATAACTGTCATATTTTAATAACAAAATGAGAAAATAAACTTAGATTTATCTCGTATCAAAGAGAATTAACAAAATATAAGAATCACAATTTCGAGAAATGAGCAAAATCATAAAATATGCTTACGTTGGAACAGCAATTAATTTCTCCCGGAAAAAAGTAGGTCAAGAGCAAAAAGGTAGATACATTTTATTACTGACTTTTTGCTACATTTAACAACGTAGGTATATTGTGTAAACAGAATGATTATTGAATTAATATTCCGAGTTAGTGATAAACGCAATGTAATGAACTGCCTCTTTGGTCTGGTGTTCTAGCGCGACTGCTGAGTCGGTGGTACTGGGTTTGATTCCTGACTCGGGCGAAGTGCTATTCGGTTATTCTGTCAGGAACTTCAGCAACTCGGAGTTGGGAATTGTGCCCGGTAGATGGCAAAACGCTCACTATCTATTACATGAGACTTAATAACAGCATAATCTTTATGTGTTTATTAAATTGTGAAATGTGGATGTACAACTCGATGGCTCCTACGTATATGATTGTATGTTTGTAATGCAAACTTTATAGGACAGAGCTATAAACATGTTTTCTTTAACTAAATCGTCGAATTTCAACATTTTGTTTTAAAATTTACACTATGCATAGATAATACAGATAGTCACAGTATAGTGTTAGAATAAAATACTAATTAGTCATAGATTTTAAGGTATTGCAGTTACGACATTATACTTCGAATATGCATATGGTGAAAAAATTGTAAGTGATACTTACGATAATTTACGCCTCCATAATAGTGCGTATAAATATCGTATATAAAACATACAATACTTTATATTGATCCTGAGGATGAAAAGTTTTGATGTCACTGACACATACCATGTTTTACTTTGTGCAATGTGTATTTATTTAATAGTGTATTGTGAAGATTAGGTTAGCAAAAATATGTTAAAATATGAAATTGGCTTTAATTTTTTCCTCCTTTAACCGTTAAATTAAGATGTAAATAAAATTATAACTTCGTATTATTTATTTAAAGTCGTTTCATTAACAAATCAGTCAAAGAACCATAAAAATTACGTTTTCTTCTGTCAACACAACTTAAATATAAACAATAATAATTCAAGGCAGAAACTGTAAAACAAAAATGTGTCAAAAATTCTTCTCGTTCCATGTAACAGTTTAAAAATAATTATATTCAAACAAAAAAAAAATTCGTCTCAAAAATTCTTTTTGAATACCTAATCTTCTTTAATTACAGGAACATTTAATAAAAAATAAAAAACCTGTTTGTTAAACCGGTTACTACTCATGTGCATTCTTCGGGTTTGCCCGACTAGTTTCGATCTAGAACGGAACCCTTAGTCATGAGCACGTGAGTAGTAACCGGTAACAATAATTAATAATTATGAATATGCCTTACGAAAGTTATTATACAAATCACGTCCATATCATAATATTAATATTAGGTTTTCACAGCCTTTACAAAAGAGATCTAAACTTTCATGAGAAACATAAACCCGTATCTATAAAAATAGTAATAATAAGTACCTAAAAACACAATCATATTTTATAAACTAGTAATTTGTACTCTAAACTGTACTTTTACACAATATATATTATGACCTAGTATCACAACTTTTAATATATAAATAAATTTTTTGTTATTTTTTTTTTTTTTGAGTTTGAAAAAAAAAAAATATATAAAAAAAACTATATTTATAAGACAAATATAGCAACTTTCATAAGGATCAATCGGCTTTTGTAAACGTGTGAACATGTCTTACTCTGAATCAGTCTCATTAGTATTTAGAGAGGATGAAGGTTCTACTCGAAGCCTTGTGTAAAAATCGTGGTGAATTATTGGAATAACACCACTTGTACAAAGACTAATCAAATCATTTTTCTTCGCTTGACATATTGGCAATGAATTATGGTAAAGTAGATCTACAGAAAGGTTTTGTTTTCGGCGCCTGGTATTAATTTTCGTCACAATTGTCATATACTCCTGTTCATTCAAATTATATTTATATAGAAGTTTATTTGGTTGTCCAGCAAGTACTTTTAATTCCTTTATCTTAGTCCACTGAACACTATTACCCTGCAAATTTTTTGTCCAATTTTTACCTTGTAGTGTAGACTTGAAGTCAAGAAAATTTGTATGATCCATCTCAATAACTTTGTATGGTCGTCCATCTGTTTTAGCCCACCGCACTAATGTGAACCATTCAAAAGGAGTATATATTAATTTACTCTTCGAACTTCTCTCTATTAGTGAATGAACACTGTCTCCTTCTTGCTGAGTATGTCCTTTCTCTAAAAAGGTATGTTTGATCGTTATATTATATTTTTCCACCAAAAACATATACGCAGTGAACACAATGCGGTTTCTATTTTGGCCAGTGCAATTATCTGACCAAAATCGGAACTCTACTGCCCCAGTTTGCACACCATTTGCTATAAAATTCGATAAACAACTGGCCACTTCATTTGCTCCTCTTTTTCCTTCTCCTTCATGCCACATGTAACAAGTGGCTAACTTTTTACTAAGATCAAATACAGTGAAATTCATAGTACCCAACTTTCGTTTATAATAAAAGACACTAATTTCTCCAGAAGGTGAGTTTAAAACTTTTTGAAAGTCAAAGGTAGCTGCTATAATCTTACCTTCAGATGATATCGCTGCTTTTTTGTCTGCTGTTTTTAGTTCCCTAGCTATGTTTTTATTTGAAATATGAATATCATAAGCTTCACGTTGTTCATTTGTGGGAGTTATAAGCGTGTATTTATGACATATGTCACATTGGTCCTTTTTTGGTTTAAAGAAACTTAGTTTAAAATTTTCATTTACACATGCTTTGTATTGACGCTTCGTTTCAGCTTTACTAGAATAAATATTGCAATCAAACCATTCGTTATACATAGCGAATAATTTTCGAAAGTTTAAATCACCATCTAAATACAATTTAGACGTGTCTCTTCTTACATAGTGAGCTTCAACAGGTTGCAGACATTTTATGTGATCTATAATACTTTTTTTTACATCATCCGTAATTTTACGAGAGTGGTAATCGTGCTTGCCTCGATTATCACTTCCTAAAGTTCCGGTTGATGAGTCTGTCTTACTTATTGCGGTATAAACAAACTGTTCACTTATCGCAAATGTGGCTAGAAACTGCTTTTTACAGACGTTGACATAGTGACCTTCAGTACAATTTTCAGTAGCAGGTAAAGGTAATTTATATGTGATAGTGTATTTACGTCGAGATTCTACATCAGTATAAACTCTCCTTTTAGGATTTTGACTTACTAAGTTTGATATATAAGTCCATTGTTTTTGATGATCTCCTATCTTCCAAAATGCTTTAAAAATCTTATTTCTCTGATCATTTGAAATTTTTTCATAACATTTCATACGACATTTACAAGGTGCTTTTAAGGTTTTTTTGGGCTTTGGTATACCTTTACGACTTAAGTATGCCTTACCAAGATTTTTTAAAGTTTTTCTTTTTGTGTCTATCCATTCTTGTACATGCCTTCTTCGAATATTGCCTTTATCTTTTCTACTTTTAGTTCTCCTAGAAACAGGAGCATTAGAGTTAACTGAATAACTAGACATTGGCGTATTTGCTTGAGGTGTTGAATAGCCAGAAAAATCGGAAAGCTGAGAAAGCGGTTCATGTATAGTATTAGTACCGATAAAATACGGACAAAAATCGTTAGTGCAATCAACATCCAAGTGGTTAATAGAGCAGCTCGGAGAAGTCGGGTGAGGTGTTTCATTACCTTCAGTTTCATTTACGCCTGATACATCTTCTAGTTGCTGCTTATTTGGTGAAGTTATCTCGAGAAAATCTTCATCTGAAAATTAAAATAAACATAGAAAGAAGAAGAAAGAAAGAAAGAAAAAACATCAACATACAAAACTACCACCCCAATAATGAACAATTAAATTTTCAAACTCATAGCAAAATTCAAAATAACATCATAATAACCATTTTCACAAGTTATCAATGTTAGTGGTGTATATGAAAAATCATCATCGAAAATTTCAGAAAGAGCTGTAATTTCTATTAGGTCGGCCCCATCTGGTAATGGAGAGTCTGTAACAAAAGAATATCTCACATAAGACACCAATATATTTTTAAATCCCACGTATACTATCGTATTGTTAGTTAAGGTAAAAGATTGAGCGACGTAAATTGTGTTAAGTTATAAATACGATACTAAACTCTTTTAATTGAACTAAGTATATAGTCGCATGTATTAGATACGTTATAAAACTTTTATTAATAAACGACGTAAAAAATCGTTTGTGTGACATACGATATAATTTTACATGAAAAAAACAACGTACATAATCGTATGTGTTACTAACGATAGTCTTATGTGACATTATTGTATATTTTTTACAAGCTTTAACAAAAATTATATAAAAACCTACGGGTTTATAAAAAAACATATAAAAACTTACCCAATAATCTTTTTTCGATGTCATTGTTTGAAATGCAATGATCCTCTTCATTTCCGTGTACAGGATCAAAAACATTGTCGTTATTTTGAACCGATCTACAAGCAATATCACAGAGCTTTTGTGCTCGTGAATATTGCCTTGAATAACTTTTAGAATTCGTATTACTCATTTTTAATAAAACGAATCGATAATATTGTAACAAGGTGTACAAAAATCTAGATGAAAACATGCGCACGCTCGACGTATCGACCGGTAAGTGATACATACGATGCGCAGCACGTCACTGCGCCCGCACACTCCTCCCCCGTAGAATGTTGCCAGAGTCAGTACGATTATTCACACTGCATGCAAAAACAACATACGACAGAAAACTGAAATCTAAAATTGATATTATTTATTGATATTTTTTATTTGACTTTCAAATTAACATAGTTCATAGTACTTATCAAGATCAGTTACTTAACACAAAAAAGTAAAAATGGCAATATTGTGGGATACGGTTATTTACGTAGCAGCCATCGAACTGTGTACATCTCTGCCTACTTCTTCGGGTAATACAGGCAGGGAAATCAGCCTAATTGGTCGAGCTTCAAATGATGATCTTTCACAAATGCGGCACATGACTTTTATTTATATAAAAAGATAGATAGAAGATATATATACTTTGGTTAGATAGATACTTAAACACATTATGCAAATACACATTTCATATTATATTCATAGTAATTCAAGATAAATCTTTGAAAAGCATTAACGCATGCTTAGCGAACTCTAAAGTTATTATATTAAATGGAAAAAGAATACGGTCGCGAACAGGATTCGAACCTGCGCCTCCCGGATGAACACTCCAGGCGCTCTGACCACTAAGCCATCTCGACCTCTGGTCACCACCGCGAATTCTTCTTCCATATTTTAACACGTCTTATGACGACGTCATTGCAATCAATTCAGTCCCTATACTGGTGACCGATGGCTTAGTGTTCAGAGCGCCTGGAGTATTCATCCGGGAGGCGCAGGTTCGAATCCTGTTCGCGACCGTATTCTTTTTCCATTTAATATAATAACTTTATATTCATAGTATTCTAACATCTTCCATAATCGATTCGTCGACAACCTCTTTCAAAGAGTAATTGATGAGCAAAATCTACTGGGACACGCTTCACTACCATTTCTAGTACAGTTGCATTCAAAACACGTTACGTGTGAACAAACGTGACTTTTGTCTGAAACCTCAAACTAGTGTGCAGTGTACCAAAACATTTTTTTAATATTTTGAACACATAAATGTACCGTTTTGGTTTGTTGAGAAAAAATCGGTGAACGGTGAAAGACTTGCAGAGTAAAATTTTTGAAAAAATAAAAAATGTTCTGTAAAGTGTGGTAGCTTTAAACTCATTTGCGTTGTGTGTTCCTATTAAATTTAAAATACTAAAACCTCATCCTATTAGACTGAAAGAAACCAGAAACCCAACGTGATAGGTGATCAGGTTCTTAAAAAAGAACTGATCCACTGGATTAGCAGGTCTATGCATGAACAAAACCTTAGTATTGTTATAAATTTATACAAACAAATTTGAGTCGGGAAGAGAAACCTTGTCTGCGGAGTTTATTAGAATGGGTTCTAGGTATCCAATATCAATATTGAACATTATTTAGGTGCGTTCCTCAATTGTGTTGTAGTTCCGAGAATTTTGGATGCCGATTGTTGATGAACCATTTACTAAGGAATTTATGTTCCTAATAATTTGTGTATAATTTTTCTGTTTTACCGTGTATTTATACCAACTGTTTGCATTGTAAACCTATAGAACATTTTTACTATTAACGTATGTTTATTTAAAAAAATGACGGTAGATTTTGTTCAAAAGAGGCATTAATTTGATCAGTTCGTTGATATTGGACATTGAATAATGTGGTGAGTCGTATTGCCAAACACGGTTCAACTTAGTTTTTGTGGGAAACGAGTATTTGAATGTTTTATAAATTTAATAATTGTTTCAGGTACTTTAAGAAGGATTTTCATCTGTAAACGAATCAACGACAAATTCGTAGTACCGGATGCAACGTTAGATAAAGCACCTTAAACTCAGTCTTCATTATCACCGTCATCATCCCCCTGCCCTTATTCCAATCTATTTGGGGTCGACGCAGCATGTAATCTTCTTCCATACTTCTCTATCAGCTGTCATATTGGCAGTAACTCCAATATTCAGTCTTCTTGTCGTGAATTAATAGTTCAACAACTTCTAGCCAAAAGTGCAAAATTACACATAATGGGCAAACAGAACAACAACTTATGAATGAATACCTGTTTATTTGGTCATCTTTTAAGTATTTTTGGTACAAAAATACCTAAAAGACGAAGTTAAGTTCATAAAATTAGGTTAAAAAAATTGTGCGTTATGGTCACAGACTACTAAGAGAACTAAAGGTGCCCATGCGAAGGTAGCTGCCAAAAAATATGTTTTCCTTATATATGAGTAAAAACTTACAAAGAAAAAGCGACATTGCAACGCATACCCAGCACAACAAATAAGGTATACAAAATCAATCAAGAATGAAACCACGGTACTGTCATCAAAAAAGCAAACGAAACCAAAATAAAAAAGCTCGACCAATCGGAATCTCCCTAAATCGTTATTTCATAACCGGAGTGTTTGAAGGCGTCAGCAAAAAAGTTCATTCAGATTTAGCTGACATAAAAATTACAGTTCCGATATGAATGTGGGTTGAACAGTTTTCCTGTAATTATTTTCTGTGTGGGGTTTTATAGAAGAGTTTGAAAGCGAGCTGGGAATTGGGATTGAATATGTTTATATGCAAATATTATTTTTATTTGATTTAAAAATAAAAATGCTTTAGTGGGATGGAGCTTTAAAGACGTGTGTGAAGAAAATATGACTAAGGAGAAGGAATAATCAGGTTAGACTGCACACATAGCAGCGGAAAGGGAAAACGAGGGAACCCCTCTCACCTGCGCAAAATAAGGCGCTCAATGATTTCCGGCCCCCGAAAGCCGTAGCCTGCGAGTGCCGAACTTGGGTAGTTCTTCACCCAACCAGCAAAAGCCCCCAGACAGTAGCGGAGCATGCTTCAGCGTGCGCATCGCTTCTGAGTAGGCTAACTGTGCCCTGCACTAAAGATGGGGCAATCAATACCTCCAACGGACCATGACCAGCTGAGGTTTCGTGAATACCGTTGCGATACCACAATCTCGGTAAAAGTTTGTGGTGTACTGTGGAACAGACTAAAAACCTCACAGTCTATGATGGATTTTCCACACTAAAAAAATAAGAAGTTAGACTATAGATTTTCGGTACCACTGAAGGCTTTGGTCTGAGCGGCAAAGGAAGAATGTGTATGCATTAATCACCACTATTGTTGAATGAAGTCCAAGTTTATTGAATAAGTTGGCAAGAAAAACATTGGAGAGATGGAAGGTTTGGTGTGATTAACTGCAGAAGTGATAAAACTGGGTTGGGTGGCAATCAATGTATTTTTTGTTATATCCTGAAAATTTTACATTGATTATTGGGCAGGGTTGTTAGCAAGAGCTGGGTGAGAAAATTCGAGGCTTGTACTTGGTGGTGTACGATTACAGAGTATAGCTGAGGAATGTTAAAGCTGATAATGATAGTGACTATTATCCGATCAAATTGATTAATGGTGACAACATAAAGAAGACTTCTTAAAAACTGAACTGCCTCATTGATCTAGTGGTACCAAGCGCAACTGCTGAGCAGGAGGTCTCGGGTTCGATTCCCGGGTTGGGCAAAGTGTTATTGAGTTTTTCTGTTAGGAAATTCTCAGTAGCAGCCCGGAGTGTGCAATTGTGCCCGGTTCACCGTTATGTATTATGGATTTTCAGGCAATATCAAGGTTAAGAGCTATTTAGTTAAAAAGAAAAATTAAAATGGACTGTCAATACTCTATATAACAGAATTATGGGAAAAAAGATGTTATTTAATAAATCGTTTCTATATTAAATAAGAAAATTTCACCGTAACCGGTGGAATTTCGAAACTGCTAACCACATAAGCCCTTATTAAACACGTATAAGATTTCATTTATCCAAAAATTGGTCTTCAATAAACACCGATATTAGATAAAAGCCAGACTTGATACACCCTAATCTTTATATCATTTACTGTGATGCAAAAATGATAAAGATTCTCGAAAAATATGTAGGGGTTATTGTTATTCATGTGTTAAGATTCGAAGAGGTTGAAATGCTCCCTACATTAGGGTTGTGCCACTTGATAACTCATAACATGATGGCAAGGCAGGTCAAAATGAATTAAAACGACAGTTCATGTTTTTTAGTACGTGTATTATTATAACCCTCAGATTGTAATATTAATATTGTAACTCCTTCGTAACGGCGGGTACTTATTGTTCTTATCGTGTGGTTGATGAACAATATAGTGTTAAACCACCCGTAAACCTCTGAAATGGCTTTACATACTCTCAGCTGGTTTCCTCACGCCTTGTGCCTTGGATTCGAACTTGCGATCTTTGACTTGCCAGTCCAACAGTAATATCACTAGGCTTTCATATTCTATGGCGGCTACTGAGTGTGCTTCTTCATAACGGTGGGTTTTGGGGTTGGATTTCCGGTTCTGGCAAGGTGTCATAGGTGGGGTTATGTCTTGGGAAATTATTTTGGGTTTGGAATTTCCCAGTAGATGGCAATAGACTTACGATTTATTAAATGGGGCTTATTTATTTATAAAAGGTACTCCAACGACTTTACCACTACTTAACTAACAGTATAAAACTTTGACAATAGTTTAGGATTTTAGTGAATTTGCCACTTACAGAAGTACACAGCTCTTACATGAAAAAGCTTAAAGCTAATTATATATTACAAGTGAATCAATAAGACTTATTAACAGCATTGGTGAAATATGGACTTAAATCCCTTTGAGGAGTATCAGATTCTAAAGATTTGGTACTATTTTATGCCACTCGTAATAATAACCAGAGTTTAGGAGTAGAATGAATCAGGCGTAGTGTCACTCATTATTCCTACCTACCTACCTACGAGTATATGAGAATTTACTATACACTAACGGTTTTTTACTTAGGTTTTTTTAAATTTCTTTTAATCATTCTCGTGTGAACATTAGTATCAACAAACACTACTACACAAAAACACAAAAAAAACAATTAAACACAATAAATATTATTTACTCAAGCCCATACATTCATAAACAGCCAACTGCTTCACAACAAGGCTCGGAAACAAACATTCGAATAATCGAGAAGTGGAATCGATTAGAACAATCGTTGTCTCAGCGAATCGGCGTTAACTCGTTATTTACGACTGGCAGTCGCGCGCCTCGCTCTATAATTCAGCACCGCTAGGATATTCGATTATCGGGAGATATGTTCCGAATAGTTTTGTATCGATTTATTAGCATAATGGTGTCTGGGGGTTTATTCATGTGTATTGTTTTTACGAGCCAAAAAATACTATAAAACTTCCAAGCCTGAATAAAAATGAATAGTTTATATCTAAGCCATATTGATCTAATGCCTTCATCTTGTTTAGTTTTAGTAACAAAAAAGATCTATAGGACTTATCTAAGGGTAACGCTACATTTTACAAGAATATTCTATTTCAAATCAGGAGGGGCTCGTGGCTAAGTAACAGCCGCACAGATCGATTGATCGAGGTTAAGCTGTTCTTGCCTCGGAGAACGTGAGACCCCTCCGTGAATAAGTGAGTCCCTCGGAGAATACGTTAAGCCGTCAGTCCCGGTTGTCAAATTAAGATCTATGACGGTTACGGGTAGTCAGAGACCTGAAAGTCCGACAACCAGTCTTACCACGAGATACCGTGTTACCCAGTAACTGGGTTGTGGAGGTCAGATAGGCAGTCGCTCCATGGAGATCTCAGGTATTAAGCTGCATGTGGTTTGACTGGAAGCCGACCCCAATGTTATTGGGAAAAGGCTAGGCAGACTATTTACATTTTACGGATTACTGTAGGTGTTCAAACTACAGTAGGCATTTAAATTGGCTTATTCGGTACTATTAACCTATTGAGAAATACATTACGACTCTAGCCGACATTACAATAAAACTTCTATTGTGTCTCGTCATGTGTTAATTAGCAACAGCCGTTCCGAGGCCCGGAGATGCTTAGATTATAATTCTCTGAGCCGTCATCCATCTAGAGACTGACCGCGCGTTGCTTAATTTCAGCGATTATTCACATAACACAGTTTGCAATACGCCTCTGCAACGGGCTATGGGCACTTCTGCAATGGACTATAGGTGCTTCTGCAATTAACTATGAGCACCTCTGCGGTTATGAGCGCATCTGCAACTACTGTAATCATTGGTAGACGATTAAAATGATATAATAATTAATCTGATTTGATGATTATGGTACGATAAAATAATCTACTACCTTAACTTCTCACATGTATAGATCTAGAATTATAACAAGTAATACCCACTTTTAACCCCCGGATAAGAATATACTTTATTTTTGCACAACCCCTAGAATACACCCACGGCTTTACAACATACAATGCGCGGCGTAAATCTGATGCAAATTGCATTTGCAATACGACAAATATGTCGTCTGCATGAATCGATAACGAATAATATACAAACATGCAGACTCTAGCACACACTCATGCGTGTTATTGTCGATGTGCGAAATGCTGAAGTACGTATGAAATACTTTTTTGTAAACATCTTTTACTTTGGCTATGTGGTTAGCCAGTAACTGGGTTGCAGAGCTCAGTGGGCTTACTCCTGAAAATAATTCCGCTCGATTGATATTGGAAATATGTCAGTTCGTACTTTTAAATGCCAAAATGTCTAAAAAATTATTATAGATTCGGGATAATATGAAGACAACATGCTTTAAAATTGAGGCAATTGTAAATTTATTTTAAAATTACGCTTTGTTTTAAGGCGTCAATTTAATATTGGAATTGGAATTAGTTCCAAGAGTAACCCCAAAGATAGGCAGTCACTCTATGTTGAATACTGGTATTAAATTGGCACCTAGTTATACTGTCATTCGCCACCATCATAGTTGGAAAAGCTAGGCTGATATATAAGTTATATATAATTACTTACATTGGTAGAATTGAACACCGTATTTTTTATTTCGTGGCATAAATTAATATCACTTGCATAAAACGGTAAAAGAAAACATTATACGGAAACCAGCATACTTGAGATAATTATGTTTTGGTGGTGTGAAGATCTGATGCTAGATTTTACATTAATGAACTTGCTCGTTAAAGTACAAAATTGTACTTTAAACAATATATTTATATTATTTCTGCTAATTAGCGAGTCGACATAATACTATAAGAAGAAGGTTAAAGAAGATACTAGAATGTTTAATAATATAACTTATCTGCACCATACTACAGTATTTTTAATTTTTGAGTAAAACATTTTCACCTACCAGTATGGTAACTCTTGAAAATAAATTCGTTCAATTGATATTGGAAATGTGGTACACTTTAATGCCAAATGGATTTAAAAACAAAGAAACGGAGTATTACGTGAAGATACTCCAAAATTAACTCTTACTCCATAATATATTGGTAAATTTATTTTAACATTACACATTGTTTTTATGCGTTGATTTGACACTGGAGTTAAAATTAATTTCAAGAGTAACCCTACGAAGTATTGATATAAACTTGCATTTATGTACTTGTATTATAGTATTCCATTCCTTATAGTATTCCACGTTACTTATTGACAGTTCGAGCGTGTGAGTGTGCGAGTTATGTCCATATCTGTCATGTAAATATATATTTTAGTTACCTTTGTTTGGAAAGGCCTGACATGAAAACGCACTACCGAATCGAATTGAAAGATATCAGTTTTTCGATACAACTTTTTGATTTATTTACTGTACAACCTATCATATGTATATATACTCATGTGGTTAAGGTAGAATCCATATACAAATATATTAATCAAATAAATAACAAAAATTAGAAATATGCTATACCTCCCTGAATAAATAACCACATCCATAGAAAATCCAAGAAAATTTTAAATAAATCTAAATACAGATAGGTAACTAATTGGCCTTAAAACATTTTTTATGTTTCCTGCAATGGTATGCAGAGGCAATTTGCGTCTGTATTGCACTTTCTATTTTTATTTCCCTACGTAATGCACCACTGGGAAATAAGGTGGAAAACATAAAAAGTTTTTATGCGCCATCTTGTCAATTGTTTGATGTGAGTGCTTTAGCTCGTTTCAAAACAAAATTTGATTGGTTTCGGCGATTTTCCGTTGCAATATAGTAGAAGCACTTACACACAAGTCTTTTAAAGATATTATCGCATGCGTGACACAGAAGCTAATGGATGGCTAGAACAACTAACTCGAAAACTAGTTTGGCAAAGAAGACTCAAACGAAACAAAAAGAGGAAAATCTGTACTTCTACTGACAAAATGACAGCTGAACATTGAGTTTTTCTATTAGATTTCTTTTTTGGCAGCCCCTAGTTTCGAATTGTGCCCGGTAGATGGCAATAGGCTTACTACCTATTATTACATGGGTCTTAATAACAGCATTGGTGATATTTGGGTGTAGGTACAACTATGTGCACCTCTGCCTACAACACAGGCGTGATGCTATGTTATGTACCAATGTGACTTTTCAATGCCATACGTACTTTCTTAGTTATTCTAAGACATCGCAGACATACGGCGAAGGAATACATCTTGAAGAAATCTGGATTCCCTTCCGCTCAGCCACGTACAAATACATACTTCATAATAATACAAATCAATTGTGTCTGCTAATTAGTGAGCCAACGGTTTAATGCGCTTTAATCAACAAAATGGGCAACCCATAGCGAGCTATGAGTATGTTAATAATATATAATAGAAATGGCGAGTACAAAGGCCAGCTTATTTCTAACGGAAATCTCTTCCAGCAGACCTGCGAGAGGACAGATTGAAGTATAAGTGATGTGGACAGTCTGTAGACGAATAGATACTTAGATGTTAATACATACATAAGAATAAACAAGTAGATAAACATACATAAAAAACACAAAAACAACTACATAAACATACATACTATACATACATACATGCATACCAGAATGACTACATCGATGAGAGGTAATCTTCCTTCACTCGTATCTTAAACGTTGAGATAGTTTTACCATCTCTGATGTCAGGTGGAAGCGAGTTCCACAACCTAACCGCATGAACAGACAGGGAGTAACAGTATATAGTAGTTAAGTGCTGATTTTATATTATGTTAATGATAATCAAATCGGTTCTCTCTATTATAGTTACAAAATACCACATAATTCTAGTCTAGACTATCTAGTGATAATTAATAATTCAGAGGCTCGGCCCATAGTCTCGTACTCTAACATACTAGTCATATGTACATTACATATTCATCATTTAGCATTTGTGTCGAGCTCTGATTGTGATACTAATATTGTTGATGTCTCTGTGTGTGTCTGGCTGTGTGGAAATAGTATTGAAACAGACCATCATCATCCTCCTGCCCTTATCCCAATCTATTTGGAGTCGGCGCAGCATGAATTCTTATTCCACTTTATAATTGTATGCTGCTACATTTGGCAATGTTTAATGACGGGCCGCCTGCCTGACGTCAACCCTCATTGGGAATGCTGTTGTTGGTAGTGCAGTATACGATGTCGATGTTACACCAAATGCGCCAGGTTCTGATGTTATCCTACTATCACACTCAGATAACCGGCCAATAGCAATAACTAATACAGACAGACAATACATTTTTCTTCTAATAAATATAATCTCATTCCAACCTCGTTGGTTTATAGATATTGTTGTCATATTTATGCAGTTTACAAAATTGGTCTAGTACCTACACACAAATGTAGCTACTGAAGTAAGTTGAGTGAGACCTGAGTTCGATTCCCGGGTCAGGCAATTGTAATTTTTAACAACTATACAAAACTCACGCATACGTATTTAACGTACTTTTCTTCCCACAAAATTTATAACTTTAACTTGCTGTAAGTTTATTGTAAGGGATTTCTTTGGTAGAGTTGTTCAGTTTCATTGGTAGCATCCATAATCCATATTAAATTTATCTCCGTAGTGATTTTAAACTCTGGTTTAAAAGCCTTTTTAACTAATGGTAGGCTTAGATTAAATAAGAAGGCTACATCATCTTCAAGTTATTTTGCCATTTTAAGGAACATGAATCATTAAATCTAAGGCATGGATTTACATACTTTCATTTTATTTTATTCAAGCCTTAATTATTTTATTAAGCCCACGTATCACAATACTAAAGTGGTTTTATTATAGTACACAATCCATTTGGATCATTACCAAGGTTTGAGCTACGTTTAATGTTTTCACAATTATATTAACTATAGAACCGATTAATGGATTTCTGCCAAAACCAAGCCATATCCATAGAAGTTAGGCAATTAGCCTTCTGATTTATTACCAGCGAGCAATATCAAACACTTGAGGCACCATAATAACGTTTTTTTTAATATGCGCACATTTGAACCTTGATTTGACCTACGTGAGTATAAATGCGATACGATGCGATGTGAAAATTTAATTGCAGTCAAAGGAAATCTTAGGGATGCCAAATAAAGTGACAAAACTATTTAACTTAACTGACAGTAGATAGAATAGTATAATAATACTGTACTGGTTTTTGACTCTTTATTACAGTTTACTGTTGATCAAAAATATATTATGCGAAATACTATTTGTTTTGAAGTTGGGCGAAAAATATAAATTAAACTCATAAAAAGAAAATAACTACTATTTATTTTCTGATAAGCTTTAATTCTTGTATACATAATGGCAGCTTTAGGTAGTCGGCCGGCCTACTTAATATATAAATCCAGCAGCGAAAACTACAGATTTGTGAGTTAATATAAAGTGACTATGCCAATCTTCTATGAGTGTCATCAACAATCCATGAAACGAAAAACTAAATGTATAAAATTTTAACGTCCTGTTAAGTGAAATACGAAACTAGCTCGAAATTGATCAAATATTGATCAAGGATTAATTGTATCGTATAGCTTCGCATATTATCGTTATAACCGCCCACATAGGACGTCAGGATATTCTTTAAGATCGGGGTATAGGACGATCAGGGTATCATATTTTACCCAGTTTCTCATACGAAGCTAATGAAAGCGTTTGCAGTGCGCGGTGATTTTTCATCGTCCACGTCAATAGATACCTTTGAGGTGCATGTTACACCGAAACTTTTTTTAGAAAACTTAATTCCAAATAGTTTACTAAACCCTATATTTGTGTACATAAAGATTATATTTTAAAAGTTAAGTAGTCGCGGTCGCTTTCTTAGCAGATCACTTGCAGTAGCTATCCAAGAGGTATAGGTTCAAACCCTGCTCGCAATTATATTTTTCTAGTGACATAACTTTAATTTAAGGCACACGTTTTTGCATGTTAGACATCGGTGGTAAAAAATATTGTCTCGATATTCTCCAGAATGACACGTAAATGATATCCACGTTTCCCTACTGCCTGTTGCATCGCTTCTAAGAATCCAAAGATTAGTAAACTTCTTGTAAAGTATTACTCGTGTGTTGAGAACTTAACAATGTTGGCAGCTATTGCAAAAATGTGTAAAGTTAGCGGAATTACAATACTTAACTTGATGATTAAATTCTTTACTGAGTTTTAATTGGGTTAGCTGTTGTTTGTAAACTTTACTTTTTTAGGTGGGGTAAAAATTTGAATTTTACGTATAAGATTCTGGTTAAATAGAACTTTCTATGAAACCTCAGGGCTCTAGCATGCAGGGGCGGGCGATCTCATGCTTTCCGCTGTAATTAGTTATATGGTTGGGAGCGATAGCGCTTAGGGAGCCGTCGCCAGCTTTTGCGAGGAGGTGATGCTCGCAAAAGAGGTGGCAAAAAGAGAAAGAGAGGCGGATCCCTCTCATCCTGCCGCAGAAGGCACGCCAGATGCCAAAGGCTCTTAATTATCTCCGGCCACCGTGTCCGTCCAGCCGTAATCTGCGGGTGGTGGACTTGGGTAGTTTGTCGCCCGACCTGCAACAAGTGCACAACGAATGCGCGCCTTGTTTGGGGGCGCACACCTCTAGTGGGTATTTGAGTAGACTAACTGTGGTTGGTCTGCACTGATGGCGGGATTATAGCCTACTGGTTTAAAAAAGGAGTGTCAGCATGTACATTTTTCGAGAAAGTTATTCAAGTTTAAAAAAATATTGGTCTTGTAAATCAAAGTTAAGTTATTTACTTTAAAAACTTCAAAGAAAAAGAATCTCTTTATCAATAACTCCAAAATTATTATTTTTAAGAGTCAATGCAAATTCAAACTCGCACATTTATTCATTGTGTCGAGTATCACGTTTTTTGTTAACATAAACATTGTTACTAGGCGGGCCGGAAGGGCGTAATGTGCGGTTATAGAACTTACTTATTCTATCCATAACACATTCCAATCGAAGCAAAAGATAGAGACCAGAAAGATATGAAAACATATTATTGGAGTAATTTTCTGTAGTATGCCACAAATTAAATCTAACGCTTTAAAAATTCAGTCTAATCACTTTCGACATTACATAACGGTGTGAGTGAAGGACAATTTGTTACCTTAATATCTCAAGCATTTTTGCTCAAGTCATCGCTTAAAATGATGATGTAAATAGGATAAAAATGTTGAACGACTCGGAAAAAGTGCTTCGAAAATATCTAAATCAACATAAGATTGATGGAAGTGATTTAAGTCTTTAATGAAATAAGGTTTAGTTTAAGCTAGCCCTTTTTTACCCTCATATCGCAAAAGGTGACTAAAAAATTTCGACAAATCCAGGAAAAATAAATCAACATCCAGATGCTAGTAAAGTACAGTTTTTTTTTGTACATTTTTACCGTTCACTGTATTGGTCTTCAGTGTCGGTTAGTGGAGTGTAATATTAGAACCTGGCGTATAGATAACATTAGGTATGGCATAGTTAGATAGAAAGAGACCGTGTCGGTAGCGGTTACCACCAACAACAGCATTCCCAAAGAGGGTTGACGTCAGGCAGGCGGCCGGTCATAATACATAGCCAAAACTTTAGCAGCATGCCAGATATAGGTATGTTGCGCCGACCCCAAATAAATTGGGATAAGGGCAGGGGGATGATGATGACTGTATTGGTCTTTAATGTAATGTGATGTGTAATGTACATCATGACTGCCTCGTTGGTCTAGTGGTCTCAAGCAACTGCTGAGCTGAGAGGTCATAGGTTCGTTTCTTAGGTCAGGTAAAGTGTTATTGGGTTTTTCTGTTAAGAAATTCTCAGTAGCGGCCTAGTTTGGAATTGTGCCCGAAAGACGCCAATAGGCTCACCACCTATTACATAACACTCAATATCAGCGTTGGGGAAATATAGGAGTACAATAATTGTGTACACCGCTGCCTAACCCTTCGGGAAGAAGTGCGTGATGTTATGTTATATACCTAACCTTTCTTCATGCTACTAAATAAAACTCTAATAATTTTATAAATGCATATTCACATTTACAACGTCAAAACATAAAACAACAAAATTGCAATTTTAGGAATCCCATTTCGATTTCTTCTTTTCGAAAGACTGTTGACCGTCCTTATCGACAACCTCATAGTATCCCAAAGATTCGCATTTCCGTCTCATATATGCTAAATTCCCGAGAGCTAATCCAAAACAGGCGAGTCCTATGGCTATAATGGTTATATTGGGTTTCATATACAACTCAAAATTGGCAGCTTTAAATGCTGCTGTTGTTTTGAGAGACCGAAGTCCATCTCCTGGCGTTTCGTTTGACATGCCTCGGTTTTTCTTCCTTGAAATATTTCAAAAACTTTAGCTATTTTGAAACTATGACCAGCAGTGTGAAGGTGGCTGACGCCTATAACTTCATCAATGCACGTGAAATTTCGCTTTTAACACACAATTTGACGTGCAGAACAAGGCAAAATTTTAAAGTGATTTTATTACAGTTTGCAACGTGCTAATCTGACTGACGTTAATTTGGCAGCTGGATAAATATGGTTTCAAAGACAATACAGGTCATATAAACAAAAAGGTTTTATGTCTTCAGAAATATACGAATCAGTTTGCTATACTGGATTCTAGCAGTCAAAACGCCTACTATTTTTTATTTTTTTCCTATAGATTTAAAAAAAAAAAAAGATATTATATATATATAGATATTATAGAAAAAGAGGTAAAGTAATTAGTATTATTAATATTGTTATTAGTATTTATTAATAAGTATTAAAGATTATGGATATGATAAACACTTTGAATAGAACATCAAACTGTTTTACTGTCAGGGCCACATTATTAAATATATAAATACTATTTACTAATCTTTGTGGTTTATCTTTCCGGTTAGTGGAGTGTGAACCAGGCGCATAGATACCATTTGGTGTCACATAGCTACATAGAAGGTTTTTTTTTTTTTTTTTCTCGCAGGTCAACCTAGGAGTTTGTCGACTGCTTAACCGGACTTTCCTGTGGATGCCCTAATAATAAACTATTAATAAGGCCTCCAGCCAGGGGCATACGAACTAAATTAAATCTAAAGCGACAACGCTAAGGGCACCCCCTGCGGGGTACGAGCCTCGGTTTAGGGCGTCGCTTGAGGGAGGACAGCAAGAGACTGGCTGGATCGAACAGGAATCATAATTATTATTATGAGGGGAATTTAAAGCTACAGGCTCAGCGGCTACGCGGGCTGGCACGAGCAAGGGTCGGGGAGGTGATGCATTAGGTGCATTACGGGGACGTCGCGACGGGCCTCGGCGGCGAGGCCGAAATGACGGCGGTCTGTGTCTGTGTACTGTGCTGGTGGCCCTACTGCTCTCTTGGAGCAGGGTTATAGCGTCGTCGGGGTATAAGAGTGAATGCCTAGGACGGCGAATTCTACTTATCTGGGAGGGGGTGTATCGGGCGGCAGCCGCGATGAGAGGGTTGGGGTGCTTTTCAGCGGACTCGAAATAACGCTTGCAACCGCGTTTCATGAACTGACGGATAGTGGGAATCTTAAGGTCGAGATGGAGGTTCTCGTTTCTGACATAGAGGGGGGCTCCCGTGGCCTGACGTAAGGCACGGTTCTGGAGGGTCTGCATCTTGTGGAGGCGGTGAGATTTCGCGTGTGGGAACACTACGCAGGCGTAGGTCATGATGGGGCGTATGCACGTGGTGTAAATGCGCAGTTTGCCCTTAAGGGACAGTCTGCTGCGTGCGTTCATAATATAGTGAAGCCTACCCAGAGCGAAGGCGGCGCGCGAGCGCACCATCCTTATGTGCTCACCGAAGGTCAGGTGTCTGTCTAGGATGACTCCTAGGTACTTGGCTCGCTCCTCCCAAGGGATCGGCTTGCCGAACATGGTTATCGGTTTGGGGTCGGGGGGTCTGATCCTACGCCGTTTCGCGAAGAGTACGGCTTGACTCTTATCGGGATTAACTTCTATTCTCCATTTCCTGCCTAGTATGTTGGCGGAAGTTTGAGAGTGCTGGCTATACGGTCGCGCACGATACCGGAATAGAAGATGGCAGTGTCGTCTGCGAAGAGAGCTAACTTGGCCTGTCTATTTTTCGGGATGTCGCTAGTGAAGAGCGTGAATAAGAGCGGCGAGAGCACGGAGCCCTGGGGGACACCGGCGCGGATAGAGTGGGGAGCGGATAGTGCGCCCTCGATGCGATAGCGGAAAGTGCGATTCGACAGAAAGTCCCACGAGAGAGTGCGAAAGATGAGCACGAGACGGTCGGGCACGCCGAGTTGGTACAGCTTGTATAATAAGCCGTTGTGCTAGACTTTGTCGAAAGCCTTCGCTATGTCGAAAAAGAGCGCGCCTGTCATCGTGCCGCGCTGAAAACCGGCGCTTATGTGCTCGACGATGCGGTGGACCTGTTGTACGCACGAGTGTTGGGTACGAAAACCGAACTGTTCATCGGGGATGAGGCTCTTCGCATCGGCAAAGTCCTTGAGTCGCTTATAAATAAGCTTCTCGTAGATTTTACAGAGTACGTTGAGGAGGCTGATCGGTCGGTAGCTGGTGGGTTCGTTCGCGGGTTTTCCCGGCTTAGGGATACCTATGACCGTGGCTTCTTTCCACGACTGAGGGAAGACGTTGTGACTCATGGCGCCATTGAAGATGGCGGTCATGAGTATCATGAAAGGGGCGGGGAGAAGTTTCATAACTTTGTTCGTGATGCCGTCTATGCCGGGGGCTTTGCGGGGTTTGAGATTTTTAATGACCTCTTGCACCTCGTCGGGAGTGACGGGGGGCAGGGGGTCGTCGGGGTTTTCGAACGGCGGGAGTGAGGCTCTGCGTTCTACTTCGGCGTCGACCTTGAGGAGGTGCGCTCGGTTAACCTTATCCCAGTGCGCGTTACGCTGCTCATCGATGCGTTTCTTTACAGCACGCTGTAAATAGCGCATATAGCTCATATGCGCTATTTACAGCGTGCTGTAAAGAAACGTTGTTCGCGTCACAGGGAAACGCGCTGTAGGCACGTACGGATGCGTTCTTTTCCGTTACCAATTCGCGTACGTCCGCTGGTAATTTCCAGTGATGGTTGTCCATCAATGGAACTTCCCGTGAACAACTGTTCAAAACGGATTGTACGTGACCGGTGAACGAATCGATCGCATTCGTAGTGTCAGTGACCGAGGCGATGATGTCGGGAATAGAGTCTAACTGCGGGGAGCTGGTCGATTGTAGGCTTTCGCTTACTTTCTTCCAGTCCGTGATCGTTTGGGTAGGAGGGGGTCGGGAAGGATCAGAGAGCCCCGAGCGAGGTGCTAGTGCCATAATCACAGGACGATGGTCGGAGTTGAGCTCGTGTAACGTCTCTATAGACTGTAAACGGAGGTTTACGTTCTTTAGAAGCGCCACATCGAGTATATCGGGAACGTGCGCGGTAATGTGAGGATAGTGGGTGGGATGCATTGGAGCAATAATGTCGAAGTTGAGAGTGGCACATAGGCCGAACAGTTGCCTGCCTCTCGTGGTCGTCGTATTACTGTTCCAAGCGGGATGTTTGGCATTGAGATCGCCCGCTATGATAACGGAGTCACTCAAGCCGAGGTAAGGTAAGGTCTTGGGATAGGATTTCGCGTTTTTCCCCCCCATCGCCGGCGGCGGGAGGGATGTAGGAAGAGACGATAGTGATGGGTTGGTGACCGGTCATGGCTAGCCGATATATCGATACCTCGAAAAGTGAGAGAGGAGGTGGGTCTAACGGGATGCAGTGGAGCGATTTCCGGTAGTAAATAAGGGTGCCGCCCATTTGACATCTAGTTCTATCGTTCCTAACTATACGTTAGTTGGCGATATTCGGGTCCCGACGGTGAGGTTTGAGAAACGTTTCCTGTACGAGGAGAACGTCTAATTTATGGTCGCGGAGGAAGGTAGCTATTTCGTCGCGTTGTTTTAAGATACCGTTGGCATTAAAAACGCCTAATTTTAGGGATCGCGGTTTGGTTCTACTAGGATTCTTATTATTATCCATTAAAAAAATTAAAATAGTTATTTGTTATGGGCGAGATTGCGCAGGGCTTGCGTAATCTGGGGGAAGGCGTTGTATACCATGAGCAGTTTGATAGGATCGCCTTTGCAGGCGATGATATCTCTGGCCATGGCGCGAGCGTTGTCAGAGGCGAATACGCTGAATGTACTGAGGATGACGTTCGCGGGGTCAAACGCGAGGTCATCGTTTACGACCGGTAGAGAGACGGCGGCCTAAGCCGGTAAGGAGGCGTTAGTCGGAGGTGTTAGAGAGGGGGGCGCAGCTACGGGCGAGGCCATTAGGGCTGCGATCATGGGAGTAGCGTTTGATTTTAGACCTGGGAAAGCTCGTTGCTGTTGGTGGTTGTTGAGGGGAGCCCACGGACTAGGTCTCTGAGGGCTGAGGCGGGTGGGGAGTTGGGAAGAGGGGATCGCCACCGAAGGGCTTTCCCTTTGTTGACGGGCATTCGCCCGCTTGATAAGCTTGGGAGAGGAAGATTTCGGTGCCTTAGGGCAGCCGCGATAGTTTGCTGGGTGACCGGCTTCGCCGCAGAGCACACAACTAGGAGGGTCAGTGCAGAGTGCGCGATCTTTGGGACGGGGACAGTCAACAGTGCCGTGGCCACCTAGACACTTAACGCATCTAGTTGTGGCGAAACAGTTGGTTTGCGCGTGACCGTATAATTGGCAACGGTGGCATTGCCCTATAACGCCTGTTTTATAAGGCTTCTCTATTAAAATGCCGGAAAGGCTGCAGATCGCTTTGACCTGGAAAATCGGGTGGTGTCCGGTAGTCGCGGGGGAGGGGGAGGGGGCGGAGGGCGCTACGGGTTTCTTGGCTTTACTAGCCGGGGCGGAAGTTTTTCCCTTCTTCCTCTTTCCTCCTTTGCCGACTTGAATGTAGTCGTCTTCGGAGGAGGAGGATGAGGGAGAGGACGAGCTAGTCTCGGAGTCGGATGCAGAGGCGTCCGAGAGACAGGGGGAGGGATTCACGCACACGTCCATCTCTTCCGAGATAGTGACGGCGGTTGAAGGAGGCGCAATGGCCGAAGTAGAGAGAGCTTCTACGAACGGATCGACGGTGGGCATAGATAAAAGGCTTGGGATACCTTTTTCAGCGGGCGGCGGAGAGCGAGGGCTATCTACGCATTTTAATGCGGGGTTGGCATGCTGTAAGTCAGCGATTTGGGTACCATACCGACGTTGAATGTCGGGGTCCTTGAGAAGGATGTTAATGAACGCGAGGAGTGCGTCCATATTAGAGGGAATGAATTTTTTACTATCTATAATACTAATAATAATCGCCTAACAGGCCTAACTCCCCGGGAGGATAGCCCGGGGATGCGTAACCCTCCCCGCCGGGTATAGGCAGGGAGGTGAGTAACCTAATGGTGAGCCCTAAGCTTGATTTTTACCCGTCGCCAGTCTTAATGTGCGTACGGGGCCCTGAACCAGTCTAGTGCGAAGGGTGTAGACACACCCGACCGACACTAGGTGTGTTGCTGTAAGGGAAAACATAGCTTGAGTCGACTAGGAGATCCCCCAAGGCCGGTTGTTCTAGCTCCCGTCCGATTTGTAGCTTAACCCTGAAGGGGCTTCAGCTGGGTGTATCGGGTCCACACCCTCTCGGTTTCGTTGACACCGTGAGGTTTCCACCGAGAACCACGAAACTGTGGATTTTCCCAGAAGGGGAATTTAAACAACACACGTTTTTGACTGTACTTTGAAAAAGACAGATATCAGCCGCCGCCTCGAAAAAGTCAACTTTTGATTAATAGTGGCGTAGCTAGCAGGTAGCTACGGAGAATGCTACGGCAGAGCGTAGCGACAACGATCACTGACACAACACAGTCGAGTTACGCGGAGTAACACGTCCGTGCGCGGCGAGCGTTGATGCGAGAATGTACATAGAAGGATACCGTATCGGTTGCGGTTAACACGTACAACAGCATTCCCAATAAGGGTTGACGTCATGCAGGCGGTCATAAAACATTGTAAAACTTTAGCAACATGCAATTTCAAAAACAATTAGAAAGTGGAAGAAGAATACATTCTGCGCCGACCCCAAAAGAGCAGGGGGATGATGATATGTACTAATCTTTCATTTAACTTCATTCCTCTTACCCAACTACAGCGGAGGCCTAAAGGAGGGTAATGTAAAGGAACGCTATGGACACTTCATTATAATAAAACACACATTCAAAACATTTATCTCCCATAGTTGATAATATAAATTACATTTTGAAAATTAGTTTTGTTTCTAATAAATAAGTTTATTATAACGTCTCTGTATGATAATATGAACATACATCACTCGGTTAAATTTTAAGCAAAGCCCGAGAGACGTACAGACTCTTCATCATCACTATGTTACTGTGACGCGGATCTACGAATGCTTAGACTAATATTTTATAGTTCATGGAAATGTGGAAATGGCTTCATAATCTGTTGACTCGCAACCATATACAATAGAAATATTATTGTTATCAAGTACAATTTTATAATTTCATGAGTATACAATATATCTATTCTATTCTATTCTATACAGATTAATTTCTCAAATGCTTAGATTCATACAAAAAAAATTTTGATTAACATAATTTGGATAAAATAATTGGTCCTTTCCGACGCATAAGACCAAAAGATTTTGGTCTTAAAACTGTGATCGTTTGAGTTCCCAAACAATCACAGTTCCAAGACCTAAAAGTCATTCGACTACATCTTCATCAACAAGAAAAATTATTGGACTGAGAGTATCACAGGCAGCACCCACAATATCAGTTAACAGAAGGTTTTTAACAAAAAGAAATGTATGAGAAACTTTAGTTCTAATCTCAGATGCAAATATGTATTTTTATGTATCGCTTATTTCTTTCTCCTGTTTGATACGACAAAAAAACAGTAGTAGACCAGACAGTTTAAATTATATCCAAAGACACATGGAGTTTATTTTTAGTCGCTAATGTAAGTGGCTTTCAAATTCGAAAAATATGAAAAGTTTGTCCCTAAAGTAAAACTAAGAACTAAAGAAAGCGAACTGTAAAATACTTCATTACATTTCAGAATAAATAAACTCAAATACAATAGCAAATTCGTAGCTCAGTGGTCCCGACGTTTGACAAATGACCTTTAGAAATAGGATAAGGACAGCAGTTGACCTTTGTGCCTTGGGGACACAGCCCAAGTCTAGTCCAATGAAATATTCAGTAGAATTGTATCACATGAATACAACTGTTTTTGCCAAACAATATCAGTTATTAAATGGGCTCCATAATCGTAATATCTTTATGGATAACTTTTTTTTTAGGAATGTTATTTTGTGACGGATTTTATTTTATAGATTTTAGAGTTAGAATAGCAATGACTTGTAGAGTGGATGGCGTGCGTTCTTTATTACATTTGGTTTAATACTTTTTATATTTGGTTTAATATTTTCGTGATTACAGCCTAAATAATGTGCACAAAAAACGCACAAAGTCTTTGTACGCTAAATGTTTACCCAATAAGTAAAAAATCATATTACTGTGCCCCCTAGTAAAATGGGAGTACAGAGGCTGAGATTGTATGAAACTACATATGAGCGATGAAGAAGTAAAAAAAGAGTCTCATGCATGGATGCAGATGGAACCGTCTTGAAGTTACCATGAAGAAGTGTTCTAAGAAATTTTGTCTTTGCTTTGAGAGAGAAATAAATACATACATTAACTCAAGCCTTTCTCCCATGGGGCTAGGCAGTAACTACAGAACGCCACCTGCTACGATCCTTACATATGCCTTTTGCTTCGTGCACGTTCATACATCTTATCATACATGCGCGGTGGTTGACAGTACTACGCACCTTACCTTTTTGGAGGATATCACTAATAAGGTCAGTGTATATCCTTCTAGGGCATCCCCTTCCGGCATTTCCACTTATACCTGCCTTTTAGATGCCTTTTGTTAACCGTCTTTCATTCATTCTCTCAATATGACCAAACCATCTAAGCATACTCTTTTCAATTTTCGTCACTACGTCTTCTTTTATACCGCAACGTTGTCTTATCACATCATTCCTCAATTATAATTCATAGTTACACCACACGTACTTCGCAAGGAACACATTCAATCATTTAGAGAATTAAATAACTACTGCGTTCAAAAAAAATATTAAAATTCTCTTTTGTAGGAGGGCAATTGAACTAACATATACAATAATAAATTGCCCTCGGGCTAAACAATGACGATTAAATGATTACTAAGTAGGTATCGCCAGGCGTCTCCTAAAGACGAGAAGAAGGGAACTTGAAATTTAATAGATGTTAACAGCGACACGGTAGCTCAGTTAGGAGAGCCATGACACGGTGTCTCAAAGGTCACGGATTTTATTTTTCAATGTTTCCCTAGAAAATAATAATTAATATAGGCATTACGACATGTAATGCCTATATTAATTATTATTTTACTTAACTAGTGTAAAAAAAACATTTTTAAGCTTACTTCCATACCACCAGTATTAATTACATAACAGTTTGCCAATTGGTAAAGCTTGTCTCCACATTTAATAATGCAATAGTTCAATGTAACAGGTGCAATATACTGTCTCCGAGTTTTGGCGCATTGCAAATAAACAGACTAAATTATGGCATTCGAAGCCGATTTGAGAGTCAATTAACTGGGTATTGAGAATGTTC
Organism: Xylocampa areola; assembly: GCA_935421205.1. Taxonomy (NCBI): domain Eukaryota; kingdom Metazoa; phylum Arthropoda; class Insecta; order Lepidoptera; family Noctuidae; genus Xylocampa; species Xylocampa areola. The sequence goes on along the minus strand of OW285225.1, from coordinate 7,057,955 downwards.
AAGTTGGAGCGAAATAGAGAAGGAACTCTGGATATATAACATTACATAGTATTTGGCCTTTGCTACCAGGATAAGCAGAGCTGTAGAATATACACATTTTACTAATGCCGTCAAATTCAAAGCATTTATTTCAATTGGACAATGTACAGACATTTTTGAATTGCCAACCGTCGCTAGTCGGAAAGACACCTAAAGAAGAAGAAGTTGCCACGTTTCAAAATGTACATTCCTATGGAGAAGAATGGGCAAAGAACTCTAATAAATCAATTGATACTCTATTTGTCCGAAAAATTAAAATGTTGTCCGTTACATTGTATTTATAAAATTCCCGTGAAAAATATTTTACCCATTGTTTTTCCATTTTGTTTTTTTCCTTTTTATTGCACCTACATGAGTATTGTACTAATATTGTTAAATTCATTACCTAAATATAAATAAAAACCATAAAGTAAAATGTAATTTTCAAGCCTTGCATGGCAAAACATATATATATATAGGGACTACTCTAACTACAATCTGACATCCACATGTACCCATATTTGCAAACAAAAAAGATTTTTCTTTCATTTTTTTTTTTTATTAAAAACGTTTGATTGAAGCTTAGATATTTGAAGTATTGTAAAAGGAGGACTGAGCAAATATTGCCAGGGCGAAGTGATTGAATGCACTATAGTGTGCAGCGATAAGAAAATGGTCATGGTCAAGAATCCCATCAGATTTTGGGGTGGAACATATCCGAGAACCAGTGCTTCAGTATTTGTGTTTTAGTACCATTTTGGTCTCGTTTGGGCATATTTTTTTATATTTAACCTTGTATTTTTGTAACTATTTGTTTTTACCAATATGTGGATCCAAATTAATCTAATTTTAGACTCCTAGGGTCTAAGAATAATAACTCATATGACTTAGAGTAAGGTTAGGGTTTCTTGAAAATAAATCCGTTTGACATTGGAAATATGTCAATTTGTAGTTTGAAATGCCAAAATGTCTCATTAATTATTATTAAAGAATCCGGATACGAATAAGACAACATGCTTTAAAATGTTGTTAAGATGTAGATTCATTTATTTTATACATATTGTTTTGTGTTCAGTACTCCTAATTCTTCTTTCACATTTTTCAATACGTCCTTTCGGGACGTTATCGGTATATATTCAGTCCCCATACAAGTGACTGAGGATCCAAGATTACTTAAACAATGTATTATAAGCTTATAAAAGGCAGAAAAGGTGTCTGCCGTATATTCTTTGCGATTTCAGGTAAAAATGTAGCTTAAAATAAAAAGCTTGGACCCACTTTTCCGTCCCACACCATAACAATAGGGTTGTCAAACACTAAAGTTTCGTCCGATTAAAGTATAGAGAGCTCCCACGTCCCTACTTTAATCTACATAATTGCATCACGTACAAGTATAAATTTTATCTACGTGCTATGTTTGCGTAAATAAATAATAATAAATAACTAGATAATAAGATTTTGGCGAATTGTCGATGTGTTGTATGAAGATTTTATTCGTTGAAATGAATAAGTAGTACTAGTAGATAACAGAGTTGACTGCAAAGTCGTTATACAATAGATAAACAATCGCCATGGGGCAATGTACAGAAAAAGAGTTAATATTTTTTACGGTTAATATTCCACGGAATCTCAGCTCTCACACTCTAGAAAAACAAAAGCAATACTTAGAAATATACGTGAATAATAAATTATTATTTTGCTTATATACAAAAATTACCAGCAAATTTTGATGTACATATAGTCTAGTGGTACGGAGAATAATTTCTAATATATACTTGAATACGAAAACTCTGTGAGGCTTGCCTTGTGTTAGAATTGCGATCTTTGACTTGCAGTCCAACGGTCATACCACTAGGCTATCACTGCTCTCAGTTGCGATCTGTGTATTCCAAAGACTATTTGAAACCATGCACCTACATTCTAACCATTCTTAGGCTGTTGGCTCGCTCATTAGCAAGCACAATAGATTTTTATTGATAAGAAGTACGTATTTGTACGTGAGTGAGACAAAGGGTTAATTGCCTTTACCATATAAAGGCTAAATCTATGTAAAACTTTTTATTTCACATGAACCTTTGACTTGAAAACTATCTATCAATATGACAATTTCAATATCATTTGTGTTCAAAAGCAACATAAAACATCGTATAACATCGTGATGGAAATAATTATTACAATTACACCTTAGCCATATTTTTGTACATTTCAATCCTCAACTGAAAGCAGCTGAACCCTGGGTTTGCACAAAATGGTGGCTCCACCACGAATTAAAACTGTATCAAACGCGAAATTACGGAGAAAAAGCGAGTACAATCGATAACAAAATCCCTGTCCATTTCATGGTACCGTAAAATCCCATGTAAAAAATAAGCTAGTCAAATAGCAGCTTCTGTATATTATCGTGGATTCCTAAATCCGGCCAATAAAATTAGTCCGTCCTACTGCTCGGTAGAGCTGTAGTGGTGTCGATGAAATTTATTATTAAAAAAAAAATCATTTTTTTCATCGACACCATTACAGCTATTTTTGTTTGGGTGATAGTCAAAATAATGAATTTAGGTTAAAAAAAACTCAGAGTGAACGTTATGATTACATAAATTAAATAATAAGAAGAAGTGATAAGCTCATTACAAATTAAGCAAAACGTGTTGCATAGTACTGGACCAATACAGTTTGAGTTAATTTGTCATCAAAGAAGTCAATCTATTTATCCAAAAAATATACCTTTATTGTACATATAAATTTTATATTGAACAGTAAAGAAACATTATTTTTAGTAACAGCCGACACGTCTTTTTTTTTGCTGCAATACATATTATTTAAACTGCCAAAAGTTTATCGATATCGAGACGTACATCGCTGGACTCTCACCTCTATTTCTTTATCGGAGCGCAGCCAATCGGCGCAATGTCCCCGTGACGTATTACACTACATTCTTCTAGCTCAAGCCCCTGATACCTATTTATTTTGGACACCCAAATCCAAGTGGCTTTTCGGCCCCATACGGTTATTGTAATTTTGCTTGAATGCATATCTTCGGGACGCATTCTTTGTAAGGAATGAATGGGGAAATTTTCTATAGATTTATCTTGCTTGAGTCTTTTGTAATTGGCCTCATTTTGAGGGTGATAAGTAAATTGGTGCAGTTAAAAATATACTCCATTTGTGTCATTTCTTATTTTGGTTACAGGTTAGTATGTTATTGTTTATTGTGTACCTTCTGGGCTTTGGAGTACAGTATTACTAATTACTTATTATTTAAAAATAGAATAGAATAATGTTTATTTCTTAGTTAAGACTACTTTACATGTCACTTAATGAAAAAAAAATAAAAAAATATGGTGTTTTTTTCTATTACGCGCGATTTGTCCTGAGGGGAATCTTTTGCAACCTGTTCCTCCCATCTTTCCTTAGTTTATTTTAGTGTACTTATATTAAAATAAAATGGATTTATGATTCCAGCAAGTTTAGATTTGCATTTACTTACTATCTAAGCATGATTTATTTAAAAATAGGTTAGCGCCGCCAAGAATTATCATTTATCAACGTAAAACAAAACATTAGAATTCCCTCAACTTATTTATACAGACATGACATTATATTTTCTATTGTAATTAAATTATTACACTTACTTAATAAATTATGACATTATTTATAGTTCTATTTATGTCAGATATCAATCATTTTTAATTTAATTTGTAAATGTTAAGTATATGAACGGTCCCACTCTATTAGTTGTGTATTCACTTTAACCTGATAATAAAAGACAACTTTCTTTCTTTCTGTCTTTAAGGACAATGGTTCTCAAAAATCCCTACTACAACGTGCGCTATTAATTTATGCCTAAAATTTAATTTTATAACGTAAAGACGGGCGGACAAAGGATTAATAAGGTTTTTGGACGCCAACCTTGGGTTGCGCCTGAGGGACTATAAAAAACCGCAAGTACTAACCGGAGAGGACCACGGGAGGTCAAGGGAGGCTAGGGAAGGCCGGGGGGCTCGGTGAATATTTTACGTTCATCGTAACATCAAAGAAAATGTATAGTTGAAGAAATATTTTACTTTTAATATGTTATGAAGTTTCGAAAAAATGGCGACGCTCTGAATTTTTGATAGTACGACATTTAATGGAAGTTTGAAAATGAAAACTTGGTGTGATATGTAGACTATCAAACGAAGTAAACTATTATTATTAAAGTGGCAAACAATTAAATTACTTAGGTATCTATTTTATACCCACATTATTATTATATATTAACTATTCAAATAAATACTTCTTGTCAACTTCTTCATCATGGTCATTCTTAATTGTTTTGGTTTTTAAATGTCTTATATCCTGCCCACCATCGATATGAAGCTAAATTGTTTAATGATCATCAGCATTACCTTACTGTCTCATTTAAATCAATGAGACAGTCGAGGCAATCGCGCCTGATGAGTGTGAGGTCTTGGCTATAACATACATATATATAGCATCACGCCTGTATTCCCCGAAGGGGTAAGCAGAGGTATACGCAATTGTAGACCCACATTTCACCAATGCTGTTATTAAGTCCCATGTAATAGGTGGTGAGCCTATTGCCATATACCGGGCTGCTACTGAGAAATTCCTAATAGAAAAACTCAATAGCAGTTTGCCCGACCCGGGAATCGAACCCGAGACCCCGTGCTCAGCAGTCGCGCTTGGGACCACTAGACCAACGAGGCAGTATGGTTATAACAAAGTGTCATTAGGATTTTGAGTTAAAAAAAATGTAGTTGCCTAGGAGTTTAGAATTGTGCCCCATAGATGGCTACGGGCTCTAGAAACCCGCTCTTAATGCCATTAATAACTACAATAAAATAATATAACAAAATATAATGAGGACATAAAACAGTACATTTCTGCCAAACACTCCAAGAAACACAGGTGTGATACTGTTAGCATAATTCAGCACTAAAACGTTACACACCTTCAGTAATACTAAAATACACCACTATATTCACAAACACAAATACTTATAAAACAATACCACATTATCCCTCATTCATACCTAAAATCCCTTTTTCCTAAAAACTCCAACAGTACGGGTATTAATGACCCTCCATTCAGTCTAACACTTCGGTCCCGATCATTAAGGCCTTCCAAATCTTGGATAGTAGATCTATCCAGTGTGAGCTGGTCACCGATTGATGGGACTCAGCAGTCACCAAACATTCTCACTGGAAATATTGAAGCTATTTATTACGGAGATGTGGTTTAGCTGAAAAGCGAAATGACAGTAAAAGAAAAAATATTTGTGGACTGGTTTTTCTTTCAAGATAAATATTTGAAAAGTATTAACGCATGCTTAGCGAACTCTAAAGTTACAATATTAAATGGAAAAAGAATACGGTTGCGAACAGGATTCGAACCTACGCCTCCCGGATGAATACTCCAGGCGCTTTGACCACTAAGCCTGTTCGCGACCGTATTCTTTTTCCATTTAATATGGTTTTTCTTTGTTTAAGTTCTTCAGCTTATTGTATGGTTGATGAAAAACCTAGTGTTAGAGTATAACCCACCCGTAAGCCTTTGACAGGTTTTTGTACACCATCAATAACATCCCTTGAGAGTTGATTTTTCAAGATTTTTTCCTTAATCTGTAGTACGTGCCTTGGATTCGAACCTGCGACCTTGGACTTGCTAGTCTAATGGTTACCATTACGCCATAGCGTTTATGTAGTTGCAGTTTAAGTTTGAATGGTTTTTTAACCTGTAACGGTTTAATTCCACTCTCCAACTAAGTTTTATAGAGATTAAACATCATCAACCACCTATATGGAAAAAAAAGACATTTATATACATCACGCCAAAAATCGGAACATAACATTATTAAAACATAAAAAAATAAAATATAAAAATTTTTGTCGAAAGAAAAATACGATTGTGTGCAGGATTTGAACCTGAACGCATGCGTAAATATTTGAAAGATTTATCTACATCAAAATTACTTGTAAATCCGCTCCGCTACCGCCTATCGCTTAAAATCCAAAAAAAAAAGAAACTGCGAAAGGGTTCAGTAATCCTGAGCGTGTGTACTTTATTTGATCGCATGTCACACAGCTTATGGCTTATGTTTTACAAATATCGGCGTCACCTACTGAGGGTTGCTGAGTTTTGTTATTGATGTGGTTAGATCGAAAGCTTGAAGATTTGGTTTTGAAAAATGTTGTGTTGGATAACATCAAGTCTGTAGGTACTACCTGAAAAGTCAGACAGAGGTACATAGAAGTCTCAGCTGTCAGCAGTACACTCATATTTTACTAATGCCGTGTGAACTACCATGGGCTGAGCCTGGTGAGCATAAATCCAAACTCCAGACTGGAATTGAGAATTTTCCATAGTAAAAATCAATAACACTGCCTAACTAGGGAATCGAAGCCAGCATAACGCTTAGCGTGCCCTGCGATCACTAGGAAAATGAGACACTGGCTAACTATAATTCTGGAATTTCTATAATTTATTTATTTATTTGATAGGCAAACCAACTTCATTCACACTTAGAGACTGGTACAAACATTTGCGAATACATTATTATTGCATGTATCCTGATAAAAGGTAAGCACAGCATAATAGTAAGATCTCTCTGTACAATAATACAAATGTTGAGTATAGTTATGGATATGAAACACTGGTACAATATGTTTGAATTAAATTAAAATTATGAAATGCTTAAAATTACATTAAATACTTAAAATTAAATAGGTAAAATCAACGAAAAAATAAAAGACCCAACAATATAATTACATAGGAACATCACAGATTACATATTATTGAGCACAGCTCTTTTAAACGTAGCGATACTGCTCGAAATTATGTCCAAATCACGTTCATGAAAAGCTTCATTGCATTTTCTGAGAATATAGGAGAGAGGGGCATTAGTTCCGTACTTGGTTTTGCGACAATCAGGTCAATCAAAGGCTTATAATTATGTAGTCGAGCTGATGAGCGGGGCACATTAATACATATTTGAGATATTAGCGGTGAACAGTCCACGCCTTGGTACAAAACCTTATATAGGAAAACAAGACCTGCAAAATCTCGACTCCAGTTTATAGTGTCTTAGTCTATCTTTGTAATTTTTTATTGTTCTTCTGATGCCAGACATATTATAAGAAAGTAATAGTGATTGTATTGCCGTGGTTTTCTGAATGTAAATATATGCCTATACCTTTAACACATCTTTACATACAAGTTTTTAAGCTAAATCTTGGATTAGACACAAGTTCTTGACGTCGATGGTACAATTTTCTTCTTTTTATCTATAGCTATATGGTGTGCCTGAAATTTAGCCACGCCTATAAATTTTATAGTGGCAGTGCAGATGTTGCTTATTATATAGTTGTTAGGACACAAACAACAAAGGGGTAGGCAATCTCTCGCTTCCGGCGACATTCCTATCTAATTATAAACAGTTATTTAAACTATACATAAAATATGCTTATTCTAAGCTTAACCTATATAGACCGCAAAATGCCAAACAATATTTCACCTCCGTTAGACCCCAACTTGAAATCCACTTAATATTAATTGTTACCACTCTATTAGGTTCTCAGTCTTTCACGTCTAATATTGACCAAAATTACTAAGGTCCAAACGGTCAGCTCCAAGATTAATGACCAATAAGATGGGTTCTCTCCGATGTCTAGCTTTTAATTTTACCTGTAATGTGGTGGCAATAAAAATAATTTACTTTAATACTTGCAACACAAAATTAATGGGTTTTTGTACGTGGAGTTTACCAATCACGTTTTTCTTCTTGCATAGTATTCCGCATGTATCCCCGAAAGGGTAGCAGAGGTGCATACAGTTATAAACCAACATTTTACTATGTTTCATGTTAATTTAATTATTTCACTAATGAATATTAGTGTTAGTTATAGTTTAACGGTTATTACTCACGCGCATACTTCGGGATTGCCCGACTAGTTTCGAACTTGAACAGAGCTCTTATTCATGAGCTGAGCCCGCGGCGATGTCGCGAGTCAAAAACTTTTGTCACTAAACTAGTCGGACAATCCCGAAGTATGCGCGTGAGTAATAACCGTTAAACTATAACAAATATGAATGTGTCTTACGAAAGTTATTATACAATATTAGTGTTGTAAGAACAACAACCAAAAAAGGTGCATGTTTACTAAAATGTCTTGCTGATGGTGGCGTGTTTGTTAAGTTATGGTTATAAAGATACCTAAGATATGGTTGGGTTTGGTGATGCTGACACATGCGTCATGTTCGATTTCCGGGTCGAGCAAAGTGTTATTGAGTTTTTCTGTAAGGAAATTCTCAGTAGCAGCCCAGAATTTGGAATTGTGCTCGGTAGATCGCAATAGGCTTACCACTTATTACATGGGACTTAATAACAGCATTGGTGAAATGTGGGTGTATAACTATGCCTACCGCTTCGGGGAAAACAGGCATGATGCCACATATTATTATACCTTTGCACTAATAAATAATCATCATCCCCTGCCCTTATCCCAATTTATTTGGGGTCGGCGCAACATACCTATATTTCACAAATAAATATTTTATCAAATTCGTTCAATCGTAAATGAAAAAAAAAAATGCCATTACGGTAACCTACCTAACCTAACGAGCACTAGAATCAATACGATACCATATAAATGCACCTCCAGTCAAAATAATGTTTCCTCTTTCATCAACATTTTAGTACTCCAATGCCAGCGGCTATGAAGTAAGCTTTCTATACGAAGTAGCGTAACGAAGGTAAAAAAACAAAGAAATCCCTATCATGAATAGTATGGGGAAGTATCGTCTAATTGGTCACGTGTTCCCTCTCGATATGAGGGCTTTTAGATGGAAGGATTTCATGTAGGTACCATTAGTGGTGATATCTGTTTGATATGTATTTTATTTTTGCTGTGTTCTGTAGAGGAATTTTGATGGAATATTTATAATGATGGATGATAAAAAAAGTAAATATTTTGGTTAAGAAACCTTTGAACCGCGAAACAGTGGAATGCGCTGCCGGAGTGGGTCTTCCCCGATAGTTACAATCTGGGTGTCTTCAAGACGCGAGTGAATCAGTTTCTTCTAGGCAAGCGTGCTCCATCGTAGACCGCATTATCGCTTAACATCAGGCGAGATGGCGGTCAAAAACAAGCCTATAAGCTAATAAAAAGCTTATATATTTTATTATTTTTGAGGAAAGGGATCCCTATAGTGACTGAATGGATGGCAAAACTTTTATGCCTGTCCCATTGGGGTAGGCAGATAGAATCGAATTTCCACTAAACTTATCTTTATCTGCAACGATGTTAAAACACCTCTTTCGCTTTATCTGTGTTCATGAAACTCTTCATGCATGCTCGTTGATGTCAAACTAGGTAACCTAATAAAGTCTTTTCTTAACATGTTTATTAATAATTAATATTGATAATATTTCGAATCACTAACACAGTACATTATCTACTAATAATTGCTTAACTTAACATAATATAGCATCCAGCTGGTATTCCTTGAAGAGTTAGGTAGAGGTCACTGTTGTACACCCACATTTTACAGATGTAGTTAAGTCCCTTGTTAGCTATAGGTCGTGAGCCAATTGCCGTCAAATTCCAAAGACCGTGCTTGTACTAAAAATTTCCTATTATACCAACGAGGCAGTGCCAGAAACGACCATTGTGTAGGTGGTAATGTCACCAACATATTAATATAAGAGTTGAATAAAATCATGCATTACACTTTTTACCTCTTTCAATTCTCCTCCAATTTCTCCCTCGCCCTTTTCTACTTCGTATAGGTAAGGGATATAAAGGCATTCATTATGGGTACCATATCATTCGTCTTCAATATTGTCCTGTACGTCTGAAGTGGGTGTGTCAATAGAAAAATCACCGAAAGTCACGTTTTGATTTGTCATGGGGTAGCAAGAGTCCTCCGGTTCTACTTATAGCCCCAATAATTTGAAGGATTTACATTGTGGTGCAAAGATATAAGCGAAGAATACACCCCGTATTAAATAGCACCGTTTTTTTTTCTGTAATTAGTTATAGGAGTAGTTTTGTAATTAGAATTTGTTCCGTGCCGCAGAGAGCACCTTAAGCCGTCGGTCGTCGGTCCCGGTTGTCAAATTAAGATTTATGACAGCCGTTATGGATAGTTAGAGGCTGAAAGTCTGACAACCAGTCATACCAAGAGATATCGTTTTACTCAGTAACTTGTTTGTGCAGGTCAGATATGCAGTCGCTCCATGTAAAATACTGGTATTAAGCTGCATCGGGTTTGACTGGAAGCCGACCCCAATGTAATTGGGAAAAGGCTAAATACCGTTACTTGAATAAAGCATATTAGCAGTTATAAAGTGATATAGCCGTGTTTGAATTATCTGAAAAATTATGCAGTATGCCGTGTGCCTAGTCTTCAAATTTTCTAGTTAAATAAAGATAGAAATTGATGGTCCTGATGCTTTTTTAAGTAAATATAGCACAAATTTTAAAAAATGACACTTATCGGTCTTTTAGCAAACGGACTGCAGCGTAGGCCTCTGACTTTTCCATTACCATTAATTAACAACACCCAGGATTGACGTTTTAATATTATTTTTGAAGAAAAGAGACCCTCAGATGAAGTGCCACTTTCTATGGCAGGGTGGGCCGTCACCATCACAGAATTTTCTGGAACCCACCCCAGGATATTGGGTTGTCAGCTTCATCGGCCGTCGTTTTTCAAGAGCCAGAAAGGAAAAGAAGCCTACATAAGCTATTGAAATATCGTGCTGCTGTTTTCAGTTTATCTCAATGTGACAGAGATTTGAAGATGACATAAATTTATTAGCATTTGAGTATTTGACCAATAGATTTGTAGGAAGAAATAAAAATGACTTGCAAAAAAGTAAGATCATAAAACGCTGTGTTTTTGTAAATTGTACCGCAACCATCAAAGATCGCTGTTTTGTCGGGGATTCTGTTTGCAAAGCTACGGTGGCTTTACCACTGATTAGTACAGCTACATAGGCCGCCACGGATTCCTTACAATCCCCTTTTATATGTTTTCTATAGGAAAATTTTGATTGGCTCCCATCCGAGTTTATTGTAGAAGTGGGTTTTATTTACTTTTGACTTCTTTCGAACTAAACTTTATTTGACAAAACATTGCACATATATGTACACACTCAAGTGACAGCTCCTGCTGATGGTGATTAAATTCTCGTGCTGTCTATAGTGATGGCCAGCGCGGGCCAGTACAAGCCAGGCCGAGAATTCTATCTTCGCAACAATAAGCTTCAATATTGTACAGCAAATATTATTTCAGTTTTCGAGGTTCATTATCTGAGAAAAGAAAATAGGTACTTATTTACAATACCAACGTTTGCAGCTATCTGTGAAAAATGCTATTACAATATAAAAGAATTTACTAATGAAAAGTGGTAGGTAAATTTATTGCTTTTTTTGCATTAAATAAATATAATGCATGCATAATTACTATTTGCAGCACCTTAACAGGGCGCGCGTTAGGTTAGTGAATAAAATAAAATAATTTATAAGAGACTTCAAAAAGGAGAAGGTTATCAATTCGGTTGTTTTTATATATATATATATGTACATCGATTTCTCTGTTCTTCTTTTGTTTGATGCGGTATACTTGCCATTTAGTCCCATAAAAATTTAATTCCGTTTGGCTCAGTAGTTTTGATTTTATGGGCATTTTTGCTTGATTGGATGATGTAATTTTCACGATAGTTTGTTTACGGGATTTCATTTAAATAGGTTACATTTATCATGTTACCTTGTCCGGTGGTTATCGAAGTAGTGTAACTTGATAATGATCAAAACGAAAAATTAAAGTATTTAGTCTTGATTTAATTGCCTAAAATCTTTGCATTTCTTTGTAGTGCTTTGACGTCATGTGGTCTGTTTAATAATTAAGTTGGTTCCAAATCATGTAAACCTGTTTTTTTTTAGTATTTTTTTATTTCATATAACTTTGTGGAGTTTTGAAGTCGGTTTATTTAAACGTTGTTTTTTATGTGTATAACTAATGCTAATGTTCACAAGTACAATATATTCATAAATAAATTTATTGCTCAAACGCCCATGTTGTTTCAATATATAAGACATATTTTATTGTTTTATTTTCATTTTTGTTATCTTGCCCACATTAGCATCGCATCGTTACGATAATTACTGATCATGAAAAGTTAATGGTTGTTTGATTTGAAAGTTTCAAGTGCGGCTGGGGGTCATGGTCACTGATTTCATGGGGGAAAAGCCCCTGTGGCCATTGGCTCGTACCTTGAGCGAAACAATGTCAATCTATTAAAAGGCTAATTACTTTTTATTCTAATTTTTCCACATAAACACTGGATATTCCCTGATTAAATAATGTATGCCCTATTCAAGGACATATAGTGACTATATTTTACACAACATTTTGTTAATCTGTGGGTGATTAACAGAAACCAAAAATCACAAAAATGACCCAATGATAATGGTAATGGTTAACACTCAGGCTAGTTTCGTGGTATAAGCATAAGGTTCAGGAATTTTTTAACTGGTTACTTCTCCTGCCTCTGCCACTGCTGCTCGCACTGCCCGATTGTTCTCAAATTAGCTGTTTCTTGGGAAGAAAGAAAGGACAGCTCGAGTTAAGGTTTTTATGTTGCTTTCTTGATCAGCTGTTGCCAAGCTCTTTGGAAACAGAGTACCAAAGTTATTATTATTCTGCCATTGCCCATGTTGAATGCGGAGTACCTAATTTTTATTGTCGTGTGGTTGATGAACAAATTATTGTCAGAGTTTAAACCATCTGACATGGCTTTGCACACCTTCAAAAGTATGCTGCTTTTATCGAATTGCAATCAGTATTTAACACTCACTGCGTTCGAAGCTTCTACAGAAGTATTTTGGGAAGGTTTTGCGGCAATGTAAGCAGAAAGAATAAAGTGCAGTTGAAAACTAAAAATGCATATGATATTAACTTACCACAAGCTCAGTATGGGTTCATTCTTTCTAGTCCTAAATCTCAGCTTGTCCTAGAATGTCAGTTCGATATACAAGTTGTTTTTTCCGAGTTTTTCATAATAATTATGGCAAAACTAGTTTTCCCCCTCATTAGTAGCAATCACTATAGCTAAAAAAAATCTAGACCTTAGCAGGCCGCTGTGTGCAGTGTCTATTTTTAGCCTAAATCACAGGACAAATCTTTTACCCTTGCAAATTTTACCCTTTCAGGATACGGCCACGTAATCCACCATCAATCAGGTTGACAAATGCTCTCGAATTCTCGATGTCTCCATATTGTGTTCGAATAGTGCCTATACTTCATAGCGGCTGCTCGCTTATATGAAGAGCTATACTTGTGTTCAAAACACTTTAAGTTTCTTTAAATGCTTCACAAATTATACCTGTCTCTGTCTCTTGGATATTAATAGAAAGAGATAATTGATGAGACTTTTTGAGGACATTTTAACTATTAGGCGCTTGTAGCACCATTATTAATGAGAGGGTACATCCTTTTTAAACTGAAAGAAATCACCTTTATTAAAAGTTGTGATCACTACAAAAGCGAGGATTGGTTAAGCTACTTAACAATTTGTGTTACAAATAAAATACGCGAGTTTAGAAATATTTAAATGTTATGGTTAGGAAGCCAATCCTGGTGTCAGCGTTTTTCAAGCCCCTTGAAAGCCTTTAACTTAACGAATGCTTTCTGATAATAATAACTGAGACTGACAGAAAAACATGCCTTCTGAATCACAAAGTTGCTTAGATACAGCCATGGTATAACAATATGCAATATTAAAGAGAAATCTTTGAAAAAGAACTCAAAAGTTATAATATTAAATGGAAAAATAATACGGTCGTGAGCAGGATTCGAACCTGCGCCTCCCGGATAAATTCTTCAGGCGGTCTGACCACTAAGCCATCTCCACCATTACATCTTTTTCCATTTAAAATTATAACTTTAATATGCAGTGTGTTATATATTTATTAAGATACCATGGATACAGCTAGTCGTCACCACAGACGTAGAAATCGTAGCTTTATGGTCGTCACCAATCCAAAGAAGTCGTTAAATCGTTTTCTTGGTAATCATTTTCTTTCCATCGATAAAAATATTTTTAGTAAGAAAGAAAATAATTGCCTACGCACTCTTCAAAGAATTCCCATTAGGTCAAAAGCCCAAACTTTATCGCCATCGACCTAGACAAAGTCACATTCAACAATCGTATATAAAAGTTAATTATGTACTCCTATTCGGTTGTAACAACTTTCTATGTGACTTTAATAATGACATAATCGAAGCGAGTAATTTCTGGTGGCTAATGACTTTTTGATATAATTTTTAGTATGTCTAGAAAGGAATAAAATCTAATGAATTACCACAGTACCTACAGCAAAACAGCAGTGTATAAAAATGAATAATTCCGCTTGTATTAACTCAAATCAAAAGGCATCAATTGAAAATGTGACACAATTTAAAAGTGGTATATATTTATTGACAGTACAAAAGTATCCCAAAGGACAATGCCAGAGACTCTATAGAGCTTTAACCCACCCAACAAAAATTCGTTTACAAACATGCCAAATGTACCATTTTATTCCTAATTTATTAGTGATAGCTAAAACTACAGTTAAATGCCTCAAGAACTTGCCGTTTTAGTTTAAATGGAAGATCAATGATAACCTCTTTATGTTTTTAAATGTTTTAGGTTAAGTCCAGTTTCATTTATGAAAATAAATAAAAAAGTGCTTTATATTGTTATAATGCGATTCTTGGGAGTGTCTGCTAAGAAAGGAAGGAATTACGAAAACAATTACATAGCACCAACTAGGTTAATCTTGCTTTTGTGAACCAAGTCCTTTCAATAAAGATAAAAAAAAAATAGGTTAATCAACAATAGTAATACTTTTGACTTGACTGTTGATTGGTAATAAAATAAAACAACATATAGAATGATTAATCTATTTATCTTCAAGAATTATTAAAACATTATTAAGAAACGCTGCCGGCTGATCAATATTGTTTTGATGTAGTGCCCAACCAAGGTACCATAATAAGGTCATAACATGAACTGTTTGATTACGCACTATACAATTGCAGCAATATCCTAATATATGTAGAGTTGATTGCACACCTATTGTTAGGCTCTATATCAAGAATATACATATAGTAGCCGTGCTCACTGTGCGCATGCGCGTGCGTGTCTATGTGGAGCAGCGCGGTGATGAGCGGCGCGCGCGTCTTTGGACAATGTGCCTTGATTGTATCCTACCCCATATTAAAATGGATAGTTTCCACCATTGTGCGACACTATTCTTGTAAATGTGAATCCATTTCTTGTGAGTGCTCTGGACACACCTCTATTAAATAGAGCCCATGTTCTCGCATATATTCCACATAGTAATAACAAATCTGTTTTACTTGATATGGTTTTAAAGCTATTAAAATCAGTTCACTATATGTTAATATCAGAAACTGCTGCAGTTGTGGTAGAATTTCATAAATTCTGGAAAACATTGTTCTATATCTATTTAAATTAAAATCTTGGACAAATGAAACTTAATGATCTGGTTCATTAAAAAAATGCAATGCTCGTGTCAATGTTATTTGTTGAGCACCTAACCAATCATGAATTAGTGAATGAAATGCGGTGGCACTGGTATTGCTTGCTGTGGCACTGGGTATGGGTCAAGTGGTTGATTTGCAATTTCAGCATGTTCCTCTGGTTGTCCTCTTGAAATATCTTGTGATAGTTGGCAATTAGTATGCATCCAACATAAGTCGCATAGAAATGCATATCTTGATATACCTGCAAGTAAATAACATCATTAGTTTAGTGGTCGCAAAGGAGACTGCCGATTGGGACCTCCTGGGTTCGATTCCTGGCATGGGCCGTCTAATTGAGTTTTTCTGTAAGACATTACTCAATAGCAGCCAGGATTTGGAATTGTGCCCGGTTGATGATAATAGGCTCACTAACATGGGAGTAAATAACAGCATAGGTGTAAAGCGGGTGTAAATCTCTGCCTACCCTCTCAGGGAACACAGGCGTCATGATATGTATGTATGTGTAGTAAATAAAACATATGAACACAACAAATGACTATTCTTCAAAAGCTTTTACAAAAAAATAAAGAAATGCCTGGAGTTTCCAAGTGTACATAGATACATAGTATTTTATAAGGATGTGATGAAAAATGGCATTTCTATGTGAGCAACATTGCATGCGATAGTTAGCTTTACCAGTATCCTTGACTGCAAAGTGGACATAATAAATAAAAGATTACTGTGCATCACCATGTAGAGAAAAGGTTAATAATATATTATTACAAACCACATTGTGAGTATCCCATATAGTAGCAGCTAATGGACCACTCGTTTCAACTGTATGATATCTCTCTCATTGTTTCTAAAACAGATCGCCCACATCCTAGACAAACATTTGAGTAGTCCAGATCATTTTCAGTATTCATATTTCCATTTCTGCAATGCTAGTTTAGCCGCAACAAGCACTCTTGATAGACTACACCTTCTGGTGGAAGCTGAAAATTATAAAATATTTGTACATCGTTCAGATAAACAAGTTCATATTATTGTTCATATAACATAAACTTGGCTTAATAAGCTTTGTAATATCATAGTATTATGCTACTTTTTCAATAGGTATCTAAGATGACTCACTGACTGTATTTTTAGGTATTATATTTGTTCATAGTCGGTTACACTAAGGTATATGCAAAGTTGTTTATGCAAAATCGCAGCTTTCATAATTATTATCGTGATGGTACAATAATTATGATTCTATTATGCTGTAGGTAATACCATTTGAGATTTATTTTTCTATGCATAAATACGAACATTGAGTAACATACCTGTTGCAACGATTTCCAACTATAGAGGAGAGTTTGCATTGTAGAATGCAATTGCAGTGTAGATACTTCATGTCGTAGCATTTTTCGACGCACACTTGACAATTTATGCTACTCGACATTGTTTGATAACCAAGTCGAAAGCAATAAACAGAATCCGTGGCAAATAGCACTTACTCGGCGAGTAGGCGAGATCGAGTCCGTATATCAAAGCAAAAGTCGTCGGTAGGAGAAAACGATAAGAGAACGGAGAAATCACGATAAATCTAAGTCAAAAAATCATGCAACACAAGATGAAAAATCAAGCCATGCTGAACCTGAGAGAAGGACGAATAGTTATTTTCATGATTTGACATTATGACTTTGACATATACAGTTCGACAGCACGTCAATGACGTTTCGTCACAACTAACGCGCAAATGAGAATTAATACAACATACATAATATTATCTAAATAAATAAATAAAATCAATGTTTTTAATGACATGTATGTTTTTAAACATTGAAACCAAATACGTATGACTCATAAATAATATATTTATCTAAGTATTTATTTTTTTAATAATAAAAACTCACATAGTCGGCTTGTATGCGTATATAGGAACGCGGATAATTGCTACAAAAACAGGAAATACGTTGTAGGTTAATTAAAATCCTTTTTCCATTAACTTTTTATCCGCAAGTACTACATAATAACACTAGAGTAACAAATGGTCCTATTTTCGTACGATATTTTTTAGTTAATTTACTTTTCTTGTAAATTATTGAAAGGGTGGGGCAGGATCTGGCATTGTCCTTTCCTATGTGTTTAAACTGGAGAGAAAAATTTGCACAACCAGTCGCTGTCTTTTAAATGTTATATTTGATAAACGATGTTGGTAATCATATAAGGATATCATATGCATGTTACGGCCAAATATAGCTGAGTACTTATCTTGATTTTGTGAAATAATATTGAAATATAATAGGTACGAGTAGGGCTTGACCCGCAATACTATATCGTCATACCGTGTCAACGTACTTGCTTGCAACTATCTTTAAAATTTCTTTCATCGTCTTATGGAGACGCTTAACAACGTCTACTAGCAATATTTACAATTACTAACTTGGACTTAATTTCACTTGTTAGTTGCAGTAATAAATAAAAATTTATCTGCGATGAAGTTACAATATTAAATGGAAAAAGAATACGGTTGCGAACAGGATTCGAACCTGCGCCTCCCGGATAGATACTCCAGGCGCTCTGACCACTAAGCCATCTCGACCTCTCAGAATATCTTAGTGGTATATTATCTTAGTGGTCAGAGCGCCTGGAGTATCTATCCGGGAGGCGCAGGTTCGAATCCTGTTCGCGACCGTATTCTTTTTCCATTTAATATTGTAACTTTAGGGTTCGCTAAGTATGCGTTAATGCTTTTCAAAGATTTATCTGCGATGCTTGGCGATCTTGATTGATTCTTGGCGATCAGAACATTCGCTGAGCGTCTCTCGCACCGTGCGACAGTAAACTCGCTTATAAACCAGCGACCAAGCCATCTACTCGCTAGTCAATTATCTACTTATTTCTGGCTTCATTCACAACTTGCTAATCGCCAACATTGGGACAGATACTCAAATCTAACCATTCCAAAAGCATTAGCTTGCTTAGAAACGATCCTAAAAATAATATAACTCCTATCGCTGTAACTTTACCCTTAAACAACTTAAGTCAAAGGGGTGGGTCATAATAAAGGTTCAAACTATTAACCTTGCAAACTTAACGGTATATGTACGAAGTAAATCTTACATAGCGAAGTCCAAAGAAAGTTTGTATAAAACAAACTGCGAACAACGGCATTAAATTTCAATCACAACACAATATGGTGACCCAGTTCTGGATACCGACTTTATCCTTAAAGCTGCCGGTGGAATGGCGATTAGTCGGACCGATTTTTTTATGAATTAAACGGGGGTACCGAAATAGCATTATACCTATGTGGAAATCTCGTGGAAGCTATACTGAACCTTTACCGACTTAAATATTCTTGCCAGGGTTCCGGGATTTAGAGCTGTACTTGCCATAAAGACACATAAAGCATACCTAATAAGGCACCATTCTGAGCATTTTGAATTTTCATATAGATCATTACTCTTTAACCTTCACCGTATAACAAATACGATTTTCCGATTAAGCTGTTGCCTCGCTCATTAGCAGACACAATAGATTTTTATTGTTACAACGTATAATTCTGTACGTTGCTGAGCCGGTAATACCGCGTACGATTGAAAAACAAACGGCACTTAAAATATAATTTTAATCTTCGATATTCTGAGACGGAGTTGGTTTTCTACGATTTTTTGCATCACCGTGAACAGGCAGCCTTACATTCGTACCGTTCACCAGAATAGGTAATAAACTTGGATATTAGTTTTAGAGTGGCGTTCAAAAGTGTCAAGTTAGTTGGGAACACGTTATTGTGGGTCTGACATGGAGCGGGACTGACTTGTCTCCTCTTAATGGAACTAATATACTGAATGTGGGTAGTTCTGTTTTTATTTTTATCAAACTATGTGATCGAATGCTAAAAATGGTCAACATAATATTAACGATGTCTTTGTCGAACTAGGTTTACTTTATTATTTACTTTATTTTTAGTATGTTTGCAAAGGCCTTCGCTCCAATAAATTTCATTCAAGGTCATCTATAATTTATTGACCTTGAATGTCATAAAACATACTCCACTAGCGAGTCTTCATATTCAGAAAATGTATCGAATTTTCAAACAATCATTTTTACACAAGGTCACTAAATGTGCCTTCAACGTCAATCTTGTGTTACATTTCTAGGAAATTTTCCTCATCAACTAGAAGTGTAAAAAATTCATTGCTTTACTATCTAATACTTAAAAAAAGCATTAGAATTGGTACCTACTTATTTCTGAAGCTTAAACAGAGAATGTTTGTTCTTAGTCTCCATTTTATCCCTTTGATCAGGTTTGTTTTAGATACTCTCCTCACCATGCAGCAGCATTGTCAATAGTGTTTAACAGTTCCTCGCACGTAAAGGTCGGATACTCACCAGTTCGCTTACCAATTAGCACTCGAGAGTTAGTGCATCGATGAAAATCTACCAGTTTCGTAGGAATTAGATCCTACATATAAATTTAAGTTTAGTTGTGTTCAAGATAAATCTTTTTGAAAAGCATTAACGCATGCTTAGCGAACTCTAAAGTTATTATATTAAATGGAAAAAGAATACGGTCGCGAACAGGATTCGAACCTGCGCCTCCCGGATGAATACTCCAGGCGCTCTGACCACTAAGCCATCTCGAACTCTGCTCACCACCGCGAATTCTTCTTCCATATTTTAACACGTCTTATGGCGACGTCATTGCAATCAATTCAGTCCCTATACTGGTGACCGAACCGACACGACTAACTTTGCAGTTAATACAATGCCGTAAAGAATGCAATTGCCTTAATAATTCAAGATAAATCTTTTTGAAAAGCATTAACGCATGCTTAGCGAACTCTAAAGTTATTATATTAAATGGAAAAAGAATACGGTCGCGAACAGGATTCGAACCTGCGCCTCCCGGATGAATACTCCAGGCGCTCTGACCACTAAGCCATCTCGACCTCTGCTCACCACCGCGAATTCTTCTTCCATATTTTAACACGTCTTATGGCGACGTCATTGCAATCAATTCAGTCCCTATACTGGTGACCGAACCGACACGACTAACTTTGCAGTTAATACAATGCCGTAAAGAATGCAATTGCCTTAATAATTCAAGATAAATCTTTTTGAAAAGCATTAACGCATGCTTAGCGAACTCTAAAGTTATTATATTAAATGGAAAAAGAATACGGTCGCGAACAGGATTCGAACCTGCGCCTCCCGGATGAATACTCCAGGCGCTCTGACCACTAAGCCATCTCGACCTCTGCTCACCACCGCGAATTCTTCTTCCATATTTTAACACGTCTTATGGCGACGTCATTGCAATCAATTCAGTCCCTATACTGGTGACCGAACCGACACGACTAACTTTGCAGTTAATACAATATTTATATATACAATTTTTTTGTTGTGTTGTTCAAAAGTGTCAAGAAAGTTGGGAACCTGTTATCGTGGCTCTAAAATGAAATAATACTGACTATAAGTTGCAGCAAGTAAGAAGTTTGTTTCGTTTTTTTTTATATGTCATATAGTAAATATTCTGGGCCTGAAATATTATTAAGACAATGTCTTATATTATGTATCACTATATTTTATTTTAAATAATTTACGAGAAACCCAAGGTCACCGTAAGGCCGCGGTTTTTGTATGACCTTGAATTTCAACTTATTTTGTAAAATAATTTTGGCTATGGCCAATATAATAATAGACGCTCCTACTTAGCTCATTAATCTCCAACAAAACAATAAACTGGGTATACCCGGGGCATATTAAACACCAATACGCGATTTTGACCGCAATACCTTGTTAATTGGGGTAACTTGAATTCTATTTTGTTTGTGCAGATATGAGGATGAAACTACAATCTTTATTGAGGAAATTAACTTTAGGAAGTTATCAAGTGGTTGTAGAAGGCAGAGAACTTGAAGCTGTAGTGAAACTTAGGAGATGCTTTGACAGTAGCTAAGTTGCTACTGTCTGTTGCTAACGTTTGGATACAGGTGGGGGGGCAGCTGCCCCCCCACCTGTATCCAAACGTTGTCGTCGTGGTGGGGCTTGTGTGTCCCTGTGATCTTTGAAGCTATACTGGTAGAGTCACTCATGCCGGGCAGGTTCACTGTGAGGGGCCAGACTAAGGGATACGAGGCGGAGTCCATCACGGATTGCCGAATGGGGCGGGCTGCCCGTTTAACCGGGCAGTGTCCACATTTTGCGGCGGGTTCCGTTAAGTTGTGTTGTGCGAATAGCGGTACAGGCTTCATTGCCACTGTCGTCAAATCGTAATCCTGGTGTCGTTCAGGACCGAGGGTCTTGGCTTAATTGCCCGGACCGCGAGGAAGAAAACCTCTATAAATAATCACCCCTAATACCAAGTTCTGGCGCGTGGCAAGGGTATGGATGGCTGAAGGGTTACAACAGTCACTAACGCGCCCCCTTCAGGGTACCAGCGGACCCCCTATTTGGGTTACACCTTACGCTTACCCAGGTACAGGGGGCACTGCCTGGGTGGACCGATTATTTCCCCCATACTCGTGGGAACAGCATGGAAACAAATATAAAAAAAATATTAAAAAATGACGCGTTGATTGTCTAGGAATCGATAGACTCCGTGACAAGTAAAAGAGTAGCAGAGCCATCTGCGGTGAAAAATGTGCCAATTGGCAGAGTGACTAGGTCACGTGAACGCTTCACGCGACTATCTACCCCGGTAGTAGGCGGTGTAGTCGACGATAGTTGCGAGTCAGACTGCTCGCAAATATCGCAAGTCTCACAAGCGTCATCAGCGTCGGTAGTTACACGCACGCGAAAGCGAACACGGCCGACGGGGGCTAGAGAGCTGCCTGGGCCAAAGAAGAAGTCGGTTCAAAGCTTGCCATTAAGAGTGAGCGAGGAACCAGAGGTAACAGCGGTGGAGATTGCCCAACGCAGTTTCTCTTCAAGCAACGTTGAGAGGCTGGAACAACAAAACGCGGATCTTCGTTCACAGGTTACAATCCTCTCAACGAAACTAGAAAAACTGACGGAGGAACTTTATATCCTTCGACGGCAGGGTGAGGCACAGGTTTCAAACACAGTCATGTCCCCCGTTAAGGATATGTCTTCATCTTTCTGTGAGGAACTGACACGGTCCATTATGATACAAGTTGGGAATATGGTGAACGCCAGGTTTGAGGCACTGGAGAGCAGACTGCTTCCAGAACAGCGCCTCCGCCCTCCGTTGGCTGCGGATGCTGCAAGTTCTTTGTCTTCGGCTTCTAATGAGCTGCAAGCGGGGTCAGACACGAATGGCAAAAAGAAAGGAAAGGGGAAGGGTAAAAAGACAAAAGGTACAAAGACCTCAATACCTATGGTGGAAGAACTACCCCCAGTGCCATGTCTAGATCCACCCCCTTCAACATCGACAGTTGCGTTGAAATCATGGGCTACGATAGTTGGAGGAAAGAAAGCGCCTTCCATCCCTTCTCAAACCAAGGAAGGAAAGGAGTCCACGTCGTCCTCTGCGGCAAAAGATGGGAAGAAAAAGGGAAAAGAAAAAGGATTACCTGTAGTTCCTGTGGCAGCAGCCATTACGGTCACTGTGTTGGAGAATTCCAATGCCACATATGCGACAGTTATGGCAGCACTAAGGCAACGCATAAAGCTCTCTGAGTTTGGAATCGATACTGTAAGTCAAAAACGGGCCATTACGGGTGGGATGTTACTTGAAATCTCCGGTAACGACTGCAGCTCTAAGGCGGACAGTTTGGCATCTCGTATGCGAGAGGTCCTCGCTGACATGAGTGTTCGTATTGCCCGTCCTATTAAAACCGGGGAGGTGAGGATCTATGACTTAGACGATGCTGTTTCGGCCACAGAGGTAGCAGCTGCCATCGCTGAGGCAGGTGGTTGCTCGACAGACGACGTGAGAGTGGGTGAAATTCGTCGCCAGCCTCGTTCTCTGGGGAGTGTTTGGGTCCGGTGCCCTATCGCAACGATAAAAAAGTTGGCGTTAAGCAAGCGAGTTCGTGTGGGCTGGGCTTCAGCGAGGGTCGAAATATTAGAGGCGCGGCCGCTTTACTGCTACCGATGCTTGGAACATGGTCACGTCCGTCGCCAATGTCCTAGTGCGATCGATCGAGGGGACAGATGTTTCGCTTGTGGTGTGACTGGTCACAAAGCAAGCGAATGCACGGCACGTACCCACCGATGTCCACTATGTACAGATCTCGGTCGGCCGTCCGACCATAGACTGGGGAGCAAAAAGTGCTCTCCCCCTAAAGGAAAAGGAAAGGGCAAACAGGTACGTGCTCTGTCAGTGGGGTCCACACTGGAGCCAGAAAATAGTGGCTCTGCGGAGGCTATGGATGTCTTGCCTTCCCTCCCTTAAAGATATTGCAGTGCAACCTTAACCACTGCCGCAATGCACAGAATCTGTTCTTTCAAACTGTTGCGGAGTGGTCGGTTGCCTTGGCGACTGTGGCAGAGCCGTACAATGTTCCGGTCCATCCTCGGTGGTTCGGCGATAGAACTGGCTCCGTTGCCATTTACTGGAGTGGTGGAAAGGGCGACCCACACTGTTCCTTCCTCGAACGGGGGGACGGATTCATCGCGATAGAGTGGGGCTCTCTGGCCATAGTGGGGTGCTATGTCTCTCCCAATATCTCCCTTGCCGAGTACGAGAGATACCTGGACGGAGTGGCAAGTTGCATTCGTTCTGCTTGCTTACCACGTCCTGTGTTAGTCTTGGGCGATTTTAACGCGCACTCAAGACTATGGGGAAACCGTCGGGATAGGCCCAGGGGAGATACTTTACAGAGCTGGGCAGCCGAGCTCGACCTGCAACTTCTTAATCGAGGATCTGTGCCCACATGTGTTCGGTGGCAGGGAGAGTCGGTTGTTGACTTGTCTTGGGCCAGTCTTCCTGCTTCCCGCATGGTATCAGGATGGAGAGTTGCGGAGGAGGTAGTCACTCTATCTGACCATCGCCATATTATTCTCGAAGTGGCCCTCCGGTCTCCTGAGCGTCTCGAACGTCCGACCAATGGCACTCTACAGCGACGTTGGTCACTCAAAAAGCTTGACAGAGATTTGCTCGTCGCAGCGTGGCCAGAGAGTTCGAACTCCGAAGTAGTAGTCTTGCCCGATCCGGAGATTGAGGCAACTTGGTTTCGCGAGATTATGACATCGATTTGTGACGCCTCAATGCCGCGGGCTAGATCCGCCATGCGGAAGGCAGTGTATTGGTGGTCAGATGATCTTGCGCAACTGCGCAGGAGCTGCTTGAGATCTCGACGCCGCTACACTCGGACCCGACGTCGACGTCGAGCCACAGCCGAGGAGACAGCCGAAGCTTATGTGTTATACCGGGCGGCTACAAAGGCGTTTCAATTGGCCATTGCGAACGCTAAATCTCAGGCCTGGACTGAACTCCTCGAGGGACTGGATAGGGATCCGTGGGGGAGACCATACAGGATAGTAATGGGTAAACTACGTCCTTGGGTCCCACCTCTCACGGAAACCCTTGACCCGGACTTGTTGGGCAGAGTTGTCAACACTCTCTTCCCGGCAGTCCGGGATAGCTCTTCAGTGCCCCCAGTGACTTTGACCGATTGGTCGGATGAGCTCGAAGTAACAGGTGGAGAGTTAGACCGAGCCGTTTGTCGTCTGAGAGCTCGCAACACAGCGCCTGGGCCTGATGGAGTTCCGGGTCAAGCATGGGTGCTAGCTTTGGCTGCTCTGGGGGACAGACTGAGGTGCCTATTTACTAGTTGTCTCCGTCAGAGCGTGTTCCCTTCCAGTTGGAAAGAGGCCGGATTAGTTCTCATAAGAAAGGAAGGCAGGGCCGCGGACTCTCCCTCCGCGTACCGTCCCATATGCCTGCTCGATGAGGCATCTAAGTTATTCGAGAGAATAATTGCCGTACGTCTCGTCGAGCACCTGTCGCGGATTGGTCCCGACCTTTCCGACAGTCAGTATGGCTTCCGGCAGCGGCGTTCCACAGTAGACGCTATCCTTCGCGTCCGCTCGCTGTCGGAGGAGACGGTCTCCCGGGGTGGAGTGGTGTTGGCGATAAGCCTAGACATCGTCAACGCTTTTAACTCTCTGCCCTGGGGTGCTATTAGGGAGTCACTTGTACACCATCGAGTGCCTACCTATCTACAGGGCATTGTCGGGGCATATCTGTATGACAGGTATATTCGGTATGTGGGTAGAGATGGTTGCATTCATCGTAGGGAGATAAGATGCGGGGTTCCACAGGGATCAGTGCTGGGTCCTCTTTTGTGGAACCTTGCATACGACGCGGTTCTGCGTGTCGATCTCCCCGCTGGCGTCAGTGTCGTTTGTTATGCTGATGACACATTAGTACTGGCCAGCGGGGACAGCTTTGAAGATACTATCCGGCTTGCTGAGCTCGGTGTGGCAAAAGTCGTGGCTGAAATCCAAGGACTGGGTCTGCAAATAGCGCCTCACAAAACGGAGGCTCTATGGTTCCACAAACGGCAGCGTGGTAGGGAATCACCCAGTTTGTCGGTTCGCGTTGGTGATGCGCAAGTCCAGGTAGGCCGATATATGAAATACCTTGGCATTACGCTGGACAGTCACTGGGGTTTCGAAGAGCACCTCAACCGCCTTGTTCCCCGGATCGAAAGGGTAGTAGGTGCGCTGCATGGAGTACTACCCAATCTCGGGGGACCTCGAGAGGAAGTTCGCCGCCTCTACGCTGGTGTCGTGCGATCCATGGCTCTATACGGGGCACCCGTATGGTCACACCGACTTTCAGGCGTCCAGCGTTTAAGAGCTAAATTTAACAGCTTGCAACGCAAAATAGCCATCAGGATTGCACGAGGATACAGGACAGTATCCTTTGAGGCGGCAACTATCCTGGCGCGCTTCCCACCCTTAGACATTTTGGCGGAAATGGACGCAAGGGTCTATGACCGAATCCGCAATTTCCGCCAAAATGGCGCAAGCGTGCCTCTCAGGGCGTTTGAGGTACTTAGGCGGCAAGAGCGGCGACACGCACTCGAACAGTGGCGCGAGCGGCTCCAGGAGCCGCGGTATGCACACAAGCGCGTTGTCGAGGCCGTTCTGCCGTGTTTCGAGTCCTGGTTAAGGAGAGGTGAGCGCATTACCTATCGTCTTGCTCAGGTATTTACCGGACACGGTTGCTTCGGTGAATACCTGAGTAGGATTGGACGTGAAGCCACGGCTAATTGCCACCATTGTGAAGGTGACCACGATACCGCACAGCACACGCTCGAAGAGTGCCCTGCATGGGACTCTGAGCGGCGGATCCTGGTTAACCAGATCGGGCAGGATTTGTCTTTGCCGACAGTAGTGTCAGCTATGCTGGCAGAGCCGACATCATGGAGGGTTGTAGCCTCCTTCTGTGAATCGGTTATGCTCCAGAAGGAGGCCGCAGAGCGGGATCGGGAGAAGGCCGATCCGGCTCGGAGACGAAGGCGACGGAGAGCTAACCGTCTCGGCGCTCATCCCAGATAGGATAAAAAGCCGCAACCCCACCATTACTGGTAGGGGAAAAGAAGGGTCATCGACTCTGAATAGACCCTCCAGTGTGTGTTCCTGTACACCGCGACGATTTTGGGAGGCTAACGGTTTCGCCCGTGGAGTGCCATAGGCATAGCACAGAGTGGGCACTGGTTTGATCCACCCGAGTTAACGGTGCCCTCTCTTATGTGCTGCGACGGCCGTGTGGTTTTAGTCGGTAGGAGTCCGACATATCCCTCGCCATTAGGTAGAGGGCATCCATGAGGATTTCCACACGATAATAAAAAAAAAAAAAAAAAAAAAAGTTGCTAGCTGCCCAGGGCAAGTTTAAGGACTGTCTGATTTTCTTCTTAATATTAATAAGACTTAATAACATTATGTGTACCGTGTGATTAAAGCTGACCTGGTATGGACGCAGTTCAAACCTGCTTGAAGCCTGACTTAGCTAACGACTGATGAATTGACAATAACCGTGGATTAACAGGCACTCTGAAGTACTTAGGCTAAGTAGGCTTACTCTTGAAACTAAATCCGCTCTTTTGTCATTGGAAATATGTCATTTTAAAAGTTTGATTAAAAAAATGGGTTAAAATACTTTATTATATAGGATTCTACTATGCAAACGTGCTTTAAAATGGAGAAAACAGTGATTTTAATATTACGCATTTTAACGACAATAATTTATAAGAGCAGTAAAAATATTACAATAACATGTCCGTTACGGTTAAAGTTATGTTGGTGCAATCAAGCCTTACCCAAGTAGGAGTAAAAGTTTGACCAAAATGGACATAGTTTCGTTTCCCCTAGATTGACATTCAAATCAAATCAAATTTATTTATTTGCTTAACACAGGATTGTAGGATGTTACAGAATTTATAATTAGAAATATTGTATTGTAAAACTATAACATACAACGTACGTTTAACCGCACATCAGTGGTAACATTACTACTATGAACACCGTTCTTATTGCTACGCCATAAAGGCGCGACCAATATTAAATTTTGAACGGTCAAGAGCAGTACCGCAGTTGACTCTACTATTAGTAAATTTAAGCCTCTTGCACCTGAGCTCGTTAATTTTGGAATTTTGGATAATTTATGTATATAATTTTTTCCTCTTGCAGCTACTTAATACAACATTAAGTTTTCTTCCAAAAATAATGTGGTCTATAGGACAGAAAGACTTTCAACATACAGTTTCCATATTTCAGCCGAAGTACCCGTAACTTTGAACCTTCGTGCATGTTCAGGTACAAATATATACGGTATGTTTAGCTCTAGTATATAGCTGCCTACTTATATACCGCCTACGTGTTAGAATAGTGTGTATAAAGTTGGAACGTGCTTCGAAACCTAATTCTTTCATGTAACGGTGGTGATGTAGGGGTTGTATTTAAATCACAGAAAAATGATCGTTTACTGAATGATTTGATTTTAAAGGATTCTCGGTGTTAATATCTTAGCATAGAGTAAGAAAGACAGAATATAGAGAATTATTTATTTTAGTTTTATAGCAGATTACTGAATATGAACAATAAATAATAATGGGGACTGTACTGTGGAATATTTTCTTATAGGTCCCTTGACAGTGATGAAAATTTTTCAGTACCATGTTTAAATTTTTTTAGTTCACACATGGCATAGGCGTGTTTTATTTTTATTTTATACCTTTTTGTGAACCATAGCTACTATATTATTTAAATCTTAATAGCCTATATACTATATATTACCTGGGAAAGTATAAGGATTCTAACGATACCCCATAATCTAAATCGGTTCAGGCGTTTAGAAGTTATGGTGGAATAAAAAAACTCTCAAAAATACATACAAACATTCATCAACGCTAAAAACACTGCTTTTTGGACAGTCGTGTAAAAGAACTTAATTAAAAAGAGTGCACATATTTATTTTAACGATGCAGTTATTAGGTAAGTCTTAGATGGTGAGCATAATAATTATTGCCATCGACAGGGTACAATTCCAAACTCCGGCCTACTACTGACAAATGAGAATTTTCTAAAAGTAAAACTTAATAAAACTTTGCTCGAGCACGAAACTAAAATCGGCACATTACCATCAACAGGCGCGCTTGCGTCCAAATCACCGGTGACATCAATTTTCTGAAAAATAACTATGTTTTCAAGCATAGCCGCGGGCATATAAAACATTTGTAAGAGACCTAACTATTTCTAAACAAAATAAGTAACTGGCCAAATTGAATAAAATTTACCCGCGTCGCGTTTTTATGGACCTTTAAAGATAAAAATATGGACTTGTTTGTAGAGAAAAAAGATAAAATATCTTCTTTATTTTTAACGGCCTAGTCACGATAATATTTTATCAAAATTAATTTTTTTAGACATTTATTGTACTAGTGAGATGAAAGTCTTTTGATATTAGGTTTCTGTGATGTCACTACATGATAGTAGGGGAATGAAATCATCATCATCATCATCATCCCCCTGCCCTTATCCCAATTTATTTGGGGTCGGCGCCGCATGTACCTATTCTTATTCTATACATCTTTAATTAGCTGTAGATTGTCAGTCACTCCTTTTCTAGCCATATCATCTTTAACACAATACATCCATCGCTTCCTCAGCCTTTCTCTACCTGATAGAAATATGAAGCACATACAACTAAGAGAGTAATGAATATAAATGTTGATGGATGGAGGGGGTGATGTAGACCAAAGAAAAGATGGAATGGAAGAAAAAACCATATTGCGCTGACTGCAAATAACTTGGGAACAGGACAAGAAGATGATAAAGGTGATGATGATGAATATTTTGTTACGTGTGATCAAGAAAACTGCTCGTTGGTCGCTCACAAGGGCGGTTGAGGGTGAAGTCCTAGGTAGGATTCCCTGGTCGGTTAAAGTATTATTGAGTTTTTGCGAGTTAGACCTTTTTTGTAGCGTCCAGGAGTTGGTATGGACCGGGCATTGGGCAATAGGCTTTACCACCACAGGGGGAATTAATAATTGAACCGCTGAAAAGTGAGAGTAAAACGGTACCTACTTCTCTGCCCAACCTGAGAGACAAGCGTGATTGCTATGTAAAAAAAATCACTTCCTAACTTATTGTTATAAATACCCCAATCTAGCTAACTACAATTAACAGCCCACATATAGTTACTATAGATACTAGCCTATAGATACATTAAACCATTTAAACAACAAATCAGCGTAAAATCTACACGTAATTAGACTTTAACTACTAAATACGCATACTGAATTCGAATCACGTAGAGAACGCGAATAATCGAGTAACCCGATTGATTATATCGATAAACTTGTAAACTATAATCGTTTTGTGTGGGTTATCTGAAATTATATAGGTACCTCCATTTTATGGATCGTAATATATTTTAGACTAACTATGCCTGCGGTTTCATGTGCGTTCAAAACTGTACATATTTCATACTATACAATACTCCTCCTGACGGTATTTTGCTCACGGCGGCCTGTTTTAATGGAGATTAGCAAAGTACGCAGGAGATATTTAGTGCTCAAGTGCATGATCAAACACAGGTGCACTCTCTCTTTACTCTCATAGTCCGATGGGATGGCAATTCGACATGACCGGAGAGAGATCAGGCACCGGACCGTCGACTTTATATGCTCTCCGTTCTATCGTCGATATGTGTCACACCATCAATTTTCTAACTTCAGGATCCTACTTACAACTTCAAAAAAAAAACTGCATATATTGGTGAAAACTACAAATGGACTCATTGCTATAGCATCATCATGCTGGTATAGGCAGGCTTAGGCAGAGATGTACAAATTGTATACTTACAATTGATCAACGACGATATAAATTCCATGTAATAAAAGGTAAGCCTATTTCCATTTATATATTCATCTGCCTACCCTTATCCTAACTACATTGTGGTCGGCTTCCAGCCTAATCGGATGTAGCATACTACCAGTATTTTACATGAAACAACTGCCTATCTGACCTCAACAAACCAGTTACTTGGTACCATGATATCTCGTGATAAGACTGGTTGTCAGACTTTGAGGCATCTGATCCGTAACGGCTGTCATAAACCAAGACCAATGATTGCTCTCCGAGGCACGGAGGCTCAGAGGTTTCAATATGAAATGGTGGTTACTGATCCATAGACCGACCGTAGCAAGCGCAGACCTCGATCGCTCGATCTGTATGGATTACTTAGCCACGAGCCCCTCGAGCCTCTTTCCATTTAACTGGCATATTTCCAAACTCTGGGCTTTATTAAAGACAACTATATTGACCTGATATGAGGGATGTGTGGTATGACGGATAAGAGGAACCGTGAATGGCACCGGTGACTGAAAAGTTGTGTGGAAATCGTTTGTTATAGTATGGGCATGTGATGCGGAGGGTTGAGGAAGGATCATGTGACGAGGAAAGTTTGGAGTATGAATGTGGATGTCTATAAGAGTATAGGAGAGACCGAGGAACCGATGAATAGATTGTGTTAAAGATGATATGAGCTAGAAAAAGAGTGACTGCCAAAGTAAATGCTGATAGAGATGTACGGAATAAGAATACATGCGCTGACCCCAGGTAAATTGAGATGTTTTGGGGAGTTGGAGGATGATGATGATGGGCTGCTACTGAAAATCTCCTAACAAAATAACTTATACCTTAAGCTTTTCTCTTTAAGCTCTGCCAACCGCGGTCACGTCTACTAGACCAATACGACAGTTGAAACTTATTTATGCCGTTTCATATTATTAGTTTGGATGAATGTGGACTGAAACCCCACGTTGCGTGTGGAAAAGTGAGTAAAAATATTCTTATCGGTAACTCAATTGTTGGCTTTTAACCTAACGCGTTATAGATTAGTAGATGGCTATCAGAAAATCTTATCAGTTTAATCGACGTTAGTTAAAACCTTTTCTACATTCCCGTTTTTTCAGCTCTTCAGTATTTCGTATGTATGTCGTGTGTGGTAAATTGGCTAATTGGTCTAGTTGTCGCAAGGATGACTGCCGAGCGTGAGGTCCTTCCTAGTAGCAGCCTGGAGTCTGAAATTGCGCTCAGTTTATGGAAATAGGTTCACATCATGGACCTCAATAACAGTATTGATGAGATTTGAGTGTAAACCTGTGATAATATAATTATTCTGCTTACTGTTTTCTGTGATGTTACGTCTTTACAGCGACTGAACGCTCAACTCGAACGCAGAGTCTCCAAAATCAATTGCAGTATCAGAACGCACAATTTGGCTATCACATCCGAACTCAGATTAGTCTCATCACAGTAAACGAAAGCTTACTAACCTATAGCTTACTTATAGTGACAGTGGACATATTAATCACAGAACTGACAGCTGTTGAGGTAAACGAGTTCTTGAGTGGAGACCGCGAATCGGCAATCGTAGTGTAGGACGTCCTCAGGTTAGGTTAGGAGTGATATCGATATTATCCTCCTTGTCGTATCCGAAAATGGTGTCACTGGCTTTATTTTTGTCTATTGTGTGTCCGAATGTGGCTTGCAAAACCAAATTTGGTTTTAAAATTCTTGATGCAGGGCACGCAGTGCAACTGACCGTGTACAAGAAGACTTTGCGAGTGTATTTTATTAAGGCGCTTGCCGGTTCCTTTCTTAAGGTGTGACTGCTTTTGAAGAGCATCGGTTAGGAGACCTTGATGCCAAGGTGGAGTGTATATATATATATACACTATACTTGGCCTTTGTTGAGCAGTAAACTGTTATTCTAGGCTGATGATGACAATTATCCGAACTCAAAAAATCACCAAAAAGCGGAGTTGATAAAGTTGAAGGAGTGACGATTGCCGAAATTAAAAGTATACTGTTTGCCAAGGCCTTAATACTGGAAAGCTCCATAAATCAAAAATTATTATTCTCTTATGGTATACATTTTTGTGGAAAGAAAAATAGCAACATTTTTATCTGTGCCTCCCGGATATATACTTCAGGCGCTCTGTCAACTGAGCTATCCTGACCTCTGCTCACTATACCGAATTCCTCTTCCAGAGGTTCAAACTCAACCGCTTAGGTTCAAATCCACACGACCGTATTTTATTCCACAAAAAATATAACTACAGTTCACTACACATGCGTTAATGTGTTTGAAAGATTTGTCTGTATTCTTTTTCTCGTTTAAAAAACGTAAAATCTTCACGAAAAACCTCAGCTCACACAACCAATCCAAATTTAAACTGCGAACTGTTACATAAAGCTGCATTTTTACATTTTTCTAATGTAAATGACGTCTACCAAGGAAAAGGGGGGATAAGGAGTTGTAAGGGGGAGGTTCGGAAGTTGTCGCTTCCCTCACTTCCTGTTGCTGGCTCTGCATCGTGTGGAAATGGGTTTCCCTTTTGTTTTTAAAGGATGCTGTGATTTACACATGTAAAGGATGTGTCTAGTTTGGTTTATTTTTAGTTTTCTCATTTTAAAGAGAGTAAGAGTCCAGTGGATCTGCAAAAGAGCTTAAATTTTGTAAGAAAAACACCATCGTATTAGTTTCCCCATTAGAGTAGGAAGAGACCTACTCTAATTGCATTTATAAGCATTTTGCAGACCCACTAGAGAGTGGGTCTGTAAATGCTTAAATTATGAAAGGAAAACACCACCGTAGTTTTTGTTAAGTTTTTTTTTTTCGTAAACTATCAACCTTGAAATAAGAGACCGCTCTCTCACAGTCAAACTTATACTATTTCGGTTTTTGTAGGTTAAAGTAAATGATAAAAATTACAATACAGTGCGATTTTCTCGAAAAATGGGAGCGGCATTGATTCGAATGCTGGATTATCCTGTATACTTTCTGTAAGGCGGAAAAATTAAGACATAGTAGATAAGATTCTAAAGGCGGCAGCTATAGTCTATGGTGCTCCGTGGCGTCGTTGATCTTCACACTATCGTTGTGAAGTGATCAAATTGTATTGTATTATTTTAATAAATTTAATTAGAACATAAACCTGTTTAGATTTCACCATCTAACATTACATACAAAACTGCAAAAATGGCCTCTTCGTATACCAAACGCGGTCATTAATGGCATTGTTTTATCTGCCAGGAAACGCATTAATCAGCTGTAGACAAGGTGATAATTAGTTATGAATTATCTCATAAATACAGTAGTTTGTAGCCAATACTCAAATTCCAAACACAATCAATCAATTTTACTCGCATTTTCATGCATAAACTCAAACCTTTTTCCCATGGGGGTTTAGCAGAAACTACAGAATGCCACCTGCTATAATCATTACATATGCCTTTTGTTTCGTCCACGTTCATAGGTATGTGGCATTCCTAACCACTACAATTTCCTTTCCCCCACTAATAGCTTAATACAAATTATCCTAATTCAACAATGTCCACTAACAACACAATACAATATATACATTACACATATCTATATATTTACACTTAAATCTACATGTTCATAAAATATATATTACACCTACTTAACTAATTATAATACACACATCAACACGGTCTAGGGATATTTCATACTCACTTAAATAACTCGAAAAGTACTGGCCGCATTGGAATCTTTTATACACCGATTTGTTTGTAATTTATCTCAGACTAATTCCAAATTCAAATTTTTGAAAATTCTTTTGTTTCGGTGGCATAAAAATGTCTTGATGTGTAGGAGAGGGAATTTTCATTTGTGCGAAATTTAGAAAACAATACGAATTACATTTAGTTACAGTTTTTTTTTCATTTTTAAACGAAAGATAAAGTTAAAATTGAGGTATTGTAGCCATGCAACGCCAACATTTGACGAGGGCGGAGATGTTACGAGCTGTGGGAATGCTGGAAGCTGGGTCTGTTCAGCGTAATGTTGCTGAGGCCATAGGGACCCACCAAAATGTAATTTCAAGATTGTGGACACGCTATCGTGCCACAGGTGAAGTAGCGGAGAGGCACCGGGGGCCAAGTCGCATCACTACCCCCAGACAAGACCGATTTTTGCAAATTACTGCGCGAGCTCAACCAAATGCAACGGCGACTCAATTGGTCCAAAGGCTGCGAGTGGAACACCAAGTGCTTGTGAGTGACCAAACTGTAAGAAGGCGACTGCATGAAAACAATCTACGCTCTCGTAGACCACTCCGGGTCCCACCTTTACGGAGAGGCAATCGTGGACGACGATTAGAATGGGTTCGGAACCACGTGGACTGGGGCCGTGAACAATGGTCCAATGTGCTGTTCACGGATGAATCCAGGTTCGGCTTCCATCCAGATTCACGAACGACGCGTGTTTGGCGAGTTCCTGGACGATGGAGCCGTCTTCAGAACCCTCAGGAAGTTCACCCATACCAAGGAGGAACAATTATGGTTTGGGCAGGAATTCGTCTTGGAGGACGGACGGATCTCGTTTGGGTGCGGGGCAATATGACGGCAGAACGATACGTCCAACAGGTGCTGGGGCCCGTAATCTTGCCCCACAGAACATAAATGGGGAAAGATTTCCTGCTCATGCACGACAATGCCCGGCGAGAACGGTAGCAGCTTGGTTACATACACACAATGTTAGGGCCTTAGACTGGCCTGCTCAATCGCCAGATCTAAATCCCATTGAGAATGCGTGGGATATGCTGCAAAGAAGAGCTCTGAAGGAAGTTCCTGAAAATCTGGCTACAGAAGATCAACTTTTTGCGCACCTCAGAAGGACATGGGACAATATTCCGCAGCAAGACATTGACAACCTTGTTCTGAGCATGCCGAATCGTTGCCGATGTGTTATGAACATTATGGGCGCTTTCTCAGACTACTAACTTCAAGTTTATAAACACAAATTAAATGATTTTTCTATTTTTTTCAGTTTTTACTCATAAATTAAAAGTTAATTCATATACGGTTTCCGTCTATGCTTCATTTTTTTTCCATAAAATCCTGAAATTTTAATCGAAGTACCTTAACTATTACTAGAAAATGGTAGAATATTAAATAACGTATCTTTTAAATATATACATGTCATATAAATAATTAACATATTGATAGTAATTCGCTTTTTTAAAAATATCCCTAGACCGTGTTGATGTGTTTATTATTTACAGATAATAATAACTTATTGGATAATACTATTGTTATATTTATTACCACACAATTTCATACTTTGCATATTGCAATGGTGATCACAGTGCAGTGGAATCGCGCATCGCCTACGTAACTGTGACGTAGCCGATGTCCCTACCTACGTTGATATGAGGTGGGAGCCGGGCAGCGCGCGGCCGTTCACCTTGCGCGATCGCAGTCGAGATCACGCCATCGCGACGCGAAGCCTATGCTGCTTGCTTGATTTTTTCTATGTGCTTACTACCGACACTATTCGCTGCTATCTAAAGTTTTGAACTTAATCACGCTTGTGCATAACTTATATGTAAAGACTATTTCTTTCTGTGCTATATTTCTTCTGCTTGTGTGCTTGAACTATATTCTGTGCCTTTCTTACTTCTGTGACTGTTGTTTCTGTGTTCGGACATTAAACCGTGATTAATTAAGAACAATCTTATTCATTTAACTACTCCTACCGACACATATTATAGTGCATACCCACTAAAGGCACATCATATGCGCGCCGGTAGCGAGTACTACGCCTATTTTTGTTTTTTTTTCTAGTATGGAATATCGTGAAAATTGTGCCGGACTCCTACCGACTAAAAACCACACCGGTCCTACTCTATACCGGGGTCCCGGGATCGCGACTCTATTCACCGCAACCCCGGTAGGTTGAGTACTACGCCCTACTTTTTGGAATACATCACACATAAGGTCAGTGTATATCCTTCTAGTAATAACTTAGGTTTTCGCGATCACTACACATTATAAACAAACTACTTTTAACCGGATTAATCGCGTGTATTATTGTTTTTTTTGTTTTTCCTGACGTTTCGAACGCTCAGGAACGCGTCAGTTAAAACAAAAACCAATAATACACGCGATTAATCCGGTTAAAAGTTGTTTTATTATAATGTATATCCTTTCCTTACATTTGCCTTATAGATACCTTTTGTTAATCGCTTTCATTCATTCTCTCAATATGACCAAAATATTTAAGCACACTCTTTAATTTTTGTCACTACACCTTTTAAACCGCATCGTTGTTATATCACATCATTCTTCAATCTACCATTCATAGTTCCCACCATACTACCCATACTTCGCAAGGAAGGCATTTCTATAACATTTATTCTACTTTCATGTCTCTTACTTACACCACCATCAACAAAAACACTAAACAACATTCTCACGTAATTAGAAACACCAATATTACAGTACAATAACATAATACAGGCACAAAATCATTTGTAAGCCAACTAAATATCTACTGAACAGTTTTAGCCCACAAATTAGTACCGTACTACTCTCGTTCCGAAGGCTTAAGTGAGCTTACAGTTCAAATTTATTGATAAAAGGCTTTGCGCGCCTGAAATGTAGCGAACTATAGTGATAAAATTGTTCGTCTGTTTGTTTGGGCTTTGATATTTTTGAATTGATTATTTGATGGTGTGATTTCGGTTTTGCATGGATACAGCGTGCGCTTTGTGCTAAAATTTGGGTATTTAGGTACTGATATTTGCCTACGTTGCTTAAACGAAAGCTCATAGACATGTAATTGTGCTCATAGACATGTGCATTCTCCCCATCAAAATCAAAATTTCTTTATTCAAATTAGGCAAAAAATCTCTCTCTCTCTCGTTTGGACTTTAGTATGTTAGTCAAAGGTCTTTGACTAACATACTAAAGTAACAAACTCAAGGCCAAAGAGCTATAGAGCGCAGTATACTTGGTGTTAAATTAACGGATTATATTCAAACACGATCCGTAAACACTATGCTCCATAACTCAAATCGGTAACGTGGCTCTAAAAGTCGCCCAACTGAAGTGGGACTGGGCAGCACAGTCTGCCGTATGACACATGAGCTGTGAACCCGGTATAGCACAGGACTGAAACCGTGATACAGTGAAACTGGACCACGGCAGACCGCGAAGGATATGGCCGGACGAAATGAATGACTTTATTGATACTTGGCAAGATGCGGCACAAAACCGGGACATATGAAAGGAATCTGGGGAGGCCTTAGGAGCTTATAATAATAATAAAACCTGCTATGTTTATGATGGCCATTACTTTTGTAAAGTTAATCTTCCAAATAGCAGTGATAGCCAATTCGTATGAACGACTGTTAAGTCAAAAGTCGCAGTTTCAAATTCATACACCAATGATGTTTCAAAGCAATGAGCGTATTGTAAATTAAAATTACCACTTATTCAAATAGTGATGGAAAACATCGCGTTATCAGCATACATAAGAGGTGTTCTCGATGATATGTAAAGCTATATCAGAAGTCTACGGGTGCCTTATACTCAAGGTTGTTCGTCAACCAATAGATATGAAGAATAAGATCTTCCAAACGTTTTAGTAGACCAAATAATAAGTCGTACTGCTCTATAGGCCGCAATCGCGGCTGCTAAGTGTAAGTTCCTAGGTAAAATTTCCGGCAAAGTGTAACTGGTTTCTCCTGTGGCATCTTGGAGATTGAAATTTATATATTAGGACCTTTGTGAGCCTATTGCCATCAACTTGGCACAATTGCAGCCTTCTACTGAGAATTTCTTAAAGAAAAAAAAAACTAGTTCAACTTTACCGGTAATCAAATCCAACTCAAGATCAGTAACCGCGCTTGTGACTGTAAGAACAATGAAACATTTTGGAATTTAAATTGTTTACAAGTAAAGTCAAGTAAAAGCATAGTATTGTTTCAAAATGTTTCCCTAATAGTTCTATTAATGGCTAATAGTTAACACAACACAAATCCAACGTAATTTAAACACCAAAATAACACCTTTAAACACACGTATATTATATTCGTATAATATATTGGAAAAGTAATAAATTCTAGGAAAATAATATCTATTTTTAACCAATGCCTGCAGCATGACAATAAATTTAATTGGTCAAAACAAATGGTCGTATTTTTAGTTGCGTTTGTATTTCGTTTTGCTAGCGAGCATGCCAGAAATGTTTTCAATTCAAATTAGTGTTAATGAACCAATTGAACCTGTTTTCAATTCTATTTCTCGTTATTTCTGGGTAAAAAGTAGACCAAAGGAGCAGAAGTGTACCTTCTAAAATATATTAGTAGTCGTATTATTAAGCAACAAGGTGGTAAAAAAAAGGGTCCTCAGACACTCCTATCTCGTGTGGACAGAAGCTACCTTGCGGGGTAAATGTGCAACTCACTTACTACGTCTTAGGAATATAACTATGATACGAGCACGATTTAGTAACATAACTATCTTACAAGACTAATCTAGTGAAATGATTTTAAATGCCGGGTGCAGAGCGCGATAATCATGATGTTGGTACTTCGATTGGTAACTTGAAAGATTACTTTTCTTTGTGAGATAACCTAAGTATAAGTTACGATGGAACTGACATGAACTGTGTTCAAAAGTTCCTAATAAATAAAGATTAAAAAAAAACTTGAAAGATTGACTACAAGAAATGTATATATATATATATATATATACAGTTGACAAATATTACTTACTATGAATGATCCTGTAGCGACATCTATCTCGCTAACAGATGACGAATGATGATCGCGCTAGCAGATTTTGGCGACAAACTTACATATACTATACTAGCCGTCGGGCCGTGGCCTGCCAGGCAATATCACCCGCCTGGGGATCCTTCCTTTTTAATGGAGGAACACCACACCTCGTTTCTCTATAATCCTATACCAAATGAAGTTTTGTCGCTTTGAGTTATATGCCAAAGGCCATGGCTTTCCACAATGATCCTATAAAATTAGCCGCATCGTTCATTATTGTTTCGCTTTTGTACGCAAACCAACTAAAGTACCTTTTAATCCACATCTGTACTAGGTACATCATTTATCTTCTCAACTATAATGAACTTCTTCCGATTTACATACTTATTAAAAGTACACACAGCGAAATTGTCAACTTCACACGCAGGTGTCTGCCGAAAGAGTTGTTGGCACAGTATGGGGCTGACATCGCAATGATAAGGGTCGACGATCCTCAATCCAGTTAATTTATATGTTTACTGGGCTTATGATTTGTATGAAGTTATTTTGGACTATTATATTATTGTTGGTTGCTTCAATTGTGTGTGTTGAAAATGTATGGTCGGGTTTTTGATATTTATTTAGCTAACTCTCTCGTTAGGTATGGAGTATTATTTATTATGTCAAATATTTTCTAGTGGTATGTTTCTTTTTCTTTTCTGTTCTGATTTATTCGTTGTCATTAAATGCTATGTAGGTTTGTTGATACTAGTCGACCAAGTACGATTTGAAGTAATAGCGGTCTCATTTATGGCGGTTTCTACAGTTCCACCAACATAAAAATATTTAATAGTTGACTAAGGACGACAGTAGGTAACCTGCTAGTAAACCCTTTTGTAATAATATTGTTTTCTGTAATAACTACGACTATAAAATTAAGTGTTTCTGGTATGATGATGTAAGTACACAATATTGAATATCGTAACAATCACCACGTCTGACGGGCAGGCTCGTTATCTCTGTTTGCATCTGTACCAGTGAGAATACTGCTTAAACCCCTCTTTAATAAATCCATAGTCCGCCTATTTCGTAGAATCATTTTAGTAGACAAATTTAGGCAACAATGAAGAAAAAAAATCAGAACCCAAAAGTATTTGAGCAGCATACTTCTAGGGATTCTTAACCCTTTAAAAGGGATTAATTCCAAAGCGGTAACGCACCCAATTTCCTTTCTGTCATGGCCGCTTCATTAAGTGAATAATTTATTATTGTTTCAGGTAATATAGACCCACACTGTTTACCGGTTAAATATTTTGTACATTCTTCTTCGAAAAGGTTATAGTTTGGAATGAAAAAGGTGAAGGTTAGACTTAAATTAAGTTGATGAAATATTATCGTACTTATTTAAAGCTACCCCGTTACAAACTGTGGTTAGTAAGTCATTGTTGAGGTTAAGCAACGCGTAGTGCGGTCAGTCTATAGATGAGTTAACGCCAGAGGCATATTTGTATTAACTTGAGAGTCTTAGTGTTTCAGAGAGTACATTTAATAGTCATCTCTGTCTGATATTAATTAATACTAATCGCTTAGATAAGAGGTCTTCCAAATTTGGTTTAACATGTACAAGAGTTTAAAACCGTTTTCATTCTCACTACACGATTGCTTTACCTCATAAATCGGGCCATTTAAAATCCCCTCACCTCCTACACTAATGACCTCATCTAATGAATCTCCTGGTAATCTCAATCGATCTAAAAACTCAGCCGTGTAACACAGCTAGGTAACCTACTTAAACTAATGACCTAGACTGTACAAGTGAAAAACTAACGCGTTCCGAACCCAAGTGGAATGGAGTAGAATCAGTTCCAATATCCAGATGAGTCGCATACACTCTAATTTGCCAATCGAGGGAAAAATTCACGAGGATGTTTTATGTTCAAATGAGGTAAGAAGGATTTTAGTATTAGTTTTTTTTATAAACAGAAATGAAGCGGTGTATTTTGACTGTAAAACTTGTAAACTGGATAAGGGAGACCGTAAAGCTGCATTCATATATCTGTGTCGTGCAGGATTGGCGAATCAAACGAAACCGTTCAGGAGGGCATCATATCATAACGAGTTTTCATTGGTTAAAACAGAGCTATATGGACACCACACGACACTGATCCAGAACAAATATGAATAATGTCACTCTG
The DNA here is from genome assembly GCA_935421205.1 of Xylocampa areola. Lineage (NCBI taxonomy): Eukaryota > Metazoa > Arthropoda > Insecta > Lepidoptera > Noctuidae > Xylocampa > Xylocampa areola. The sequence goes on along the minus strand of OW285225.1, from coordinate 7,016,218 downwards.
AAATATGCTTTAATGGAATGGGCTTGGCATATCTGCGTATGTTAGATAATCAATGAACTAAACTTACAAGCTCATGAATCTCCCTTCAAGGAAAGCAACAGCATTTCCAACTGGAAATGCTGTTGCTTTTCTTGAAGGGGTTATAGACGAATAACGGCTTCTTCCAAAAAGACATGGTCCTGGTCGAAAATGGAGTTAAATGGAGGAAAAGTAGGAGAGGCCTTTGCCCTACATACTTTGGGATTTCAATAATATATTTTTTCTGAAAATAGTTGCAAACCTGATTGCAACCTGATTCAATAATAAACTTGCATGTCTTCAACGTTTAAGGGCCAGTTTTATTTTCAGTCTTAGTCAATATTTTACTTGGAGTGACCAATGTCTTTAGATTAAAACAGAACCATGGATATTAGGTACATCAATTATTGTTCAACGGTTATCACTTACGCGCATTCTTCGGGATTGTCCTCACGAGAGTTATTATACAAAAATTAGGTACATTAAAACACGGACTATGCTTGCAGTTTCTATTTTACTTTACACATAGCATCATAGCATCACGCCTGTATTCCCCGAAGGGGTAGGCAGAGGTGTACACAATTGTACACCCACATTTCACCAATGCTGTTATTAAGTCCCATGTAATAGGTGGTGAGCCTATTGCCATCTACCGGGCACAATTCCAAACTCCGGGCTGCTACTGAGAATTTACTAACAGAAAATCCCAATAACACTTTGCCCGACCTGGGAATCGAACCCAAGACCTCATGCTCAGCAGTCGCGCTTGGGACCACTAGACCAACGAGGCAGTTATTTTACTTTAGAGCACCAAAATTCATGATTTCGATTTTGTATGTGACCTTAATAGAAATCCCTTATTACAAATTTCAGAATGTATGCGTATTAACACAAAATACATTGCGCCACTTCCTCCTATCACAAAATTGATGAGACTACGGAAATTAAACTCATCAAAACCAAACGTTAGGCAGCACATTTATTTCTTGCTACATTTAGTATAACACCATCCTATACGTGCCTGAAATACTTACAGCGTTAGTAGAGCGATTCCGCTTTAACTTTTGACTCTACCTGTCGAATTGTAATGAAGGCTAATATCTACTTTCCAGTTGGATCAGTCGAGGAGTTTCAAATAAGTCTGGCAATACGATAAGTTTTTTATAGGGATCGGGCTCATGGGTTTGCGAGCCACTTACAATGTTTTTAAGCTCAAAAGCGTGTGTGTTATGACTTATTTAAGAGGATTAGTGTTTATGAAATGTTTGGACTGAACATGCCTATGACCGTATGCAGAGGCGATTACTGCTTTAAATGAAGCATTATTAAAAAAAAACCGGACTAGTGCGAGTCGGAATCGCCCACCGAGGGTTCCGTACAAATTTGTAGGTACATATTATAAATAGATCAGGAATCGAATCTCCAAAGTTTTCAAAACCTATAATTACTTATATTATTGTGTTTTATAATTCGACGATGGATCACGTACTTTAAATAAAGACTATATTATTTATGATTTCATTATTGTTTTCAGATTTTCCCTGTACTTGTAGTTTAAGACGATATTACTTGTCAAATTTCATAATACTAGGTCAACGAAAAGTACCCTTTAAATTCTGATTCCCTTGAGAGTGTCGATATATACGTTTCTTGCGGCAGAAACGGCCGTATATTATTTTTACGTTATCTTAGGAGTTTGATTTTTTCAAAGCTTCAAGGGACTGCAGACTAATATACTCAGTAAATTGTTTTAACTTGTTCAGACAGATGGACAGACAGACAGACAGATATACGGCCAACAAAGTGATCCTATAAGGGTACCGTTTTTTCCTCTTGAGGTACGGAACCCTAAAAATACGTGGAGATAATCAGTATCTAAGTGCAGATTTTGATTTTTGCTTCTAAAATCAAATATGGGAAGAACTTAAAAATATCCAAAATCCAGCACGTTAAACTTAAATGATGTTCCCGATTTGGCAACTCTCCATGTTAATTGGCACAGATGCAGTGAGTATAAATTATGACGGATATATTAAAAGGCGGTGAATTCAAAATCCTGATTCAGGCTGAATGAGGGATAATCCAAGCTGAAAAAAAAAACTATACAGTCCAATAATTTATAGGCTATTCCATTTGCGATGAAAGAATATTTTAATATAGGCTTGCTTCATTCAAAATCACAATAACACTTTGTCCGACCTGGGAATCGAATCCAGAACTTCATGCTCAGCAGTCGCGTTCGGGAACACTATACCAACGAGGCAATATAGAATAATGTTGATAAAGATAAAGATAATGCTAAAGTTATATAATTATATATTTTTCTTAAAAGGTCACGGTGGTGAACAGGATTCGAACCTGCACTTCCCGGATCAATACTCCAGGCGCTCAGACCACTAAGCCATCTCAACCTCTGCTCACTACCGCGAATTCTTCTTCCACATTTTAACATGTCTTTTGGTGACGTCATTACTTCATTTAATTTTTATTTTCTAGTTCGGTCATAAATACACATATTGTTGTCTTTGACTATTGATAATATTAGAAGCTTAGCCCTGTGACTATGCTTATTCATTGTGACTGTTAGAAGTTAGCTCAGACTAAATCTAAAATCTAAATCCACTGATCTCTTAAGTCACCACTATTTAGAGATTAAATTCCCTTCAGAGCCTTTTAGTTCAAGCCCTTTGGTCTAAATCCTAGCATAAACCAATTATCATTTAGAATGACATTTATGTTTTTTTAAAGATAATCTAAAGCACTATTGGCTTAAATTAAAGAAAAACATATAGCACGCCTGTAATTTCGGAGGAGGTGGCAGAGATGTATACAATTGTACACCTACGTTTCACCAATGCTGTTATTAAGTCCCATGTAAATAGATAGTGAGCCTATTCCCATCAACCGGTCACAATAACAAATTCCGAGAATTTTCTAAAACCCAATAACTTTTATCCCGGCCTGGGAATCGAACCCAGGACCCCGTATGTATGGTCATTGTGAGAATTTTTTGACTTAATCGCTTGAAATCGTCAGAATCAGTGAGGAACCACCAAAATGCATCTGAAGTGTTTGTTTCAGATTTCTATAAAAAGAATTGTCATATTTTCGTTTACAAATAAATATTTTGAATATTCTACTGTTCTTTCTTCCCATGACAAATGCACGTAGTAAATTGTCACTTAACCTTAAGATTAGGCTCTACTACGTGGATTAGACCTATTATGACGTATGCTAGCGTCGTGTTCGCACCCGTTAAGTATTACAAATTCCATAGGATGCAAACCCTGCAAAATCGTTTTCTTTGTAGAGCGACAGGCGCCCCATGGTTCATCAGAAACCTTCAACTCCACCTCGACCTCAGAGTGCCCACCGTTAGGCAATTCATGAAAAGGTCATCGAAGAGATACTTCGAATCTGCCCCTAATCATCCGAATCCCTTAGTTGTCTCTTCCGCTGATTACAGGCCGTCCCAGATCAATAAAATCCGCCGATCACGACACGCTCTCCTTAGGCCCGATGATAGGATCATTGTAGCTCAAGAATCGAACAAATTCACAAGCACACTCCGACGCGCTCGACCGCCTTGTTATAGACCTCACCAGCGAGTCCGCGTCCGTTGCAATGTCTCGTCATGTCCGCTCTGACCCTTGCTCGAGCCGGCCCGCGCCGAGTCAGTAGCTTTTAATTTATCCCTTAATAATAATGAAGCTGATATTATCCAGCTAGTCCCTAGTTGTCCCCCCAGCAAAGCCCTAAGCCGAGCTCGAGTCCCGCAGGGGACGCCCTTAGCGGTGTTGCTTAGTTTGTAGTAAATAAAAATATGCTCTGGCTGGAGGCATCAAACTGCCTCGCCTTAGATATTGTCCGGTTACGCAGACAAAACCCCTCTGGGTTTCTGCAAGAGGCCATTTATTAAAATAAAAAAACTGTTCTTTCTCTATTTCCTTCTATGCTACTAATTTTATTAATGTGAAAGGTTGTATGTTTGGACTTTTGTATGTTTGTTACTTAATCACGAGAAATCGACTGAACGGATTTGGATGAAATTTGGCAGATACATCTGATTTGGTACACTTCTTCTTTTTTAATATGTTGACTCGCTAATTAGCAGACACAATAGATTTTTATTGTTGTGAAGTATAATTTTAGGTATACTTCTCCCATTCGAAGAGTTAAATTGTTGCAACAATGGCTTCTGCCTATTACGTCCTGGGTGTCATTCCCCAGGGCGATCAGTTTCTTTGGGATTTTCTGTAGAAAACCTTTTGCAGACCGGAGTTTAAAATTGTTCCAGGCAGCTGATGGCAATATTCTTCCCATCTCGTCACGCATTGATTAAATGTGGATATACAAGTACCTTTGAATCGGGTTTGACGGTTGATGGCAAGAGGCTCACCTTAATTCCCATGTAATAGGTTTACATGGGACTTAATAACAGCATTGGTGAAATGTGGGTGTACAATTGTGTACACGTCTGCCTTCCCCTTCGGTGAATACAGGCGTGATGCAATAATGCCTTTTTATTTTAAGCTTCATCCCTTCCCATGTAACATTACAGTGTTTTCAAACTAACGGATCCTTCTACAATTAATGTTGAATATTCATCGTGGCATAGCTAAGGAAGTAATGTAAATTTATTGCCTGGATAAGACCCGGCTTGTTTTAATATTAGGGTCAGTTATGATAGTTGAATAATGTACATACATTTAGTCAGGATTAACATTCTTAATAGGTTAGACTTTGAAAATCGCTTTAATTTTAGTAAAAATATTTATTAGAATGTGATTGGAATCGTGTTAATGTCTTATGGGGGTTCTGGCAGTGAATAGGGTAGCTTTATCATAGTGTTGAATATTTGATTGTAGTTTAGACTAAGTTTTATAACCTCCATAATGCTATGCCATGGCTTTCTATGCGCATTGGGTGATCGACGCGACATGATTCTGCGATATGTGTGTATCTGCGATAACTTTGTGTGTGTCGAAGTGCTACTTCTATTTGTTTATCTGTTGTTCGCCGTTAAAAATGATGTCATTTGTTATTCTATAGGTATTTTTTTGGCTGTTTTATAATCACGAGTTATATTTATGTTTTCTGTAGGTTTGTGTTACTTATTTTTTTTCTGTTTATAATCTCGATCGCAGTATTTCTTTTTTAATACAACCACGTGCCGCCACAAAGCTACTCGAAACAGCATCAGTGATACCAGTCACACAAGCCTTGCCCAGCAATATTTTTGCCACTGTGGTGTGGTTGTGGGCCTTCTGGATAGAATCTAAAATTGATAGAAACTGCTCGAAAATTATCAGTAAAAAAGAAGAGTGCAGTGTCACGGACCAAAAAACACACCACAGCGTGAAGTATATTGATTCCTACAATTAGGTTTGTCAATACGCGAGCTACATGCACACAAATTAAGCAAGAACCGACAATCGGTGTCAATACTACCTATCATCGCACGAGAAAACACGCACACAAATATAGTGAGCGACCATTTGCTGGCTTCACCCATGATAAGACGAGTTTAAGTCCGTACTTTTTTGGTTCTTGATAATTTTACCGTAAATCATCCTTTACAACACTTACGAGTAGATAAAAGAGTCCATAATTTGTCGGGAACGATAAAAATATCTTATAGGCTTTTAAGATTTCCTCCAAGAAAAAATGTGTCAAGTAAAAGGATTAGTGTTGTGGTTTTCATGGTTTCCTGTCACTTTCCAACAGTGTTGTAATTATTTTCTCTTAGCTCAGAACTAGCTTGCAAAAAGAGCGCGTTCATTAATTAAATATATTTTTTAGTCTACAAAATAAATAGGTATGCAATCTTAACTTTAGAAGATATTGAAATGTTATAATAAAACAACTTTTAACCGGATTAATCGCGTGTATTATTGGACCACGTCCACCAGTCTTCCTTCGACCACAAACGCGGCAAAGTGTTCGAAAAGTCAGGACAATCAAAAACCAATAATTCACGCGATTAATCCGGTTAAAACTGGTTTTATTATAATGTGTAGCGATCGCGAATACCTTAGATATTTCTTTATTGAAATGTTATTTTAATTGAAATGTTAGATAGGTGTTTTCGGAATTTTACTACTAAATTTAAATTACTTGTAAAATTAAGTACCTATATTAGTTTTAATTTTTATATTATCATATAATACCTACAGTTGAATGAAACCGGATACTTTGTCATACGCAGAAACAAATCTGTTATAAATATACAGAGAAATCTTTCAAATGCAATTAACTCATGCGTAGCAAAGCCTAGCTATAAAATTTTGTGGAAGAGATTTTTATCCGAAACAGATTTATACGGGAGGCGCAGGACCAAATCCTGCTCACGATCGTATTTCTCTTTCCAAAATATATTTATATCTTTAGAATCTGATATAGATAAAGATGATCAGCACACTCTCATTTATTTTACTATCGTCTATATAAATATACTATCTATTAGAAATCTTAGAAAAATGTATATATACATATATGCCGACCGAATTGAGAACCTCCTCCTTTATGAAGTCGGTTAAAAAGTGATAGTTTTTTTAAACTTAAAGAAAACGACACATTTTACAATTATTTTCTAATATGCAATAATTCAATAATTTATTAAAAAAAAGCAGCAAACTAAATCACACACCAAACACCTCCAACAAATCGAAACAAGCGGTCCTTTGAAAAAAATGTTGCATAAAATTTCCACCCTCACGATTATGCCTATAAGGGGTTTCTTTCACGGTGCCACAATGTGATGAAAAGTGACTTACAAATAAGTGCTCTCAACCGCCTCTCTGTGGCCTTTGTCTCGTGATGCATTGTTCAGACGCCAAAGTCGGGTTTTTTTTAACACAATAGAAAATTTTCAACTTGGTTTTTATACTGTTCGCAGGAATATGGTAATACGGGTATTAAAAATGTGGAAATAATGTTTATTTTTATGTATATGTTTCAACAATGATCAACACTAGCTTCAAATTTTTGTTGTTTTATGAAACAGATTCATTAATTTTTTGTATTATTTTTGATTATGTGTCTATGAGGCTATTATATATTAAGACCTTACTACGACGATACAGAAAAAGCTACTAGTAAAACGAGAAGTATACTCCCGACCAAATTTTTGGTGACGGCATTATGGCCTAACTCCAAGCAGATTGGCATTATATTGCATAAGTTTATGCGCATAAAATAATGTTCTTCCTTTACTCTCATAGTCCAATGAGACAACTGGCAAGAGGTCACGTGCAGGACTGACGGCTTTACGTGCTCTGTGAATCACACCGCCAGCTTCCTAAGTCCGGGCTGGTACTGAAAATTCTCTAACAGAAAAACCCAATAACACATTGCCCGACTCGGGAATTTAACCCAAGATCTCACGCTCAGCACCAGGCTTGTGGCCACTAGATCAATGAGGCAGTTAAAGCAAAAAGCATAATACTTATATTTTTATTTATTAAGATATATCTCTTTGTGTCGCGATTTTAGTCTTCATTTATTGGTTACACCAAAAATTCGCAAAATTCTCCGAATACCACAAAACGTTGATAGAAAGACAGAATCTGGGGGCACGGCAGTGCTCCCGCCGAGACGAGCCGAAGGAAGTGAGGCACTACGTACTTTTATTGGAAGCGCTTCGTCGTATTTTCGAACCGTTATAGCGTTGGGCTGGATAATGCTAGAAAGCTGAAATTTTAAGCCAAGCTATACTTTTTAACCAAGCTGTAGAATTTGCTGAATCAGGGATTATAAATGACTAACGGTCAAGAGCAGTGGCGTGCATTGCATATAGGCAGTACCTTTTTGACGTAGGCACAATAAACTGTGATATAGGTGGTATTTAGGTATTTTTTTGAGGTAGGCACTGCCTAATTGCCTATATGCAATGAACGCCACTGGTCAAGAGCACGTAGAGCTATATACTTTGGACTTTGGATAGGCCCCGTAGACTATGACATAGCATCATACATAGCATCACGCCTGTATTCCCCGAAGGGGTAGGCAGAGGTGTACACAATTGTACACCCACATTTCACCAATGCTGTTATTAAGTCCCATGTAATAGGTGGTGAGCCTATTGCCATCAACCGGGCACATTTCCAAACTCCGGGCTGCTACTGAGAATTTTCCTAACAGAAAAACTTAATAACACTTTGCCCGACCCGGGAATCGAACCCGAGACCTCCTGCTCAGCAGTCGCGCTACGGACCACTAAACCAACGAGGCAGTTAGTAGTAGACTATGACGCGTAATACAAATCGAGCTCAGCTATGAGTTTCGCTTTACTAGAGATCTCATAACTTTTTCAAAGTTAAAGCATTATAAATTTCGGAGTCTTGGCAACCAATCATTCAAGAAATGTTTTTGGTGGGATATTTTTTTTTCTCCTTATGGCGATCCAAAAATAGACACAAAAAATGTCAATGAAAGAATAGTAAGTAATTTTTTGTTCTTTTGCATTGACAGGTGCGGTTGTACGTCAGGGTTACCTTTTAAAAATATAGGGATGCCTATCGTAAGTGCCTAAAATGCGATAATTTTCTGAATAATATCTCTTTTTAATATTTAGGTTACGAATACTGCAACAAAAAATAAAAAAATAAAAACACCACTTTATTCATTCGTAATTTTTCTTGAATACATATCTGCACGTAGTTCACTTTATTTATAAAATAAATAAAAAAACGACTTCAAACATATCACAAAAAAAAAAATTACTTAAAGATTTAATTTAATACACTTCTTGTCCAAACCTGCTGCCTATAATATTAATAAAATACTTTGATTGGTATGTGCTGCCTACTAATAGGTTTGAAGTCTGTGTCCCGCGTAAAACAGGCAGATTTAAGAAATGGCAGGATTGCTTTTTAATTTATGAATTAATTTCATCTTGTTTACTTGTGTCATATTATTTTTTTTGATTTACCACTGAAAACCACACGCTGTTCGTCCATATCTATTCACCGTAATCCCAGCAATGTCGATATGATAACCCTAGGCTACTAACTTTAGCACATGGATCCACTGTCGACGTTTCGCGTCACTAGGCACCTGTGACGTCATCCAATGACGTGCCCTGTCTGGCCAATCAATGCCGTCCGTTCCGCAATGAAGAGGATTTTTGATTCAGAAGCTGTTGTCTCCGAATGATTGATGGATGCAAATGATGGTGGATGGTAGTCTGGTTTTGGAGTTGGTTTTATTTTTATTTAAGGGATTAGTTATCGTGATGATTTTTACATGACTACCGAATATAGAAGTGGTGACGATTCGGTTGGCGCAGTGGTCGAAAGAACGGCTGCTGTGTCGCGTGTCGCAGGTATGGTTCCTGCACGGAGCAAATATTTGTATGATCTACAGATAATTGTGCCGGGTCTAGGTTGAGATTATATGTCTGTAAACGTAACGTAACCCACGATACAGGAAGAAATTGTTAAAGTGGGGCAAAGTTAAAAAATATATTTGTTAGTGGTTTTCAAAGCTCGAGTGAACAGGTTTTTGCTGGGCAAGCGTGTTCCACCGTAGATCGCACCATCGCTCAACATGGTGAGATGGTGGTCAAATGCAAGGTCGTTAAGAAAAAAACATAACACTCCTTTTTTTGGGCAGTCGTTTAAAATTTGGATGTATACAAACAAAACAAAAAATTGAGAATATAAAGAATATATAACAGTTGTCATACAAGGAGGACGGGAAAAAGTCAATAATTAAATAAAGAAATCCACTTGTTAAATTAGTGCCTTCGCAGACATTTGTTATACTTTTAGGATCTATACCAGTAATGACCGTCTCATATTTTTCACGCAAGATTTTCTTTTTATAGGTCGATTTTTTGTCTCTAGCACTATAAGTTGTCAGACGGGCAAAATTTCTTAAAAAGTCAAAGCATTTATTTTACCGAGACTATTTAGAGGTTAGTCTAGTGGTTCCAAACGCGACTGCGGACTGCGCGATTCCTAGTTCTGGCAATTTTATGAGCTTTTTCAGCTAATTCTCAATAGCAGCTCGGATTCTGGAATTGTGTCCGGTAGATGGCAATAGGCTCACCACCATATGAAACTTTATAATTGGTGAAATGTTATTGGTACCGATTTGGTCTTTAGATTTTAGTCACTTTTCAGAAGCTAATGGTTTAGTTACGGCGACAGATTGCAAAGGCTCACCAAAACATAGTATTGATGCAGTCGCCTAACTGTTGATCACCGATGCTTAAAATAGCAAATCGAGGCTCAAAGTGAAACTCATCTCCAATATTGCAGATAGGCATACATCGCTACATCTTCTTCAATATAAGTACAAATATAATAAATCAACTTTTAACCGGATTAATAGCGTGTATTATTGGTTTTTGTTTTTCCTGACGTTTCGAACACTTTGCAGCGTTCGTGGTCGCAGGAGGACTCCTCGGCCTGCGACCTCCTCCTCATAATGTGTAATGATCGGGAAAACCTACTATAGGTACAAATAATTAATAACTTAAAATAACACAATATCTTGCCGCTTTGCTCCCACTTCCCAGCATATGCCTTAGTATTTTCTTAGTGGCTTCCTAGAATTTTCTTAGCAACAAAGAATTTCAAAGACATACCCAATGTCCGCGGCAGCTAAGACTGGATAATTAACTCAGCTTAAGGTCGAAATACAACAAAAGGAGTATTACATTTTCTTCAGTTAATTTATATTATGCAATTTCTTTGATAGCGACAATGAAAAAAAAATCCCTTTTTTGTGACAACATCATGCTTTTGTTGAAATAATACTCTGGGAACAAAAGTACCTAACTATGTCAACTGCCAAAAATATCTTAACTCGCGACAATCTAAGAAGTCCATTTTGACTTTTCTCATTTTACCTATGTATGAACGTCTACGTAAGAAATTGAAAAATCAAATTCATAATCCTAAATAATTACTATGTTACCCATACACTATAACAACGAGTAACATTCGTAAACCTCAAGTTTAACCATATATTGAAAAAATGCACTCATTCAATCCCCTTCGAACCGAACCAGTCCGTGTCGGGGTACACGGGGTTTCCGAATATCATGAAAAAATACACCGAACAATCAATGTTCGTTAAAAATAATTCTACTGTTTGATAAGTTTTCGCTTATTAGGATATAATTATGTTACACGAATAGTTATTTTGCTGTGAGATATAAAATATTTAAGTAATAATAAGTAATTATGTATTTAAGTAAGAGTTAATTTGCTGTGCAGTCAGTATTTATGATATGATTGTTGATTTATATTTTCAAATTATCTACATATACTAGTTTTGTTAACTAATAATTAGTTTATTTGGTGTAAAAAAGTATATAAATTATGAAAATAAATTGATGAGCGATTTTTTTTTTTTTTTGGCATTCCCTTTCTTGTTCCAGACTTCTAAGTGGCACGCATCCACATTTTGCTGGGGCTGTTATTAAGTCCCATGTACAGCCTATTGTAATCAGCTGGCCACTATTCCAATTTCTGGACTGCAATGAATAAAAAACTCAACAACACTTAACGCGACCTGGGCACGAAGCAATCTGTAGAATATCGCAACTACCACCAAATACTCTATGGTAGACACGGCACGGTCTAACAACTCCAGATCGGTCTAATAATGACCCGTGGAGGAGCAAAATAAGTGTAGAGTAGTTGGTGGTGGCGGCGATTTTTCCCGCTTGCGTAGGTGCATGTATATGCGGGCGATGCACACGTAATTGCATGACTAACCGCAATATTGTGGAAGTAGCATCCATATACATCACGTTATAAAATAGCCAGTCTAAAGTGATCTAGCGTGATGATCATTAATTGTTCTTTTTAAATGAGCAGAGGCTTTTGTCATACAGTGAGACAGGTACTAGGCTGTCACGGTACACATTAAAATATCAAGTAAAGCCCTAACGATAACACCATACGGGGTATGAGTAAAGTTGATGCGTAATTACAAAGTCACCGAGTGCAGACAAAGCCGTGGCTGAAGTACTGTGTATGTACAACAACTCGTTTCGTTGACATCGCATGTGTTGGATATAAAAGGCGTGGAGAGGCATTACAGCTATATTTTCTGATGTATTTTTTGCGTTGGTGCAGCATTTATAGCTTGAACAGCCCACTGCACAAAAGTTGCACTCCTAAAACAATAAAAAAATTAAAACACTCAACATAATTACGTCTTCCGGAAAAATACCCATAACATGAAGGGATTGATGGTGACAGGGAAATCCGAAAGTAAACGATTTTGAGAAAGGAGCCCATAATTTGTTTCCTCAACAAAAAATATCAGGATCAGCATGTTGGGCAGCCATAGTATTAAGAAATAAGATTGCCCAGTTTGTAGGAGCGTACTGCGTGGTGCGAACCCCCAACAAAGCGACGCGAGCGCAATTTTGCGTGCTAGTTGGCATGCTGCATCAGAGTCACGATCCTCAGCATTTTCCTCACGTGTTGTTTGGCCATTAACTCAGCTCATGATAAGCGACGGTGTGATGATAGAGCACGTTGATACAAAAGTAATCTATTCACTCTATCTTTGGATAACATTTTATTATTGAAACTACGGAAAAACAGTGGTAAGTGCCTTGAATTAGAAGCTATGATCTTTGACTTGTTAGTCCAACGAGCATATCAGTAGGTTATGTCTGCTTGGAAATTAAACATAAAACTATGAAACACTGAAATAAAACAAAAATACCAACGCATGACAACTCCAAATATTTCTCTAACCCAGAAAACATTAACATTCACCAAATCCTAGTTCACGTCGTATTGCAATCGTTTGCATATGTTTAGCTAATTGTTACTCTGTGTTACATAACACGGTGACTTTGGTAACTTCATGAGGTAAATTGGGTAAACAGGTTTTGACATTACGTGGCATTTTGAGTTAGAGTTGCAGGTAGAGTTTTGACATTCAATTGTAACGGCGTTAGTCCTCATTTCGTCTTGTAGGAATTCAATTAAACGATCGGAACGTAAAAAGAAGAATAAATTGTTTTTGTAACACATGAACGCATGCATTACAACTTTTTACATAACGCATAAACATAGCATCGCGCCGGCATTCTCTGCAGGGGTAGGTACAGAATTTCCTAACAGAAAAACTAAATAACTCAACACGGGAATCGAGCTCATAATGAGGGTCAACAACAGCGCTTGAGACCACTAAACAATGAAACAGTTAAGATTTAAGAAAAATAGATATACGGCCAAACTTATGCGCGATTTACGAAACGTCAGAAAGAAAAACCCATCCGGGGAAAAGTTATTTTATTATAATACCAATTCAGTGTTCAATAATTTCTGAACGTGGCTCATGTCTATACAATATAAAAAGGAAACAGGCATCACACTGTGATACATACAATTGTTTAATAATAATATATATTTTTTTATTCAAAAAGCTATACATTAACCTCTGTAGCCGTACCATATACGCAATTAAAATTCCATTGTCTCTCGCATGGATCCAATCTACACGGGAGTTTAATCAAGACAACAAAGAAATAAGCGTTATAATTATGACAATTTAAAGTCACTGTATTTCCGAAAATGTTGGTAGTAGAATAAAAACATAAAATAACATAGCATCACGCCTTCCCCAACGGGGTAGGCAGAGGTGTACATTGTTGTAGGTACACCTACATTTCACCAATACTGTTATTAAGTCCCATGTAATAGGTGGTGAGCCTATTGCCATCTAACGAGCACAATTCCAAATTTCGGACTGCTACTGAAAGTTTTCTAACAGAAAACTTCATTAAAACTGCCCGACCCGGGAATCTAACCCGAGACATCTTGCTTCGTAGATGCGCGTGGGACCACTAGACCAACGAAGCAATTATAAAAAAATTGTTTAATTTAAACAATACCAATGATATTTCAGAAGATTAAATACATACGAATTACTTCGACAACCAATTATGTGAGGAGTTATTCGATTTGGATGCAATGCATTTTATTTTATTCCCATTATTTATTTACTCAGTGAATTTTCCTGGTGATGGTTAAAAAAATAAAACAAATCGAGAGAAATGGGATGAAAGTGTGTTTAATAACAGTTATTGATAAAGACTTTTTCTTGTAAACGGAAATATTTACGAAATGTATACACTACCGTGTGTGCATGATTAATTTTGTTTTGTATCTTGACATTTTATAAATAAAAAATACATCATTATTAAAATATATATTAAACAACTATTAACCGGATTAATCGCGTGTATTATTGGTTTTAGTTTTTCCTGACTTGTGAGTCCTCCTGCGACCACGAACGCTGTAAAGTGTTTGAAACGAGGGGCTCGTGGCTAAGAAACAGCCGCACAGATCGATCGATCGAGGTTAAGCTGCGCTTGCCGCGGTCGGTCTGTGGATGGGTGACCATCATTTCATATCGAGACCCCTCCGTGCCTCGGAGAGCACGTAAAGCCGTCGGTCCCGGTTGTCAAATTAAGATCTATGACAGCCGTTACGAGTAGTCAGAGGCCTGAAAGTCTGACAACCAGTCATACCAAGAGATATCGTGTTACCCAGTAACTGGGTTGTGGAGGTCAGATAGGCAGTCGCTCCATGTAAAATACTGGTATTAAGCTGCATCCGGTTTGACTGGAAGCCGACCCCAATGTAATTGGGAAAAGGCTAGGCAGATATATATATACATGCGATTAATCCGGTTAAAAGTTGTTTTATTATAATGTGTAGGTAGTGATCCCGAAACCCTAAGATATTACTATAAAAAGTTAAAAGAGTTCTAATTCGTCAAAGGTATCAAGAACTGCTCATTTATTATCAATCTTCTTTTCACATGGTTAGGGGTAATTAATAAATTTATTTGTTTGTATTATTCAGACTGAAATACAGTAAAATATAGAATAAGTTATTATATTAAATGGAAAAAGAATACGGCCGCGAGCAGGATTCGAACCTGCGCCTAACGGATGAATACTGCAGGCGCTCTGACCACTAAGTCATCTCGACCTCTGCTCACCACCGCGAATTCTTCTTCCATATTTTAACACGTCTTATGGCGACGCTATTGCTATCAATTCAGTCCCTATACGGGTGACCGAACCGACACGACTAACTTTGCAGTTAAATACAATGTCGTAAAGAATGCAATTACTCTAAAGTTATTATATTAAATGGAAAAAGAACTGTTCGCGACCGTATTCTTTTTCCATTTCATACAATAACTTTAGAGTTCGCTAAGCATGCGTTAATGCTTTCCAAAGATTTATCTTGAATATAAAATAAATTTACAAAACTAAAGCCTTGCACCCTTAGTGCATTCTTCTCACAATTGACTACCTCGTTGGTTTAGTGGTCCCAAGTGCGACTGCTGAGCATGAGGTCTTGGATTTGATTCCCAGGTCGGACTAGGTGTTATTGGGATTTTTTATTAGGAAATTCTAAGTAGCCACCCGGAATTTAGAGTTGTGCCCGGTAGACAGCAATAGGCTTACCACCTATTACATGGGACTTACTGTAACATAAGGTAACATAGCATCACGCCTGTATTCCCCGATGGGGTCGGCAGAGGTGTACACAGTTGTACACCCACATTTCACCAATGCTGTTATTAAGTTCCATGTAAGAGGTGCTGAGCCTATTGCCATCAACCAGGCACAATTCCAAACTCCGGGCTGCTACTGAGAATTTCCTAACAGGAAAACACAATAACACTTTGCCCGACCCAAGACCTCCTGCTTAGCAGTCGCGCTTGGAACACTAGACCAACGAGGGACTTACTGTATATTATAAGTATTGGTGAAATGTGGGTGTACAACCTTGCCTACCCCTTCGGGAATACAGGCGTGATGTTGTTCTCACAATAATTGTAGTGTCAGAGACGTTCAAGCAAGCCACTTGTATAAAAACTTTCGTGAGACATATTCATATCGCCGCGGGCTCAGCTCATGACTAAGGGCTCCGTTCGAGTTCGAAACTAGTCAGGCAAACCCGAAAAATGCACGTGAGTAGTAACCGGTGAACATTAATTGAAGCCACTTGTAGGCCTCTAACTTGGATTGGTGCTATTTAATGAATAGATTAATCGACAGTTTCATTACCCTCAGATAGAGGCTCAGATAAAAATGCTTTCAACTGTCACCGATCTATAGAATGACCGCGTCATTTGATGCTCATCATAATTGTATAACAACAATAATTGCAAAGAAAGAAAGAAAGATTTTTTTTATATATATATATCGCAGATGTATTGTAGAATCAGCTGTTTTACAATACTGCTAGCTGATATACAAAACAGTACTGTTATGAAAAACAGCTGAACTATAAAACGCAGAATTGTATGAAAGTTTTGCGTTTATCAATGCAGCGGGTCAAAGATCAGAGATTATGTAAAACATTGTGAAATGAACTGTCAGATTGTTGATTTTAGTTCGAAATTTTGTCGAATATAGCTCTGTGTCTGTGTGTCTTTTAACAACAATAACCTAACTTTATTTTACTTTTAAGTCAGTAGCAAAACAAAAATGATAAAAATTTTGAATGAACATACTAAACCACTATAATAGTCGACAATATATCGGGATTACGAAAGAAAATAAATTAAATTGAGCCATGAGCTAGCGAAGCGAGCACGGTAATTTCGTGTACCCCGACACGAACAGGTTAGGTTAGTTCAGATTTCCAATCTGACAATTGTTTTTTTTTCACCTCTGGCTAGGCCTCTACTTATTAATATATTGATAAGTATATGCAAGATTCAAACCCACAATCTATTGCTTATGAAGCTAATCGAAAACTTCCATAAAATATTGACACTAGCACAAGTACAAAAACCGGAACACCGCAGGAAGCATGAAATCATGCGTTTCATATCCGCCACATTCTCCCAAATTCCGGGAAAAGTGAGACCCATAATCAACAGACAGAAGCTATGCAGCCCACGCCAATTTAAATATAGGGGATTCTGACTTGCGGGGTTGATGAGCCAACAAAAAACCTTTGATGTTTCCGACGCGGTATGTAGTAACAAGTTTTAGTGGCAAAATTGCGGGGAAAATTTCGGTGATACTCGTGTTTTTCGCTGACGTTTTTTCAGATTTAGATTTTGGGAAAACGTATTTTTTATTTTTGTCATTATTTGAACGTATATTGGTATTGAAATAGAAAACATTAGGGTTGCCTAAATTGATATTTTTTCCAATTAAGTACTAAATATCCTCATTGGTCTAGTAGGTCCAACGTTACTTATAAACATGGAGTTCTGCGTACATTATTGTCACTTGGTAGTAACATTACAGACTAAAAATTTTGGTATCATGCATCGTTAAATCCTAAGATGAAAAGTATGTCAGTCTTTCAGACTTCTGTCTACACATAGAGACATCATGTGTTTTCTTTTGAAAACCAGGAAATATGGCTTTATCATGCTCTCCGATGTACTGAACCACAATATAATTAGGTCAAGAACAATGGTTCAATACAAACCGACTGATCCATGAACTGACCGCAGCAAAGACAGCAGAATCTCTCAATTCCAACTGGATTCCACCATGGTTTACCTTGTCAGTACCCATTATTGCATCTAAATAATTGGGTTAAAGCAGGCTAGTTTAAAAGGGTAGTTAAATATATGTTTCCCGTCGGCACAACCCTATAAGAGCCATGCAGTTGGCTCTGCATGGCTCTGCAGGACTTTGGCCTCGGGGAGTAATAAAATAGTCGAGCCCCGCTGTTTCATATTTCAAACTTTTTAATGCAAATAATGTTATTTAGATGCATAGTTTTTTTGACTATTTTTAGTGTTTGGTTTAGGTTTTTGAAATTTGGTAGAGAAAATAATCAAATTGTAGAATATCAGGTTGTGTCTGGGTGTCGAAAACATACTTGAATTAACCACCAGAGTATTTTCCACAAAAATTTATAACTTCAACGGAGTACTTTTTATCAAAGTCCTTCAATCTACTAGTTCAGGATTTTTGAAACTGGGGTACGCTTAACCCTAAGGGTATGTCAGTTGATCGTAGGGGGAACGCGACGAGATTTTCGTAATAAAAGCATTTATTTTTGTACGCATTCTATGAACAGGTATTTATTTTTATACAAGGGTCTGCAGTCGTCTAGGATGTTTTGAGGGGTACCGATGGTTATAAGTTTGAGAAAGCCTGGACTTACACACACGCTCAAACATACACCTAACACTCACACGTCATAATTATATGACGGCCAACTTTGACAGTTCCAGTTTCCCCATTGAACGCTCTTGTAAAAAATCACATCGTAATTTGAACACTTGGTGCAATCACCAAGTGTTCAAATTACGATGTGATTTTTTACACAGACAGGCCTCATGGTGAGTGGCAGACCAATGTCTGCCACTCACCATGAGGCCTGTAGGCGAAGAACAAGAGTAGTTTGTCACACAACCAATACTCGAGTATCCTCTTGTCTGTGGGCTAACCGCGCGGCGGTTAGTCTCCACGGACGAGAGGGTATATACAAAATGAAATTGACCGGACTGCAGTCCTCGAAGATGTCGCTATAGCCGAATACGGTTGTGAGGCTATATATATATGTACAAAATGACGGGGTCCGTCGATATCTTCATAGCATCACGCCTGTATTCCCTTCGCGGGTAAGCACAGGTGTACACATTTATACATCCACATTCAACCAATGCTATTATTAATTCCCCTGTATAAGGTGGTGAGCCTATTGCCTTGAACCGGGCACAATTCTAAACTCCGGGATCCTATTGAGATTTTTTTTTGTCCAGCTCCAGACCTCACGACCAGCAGCTGCGTTTGCGACTACTGGACCGAAGAGGCATTCGACCGATTGAAAACAAATGATCCTCTATTCATTTAGTGTTTTTAGGTAGGAGCCCGACACAACGTTTTCATTAAACACCTTTTATGATACCCCTAAGGACAAAGTAAAGATAATTTTTTTTTTGGAAGCACGTTGAAATTTGTGAAGTTCTACAACCTAATGTGACGTATTTGCTTGTTTGCTAATCATTTCATTCAAAGTCTTCTAAATTCTTTTCCGATAAATTTGCGAGTAAGAAAAAACTTTCGGCACTTTCTATCTTTATTTTACCCTCAAATTTGCAAAGAAACTGTTTAGAAAGTGATATCTTTGCTAAGTAAAAAGTTAAAGATTACACAAAGACGGTCACTTCAGTCTTAATTCGTAAATTACTCTTTGTTTTACGGAAGTAAAGTCGTTAAAAACGTTAATTTCTTGCAGGACGCGTTTATTATGACAAATGTCTCAGTCGTAACGTTTGCATTTTTTAATTGTGGCGAAGTGTTTTTGCGACTTATTTCTGTTAGCTTAACACCCTTTAAATAAAGGAATAAAGAGGTTAAAATTAAATACACGAGGTCAGTATTTTTGTGAGGCATCATATTGAAATCTAGTCTACCTTATGTACTCTAATATACCATAAGGAAAATTTTACTAATTATGTAGAACAAAATCTCAAAGTCGACTGAAATCGAAATTTAATGAAAATACTGTGTAAATACCGGGAGGGGCTCGTGGCTAAGTAACAGCCACACACATTGATTGATCGAAGTTAAGCTGCACTTGATTGCAGCTGAAATTCGAAAGATTCGAGCAAGTGCAGCTTAACCTCAACCATACATAGACTGCCTAGCTTTTTAAACTGACGGTCTGCTTCCACAGATGGACAAAATTCGTATTGTCGATATCTGCGGAAGGGTGACCGTCAGTTAATATCGAGAACACTCTGGGCCTAAAAGATCACTTTAAACCGGTCAAACCGGTCTCAGTTATTAAATGAGGATCTATGACAGCCGATCCAGGTAGTAAGAAGCCTACCCCCCCAGGGGTTCCGCCTTGTCGTGGTGGGGGGGCTCTAGTAGCCGTGGCTTGGTCACCCACGGTGAAGCTAGAGGAACCCGGGGAGGGCCGCTCCTCTGGGCCTGCCTGCAAGCCTATGTTGGGGCGGCGTAGGTTGCGGACCTTAAGGGGGGTGCCGCAACTGAGGTGGGCTGCGGTGTCGTATGGGCGGCACCGCAGCTGAGAGATGGGGGCCGCGTCGGGAGGGGAGTATGTCGATGCGCCGCTCTCCCTACCTTCCGCGGCCTTGACGGCGCGGTGGGGCCGCAGGGGAAGAGGAGTGTCGGTATAGCGAGGCGCCGCTCTCCCTATCCTCTGCGGCCGTAGTGACAGGCGGCGGGGCCACAGACCTGAACCGTCGCAGGGGACCTTGGGCGTCCGGACACGGGGTCGTTGCCGGCGCCCATTGCACATGGTCTCCGAGGTGGTTGCGGCACGCCATCCATGGTGTGTCGTAGCGGGGGGGTGCAATACCCAACCCCGTGTGATAGTGTCCGGCAACGGACGGCTGCGGACGGGTTTCGCGGT
The DNA here is from genome assembly GCA_935421205.1 of Xylocampa areola. Lineage (NCBI taxonomy): Eukaryota > Metazoa > Arthropoda > Insecta > Lepidoptera > Noctuidae > Xylocampa > Xylocampa areola. Next base: position 6,995,837 of record OW285225.1, on the reverse strand, counting down.
TGCGTTCCCGCGTCCCACCCTCAAGCAGTTGAGGAAGCATACTGCGGAGTTTTAGTGGGTTCGAGTCCCACATAACCGCTCTGTCTCCCCGTGTCAGAGCGGTATGCGAGGGAATTTCTCCACATAAAAAAAGGTAGTAAGAAGCCTGAAAACTCTGACAACTAGTCTAGTAGGTGATGTCCACAAGATATCGTGAACCCGTGAACTGGGTTGTAGAGTCAGTCACTGTATCTAAAATACTGGTACAGCTGCATCCATTTAGACTGAAAGTCAACCCCAAAGTATTTGGGAAAGGGCTAGGCAGTCTATGTAAAAATTGGCTGCTATTGACAACTTCCTAGCTGGTAAACCCCATAACACATAACCCGGGAATCAAACTACACGGGTGCGTAGTAGCCGGGCTTTCATTTATAAGACCAACGACGTAGTTGCGTAGCGCAAACCACTATGATGAAAAACGAATACTGAAAATGGACTACTGCCCAGATCATGCGCGAATTGAGCTTCAGCTTTCCTGAATTTTTGCCTAAAACTTTCGCAACAAAACACCAAAATGTCTTAACAATTTCGCGCCAATTGTATCGCTATCGATTCGCACAAATGTAGCTATAATTAAAACGGTTGTATAATAAGATTCGGTGATAGGGAAGCAGAAAGTGGGTAGGGAACTTAATGCATCTCCATTCATCGCTAACCTCTATCTGGATAACTGGCAATTTGAAATTTAAATCGGCCGTTCTGTTAAGCTGTTGTAAAAGTAAATCAGAAGTTCAATTTGAAAAACAATTTATCACTAATTGTTCTATTTAATAAATTAGTTCTTGTGGAAAAAAAATGCGCTCTGAGCCATCTCGACTACTGCTCACTACTCCGACTTCTTCTTCCATATTTTCCTTTCCACAAAAATGTATAACTTTAGATTTCGCTACGCATGCATTAATGCGTTTGAAAGATTTATCTTTATTTATTTTTTACCCTTTATCCCTTGGCACTGTCAATTTATAGATTACTGTAATTACTGCAAGGAATGCTCCTTGCGATCGATTTATTTGACCGTCTTCGTGCTTTAGTGGGTTCATTCGACTGTAGATTCTGGGTATAATTAATTAACATCAGTTGCTAAGAGAAGGCTTGAAAAACTTTAAGTTTCCTTACAGCCGCATGAAAAAAGAAAATGATTGATATCTAAGTCCAGTCTTACCTTTTACCAAGCTTCCTGATTGCTTATCCTTTATACAATCATGTGATTTGTTTCCATTTGTAAAAGATTGTGCCAACCAAAATTTTATTATTCTCAAATAGATTCAAGTCTTCGTGTTTTTGCTGCATTAAGGTATCACAAAAATTTTGGTCGATCAACTTTTTTATCATCAATTCAAGTCAAACAGCATCTATATTCACGTATAATTTCCAGTTTACTGCTAAAAGCACTAAGAAAAACCTTTCACAGAGATCAATATGTACCTATTACTTTTTAGAATCGTGATTTAGTAATAAACACGCACATGCCCTTTTACTGCTCAATCGTTCAAGTAAACATTTTCTCTCGATTAATGTGAGAGAGAAATCTGAAATATAATATGTTTTATCAGTCTTAAATATTTCAAAATCTTATTTTCTATTTCGAACTTCTGCACCGTTTCTGTCGCTTGCGGTTAAATCGTCGACCGAAATCGTTCCCAATGATTTCTAGGGAAAAATCCGCAGGCGTTGCATTTTCAACTTTAATTCATCATCTTTATGGTGTAATTTGCAATAAGTCGGTGCGCTATTGTGGAGTGTATGACAAATGATTCTACATCGGTAGGCCGTTTGGTATCAATGTAGATTTCCGTCATTGTTTTATTGCTGTTGGACTTTTTGAGGCGTTATTTTGATTTGTAAGGGGAATAATTATATCCATAGTTTTGTAAAAGAATGCCAGTAATCGAATTGCAGCTAAGATTGCGTTTTTCACTAGACCAATGAGTCTATTGGACACAGGTGTGGCTGCAATTCGATTACTGGTTCGGGGAAAAGTGTTATTTGGTTTTCTGTACTAATACTCAGTAGCCCGCAGTTGGGAATTGAGCCCGGCAGATGCCAAAAGGTTCATGACATGGGGACTAATATCAGCATCGGTGAAGTGAAGGTAAACAAAAAGATACCTTTGTCTAACCCTTTTTGGAATACAGGCTTGGCAGTGTTACTATATCAAATGGTTTGTAGCAAAGGACTGCGATCACTGGTCGTATTTCCTCGGAAAAGAAGAAGTTGATATCTCAATTCGTGATAATATCTTAAAAGCGATTAAGAGATAATGTCCGCAGAATAAAACCCAGAATCTGCCATTGCCATATCCTACCAAATATCCATATATAAATACCGAAGAAGGGTAGGTCTATGTAAACATATGCAGCCAGTAGTTTGAAACAGTTTACAGTTACCACCTGGCTTACCAACCATTAAGTGGGATTTAGTAATAGGTGCTATGAGGGCGTTCAACTGCAGTACACCTCTGCCACCTTTTCCAATTACGTTGGAGTCGGGTTCCAGTCTAACCAGATGCAGCTTAATACCAGTATTTTACTTGGAGCGACGGCAACACGATGACTCGTAGTAAGACTGGTTGTCAGTCTTTCAGATTTCTGACCACCTGTAACGGTAGTCATAGATATTCATCTGACAACCAGTACTGACAGTTTAACGTGCTCTCTGAGGCACAGGCGTGTCCACTGACCGACTCGATCGATCAAACTGTGCGACTGTTACTTAGCCACGAGCCCCTCATACAGGGGTCATGCTATATTATGGTATTTGTGACAGCCATAGCAATCATTATTATCAAAATATGATCTGTAAAAATACAAGTAAGTGGCTGGAAGGGGACGCCCTAGAAGGGTATACACTGACCTTATTAGTGATATCTTCCAGAAAGGTAGGGTGCGTAGTACTCGCAACCAGCGCGCGTGTATGACAAGATGTATGAACTTGGTCGAAGGAAGTGTAAGGATTGTAGCAGGTGGAGTTCTGTAGCAGGTAGGCAGAACTACCTCCATGGTAGAAAGTTGTACGTTTATGTATGTATATGTATGTAAAATAACAGTCTCAGTCGGTAGGATTCACGTAAAATTATATTTAATATCATATCAATTTGCACTGTTGAGAACTGACTTCCCTCACAGTATTATCTGGATTCTAGATTGTTCTTTGTACAAACCAGATAGCGTCAAAAACACTGCGCAACTTACGAAGATTATTCGTCGCTGCTTTATGCTGTACATTCTATTATTAGATGTAACCCCTTCAACATCAGGGGGTATGATTATTCTAGCTATTGTTTTAGAGTAAATTATTTTTGTCATCATCATCATAGCCTGTATTCTCTGAAGGGGTAGGCAGAAATGTACGCAGTTGTACGCAGTTGTACGCAGTTGTACGCCCACATTTCACCCATCATCATCATCCCCCTGTCCTTATCTCAATTTATGTCGGCGCAGCATGTATTCCTCTTCCACTTTTCACCAATGCTGTTATTAAGACCCATGTAATATATGGTGACCCCATTGCCATTTACCGGGCACAATTCCAAATTTTGGGCTGCTACTGAGAATTTCCTTACAGAAAAACTCAATAACACTTTGCTCGACCTCATGCTTCAAAGACATATCTTGAGGTAATCCTATGTTTACTCTAATAATGTTTTTGTTTTTTGCTTAATTATGATTAACGAATCTTAAACACCATCAATGAAATCAGTCTATTTTTGACAGGCGCTTCCGTAATTTTAACACTTACGACACACTTTAAATATTTATATATGATTTCATTATACTTTCATATATAATTATATTTTTTTTAATACATGTTGAGGCCATGTAATGCCTATATTAATTTCTATTTTTCAAAGAAACATTGAAAAAATAATAGACAAGAACGGGGCTTGAACCCGCGACCTTTGACGTTCCGTGTCATCACTCTACTAACTGAGCTACCTTGTCGTGTTCAAACCTATTGAATTTTCAATCCTCTTTGTATACGTCTTAAGGAGACGCCTGGTGATATTTATCTAGTAATCATTTACAGATTTACTAAACTCAGCGTTACCACTTTGCAGTTGTAAATCGCCGAACAACATCCCAATCCTTTATAAATCATATATAATTATATTTTTTTAATACATGTTGAGGCCATGTAATGCCTATATTAATTTCTATTTTTCAAAGAAACATTGAAAAAATAATAGACAAGAACGGGGCTTGAACCCGCGACCTTTGACGTTCCGTGTCATCACTCTACCAACTGAGCTACCTTGTCGTGTTCAAACCTATTGAATTTTCAATCCTCTTTGTATACGTCTTAAGGAGACGCCTGGTGATATTTATCTAGTAATCATTTACAGATTTACTAAACTCATTATACTTTATTTATATTTTCTTTCGCACAAATTTCATTAATCGTCTATTGCTAAATAGGTTACCAATAACCGTTAAAATAAATGGTCATAAATACATGGATTATACTAAGATGAAGCTATTTCTATCTACAAACACCACTCTCTAAACTGCACTCCATATTTATTCAACAGAATATCAGTAATAGTATTTTATTTTAATGTCTAAGATAATATTTGGGTTATCGAAAACAACTGTATGTTCTAAAGTCATTACAAGGTGCCTTTGATAATTCAACATTCATTTAATTTATCAAAAAGTTTGAATGAGTATCTGGAATACACCCGGGAAGTAAAGAAGAATTCAAAGTCAAAAGTTTTTATTTCACATAAACTAATTAAAGGCACTTAAGATACGTCAAAATTTTATTGCTCGGCTCGGAAATAGTCGATTCATATGGAGAAGAACCGTCAAGAAACTCCATCGTTACTCTTTTAATTATTGTTATTGGAAACCTAATAGGAAACATCGTTGTTGATGATGAAAGATGACGAAAGGTTGAAGGTACCGTGATGACCCCGTACTTGGTTACTAGGCAGGTATGGGGGGAGGGGCATATATTCACACAGGAAAAGAAGGTTAAGGAAAAAAGGAGAGGCACAACACAAAACATTATGTATTGAATAGATTCAGGCGTTACCTTGCGGAAGTCCATTACAATGGATGCAAATAAATACAATATCTAGCTTTATAATATAACAACTTTTAACCGGATTAATCGCGTGTATTATTGGTTTATTTTTCATCAGCACTCCTGTGACCACAAACGTTGCAAAGTGTTCGAAACGTCAGGAAAAACAAACCAATAATACACGAGATTAATCCGGTTAAAAGTTGTTTTATTATAATGTATAGTGATCGCGAAAACCTAAGATATTACTACAATGTTTAGTTACTATAAAATACGTTTTTCAAAGACCATCAATCAACTCAGCCTATCGTAGTCCACTGCAGGAAATGGACCTCTCCCAAACAGTGCCACAACAACCAGTTCATCACTTTACGCATCCAGTCCGTCCTCACTGCTGTCTCTAGCCAGTTCAGTGTCTTATCTAGCTAGGAAGCGCTATGTTTACATGTTTGCGGTCGCCACTCCAGGACCTCCGCACCAATAGGATGATCATCTTTCCGGAGTTTCTCTCCTCCTTCTTTTGTTAACCTCAAACCTAATCTAACCTAAATTTGGTTTGCCTTAACCTTACCGTTAAGGGATCTCTCAGGACTCTAAAAATTACTGGAAAACTGATTGACATCGCATCATAATATAACATAGTATCACGCCTATATTTTCCGAAGGCGTAAGCAGAGGCACAGTTGTAGACGCACACTAATGCTGTTAATAAGTCCCATGTAATAGATGGTGAGCTTATTGCCATCTACCGGACACAATTCTATATTCCGAGCTACTTCCGAGTATAACAATATATTACAGTATACAAAAATCTTAAAAGAGTAAAGTTTATTGTCCGTTCTTCTCCATAGGAATCTATATTTGAACGTGGCATTTCTTGACTTTCAAAAGTACCATTATAGGGTCTAATTGAAATAAATGATTTGACTTTGACGTTGAACACTTTGCCCGACCCGGAAATCGAACACAGGACTACACGCTTAGCAGCTGCACTTACGAACACAAGGCAGTTATTGATTGACCATTAAACCATAGCCACAATATTCCTTACCATACGAATTAAGATAAACCCACTGATACAAACTCCACCACAAGTCCATATTTCTTCAACAGAATATCTGTATTTATTATTTTATCTCTATTTCTATCTATAAGATCAAAACTAAGCTCATAATGTTGCCGAAAATCCCCTAACCGTAACAATTTATGCAATACAATATCAGGCCAATTCTCCCTATGTATTTCATTTTCGAATCAGAAGGACGTCGTTTCCTCTTAGAGATCCCGTAAACAATTAAATTTAACTGCTATAACAATAACCGTTGGAATAATTTTAGGGTGAGACGGGTAGGGAGCTAGAGGTCACATATTTTGCCATCCGTGACCTTAGTGACCTTAAAATATTTTGGTTATACGGGTCAGTGTTTTGTTCGGAGCCACTTTCAGAATAGCTATTTATTTAAAAATATTATATAGTTTACAGAATAATTAATTATTATTCACTTAAGTTTTAAGAACCAATTGCAACCCATACCACATCTGCTTCTGCAAGTTTAAATACCCTCTTTCAATGTCAAGAATAATAATAGACCTCTTAATTCATGCGAAAATATAAACTGCCTCATTGGTTTAGTGATCTCCAGAGTGGCTGCTGAGTCTGAAGTCCTGGGTACAATTTCTGAGTCACATAAAGTCTTATCGGGTTTTTCAGTTAGGGAATATTCAGTATCAGCCTGGAGTTAGGAATTGTAACAAAAATATGGCAATAGACTACCAACTACTACATTGGACATAATAACAAAATTTGGAAATGTGAGTGTATAACCGTGCACATCCCTGCCTACCCTTTTGAAAAATACAGGCGTGATATCATGTTCTGTAAACTTACAATATAAATTATTACAAAGAACTTAATCACTATATATATATAATAACTTTCATGAGACTTTTCATAACAAATTATTGTTCGCTAATTACTACTCACGCGTATTTTTGGGATTGCCCGACTAGTAGACTCACAACATCGCCGCGGGCTCAGCTCATGACTAACGGCTTCGTTTGAGTTCGAAACTAGTCAAGCAATTCCGAAAAATGCCCATGAGTAGATAGTAGCCAGTAAACAATAATTGAATAATCACTCTGTTTAACAACTGGTCTGAAACCCAATTTTCAATGTCTACAAACTAATTAGGTACTAAAAACGTTAACGCTTAAACTAACCACCCCTAAGTTTCCAATCTGACATTGACAAAACATCCACCCGAATTGAAAGCCTAATACACTTTATACTTTACACCCTTACACCCTCTCCAATCAGTCTAAGTCGTCTGTCTATCAATAGATACGTCACTGTACAAGATTTACAATTGGAAATCTTGAGACCTTCCAATCTCATAAAAATCTAAATTAACTAAACATAAAATTTTAGTTAAGTATTTTCATATTTCATACGTAAGTTGGACAGTTATTACACATACAATCACGCCTCTCTCCCATTATGTAGGCAGAGAATAAATTTAATTTACCTTAATCATTTTTACAATACAAGCTTTTTTTTTTTCTAACCTCTTGTGTCCCACTTCTGGGCAAAGGTCTTCCCCATATTCTTGCACGTCTTTCTCTGTGTGGTAATAGCAGGCCAGAACCGGATAAATGCATCAAACGTGTCATACGATGTTTTATTTATAAACATGTATATATTTAACTAACTTGTAGAATTTGGGGTTATCCGACTAGTTTTACGGAATCCGAACCTGCGGCTAAATACTCCAGGCGCTCTAACCACTAAGCCATCTCGACTTGTACTCTGAATTCTGTATAGGGACTAAATAGATAGCGTTTACGACACCAACAGATGTATTAAAATGTGAAAGAAGAATTCGAAGTAGTGATCAGAGAGGGTTTAGTGGTCACAGTGGCGCCTGGAGTATTTATCTGGGAGGCACAGGTGCAAATTCTGCTCACGACCATATCCTTCTTACTACATAAATTTATAACTTAACAAATGCGTTTGAAAGATTTTTAGATGGTATAGTGGTTTTAAGCGCGACTTCTAAGCATGAGGTCTTGGTGAACCCATTCCTAGGTTGGATAAAGTTTCATAGGGCTTTTCTGTGAAGAAATTTTTATACATAATAACTGCATCGGTGTTATGTAGGTGTACAACTGTAATCCTCTGCTTAAACCTTTGGTAACAGAGGCGTGATACAACATTTTTTTGTTTTTTTTTTTATGGGATAGGCGTAACCGAGCAGACGGTTCTCTTGATGGTAAGTGATTACCTCGGCCCATGGACACCCGCAACCCCTGAGGAGTAACAATTGCGTTGCCGGCCTTTTAAAGGGTTTGAGCCTCCGGTACCGGAGGCTCAAACCCTTTAAAAGGCCGGCACTCACTCGGCGCAACACAACACAAGTTGTTTGTTGTTTTACGCCGGTTTTCTGTGAGGCCGTAGTATCACTCCGGTCGAGCCGGCCCATTCGTGCCGAAGCATAGCTCTCCCACGGTACAATGTTAATAATAATATTGCTAATATTGCATTATGTCCTCCAAAAAGTCAAGTACCTACAACGCCCTCGGCAATGGCTTTACTGTCTGATTGGTCTTGCCCTACAATGGGACATTTATGGTCTGGTTATGTTATTTTATCTCATTATCAGCTGTGATAGCCTATTGGTATGACCCTCGGACTGGCAATTCAAAGGTCGCAAGTTCGAATTCCAGGCATGCAACAGCGACTTTTCGAGTCATGGGCGTATTAGAAATTAATTATTACTTGCTTCTAACGCCGAAGAAAAACATCAAGATGAGAGATGTTCTTGTTTGTGTGGAAAGCTATGTCAGAGGTCTACGAGCGGTTTTAAATCTGAAACTAGGTTATTCATAAGAAGAAGATGCTGATGTCTCACAATGCCGTTCAATATACCAAAAAATAAAGAAAGAAAGGAAATCGGTATATTCTAGCACACACCAGAACAATTTTACCAAAAATATGTCAGAAAATGTATACCATAACATAGCATTACGCCTGTGTTCTCTGAGGGGGTAGGCAGAGGTGTACACAGTTGTACATCGACAATTAATGCTGGTATTAAGCCCCTAGTAACTAACAAAAAAAACTCAACAACACTTTCCCGACCAGGGAAACTAATTCGAGACCTCATACTCAGCAGTCCCGCTTGATACCAATAGACCAACGAGGCAATAAATTTATGACTGGAACTATTCGAATAATTGGAATATCTTAGAAATTCCTACGACCAAACTTTGGCAGTAACAAAAACATTACTATTCTACAAAAGACTTTAATAACCAGTTTGTATTACTCAGAATTCCAATCTAGGCACCAATTTAACTAGACTTCACTAAGCCATAAACTTTGCCGTTGATTTTAATTGATGTTTCTATTAATAAAGGCTCGACTTTATATCGATGGTCGTCGAGGATTAACAATCACTTTAAGTAAATTTAATATTTGAATAACACACATTTTATGGTTTTAGGTATATCTGTCACAGAATAATACGCCCATGACTCGAAAAGTCAGTGGTTTGGCCTTGGATTCGAATTAGCAACCTTTGAATTGCCAGTCCAATGCCCGTGGCACTAGGCTATCGTTGGTTCAATTCAATGGTAACCGAGATAGCTGCAAGGTACGCAGAAGTAGAAACAGGCCATGAACACCTCACATTACATTAGAAATTATTTATAACAACATATTTTAGCATTAAAATATCGTTTTAAAACAGTGCATGAAATTACGTTAATTGTTATTGAATGTAAGTACCATATTTTTCACAAAGAAGTTAGGCTCGGTACACATATACAAAAAAAAAATCGACATCGCAGTCGGGAACCTATAAGAAAATATTTCACAGTATCTAATGTCCACCAACTGCGATGAACATTTTCCACCTACCTTGATTTAATTTTTTTAGTTAACTAAAAAAATTCAATCAAGGTAGGTGAATAATTTTGCTTTGCGTGCTTTTACATTTTTTATTTCATACTTGTTTGTATACCCCAGCTGCTTTATAACATTTTTTTAAATCTTACCTCTCGGCTATGTTACCCGAGAAAATTAAAGGATTCTAACAAAACCCAATTCATCTAAATCGGTTCAGGCATTCAGAAGCTACGGTGGAACATAGAAACACACAAACATACACATATATATATATATATATATACAGGAACAGATAAATCTTTTAAATGAATTAGCCACCTATATAGAGATTTAATTAGAGCCTTTTGAATTGATAGCGTATTAAAATGTGGAAGAAGAATTCGGAGTAGTGAGCAGAGGTCCAGGTGATTTATTTGGCAGAGCTCCTGGAGTATTATATATTGTAGGCGAACGTTCAAATTTTACTCACGACCGCATTTTTCTTACCATAAAAAAATATTATTAATTTATCTAATGAAGCCTCAGCAAATAACACTAAAATGCTTACAATCGTAGGAATTAGGTTTAGTTTGGAATGGCAAGTCACACCTTTGTGACTTATAAATCATTGCTTGGTTCAAATTTAAAGCCCGCAAATTTCGTAATCGTAAAAAAATCGTAAAAAAATGTGCACATTATAAATTAATTATCATTTACTTACAACAGTGAAAGAAAATATTTTGAAGAAGCCTGCACACCTGAGGATTTTCTCGGAGGTGTGTTATGCTATTTTAGAGGCCTACGTGTGGTTTCACTGTGACACTAGGTTGTTCATCAACCATACGATAAGAAGAAGAAGAACTGACAAAACACGAAACAGACATATTTCCTAAGATACGTTTGAAGTAAGATTATTTCAAACGTATATTATTATTGCAGCTGCACTAGCAACCACAAGTCTAATAAAGCAATGCAAGGTTAAATCAGTTCCGAGTTTTTGAATTTGTTCAATTTACTGGTTAAAAAGACCAGAGAGAATTAAATTACATCAAAATTAAGATATCAACCATTTCGTTTGGCCAAACAGTTTATAAACGTAGCATATTCATTCGTTAATACACACCCACCCTTAGCAGTAATAAATAACAGGTTGAAATAAAAATTACACTATAACAATTAACGAGAATTGAGTACAAGTGTATTAATCCACTTAGGTCGACTATATTTCACTGAGAATGATGTTAGTACACGCCCCGAGCACACCACTTGAACGAATGCTAGGCATTTGTTACCGAAGCAAAAACGTGTCAAGTTCGAGAAGTGTGTCGTTGTTCAAATGGAAATAATTTAGCAAGAAATATGAGGAAAAGTATCAAGATTGTTGAAAGATGTTTTCGGTGAGATGAGGGACTGTAAGGTAATATTTATTACACTACTGCCAAAAAAAGGAGTTATATGTTTTTAGGGTTCATGTATGTATGTAAATGGTAAATATGGATGTATGTTTGTAAGTTTCTTTAATACACCATAACTTCTAAATGCCTGAACCGATTTAATGAATGGGGTATCGTTAGAATCCTTACATTATCCCGGGCAACACAGGCTAGTAAGATAAAAAAATAGGAATACGGTGGCTATGGAACACAAAAAAAAATCCTTTTACTTTTTTCCGACCAAACGACTAAACAGATCGTAATGAAATTTGGCAAGGAGCTAGATTGTATCTTGAGGAAGGACATAGGCTACCTTTAGCCGCACAGACGCAGTCACGAGCACCAGCTATTTTATTTATATTTATTTGTATTTTTATTAAGAACGCACAACATGTAAAATTCAGGGATTGAGAAGTCTGCAATAAATTGGTAATAATAATAATAATATACAAGGTATCCCCCCAACAGACTTAAAAAAACAGCTAATATCGCCAAATATACCCAATTAAATCCCCATCACAATAACAAGAAGAATCAATGTTTTCACAAGGAACCGACCTAAGGAGCTTTTAATAAAACGAACCCGAAAAATTTTAACATCCAGATTTGAATAGAGACTCCCCCATTTTGTGCGAAATCGATTAATTTTTATGCTTTTGTTTCTGAGCCCCATAACAGGGGCATTAACGTCGGGTTTTTGAATAAGAAAGCCTTCGTTTTCACCGTTTATGAAAGAAAGTGCGCTGTTGAATTTTATTCGTTGAAATGGAAGAGGATTTTGGGCCTATTTGTGTAATTAGCTGACAGAATTTAGTGTCATTCAATGTTATTTTTTACGGTTAAATTTTTCTGAGGTTTTCAAGGGAGATGATGTGAAAAGTTATCTTTTAGAAAGATTTTGTGATTTTTCTCTTTTTGGCAGGATTTTGTATCGCGTGTCTGTATAAGCATTATTTTATTTGAGCTTTGTGAAATGAAAGTGTAATTTTTTTATTTTGTTAAAATATTGTTTCACTCTTTTGCATGTCAATTAATGTTCACCGATTACTACTCTCTCGCATTTCTCGGGATTTCCCAACTAGTTTCGAACTCGAACGGAGCTCTTAGTCATGAGTTGAACCCGCGGCGATGTCGTGAGTCAGAGTTTGACTTCGGGCAATCCCGAAAAATGCATGTGAGTAGTAACCGGTGAACAATAATATTGATATCAATATGTCACTATTTCCTATCCAACTACCTCTAAAAAGAATCGAGAAAACAAACTCAAAGTCCTTTAAAGTCCAGACATCATTATACAAGGCTATGTGAGCGTAACTATGTACAGTATCTGAAACTGCCTTTTAAAGAAAGAGCTATTATATAGCAGTTTCTAGTTGACCTGTACACTTGTAAATAGGGCTAAAAGACCTAACAATACATATTAAAGCATTAACGTTTAATTTGTATCCTAAACAAGATATATGGCATTGCTTTGAAAGCTCTCACGAAATAGCAATTATATATCATTGTGCTTAATACAGATTTCTATGAAATAACAGAAGATTTATTAGCTTTGGGTCTGATTCACAGCGATTAGCGATTAGTGAGATTGCCGTTTCGAATGAAAATGTATTTGACTCTTGAATTTTTTGACAAAAATCTTATGATCAGCGGTCATTCAGATTATGAACACGCTTTAGGGTTATAAACCAATGTGACCATTTCAATGTCAGTGGTAATTGATATGAATATTTTTATTTAAGATATCGTTAGGCGATTTTGACTTAGGAATTACTAAATGATATGGTAATCACTGTTATAGTTTTTTTTTTATCACAAGTGGATCTACGTTTGGCCACAGACTCGCCTGATGATAAGCGACGGTGTGACTGAGGAGTGAGTAGATCGTAGATCCAGAAGAAATCTATTCACTCTAAGTAGAGTATATAGATTTGGGGAGAACGACAGTTAGGCAGTTGGTGCAACTTCCCAGACCCGTCTCCCACAACGGTTGCACCGGACTACATCCCAAAACACGACTAGGTCGCTTCACGGCATGGCTTCGTCCAGTGGGTGGTAACCAGCCGCGGCCGAAGCCTCCCACCAGAGTTGTGTTGCCTGGGTTGCACCACCCAGGGGCTACGTGTAGGGATTCCATTTTAAGGGTGCACTCTTACGGACGCGGGCAACTCAGTCCCAATATGGTTTTATTCCCAAGAAATGGGACCTTGCTCAGGCGTTAGATAGCTGTGTGATATTCTGATTTGATTTTCCATCTTTCGCATTAAAAAGCCAACTACATGCCGGAGTTTGTCACACCATTGAATCGGCTCATCGACTTGGGATCGACGGTTTACACTCTCCAAAGCAGGAATATGCATAGACGTGAATGTTGATAGCAGTTACCCATCATTTTTTAACCGCAACAGTTTACCTACCAGAGATGAACTAAACATTGTTTCCAATATTTTTAGGCCCTCCGTTGTGATCTCGGTGTGACCGAATTGATGACGTCACCTTATGACATTTATATATGTGAGAAACTAACTGTAACTAAGAAATTCATTGTCAAGAGTCATTGAAAAAGTAACATTGGTATATGCCAAATTTGAACCCACAACTAATGCTTCAAGTATAGGCCCGTAACCATTCAGTCACCACGATAATTTTATTCACAACATTAATAACTTCAATATGTAGACACCGCGATCTAGACTACCCAATATGGCTTTATTTCCTCGGAACATAATTAACCAGTCAAGAAGGTTGCAAATTTTGTACTCTAAAGAGATCTAAAGCGGCAGAAGTTTGTATAGTTTGCAAAGTGCTATAAGTTCTTGGTATTAACGCAAGCTACTTTATGACGAAGTTGCCAACTTATTAAATACTAGTTAACTCACAATGACATGGACTAAATGAGTTAATACGATTTTGTAGAAAATTGCTTGTGCAAGTTCTTACTAGGTTAGTTTTGAAGCAAAAATATTGTGTCTTATTGGGTTATTTAGATGAAATGTTTAAGGATTGTTTGTGTGTAATCTATTGGCTCACTAATTTTCTTTTAGATTTTAGATTTTTATTGTTATGTAACATTTTGTGCTTCTCCCATTCGAAGAGTGAAAACTAGTCATAGATTATTTCAATGTTTATGGTCTATTTTGTGCTTATATGCCATATCTCGGACTAGTTGTGAGCCAAACAACCCAGTAGACACACAAGTATGGACGACGTCACGGCAGGCTCAGATGAAAAAGATGGAACGATTAGTCCAAATTGGATCGACAAACTCCATGAGGAGTAGAAGGTTTGTCATGCAGTAGGATAAACCGGGCTGATAATAAATCATGCTCTAACGTAATCGTGGTCTATTCATGTCAAAAAGTAACCTAGTTCATTTAGCTCTCATGGTGGAATCCAAAATTTGGCACTGATGAGATAGTGGCACTAAATTCGGAATTATATAAATGACAAATTTCAAGATACTGGTGAAACATATATAGTTTAAAATAGTTTAGAAAACAAACTTTTACAAAACTGCCAGATTTAATTAGCAGGATAGCCTAGGCTTTCGTAGTAGTTAACTATCTTCATAAAATAATATTTCTAGAAAAAAATTACGTAATAATCCAAATAACACCCTATTCGCTTATCGCTCTATATGAAACAAACGCCCGAAGAGTCCCAAAATCATCTAGAACCACATTGCTATTTGTCATGCGACATCTGGCGCAAACCAGTTCACACCGGTTTCGGGCGGTTTCGGGAGGTGTTATACGGCAAAATGGCGGATATTTCTCCAGTTCAAACTAGTAAGAGCCAGTTTGGGAGGCAAGGCCGTTTGTTTTTATTGGCCTGTAAGCACTTGTAAGTGATTTTTGATGGGTGGGAGCGAATACGTGAGAATTTTCGTAATGACCGGTCAGATTTTTGTGGATTGATTAGGGTTCTATTGATTTTGTGCACAATGTGTAACGTTTTCTGTATGTTTCTTTGGCGTTGTAAGCCGAATACAAAATACTTAATGTTCAAGCTACAAATAAAAATAAACTGCTATCACTATAATAGTTCTTTTTCTAAACATACCGTCTAATCATTTATCGTCATAGGGTTTGGGAGCTCATATTCATCAACATGTATTTCATTACAAGAAGAAGAATTGGCGTTACTGCTCAATTATCAGTCTTAAGTATATAAGTTCAATGTGTTAGCTTGAATCTTCTTCCAGTTATTTGAGTCAATATCTGTTTTCATATAACGTGAACCCCATAAATCATTTAAAAAGGTGACCATTTCAATAAAGATATAAAGAATAAACAGTACTGTTTTCATTATATCAGTTTAATTTCTGCATAAATTAAAACCCGTTCACAAATTTATTTATACAAGATAAATTTTTATCGCAAATTAATACGGGTTTGACCTACTTTTGCAAAAAAGGCACTACAATACCTAACTAGTTTTATAAAATTTACATTCATAAATGCAAACCAGATTTATTTTGTTATTCTGATCAGATCAAGCAGATGGCGTCTGTCAACAGATTTGTTATTTGTACCCGGATCCATTGAAAACATTAAAGCAATGAGAAACGAAAGAAAACAAAAATAACATAAGGTTGGTGAACAACCCAGTATCAAAGTTTAAACCACCTGTAGGCTTCTAACATAACAACACACCATCAAAAAAATCTCTATCTATCGTGCTCGTTTCCTCTCATTTTTTCTCCTGTTGTTCTCCACTGTTTTAAGCAGGTGATAAGTCATTTATAAGTCTACAAAAAGTTATGTATGTGACCTTGGGTTTGAACTTGCTATGTTTGACTTGGCAGGCTCATGTTCATATTCTAATAGTGCGAACATTAAGCTGGTATCATGAGGAGTGAATATTACAAGCTATAATTAAACATTCCGACGGACAAATCCATTATATAAATGAATACCTGATCTCAAACTGATATTTCGTTCATTGTAGGCTAAGCTATCAGGAATAATTGAAGTTTGTATTATTCAATCAAGCCCAGGGAATCAATTGTATATTTTGAATGATTAGTTATTCATTTATTCATCCTAACATCTGATCCAATGCGGATATTTTGTGTAACTATATGTATAAATCAATTGGGACTTAAGGTCATTGTTTACACCTTTGAAATACCAGGGTTTTCAAAGAAAATAAATATTTTTAAGTCTTCTTATTTTGGTTCTCTACTAGGTTTATTAGCTTGTAACTACTTAATTCTTATTTTTGTTTTCGGGGGAAACTTTTTAAAGGCATCCGGCCTATGGGTATAAGACCGGGGAATGTGGGATTTTTACCACATCAAAACCCGGTGGTCACTTTCAGTACATCGAGGGATCCTCTAAGGAGAAGATCTTCGGAACCCCCTTGTGCAACGCCTGTTAAGGCACATCCATATATTTTGTCAAAGATATGCAACAGTTTCTTATCTTGGTAAATGTCTAGGTATCTTTATATGCGTCGAAATTTTCAAGAATGCTACGTCTAATTCTTATCGACTAAAACCACATTCTGCCTTCAATAGGGTTTTACAGCTGTATTCGATACAACACCGACAGGTCGACATCCATTCGAGTTTCCGATGCCCCCTTATGTGCCGAGATGGCAGTAGGAGGCTGACGTATACCTCGTCATTAAGTGGAGTATTCATAAATATTTCCACAAATCTTCACGAGGCTTATTTAGGGTAGGTACTATCCTTCAGTACTGTAAGCAACTAATGAACCAGATCTTTAAATTTTGTTATTATTGGGGCAGGAGGTATCTAATATTTTCCTATGGTTATTGCAGGGTTAAAAGGCTCAATTTTTGGTCAATGTTTACCCCCAGATTTCCTTGACCCTTGACCCCTATTCATGAAAGAAAAAATCATGTCGAAAATTGCAGAATCAACATACAGTTTGCTTATGTATCCGTTCATTCGTTCTTTTAGGCAGATATGTATGCAAAACATTCGCTCATAACAAGGGACCTTCAATTCGTTCGTTCGTTCAGTGTGACATACAAATATGCCTCTTTATTGCATTAGTACAGATTTGAATTTGTGTGTGGCTCTAGAATGAGTGATTTTGATAAGCGGAAGGTGGTTTAGTGGTTGAATAAAATTTATATTATCCTATATTTCTTCTAAATTCCTATAATCTGATGCATCATTTATCCTAGAGATTCCTGCGGCATTGACTCTGATATCAAACCAGCGCACTTTTGAACCACAATCTTCTTCTTTCCTGTGTCATAAAGTCACCCGTATGCCTCTGAATTGGCGAATATATATTAATAAAAGCCGATACCGACGATTTAAAGTGTCTGCCTAAGCAAGTAAAGATGAAAACGCTTCTAGCAGTTACCCATCTAACCCTGGCAAACGATGCTTAACCTTCAATAACAATCGTTTCCTGACTAATTGGTTCTGAACGCTTTAACGTCGGCTCGAACCTCGATGAATGCCTTCATGCAGCAAACAGGCACTCGCTCTCGCCCCCGCTTCTGATCAACCTAACCCCGCTGCCTTCATACCCACACTATTAGACATAATAAAACAAATAGTCACGTCCTCAAGAAGGGATCAGGGCGACAGACGCGGTAATGACGTTCAGCTCCAAATGACGTTACGTGCGTTACCGTGATTTATTTATTAAGCGAGCTGAGTTATTATTCTGAATGGGTTTCGACAGCTGTGTTATGCAAAGTATTCACTGAAATATTGTATTTAGGTCATTGAAGATTTACTTTGGAAGCATTCAGTAATGTGAGTTGTGAATTTTTATAGGCTCTTCATCTTCTTTCGTTTGGTTGAGTTAAACTCAGGTCAAGATAAATAAACATGACCTAATATGTGATTTGGCTTAGCTATGTTCTTGTCTCTATCTCTCATTTTTAGTTTGACAGTTGATAGAGACCAAAGTAATTCTAAGCTATAAGCGTGGTAAGTAGCTTTCCGCGGTCAATCTGTGGATGGGTGACTATCATTTCATACCGAGACCCTTCAGTGCCTTGGAGAGCACGTTAAGCCGTCGGTCCCAGTTGTCAAATTAAGATCTATGACAGCCGTTACGGGTAGACTGAAAGTCTAACAACCAGTCATAGCACGAGATATCGTGTTACCCAGTAACTGGGTTGTGGAGGTCAGATAGGCAGTCGCTCCATGTAAAATACTGGTATTAAGCTGCATCCGGTTTGACTGGAAGCGGACCCCAATGTAATTAAGAAAAGGCTGGGCAGATAATTATATAAGCATGGTTAGTAATACTTATCTTGGTGTTGGAGTCGTTTCAGCCGATCGTATGCCTTTGAATAACCTTGGAGACTGTTATAAAGATTTGACTGTTCGGTAAGCGGAGCTATATGCAATAGGCCAATTATCATATGGATAATATGTATTCAACTACGCTTAAAATGTTAACAGCTGAGACCGAGAGTTTATATAATATCAAGAGTATAAAGACGTTATAGTGAAAATGCTCCTGCTGTTAGCAGTCACCCAAGACTTTTAAGATCATATTCTGTTGCAAACTGTATCATATCCAATACCAGTAAATAAAAATTAAGTATAATTATGTTTTTCATTTCAAAATAAATGGCAATATTTAAGTACAAACTGTCTAATAATCTTAAATGACAGTTTTTAGCATTTTTGTCCTTCCGAAAATTTGCCTCGAAATAAATAGATTCAAATGGAAATTTTCAGAAATTCATCCAAAATATTTGTGTACATTTTATACCTTGCTGGGTCAATCAATTTGTCAAAGTCGCGAACGAAATTAGTATAACATCATTACTGAGATTAAATAACACTGTGCTATCAAACTATAGATGGATGACCGCTAGGGGTATTTTTATCTGAGCACCTGCCTACTTCCAAAAGGGATGTTAAACTGTCAGTCCCGGCTTTTGTTAATTATAAGCAGTTGGTAAGCCAATTCAAATGTCTACGAGTAGGACTACTCTGAGAAATGGTTACACAAAAGAAATAGAAGAAGTCTCAATGTTGCGCTGGTGCAAGACCACTCTCTCATCCAGCAGGATGAAAGAGTCGACGCTGTGGTCAAGCTCACTCTTTCAACCTGCTAGGGTGCTCCCTAGCAGGTTGAAAGAGTGAGCTTGACCACAGCGTCCAATTGATTTGCAAGCCAGTACGGTTGGCAGAGTATTTTGGGGAATCACCTATTTTATTTCCCTTAATCTTACTACTCCCATGGGCAGAGATAGGGTGGTCTATTCTTTTCCGGAGCCACACGGAGAAAGTATAAAGTGAACAATACTACATTGATGTGTGAAATTCAACTGTGCACCATTCAAAAGTAAAGGTATGATTTACATGAAATTTACGCACTTGTCGTTCGAAGTGACACGTCGAGTCAGTAGTGATGGTAATTCTGGATACACATAAGAATTCCCGGAGTTTTGTGAGCGATCATCCCATATACCGACCATGCTTAAATTTTTCATTGAACACGAACATAATTATTTTTGAGCAATATTCTGTGGAAGGAAGCACTATGATCATTTTGCCTCATTTACCTAATGTTATGAAAGCTAATAATATGAATGAAATTATTTCGTTAATAAACCTAAAGATACAATAAAGATACTTTATTCCCAAATACGGTTGTGACATGAAGTCACAACGAAAAGAGAACAACAATTTGCCTTCCATCTTATTTTGAAATAATATTAAATAAATGTTAGGTCATAGCAATATGAATACTTGCTCGGTTTATTGTCGTCATAATAACTGTCACAACTTTCATAAAATGACAGTCCACAGCAAAACTTTTTCAGTACAAATCCCGGAATTTTAATTTGAATCCCGTCCCGCATGTACAACACTACATACGCCGAAATACACGGTTCGCGTCTGTCGCAAAGCAGTGACCGTTAAATTAACCCTTTAACGCTCGCGTCAGAATGACCCCCGAATAGGGCTGGCAAAATACAGAATGACATTCATTAATAACTGCAGGGTTGGAATGTAATTAGAAAAGTTTGTTATTTCTTTTTCTGTGCTGAATTATGACTGAATTATTTTGATTTATGTTATAGTATTTTTTTTAAACAAGCTGTGGTTATAGTATTAATTTTATTTTGAACACAGGAGTATTTTTGGTTAGCAGAACGTTTTTAAACAATCCTCAGAAATGCAATACCACTCAGATACCTGACTTCGTGGCGAAGCAACAGTGACATTACGATAAAAGCTGCTTAAAATTAAGTACCATTTCAGTATTTGGTTCACATTTTGTGCGTAATTCCGAAGTCCCTTAATGTAATTAATGGGAATATTGAGCTATAATGAGCATTATTCGTGCTATTTCTGTCAAAAAAAAAGTGACAGTGACAATATTGCATTATTTGCAATATTGAGTACCGTTTGTGAATTTAGCAATTTTTTTAATTAACTTGTGTTTTTAATTAACTCATAATAAAATAATACAACAACCTTTAACCGGATTAATCGCATGTAACTTATTGTATGTTATTGGTTTTTGTTGTTCCTGACGTTTCGAACACCGCAGCGTTCGTGGTCGCAGGAGAACTAAGGTGTCCGGCGTCTCAAGAGTTTATTTAAAATTATTTCAGGAAAATTTATAAAATTTTATTTTTGTCTCTGATACATATTTAAAACTACATCGCGACGGTATTTCCTAAGACTATCCCTGAGAAGAAATACCGAAAACAACTCAGAGGTCACAGTCGTTTTAAACTAAAATGTGTTCCGATGCACGCAGTAATCGCTTACAGTATCTTGATTTATCTTGTAATATGTTGTTTGGGACTTGATTATCTTCAGTACAGGGTTCCAAACAGGTGGTAACTGCCAACCATCTTCTCTATTGAAATATGGGTGTTTTTTAATTTCCATAGCCTCGCGGAGTATTCTCGGTACATATCGGTTTTCTTTTGCGAGGATTTGTGGTTTATCAGAACATAGAAATCCTGCCACCATGAACTCCGCAAAGTTTTCGAAACGTCAGGAAAAACAAAACCATACACGGGATTAATCCGTTTTTTTTTTATTATAAGATAAAGTATACTAAAATAGCCTTATCGTAAAACAAGACAAACTTAAAATAGAGAGGAGAAAATGAAAGTTTTACACAACACCTTTAAAATTCAAGGAAGACTCCCAGGATGTTACCCTTCAACCGGAATTAATTTGTACGGAGATCGAAGCAAGTTTAGTCTTGAAACACTTGAAGTTAGCATCAGTATTCACGCACAAGTAACTATGAACTTAATTTAAAGCACGTGTAACCTAGAGTTAATTTATTCTAAATTATGTATTAAGTACTGCTTCTAACTTAGTCTGCATAAAAACTATGGACTGTTCGAGTCATATGCGTATTAAAATTTATGATGACTTGCCTAAATCGGTAAAGGAAAACATCGTGAGGAAACCAGCACAAATGAGAGATGTTCTCAATGGTGTGTAAAGCCATGTCAGAGACCTACGGGTGACTTAAACTTTGACACTAGGTTGTTTCATCAACCACACGATAAGAAGAATAAGTCTGCATAAGACGTAGAAATACATAGTATCAGGCCTGTATTCTTAGAGGAGATAGACAGAAGTGTACGTAGATACTCGTACACTCACATTTCACTATTACCGTTAAAGTCCCGTTTAATAGGTGGTATCCCATTTAATAGCCTATCGCTATTTACAAGGCCACAAATCTGAGTAGTTACTGATAATTTGCTTAAGCCGAGAATCGAACCCAGTACCTTACCACCACTAGGTCAATGAGGCAATGGAGTCATCTGTTGAAGGACTGAAAATATATAGGGAGTAAATTCAAGCACTGGTTTTTGGGATGAGAACGACGCGCGAGATTTTCCAAAGCTCAGCGTTTACACCGCACTGAATGGCTAGGTTAAAGATATGGCAGAGAGGTGTTGCCAGGATATCATTACATCCCTTGAGAATAAAAGAATGGATGAGGTCAGGGCCGATTGAGCTATTAGGTTTAAGTTTATAAATACCTTTAACTACGTCTTGTGGGGTCAAAAAGGGGATAGAATAGATTATTTCCTGAGTAGCAGGTCGGCCTGAGATTGTTTGGGCTTTTAGATTATTTAATTCAGGAGAATCAGGTAAGAAAACGCTAGAAAAGTAGGGAGCAAACGCTTCCGCTGCTTTGATACCCTAGGAAGCTATACCGTTGTGCACGTTTGGCTCGAAACCACCCTTTGTTCGCAGGCTTTCCCATGTCGTTTTCTACAGTACAACAGTATGATTTATAGGCCTCTTGAGTTCTGATTTTTAAATCAGAGCGTAAAGCACTAAATTGAGCATTAGGTCACAGCGTGAAAGTTCCATTTGCGATGCAATTTGTTTTTATGCTGAGTGTCGTTGACTGTATCTCTTGTAAACCAAACCGGATATCGTCTGTTGCAAGTTTTTTTTTTTTTCTTTGTATAGTGATGTCGTACTTATAGGTGTTATTTTTTAATAATGAAATTTTAATAAGAAAAAGCGGTACTTTTTGCGCCAATAATACCCGCTAAATGGCAGCAGTAATTGTTTTACAACTTTTATATAAAAATAAAATCTATTTATTTCTTTCGTTCTTTCATATATTTACATCTTCTGAACCAGCAAGATATCGCAATAAAAATTTAAAGCCATTGAGCTGTTTTAGAGTCTATCTGAGACAAAATGTCAGGCAGACAGACCACAGCAAAATCTAAAAACGGTTTAAACTTTGGACTTAGGTCACTTAAACTTAGGTGTTTATTTTGAAATCACACACATACACTTCAATTATTTACTGGTTCCCAATCGAAACGGAACACTTAAAACGGTCCCACAACCAAAACACTCGACTATACCGGGTCAGAATGTCCCGCCAACCCTATACGGCAATTACAGAACGGCCACGATGTCCGCTCTAATAAATACGCGAATTCAACGCACAAAAGGTCCCGGTTGCGTTTAATTAATTTTTTGTGTTTTTATTTTTAAATTTGGCAAAGTGCCGCCCTTGCTGAAATTACTGATGTTTGCGTAAAGGTGATGCGGTCGCGTTTTAGTGTTAACGTTTTTATTACTGTTTTGGGGTCATTGGATGACGTCTGTGTTGGCTCTTAATGGATGGGAAATGGTACTTTAAAAGCTGACAGGAATCCTAATACTATTATAAATTATTGTAAATACGAAAGTTGGAGAGAATGGATGGATGTTTGTTACTCTTTCACGCAAAGCTACTACTTGGATTTGGATGAAATTTGGCATACATGTAGTTTATAACCTTTTTTTTTAAAGTCCATTATTACACTGACCAGTGTGCGGCACTCCTACCCACTGATGAAGGATGTCAACAGATACTCCGGGATTTGTGCAGGCTGGCCACAGGTAGCCTGCACAGACACTTTAGTGTGACGCACGTGTTGAAGCGCGGTGCGTGACCATCTCAGGATATAGTTTATAACCTGGGTTAACACACAAGATACTTTTGATCCCAGTATATGTATGGGCAGAAACTAGTATATGTATTAATATGTTAGGTAGGTACTTAAAAGACTTTATGATAAATCATGATTGATCGCTCTGATTGGTATTTACATAGCATCACGCCTGTATTCCCTGAAGGGATAGGCAAACGTGTACACAGTTGTACACCCACGTTTCACCAATACTGTTATTAAGTGCCATGTAATAGGTGATGAGTCTAATGCCATCTAGAGGGTACAATTCCAAACTCCGAGATGCTACTAGAACTTCCAACAGAAAAACTAAATGACACACAATAATAGATATGTATGTACACACCGTGTCTACATCTCGTGTATAAAATTTTCCTCTCGCAGGTCTGCTGGCAAAGATTTCTTTTAGAAATAAGCAGTACTTTTGTACATCATATTTTTACAACGATACTATTATTATATGTTGTTTTTACATGAATAAATAAATAAATAACATTTGCACGACCCGAGTAGCGAATCCGGGACCTCATGCTCAGCAGTCGCGCTTCGGACTACTATCCCAATGAGGCAGTTATAGGAGTGAAATAAAACGTTCCATAAAATATTGTAACTCAGACACATCAATTTTAAATACATGTGGAAATCCGCCATTGTGCTGTTCCGGGCTCTTACCGAATGTTAGGAGTTAATGTATGTAATTTAGTCATATCTGTATTATTGAAAATTAATTGCATCATGCTTGTGTATTAATAACAAAAATTGATTATGCTACACTGAGAAGACAAACCGATAAATTCACATACAAATCAAGGAAACTATACACAAAGGGTAACGGAAAAACGTACCAATTGTTACCAACAATTGTGGGAGATCGTTGCTTCTCATATGTTGACATCTGTCGCTTCCTGTTGGGAATCATTTCCTTGGTTGATGACAACGTATGTCTATCTTGGGACAGTAGCAGACCTAATATTAGCACCGGTAATTAGCAACTTCATAGCAATGCTCAACGGGTTTCAACGACTCAATGCTTTCGGTCGCGATAATAAAATCTAGCTTATCGGCGATTGATCCGATGCGATAGCGTTTTGGTGATTCTTTGTTAGTCGAGTTTAGTGTTTAGTCATTGTATCGAGTTTTGAAGATTTTCTTCATATTATATTCCTTGAGGCAAGTCAAGGCTAAGATAAATGTCAGCACCTACGCCTTTTTCCAACAATCAAACCATGTTATATTGATATTTTCACCGCCGTCATGTCATGCTTTTTTTGTGATGCAAGTGACTGTCAAGAGAAAAAAAAAAGTATTTTTTATATTGTCTTAATTTTCTTATTGTTATGTAAAGTTGCGCCTATGCAAAAAAATCTTTCTTTCTTTCTTTAATTCGGTTGAGGTAGCAAAATTGCGCCTTTTATGGATTGCTTTGACGCAATATTACATTTTGTGGCGACTCTGTGGTCGGCGTCTAGCTTTTAGTCATTATTTCCAGCTTCCGAAAAGTGAAAAAAAAACTGTATACTGACCCAAGCCATTAGATTTTATTATAAATGTTTTGTTTTTATTATTATACTACTGACCGATTTTTTATGTAACGGCGGCCTATCTCCACGGATTAGCCAAGTAAGCAGAGATATAGTACACAAGTGTATGCGCAAACAGAGGTGCACTCCCTCTTCTTTCACTCTCATAGTTTGACACGCGGTCGTGAGAAAAGGTGTCGAGAGTGATTGTGATAGTGTCGGAGTTGCAAGAACACCGGCTTTACGTGCTCTCCGAGCTGCTACTTGAGAATTTCCTAACAGACAAAACCCACTAACAGTGTACCAGACCTGGAAATCGTACCCAGGACCTCACCCTTAATAGCTACTAGACCAATGAGGTACCTAGTCAAAAATATTCCGTACACAAAGTATAAACGAAATCGTGTAATTTCGTAAAACTACCACGACTATATTTTGACCACGAGTGTTGTGCCACGTACTGCATTCTAACATAACATAGCATAGCATCACGCCTGTATTCCCCGAAGGGGTAGGCAGAGGTGTACACGGTTGTATACCCACATTTCACCAATGCTTTTATTAAGTCCCATGTAATAGGTGGTGAGCCTATTGCCATCTACCGGGCATAATACCAAATACCAAACTCCAGGCTGCTACTGAGAATGTTATAACAGAAAAATTTAATAACACTTTTCCCGACCCGGGAATCGAACCCAGGACCTCATGCGCAGCAGTCGCATTTGGGACCACTAGACCAACGAGGCAGTTACAGCATTCTGTTCTCTTTTACTCTGTCATAGCAGGAAGTAGACATATCATAATGGGCTACTGAGGCCACCTCTCGCCGCGGAACCTCTTCATAAGAGCACAGCCTTTTGGTCAAACTACAATGATGTATTATAGTTTCACTACATCTTGACCACTGGTATGCATACATGGTTAAATACAATATATTTTTTATATGTTATGCGTAAAGGACATAAATTCAATTTAATTTATTATTCTTTATGTGTGCAATATGAGTGTATACAATGTGTTACAAAATTTATAATTATTATAGATCACTTAGAGATAAAGAAGAAAAAAATTATGCTAAAAGACACCACTAGTCTCAAGATAGTTTACTTCTGGTGTCAACATTGTCTTGTGCGAATAAAATAGTTCACCAGTCTTTGTGTCTGCATTGATAAGAATAATGAGGCAATCTAAATTGTCTCGACTTCACAGTGATCTGGGAATCAAGGAAAACTATCTGTTATTTTGCATTAAGTTGCTTGCACTAAATGCAATAATGGATCGTTTTAGTGTCGTTTAGTTCGTTTTAGTTTTTTGAGGCGGAAAAGTCGAGTCAGGACCTGATACAACTCATGTCACAATTTTTCAACACGATAGCTGGTATACCATCAGGACCACTCGCTTTGGCTAGAAAGATGGTACCTTCAGTTACAGTTACACAAGTCGCTGAATCAAAAACGCGTCCGCGACGGAAAATTGTTGTCAGGTCATAGTCTCATAGCGTGTCAATTATGGCAAATTGCTCACCATAGCTCATTACAGTTACAGCTACGTGGTTCAGGGTATCAAATAGCCCGTTTACAAGTACCTACATATGTCTAATTAGCCGGAAATCGATTGACTATCGAATTGTTGACAAACGCGTGGTTGGGCGGGGTAGTGTAGTGACAATGGTTTTATTGGAAAGCGGGACTAAACATTTAATAACTATATAAAAACAATGTGTCTTATCGGCTTGCTCGTTACAATACAAAATTGTACTTGATAACAATAATCTTTGGATTCTCTCTGCTAATTAGCAAGTCCACAGATTAGGTTTCATTACATATTTTATATTGTCTTGTATGTCGGTATGGTTCATAAAAAAAACATCGTGTCAGAGTTTAAACCGATCGTGGTATACCGGTTACATCGCTCGCGGTAGATGTCGCCACAAATTTACACACTGGTACTTCTCGTCAGACCATTAAGTTATCATTGTTTTTTTTTTCATGCTGTGAGCTATCCACTTTGTCCACATTTGTACGTTGGCGAAATTCAATTATTGATTCTTTAAAGAAGAACTTTGGGGGATCTTGGCCAAAACACTATAAAATTACTGGTTAATTATGGTTTAAACCGTTTTTTCTTGTAATCATTTATGAATTTCCTTAGTCTAATTACGAACCTGTTTCAATGTATAAGTTTATATTCCAGATACACAATATTTGCTTTGAATATGCTACTTTCTTTTTATTTCTAACTAGCTGACCCAGCGAACATCATACCGCATTTTTTTTTTTATTTTCTTTTGTACAATCTTTGTCCTGACATTAACGAACACAAAAAAAAAGAATTATCCAATTTGGTGCAATCGTTCGGAAGTTATGCGCGTACAAACATTTCGGCGATAATTTTGTATATACATGATAAATAATGTTCTGTATAATATCCATCAAAAACCCCTATCCTGCTTACCCTACACTACACATGTGTGTGACACGAGGTACGTGACACAAGGTTTTGTCACAATATCTGTTGTTGTTGTTGAAAATTATGTTTTTGTTACACATTTGTGTGTAACGCACGTGCATACATAACAATAACGTGTTGTTATTAAAAATTTCGGACGACATTTTTGCCGTACAGTTCTTGATTTATCTGCAAAAACAAATTTACGATGTCACCAAATTATGAAAAAAAAAAAAACGTCGGTTTACTTTGCAAAAGCATCTACAGTTTTCAGGAAGGTGTTATTACAAACGGATGTGTGATGAAGGAAACGTATACGATGGATAATGTAGTTACTTTTCAGGTAATAGTTTAAACTATTATAAAGAAAATTTATCACGTTACACCTACTACAACCTAGCTATATCCAGAAAATAAGAATAGGTTAGGTACGTCAATATCTCATGATAGGTCAGAACATTTATAATTACAAGTACAAATTAAAAACTAAAACTTAATTTGCAATCCATTAGCTAGAGGAGTACTAAAATACAAAACAAAACAACACTATCTAAAAACCCGCCGACAAATGAAAATGTCCAAACAGAAATCCTTATAATCAGTCTCGTTTTAGAAAAAAAATACCGCAATATTCAATATCAATTAGTTAGACAGATAACAGTGTTAGCAGCCCCATAAAAGTCATGGCATGACGTGTCACCGGGACAGCTTTGTGGCATTTTTCAACAAAAGTAATTATTTCACCATCCATTGAAAAGGTAAAACGCCTGCCCGTAAAGCAATAGCAAAGAAACGCAGCGGTGTAAAAAGCGGCGTTGAAAAAAACTAAGATATTTCAAAAGGAATGTCAACACAATAGGCAGTTGGGAACGCGATGTGGTCACGCGAAGGGCGATTCCAAAAGAAATTTCAGCCTTGTAACTTTAAAAATAAACTACATTTTCCATTGATTTGGTTTCTGTTTAAAAGTCCTTTTGAAAATTCTTTGGTATCTAAACAATGACATCCAACTGTTATATTGACAAATTACGGTGAATACAGTGCACGAACTCTTCAAAATAATTTACATTGATTTTGTGCGACATTTGTTTAAAGTGGTTTTAACAATCAAGCAATTAGGTACCTACTACTTATTTTAAAGTAGGTACACACTCACAGACCTACGAGTATATTGATAAAATAACACTACAGATAATTAAAAAAAAACTGTTGTATTTTCTTAATTTTCAAACTGCTTTATTGATCTCGTGTGGCTACTGAGAGGGAGATGCTAGGTTATGTGTCTGGGTCGCGTAAAGCGTAACCTATGGGGTTTTTTGATTGGGGTTTGGAGAGTCTCAACTCTTAGTAGCAACCCGGAGTTTGGAATTGTGCCCGGTTGGAATTACTGCATCGGTGAAGTGTAGGTAGGCAATAGTCACCTCTGCTTTCTTCCGGAAATACAGGTTGACGCAGTTTATTAAATTTGTATCTCATTTTGTTTCTTTAATTTCATTTATACTTCAGAGAAAAGCTTATCTATCTAATATTATTTATTCTACAAAAAGCTACTGAAGTTTGTCACCTCAGGATTTAATAAAATTGACTTGTAATATTACTCCTTTATTTCGTTTAAGTGTGATCAAATGAATTTAAAATGTATGTTATTAACTAATAAATAACCGAAACGTTTCACTAACGTGTAGGTATTGGCTAAAATACCGAAATATGGGCACCAGCGTTTCGATCGAAAACCAAACAAATTTGCCAATATCAAACACAAAACACACATTCAAAATTATTCAATCGAATCACGCAAGTTTGTTTCAAGACAATTGGAATTCAAGGTGGAAAGACGGTAGATACGACTGCGGAGCTAACAAGAAAGTCCTGTCTCGAATTATAAACTTGTCTTGCTTGCTTACCATGTCTCACAATTCTTTTTGCACTGAAACAGGCAACACTTTGTTTTTGAATAGATATTTATAGATGCTTATTTATTTATTTATTTATAATACACAGATACAACAATAATAAATAAAATAAAATTCCCACAAAACCATCTTTACCCATGCCTTATTTAAAGAGGTTATTATACTTCAAGATAAATCTTTGAAAAGCATTAACGCATGCTTAGCGAACTCTAAAGTTATTATATTAAATGGAAAAAGAAAAATACGGTTGGGAACAGTATTCGAACCAGCGCCTCCCGGATGAATACTCCAGGCGCTCTGACCACTAAGCCATCTCGACTTCTGCTCACCACCGCGAATTCTTCTTCCATATTTTAACACGTCTTACCTTGCATTACCTGCAAAGTTTTTCGACACCATTAACTGTAAAGTTAGTCGTGTCGGTTCGGTCACTTGTATAGGGACTGAATTGATTGCAATGACGTCGCCATAAGACGTGTTAAAATATGAAAGAAGAATTCGCGGTGGTGAGCAGAGGTCGAGATGGCTTAGTGAGCAGAGGTCGAGATGGCTTAGTGGTCAGAGCGCCTGGAGTATTCATCCGGGAGGCGCTGGTTCGAATCCTGTTCCCGACCGTATTCCTTTTCCATTTAATATAATAACTTTAGGTTATTATACGGAAGAAATTGAACACGTTTTTTTTACCTTTATATTCGACCACATTTTACAATCGGATTCGCCTCGTGTGCTGCGGGTGATATAAACTAACTCATGCAAACCCCCCACACAACAAACTACTTTAGACTATTTAAGATATCTAAAACACGCCACTAAAAAAATTTTACCTCGTCTTATCAAAGGTGAAGCCTGAATGGCCGACAACTTTCACGATTGTGCGTCTTCTTCTTCTTATCGTGTCGTTGATGAACAACCTAGTGTCAGAGTTTAAACCACCCGTAGGTCTCTGATATGGCTTTACACACCATCGAGAACATCTCTCAAGGGTGCTGGTTTCCTCACGATGTTTTTCTTCAGCGTTATAAACAAGTGAAGTGAATTAATTTATAATACGAACATGAATTAAAAAAAAACAGTGGTGTGTGCCTTGGGTTCGAACTTGTGACCTCTGACTTGTCAGTCCAACGGTCATACCACTAGGCTATCACTGGTTTGTGTGCGTGAAACTCGTATGACATGCCAAATTCTAGGCCCATAAACTAGTACTCGCATAATATTCTGTGCAACATTACGCCCGCCTTCTTTAATAGCATTCTAGCCTCACCTTTGTGAGATGAAGCTAGAACGCTTTATCATTTACCTAGTATATGGACAAGGTTGCGGGCAGGTTAGTTTAATATATAACTCACTTGTATTCAATCATCGGGTGGCATTTTCTTATTAGAAAAGACCCTGTAAATAAACAAAGATTAAAAAATAAATTACGCCCTCTTTTAGTAATATCTTAGGTTTGCGCGATCACTACACATTATAATAAAACAACTTTTAACCGGAATAATCGAGTGTACTATTGGTTTCTTAAAACGAACGCTGCAAAGTGTTCGAAACGTCAGGAAAAACAAAAAACCAATAATACACGCGATTAATCCGATTAAAAGTTGTTTCATTATAATACGCCCTCTTTTTATTAGCACACCTACCAATGTACCTATTACCAGCACAAATAATAACTATTGGTAGCTATTGAACAGACAAATCTAATAACAGCACGGAGTAGCAGCACCCGGAATTCGCACCCAGAATAATTTGCTGATAGTTAGAGCTACTGGTGCTACTGGTGGTTAGAGCTCCATAGAAAGGGAACCTCCACACAAGACGCGTGCCGTCACAACAACTGCTTAATTATTAAGTACCAACAGTAACAAATACTAAGAAAAATGCGGCCCTATTCGTTTATGCAAACAACAATCATAGTGACTCTTTTTGTAACCCTGTCGCATAAAAGCGTCCTTGCCAGCCTCGCCTAGACATGTCTTACCATTTTAATATGCTAATGTGTCGCTTTGAAGTCACACTGTACCTTATATCCCTTGTAGACCCTTTGATTAATAAAGGTGTTTTTAAACCAAAGGATTCTAAGAAAGCATGTTGTGTTTGCTTATGGAGATATGTTTACTTTCAAAATATGTTTGTACGTAACGGTTCTGTAGCGTCTGAAGTAAATTATATTAATGACTAGCGACCCGTCCCAGCTTCGCGTGGGTGTTATTTACTAATGAATAATTTATGACATTTTCTTACAAAAATACCACCCAAATCTCCGACTTTTCTAGAGGATTTTCCAAAAAAATATTTTTTTACAAACCTTGTCCTGATAGTTTATTACGAATTTAACAAAAAAGACATATTAGTCGATCCGTTCTCAAATGATGAAAGATCACATAAATATTCTATCTACTTAATCTTAATTATGACAAAACAGCATTTATAAGGTTGACAACAATACATCTACCTACACGCACACACACAATCTCGCGCACACACGCACACACTCGCGCACACACGCACACACACACCCACACACCCACGCACGCACGCACGCACGCACGCACGCACGCACGCACGCACGCACTAATTCACGCTCATGCACGCACACTCACTACACTTATCACACATAAACTTTACCCACTTGACCACCATTCCAAATTTCCTGTACTTGACGGTCAGTCTTTGTTTTCCTTTTTATCTTCATGTAATGTCATTGTTATTAGGATATTTTACATTTATAACACGTGCTATTAAACACCCATATGTGTAAAGGGATCGGTCCTGCCTATCCTAAACATAGATTACTCAGTAGTCTATCTAGGAGGACAGAGCTTCACTCGCTTACTAGATTAATATATATGTACACTCTTGCGTTAATTGTATGTTGTTATCTGGTCCTTGTAAGAAACAATAAATATCAAATAATACATATGCGGCCATTTATTAAATATATATTTTTCATATAGTTACATGACGTTTAGAGCTTTTAAATATATATTTTGTCAAAACTTAAGCATGTTTACGTAGCATACGCAGACTATATGATGTGTTTTTATTGATCTACTAGCTTCTACATAACTTTCCCCTCCGAAAAGGGATAAAAATTGAAAGTTCCAAATCTTTCGAGAAATTTTCAAAGATCAATTATACTCGTATGTTACCGGCACCCCTCAAAATTAATTTACAAAGACAACCTTTTAGATTCGGCAGTAGGATGTCAGCAGGGTGATCCTCTGGGACCCGCCATTTACAGCTTAGCCATTAACCCTATTATTAGACAGCTAAATTCAAAATTTAACGTGTGGTACCTTGATGATGGAACCCTAGGAGGTGATGTGGAAACAGTTTTACAAGATTTCCTATTTTTAAAAGAAAAATTCAACTCCATTGGTCTCGAACTAAACCTTTCAAAATGTGAATTATATTTACCCAACACCTCCGACAGACAATTGACTCTATCAAAATTCAACGCAATAGCCCCGCACATCAAAATTATTGAAGAAGAATCCCTTCAACTCCTAGGGTCCCCAATTTTAGAGGAATCTTTTGAAACCTTTATTGACGAAAAAATACAAAATTTTAATGACATATCGGAAAGACTCTACAAAATTCATTTACATTCGGCTTTTTCTATTATTCGATACTGTTGTTTTGGTCCAAAATTTACATACATACTTCGGTCGTCCCCTTTATGGAAGCATCTAGAACTTTTAGGTAAAGTAGACAAAATTATACGTAAGACCTTAACTTCGATTTTGAATGTGGCCTTGGACGACCGAGCGTGGCTACAAGCCACACTTCCTATTCGTTTTGGTGGCCTCGGCGTCCGCGAAATTTCAAGTATTAGCTTACCAGCGTTCCTGTCTTCGGTCCACAGTACCGAAAAATTTACCAGGAAAATTTTAGAACCATCACTGGTTGATTTCAATACTCAATAATCAATATTCATTGATTTTGACGTACCGTGCTTGTCCGATGCAGTGAACGCTTGGAAAATGGCCTGTCCCAATTGATTCCTGATTTCTCGGAGACTAGTCGACTCTTCGCGTGACCAGAAGGCTGGCTTGTTTCTAGGTCAACGAATCAGCATTGCCATCCAACGTGGCAATGCTGGCAGTCTCCTGGGCACCTTCCCGGAGGACAGCGATGCGGAGGACTACTTCGACGCATGAGTTTTTCTTGATTTTTATTTTAGAATCGTTTTTAAGTTATTGTATACATGTAGATATAGTATTTAAGATTATTATTTAAGTTTTGGATTATTATATAGATTTAATTACTAAAAAAAAATATACTCGTACAGCCATGTTCTCAAATCTTACCCACTGGTACACTTTACTGAATCTATTCTAAAACATTTTTTATTAGTAAAACAATCACCACCCACTTACTGATACTGCAGTACCAAACTCTCTTATACATAGCATTTTATTATTAATTATAATCGATGAAAAACCATGGGCTATATTTATGTATCAGCCACCATAGCCGCGACTGAGGGGCAGTATCGAACACATTATTGTTTTTATGTACCTATATATAATTATGTAGTTTGATAATAATCTAAGCAATTAATCGTTTATGATAAACAATAAAACATTTTATTTCTGTTAACAGATCTTTTGAAGACATTTACAAGTCATTTTTATAAACTATCTGTCGCTAGCACTTCCTATCTGACTATGTCTGAGAAGAAATGCAAAAACAAAATCAGTTTATTTCGAGATTAATCCATTTATTCATCATGTGTACGTTTCATATTATACTTTCTATGGTTTCCAATAAGGTAGTAATTCACAAGATTTGTAAGTGTTATTTGTCACCCACGCTTTACTTGTTTGTGAAATTCCTTGATGTTTTCTGACTAGCATCCTTTTGCCTCATACCATTGTTTTCCATTTGGGGTTGGCGTAGCAGGACTTCTTCTTTCATATCATATTAGCTGTTATCTCGGTAGTTACCAAGGCGATATCTACCGATTCTGTCCATATACATTTTTGATACAATCCATCCATTGTTTCCTCGATCTTCCTCCTCTCATACTTGCTTCGTCATAGGTGCTTCTTCTAACTATTCACATTCATACTCAAAACGTGTCCCGTTACATGATCTCATTCCCCTACATCACAGGTGCTGCAAAACTTATCCTTCACTGACGCCACTTTCGGACTTCCTGTTACATACTCATTTCTAAGTCTTTGCATGTGCGTCACACAACATAATTATCCCTCTTAACATTCTTGGGCATGTTGCCCGGCCGTGAACTCGAATTACGCTCAAGTACCCAGGTATATATATATTAGGTACCATTGAAATTGAGTTTACATAAACGTTTTCTTAATTAGTAACATTTCACAAACCTGAAACTAGT
The DNA here is from genome assembly GCA_935421205.1 of Xylocampa areola. Classification (NCBI taxonomy): domain Eukaryota; kingdom Metazoa; phylum Arthropoda; class Insecta; order Lepidoptera; family Noctuidae; genus Xylocampa; species Xylocampa areola. The sequence continues at coordinate 6,960,795 of OW285225.1, read as the reverse complement.
TTGCAACAACTTATTTGTCTCATTCATTTACTACAATTAACAACAATGTCGCTACCCAACAATGTTATAAGCGAATGAATATTTTAATTGAATTAACAACTTTGTTAAAATTCCGTATGGTCAAAAACATAAAGTTGAATAATTTATCGTATGGCTGCGTAGTGACAAAATTATTTTGTCAGAGATTATATTAATGGTTCAATGGACGCAAGCGTGACGTCCGATAATCGATTGGATGGAAGACGCAGTGTTCGATGCTCCCACCACTGAATGGAGCGAATATGGTATCCCGGCAAACATAACATAACTGCCTAATTGGTGTAGTGGTCGCAAGCGCGGCTGCTGGGTTCGATTCCCAGGTCGGGAATTTTTTTATTGGGTTTTTCGGTTAGGGAATTTTCAGTAGTAGCACGGAGTTTGGAAGTTGGTGGTGTGACACCCCCGTGCTTCGGAGAGCTCGTAAAAGCCGTCGGTCCTGCGCCTGATCTCTTTCCGGTCGTGTCGGATTGCCGTTCCGTCGGACTATGAAAGTAGAAGACTAGTAGTGCACTATAATATCTCCTGAGTACTTGGCTGATCTCTATGGAGATAGGCCGCCTTGACCGAAATACGGTCAGGAGGAATACTCTCCCGGCAAACAGATGGTGAATGAAGTTAACTCAATTCCATCCGTTTTTTAATCTAAGGAACAGGCTTATGTCCGGCAGTGATAATAAATGCATCGGTGAAATATGAGTGTACAACGTTACATTTCCGCCTTCATCATTTCTGCCTACAAGCATTCACATGCCACAACATAATAAAATTTGCATTCCTTTACGACCTAAGACTATCAATTTGTTATTGTAAAAGGAAATCATATTTTTGATACTTCAAATTTAAGACTACACTTACTGCAATGTTTGAAAAGTGGGCAACATAGTGTCACAAGTCATAAATAACTACATAATGTGACAACTTCGAATATATAATGAATGCGATGTTCACAACTACAAGCAAGACAACTATCGTACCAGTACCGTAGAATTATCGTACATGGAGCCAAATTTAATAATCGTATTAAATGTGATATCAATATTTTTGCGAATGATAAAATTAATTACATGCAGCAAAATTCACGTACTTTTCAAAATAATCACTATAATTAATTAATATATAGCATAATGAAAATTATAGTACCCTCTGCGTACGATAATAATGATATCGTAAATCGCCCGTAGGCATGAAATTATCGTATGGGTACGATAATTATCGTACGGTTGCGATTAATATAGGCATTACATGGCCTCAACATGTATTAAAAAATATAATTATATATGATTTATAAAGGATTGGGATGTTGTTCGGCGATTTACAACTGTAAAGTGGTAACGCTGAGTTTAGTAAATCTGTACTGATTACTAGATAAATATCACCAGGCGTCTCCTTAAGACGTATACAAAGAGGATTGAAAATTCAATAGGTTTGAACACGACAAGGTAGCTCAGTTGGTAGAGTGATGACACGGAACGTCAAAGGTCGCGGGTTCAAGCCCCGTTCTTGTCTATTATTTTTTCAATGTTTCTTTGAAAATAGAAATTAATAAAGGCATTACATGGCCTCAACATGTATTAAAAAATATAATTATATATGACCTATACAGTTAAGTTCTTCCAACGCATTAACGCATTAAAGCAAAGTTTAACTTATTTTTGTAAATTGCAAAATTCGACTCCAGGGGCCTTCAAAATGACCCCTTGGAGTAGCAAATCATTTATCATGATACCACTTAAAGGTTAAGAAAAAAAAACGCTTTTTGATTTTGCTATCGATACCTTTTTATTTAACTCAAAACCGTTTGTAAAATCCTCTTAATTCAACTTCATCTTAAAACGTAATCTTGTGGGACTTCCAAAATCTTATTAGGTACATTTTCTTTCATGAAAATAAATATCAAGTCCAACCATATTATTGCGTAAGTATATTATATGCTACAATACAAATAAAACAAGTATTTGCATAATTTTAATTAACAGTTAATAAGACGCTAAAGATGTGTACACGTTTGTATGCCGTTTAATTTCTGTTATGGAATATTTTAACTGAAGTATCATCATTTTTCTAGCTATTCTTATCTCAATTTATTTGGAGACGGCGAATCATATATTTTTCTTCCGTACACCATCTACCGTCAGAAATCAATCTGACATTATTATTATTAACCAGATTTATCGCGTGTGTTTATTTTTACAGATGCACATATTTAATGATCGAGGTAATGCTGCGCTTGTCACGGTCGGTCTGTGGATGGGTGACCATCATTTTCATAGACCCTTCGTGCCTCGGAAACCACTTTAGATAGTCATAATAAGATCTATGCCAATCGTTACAGATCAAATTCGCAAAAGATGTATAAAGAGGATTTTCCATTTCTTCTAATAAAGTTATAGACGATATTTCCTATAACTTTTTTATCAAATAAATAAATGCACAGAACATAATTTTCAACGAACACATTTGAATAGTAAAATATGAGAACCAGTAGTAAAATTCTGCTCTATATTTCTTTTTATCCGAACCTAGTAATAAAGTTTAACAATACACTGACATAATATTTACGAGTATTGATAGAGCTATAAATGGTAAAATAGTGAATGACCCGATCTCTATAAGATAATAAATTTATATCAATTTGAATTCTAATGTGTTGATTTTCATATTGATTTTGTTAAACACATGTTTAACAAAATCAATATGAAAATCAACACATTAGAATGCAACACATGATTATGTAACTATAGTGCCGTAAGAAATTAGTTCAAGATGAACATGTAGGTCAATACGAACTGTGAATGCACAACTTAATAACTACTACTGCTACTATGGCATGGTCACCCCAAATGTAAAATCTTGGCCTAACCAATCAACTAAGGAATTTTAATTATAGTCTGATCAATTCACAAAGAACGCCCCCTACACTTTGTCTAAATCACTACAGATAGTTCAATCCACGGGGTTCGGGATTCTCTCTTTCTAGCGGCTCAACAGTCTACAGATCTTCCCTCGTAAGTGAGGGAGTAAGTAGTTAATTTTGCCAAATTTATTATTGAAGAATAGCTTCACCTTATGCATGTTTTCCTCAGAAATGTACATATAAAGATTTTGTCACCAAAAACTTGAAGCACTCATGCAATATTCTAATCAAAAGTGAGGTGGTCCATCTCATAAGAGACAATCACCTTGGAAGTCATACAATAAATCGGAAAAAGGTAAAGGTAATATTATTTTAGTACTACAGTCTACTGTGTCACTTGTCTATCAGCTGTTTGACTTAAAATTACTTGACAGATAAGATAAGATTGAGATCTATGTATGAATATATTCACTGCGACCTGCATAGATCTCAATCTTATGTGATGAGCTCAACAACGTACCACAATACCGATGCTGCATCAGCTATCTGGTGTAACACAATGCTGAGCCAAGGACCATTTCTGGTACTATAGTTCAGTGCATATAATATCGACTAAAGAGCGTTTTTTGTTATTTTAATTTAAACATGTCATTTGACTTATGTTCAAGAATAAATTTTATTGTTGCTTTCTTTAAATTCTTCTTAAACCAAACTTCTCGTCCATATGTTTTTTACTCTTTCTCACGTCCGCAAACCTGTAAAACTATATAGGAAAGATTTTTAGTGTGGGTGAATGTTAAAGTATAGTGGTTTATATCGTATGACCTAAGGTCTCGAAATTATATATCAATCTTTATGGCAACTTAATAATACTCATTAACAAGATCTCGCCCTTACATATCCAAAACATAAATAATTTTAAATGCCAAATTAGACAAATGAAACACAGCACAAGTAAATAGACTTTCAGAGAATAAATTAGAAAACTTGAGTAGACGGGTAAACATCAAAAAGTTGAAAAGTTGAACGAATTACTTTAAGGTTTGTTCTTGTGTTTGTTACTTGGTTCTGGTATTCGGGATGTGTTTTGTTTTTATTGTGGTTCCGTGAAAATGGAACTAGGATCCTTTTGAAATTTATCACGTTCATCTATGTGACTGCCTTTCAGCCCGTACAACATTGTCTGTTTATTTTTTAAGTAATACGTCACCGTAACAACGTTTCATCCAGGAATTGAATTCACAATTCGCCAAAGTATTAATTACCATAATCTAAGAATCATCTGGAAGCAAAGCGTGATATCATCATTGTCAACCTATAGGAGTGGACACACCAGTGGACACTGCTGAACATAGATCTCTCCCAAGACCCGCTACTAGGCGGAGTTTTTAAGTCTTCTCATCCATTGCGTACCAGGTAGATTCCGCAGATCATCAGTTCATCAAGCATGTCATAAGGTCAATATTAAATATATTGGTGTTAACTGTTCTAGTTATACAAGATCAGAGGCGCTTAAAATCTTGGTTTGGTAATCGAATGTTGAGGTAAAATGTTCGCCTGGTACGAGTACGTTCAGTTTCTAGGTGGGTGAGAATGGATAGTAACATTTTCATCTGAGTGTCATCGTGCTTTGTAGGGCACGTAAGTCCAAGTCAGCTGTTAACTGATAGTAGTCGATAAGCCAAGCCAGACGCGTACAGCGCTATTGACAATTGTGTCACTCACAAACTAAGTTGAGTTTGAAGTTTGAGTTCACACGAAAGAAAACAGATGTCATTGTGATACTAGTATACTTACTTTTTTGTTCAGCTCCAAACTGCGTAGATAGTGTTGCATAATGTTATTACTAAACAGTGCAATGAACTTAGTAGGCCCTTTTCAGGGGTTGCAAACCCTGGCATGGTTTTAATAATGGCCAACACATTACAGTCCAATAAACGTTAATGTACATTCTAACGGCACTTGGTGAACTCCGTGATTACTCGTAATGAAAAATGATTACCTTTGTCGACCCCTGTTTGCGGGGTTTGTTTCGTGATTTCGGGGGATGAAACACAAGTAGGTTGTTGGATGAGAAAGTTAAACCTGATTTAAGAGTTTTAGTTCGAAAGTATTTATAGGAAAGAACTAACCTAACCACTAGGCGGCCTTGCTGGTCTAGTGGTCACCAGCTTGAGGTCCTAGGTTCCATTTCCGGGTCGGACAAAGTGTGATTGGGTTTTCTGTTAGTAAGTCAATTCTCATTAGCAACTCGGATGCGGATCGGAAATATTACCATACCTGTAACAACAGTTGGTCCATATTTGAGCAAATAAATAATTTAATTGATTGATTGGATTTTAAAATTGTGCCCGGTTGATGGCAATAGGCTCATCACCTACACGGGACTTAATAATAGCATCGGGGAAATTTGCAAAAATATACCTTTGTCTAACCATTCGACGAAAAAAGATGTGATGATATATTTTTGTATTCAATACCTCTCGTTTTTATAATTTGATGAATAGGTAGGTACAAGAATACAATATAGCTTTAAATTTCAACAACAATTAGCATCTATATGTCAGACCTGCTGGGTCACTTTTGACTATATAATCTACGTTCCTTTATTTTTATACGACTGCCCAAAAAAGGAGTGTAGTGTTTTTAGGGTTAATGTATGCGAGTTTCTTTATTCCACTATGACTTCTAAATGAAGAAAACCGATACAGATGTATAACTTTAAAATCCTTACATTTTCCCGGGTAACATAGGCTATTAATGATTTAAAAATTAATTTTGTAGCTATGGTACACACACAAAAAGGTATGAAAAAAAAAATTATAAAAAAGGACGACTGCCAGTGCTTAGTTTACACATAAAAAATTAAAAACATGGTAGTTACTAAAGAAGTCGATAAGAAAATGTTCCCTGACTGCGATGAAAATTCTGCAGTACTTTGTTTTTCACTTTTTTGTTCAATAATGCCTGGCGTGCTTTTTAATTAATATTTTGTTTATTATTCTTGACTCCAAGACCTGAGATCTGTATTAATATTATACTTAATGTATTATATTAAATCGAATCTGCCCCTCCCGGATGAACACTCCAGACGCTCTGACTACTAAGCCATCTCGACCTCTGATCACCACCGCGAATTCTTCATCCATATCTTAACAAGTCTTTTTGGCGACGTCATTGCTATCTATTCAGATCTCATACAGGTGACCGAACCGAAACGACTAACTTTGCAATTAATACAAGAATGTCGTAAATATGCAAGTACCTTAACAATTAGATAAAACTTTAAAAGCTAAGCATGCGTTAATGCTTTTCAAATCTTTATCTTTAATTTTGTACTTTAATAACCCCAAAGAATACTTTTTTTACGTTAATGGCAATACAAGACAAAGTACAGTGATTTTTAACATCTTCTTGTCGTCTTATCTTGATCGACTTTAAATATTTTTTAAAGTCGATCAAGATAAGACGACAAATATTAACGTATTCAACATAATTTATGAAATATAATTATAATTATTGCACCCAACAAATATACTGCCTACTATTACAAAAACAAATACATTGCAAATTCTATACGATTTTCGAAATAGTAGAGACATACAATAATAACTTTTATTTTTAATCCATTTCCATTCTATTATGGATATGTTGGTTAACATTTTAAGGGTTCCGCACTTAATTTGGAATGTATGTGGGTAGTCAACATTTGTTAACAACGCCACTAAAACACTTAAACGTAAAAAGTAGTACTATGACTCACATCTATCTGTTTTGATTTTAGAATAAGAACGCTCGCGCACTGTGGCTGATCTGAATTCGAGAAAATATGGATCAAGAAATTCGGAAAAAATTTGACCGCTTCTTCTTCTTATCGTATGGTTAATGAATACCCCAGTAACTGAGTTTAAACCACCCGTAGGTCTCTGTCATGGCTTTGCACACCATCGAGAACATCTCCGTTGTATGCTGGTTTCTATACGATGTTGTTCACTGTCACTTTTATTTTCTCATACATTGGCTTATATACCGTTTAAATTAAACTGATGCATGTAAATAATTACATAGTCTTTTTTTTTTAAACGGCACAGCTTTTAAATGGCACTATGACGACACCTTTCTCACTATCTTTGAGGAGAAACGCTCTCGCTTCTTGCGTCTCTTTATTGTAACTTTTCAGAATTATGTAGGTAAGTGTAACCATAATGAAACTCCTTTTTAAAATAATTTTAGAAATATATTTTTCTCGTATTCCGGTCAGGTACAGGGTACAAGTACACATGTACTGTGTACTCAGCTCTGAGGTACACGTGTACTGTGTTTAATCTAGTTAAACTAAAGGTTAAGCAATTAATAAATCGCTTCAACATATACGCTCGTTTTGAGCTTACATCATGTCCAAAAGTTAGCTTACTTGTTCTATCGTTATGAAGTAACGACAAATTATAAATGATGTGGCACTGTACGTTAGGAAAATCAATACATATAATAAAAATGTAACGGATCGCTGTCTATACATGGAAGATATATGAGAAAAAAATATTATCCCAATAATATTTTTTCCTTTATCAACGCAAATAGCACCCAAAACAATGATTGTTAGAATTTTTGTCTGTTTGTCTGTGCGTTTGTGCACGCTAATCTCAGAAACGGCTTATCCGATTTATATGTGGTGACTAATATATTGTGGTAAGCTTCACTTAACATTTAGTGTATGTTTCATGTCAATCGGTTCATAAATAAAATAGTTATGCCAAATTTTAGAATCACGTCGAACATTTGTTAATGATTATGAATTTGTGTTCATACACGACATGGTGTTAATTTACGACATCCACGCGGACGGAGTTGCTGGCACAGCTAGTAGTTTATAAAGTTTTTGAGGTTAAACAGAACGTGGTGCGGCATGTATGTGGATGGGCGAAGACTAGAAGCAGTTTCATCTAAGCATTTCTGTTTGAATTAGCTTTGAAGGGCTCTTTATTGCACCGATTATAGTTTACAGAGAGAAATAAATCATTGAATGACAGTTTCTAATCAAATTGAAGGAAGTACAATATTTTTTCCGCAGGTTTGCATAGACTAAATAGATATAGAACCTTAACACCATCCCGTTACTTATAATAAATCCACAGGTTACACAGGTCAGTAATTCTAGAAATTATTAGTTACAATTTCAAAGGAACAGTCATTCACAAACTATTTCAACTGACAGGCCCTTACCAAAATCTCGTCTGTTAATAATTTAATTCTCCATTGTGACATTCTCCTTATTTACGTAACACAAACTTAAACAATGGCTCCGTCTATGCCCATATTAGGGTTTATAATGCTAGTAAACGCATTCAATATTTCAAATTTGGAAACTTAGAAGTTGCGCAAACGGCGACGAATGTGGCGCCGCATGCCGACGGCAATGTCGTCGATAAGATTCGGCGATGGATTTGTATGGATACACCATAAGTGATGATTCTATGTTATGAAGTAAGGCAAGTACACTTATTTATTATTTATTTATTTAAGTAGACAGTTCTTACGGGTCTGCGTAAAATTGTATTAACACGGATTAATAATTAAATCGCATTATCTCATGTGTAACTTTGAAGTTACAAATCATGGAAAGAAAATTCCTGGTCACGAAGTCCCGCCCGTATTTTTCTTTCCATAAAAAAGTTATAACTTTCGGTTTCTTCAGTTTAAAATATTATAATAACTTTAGAGTTCACTAAGCATGCGTCAATGCTTTTCAAAGATTTATCTTTAATTGTTAAGGTAATTCCATCTGTACGACATTGTATTAACTGCAAAGTTAGTCGTGTCGGTTCGGTCACCTGTATAGGGACTGAAGAGATAGCAATGACGTCGCCAAAAGACATATTAAAATGTGGACACAGAATTCGCGGTGGTGAGCAAAGGTCGAGATGGCTTAGTGGTCAGAGCGCCTGGAGTATTTATCCGGGAGGCGCAGGTTCGAATCCTGCTCGCGACCGTCTTCTTTTTCCATTTAATATAATAACTTTAAGCATGTGTTAATGCTTTTCAAAGATTTATCTTTTATCTTATATAATACTTTAATATACAGCTTGATAACAATTCAACAAATTCAAGTTGATAACTTAAACCAAATACGAATTAACTTTCAACTAAAACACTTTTTGAGAGATTTTTACTATAACAGCTTATGGGTTGTAATTAATCTCAAAGAACAAAAAATACTTATCCACTCTAATACGACCATAACAAAAAACAGTAACTGACAGAGCCTTGTAAAATCTGCGTAGGAGTACGTATTTGGGTCGCGCGTAGATCTTACTACTTTGTTACGTCACTGACATAGAAAAACGTCTCAACATTAATTTGGAGTTGTAATTTGTATTATTAGTATCACTATAAACTTGGGTAAGTATTTTTATATCTACTATTAATGTGGCAAACCAAAGTAGCCTAAGCCTTGCCGTAAGAATTTTCCGTAAGGTATAGATGCTTGCAACATAGGGGTGTGTAGCCATGCCGGGGTTGTGGTAAATCCAGCCACGATCACGGGACCCCGGTAAAGTTTAGAGAAGGACCGGTATGGTTTATAGTCGGTAGGAGTTCGGCACAACGTCCATGATGGATTTTCCACCACAAGTATAAAATAAACGGTTGTGTTACCACCTGTCTGGACTGTGGCGAATGCAGTTACGAACTCGGGACCCTGGCAAAAGTTTGAGTAACACCGTGTGGTTTTAAGCCAGTAGAAGTACGGCACAGCGTCCATGGTGGGTTTTCTGGAAAAAAGAGGTATGTCCACTTTCGCGTGTTGCCAACCCTGTAAGAGCAATCGCAGCACTGGCAAGTCAGAGACAAAAAACGATTCGGCCTACAGCCAACATAACGCTTTCTTAAGAAGCACGGGTGACCTTGTTGTCCTATAGAAACAGAACACTACAACTAAGGAACAGCGTAATTAGCTACGATTTTCTGCAAGGTACTTCCCCAGTCGGGTTGCTTCAGTCAGTTTTTCTGAGCCTCTCTTAAAGTTTCTAAAGTATGACTTGGCTGTTTCGGTAGGGGGGTTGATTCTAATACAATTTTGCATTCGACTGGATAATAAATGATGTCCCCGATACTGAATATTTTCATCAAAATATTAAAACTGTAATTACTTACTTTATTAGAAAAATCTTGGCCATCGCTTTAGTTTTGACTATGAAGACGACCATCAAATGTTTTATGGAAATCCGTTTTTATGTGAGGATAAATTTTAAGATAAGAAGAATAATGACATTTACATACGCGAATTCTTATGGATTGCCCGACTAGTTCGCGATGTCGCGAGTCAAACAACAGCGACCAGTTTGACACGCGAAATCGCCGCTGGCTCAGCTCACGCATAAAGGCTCCGTTCGAGTTCGAAACCAGTCGGGCAATCCCGAAGAATGCAAGTTAGTAATAAGTAATAACCGTGGAACAATAATTAATATGAATGTGTCTCACGAAAGTTATTACTTGTTTTGTGTTTGTTAAAAATTGTTTCATTATTTAATTATGTTTGTATTAGTAGTGACAACATTTTTTCTTGATCCATTTCGTGGTTTATACTTTCGACAGTGTTATTATAAGCCACCCACGTTTTTTTATTCATACCTAAGTATCGGCTTGCTATTATTCGCCCTTTAGGTGTCACATTTTATTTCATTAATAACCTTCATAATAAATACACCAATCAGAACTTTATCGATAATGATTTATCTTACCTTCTAATAATCGTAGTCTATACCATTAATTACGACGAAATTTCTTACTCGAGAAGTATTTTATCATTTAACCTTTCTCGAATTGGACAAAAACTTCCACCCAGAGTTTCCTTATCGATTCCAGTCACAGTCTAATACAGCTTTATGCAAAGATGTTCGATGACTGGATGTGATTTTAAAGTGATTGTAGCTTACTTTGTAACCGTCAATAAAGGAGGAGGACTTAAAATTTGTTGCTTATTACATTCGTTCAGGACCTTAGGTATTAAGAATAGGTTGGTTGCGATTTAGTCTAATAAAAAATTTCAATTTGCAATTCCTTATTCCGGGCAAATTTGTTTTTTATATATCAGCATATCCGATAGATGTTCTCGGTGCCATAGACCTTTAGGGTTCAAATTCTAAAAGTAGCTTTTTTATCAACCATACCAAAAGACTATAGTGTCATCCTGACGTACTGTGGTTTTTTAAACAAATAATAATAATATTGTTTTATTATTATCCTTATTTTTACCAACAATTTACAAATAAATACTTTAAATAAACGTGTTGAATTAGAGGAACGAATTGTTTGAATGTTTTTTTCAATAGTATTTGAATTACTCTACTTCAGCTATGAGTATTTTTTTTATGTCAATAGATTATTTTAGTTTTGAATAGAGGCACTTATTTATGACTGTATTGAACAACTTTGTAGGCCTGATAAAGAAAAACACTTCTTTAATATTTTCTTTTTATTTTGAATGCATGTTTTTATATATTATCTTATAGATATGGCATCTTTGTCAAGTCATCGACTGTTTTATAAATATCCGACAGCTTCTGAAATGCGTTTTCTATGCGATAAGATGATGTTATTTTAAATAAATCTGTCATATCCCTTTTCTCTACATCCTTGTCACAAAATTTCCCAAACCTCCGAACTGGGAAGTTTTCTACAGAAGTCCAATTAATTATATCGGGTAATGAGCGCCGCTCCACCAACTCGCTACGTGACTCTGGTCAATGCGTCACTCTTTTCAAGCCGTGTCCTTTCTTTTGAAGCCACGTTTCTTCTATTTAACGTAGTTTAAGTTTGTAACTTACGTTTAGTAGGGGTAGTGAATTGAATAAATTATTATTGGAATACTTTGTTCAACTTATATAATTATATAAAATCACCTTTTTTTTCTGATTAGGTAGGTAGAAGTGATTGATTTCCAACTCCTACCAAACACATTAATTACTTGATACAAAAACTGTCACAGTCTTCCATACAATATCCATTTTTAATCATGATGCCCTTAAAATGAGCCTGTAGTGTCCTAAAGACACGTGTAGCCGTAGAACACTACCAGCCCAAACAGTGTTGTCCATGGGACGTTTGATGGGTCGAAGGGGAACAATTACTTAACAATAACATGAGGACAATAAATAGCCCTGTTACTTCAACAGGCAATCACAATACCCATGCATCGTCATACCTTACGTTCCATGATAAAAGAAGATAGAAACATCCATACTAATATTATAAATGCGAAAGCAACTGTTTGTTTATTTGTTTGTTTGTGAGAAATTTGGAAAGGAGATAGATTAGATCTTCGAGAAGGACATTTGACTTATGTCACGTAGAAGAAGTCGCGGGCACCAGCTAGTTGAATATAAAACAAAACACCACTACCTATACTGACTTGCATATTACTATCGATTTTATAAATTTAACTTTGTAGCCCTTAAAATTAGCTTTTAGTGTCCTAAAGACACGTGTACCCGATCACTATAAGCTTGAAAACTGTTGCCCAGGGGACGTTTGATGGGTCAAAGAGGAACATTAATTCTCATCCACAACATGATAAAAATAACCTTACTCCAAGACAACCACAATACTCATTCATCGACAAAACCCTACAGGATAACAGAAAACAGAAACATTGAATACAAAACAAAACACGACTACCAATACTTACGTATGTTAGCATCGACATTTTTTAATTTAACTTTGTGCCCGCCAGCAGGCAGAATTGCAACACATAAAGAATCGAATCCAACAAGGAATTGGATTCTTGGTATCTTTGTACATAAATTTTTCATATTCGATAGAGGAGGATTTTAATATTACCGGATCGGTATTTCGAGTTTCAGATCGTTTTAGATATGTTTGGTGAGCCGCTACAGTGAAGAGGTGTTTTGAATATTGATAATGGTTAGATGTGAAGGATTTTAGTGGGTCATAGGAAATAAAATATCAATTGAAATCACAATTTTTCAAAGAAACATTTAAAAGACACGAACGAAGCTTGAAGCCGCGACCCTTGATATTCCGTATCATCACTCTTCCACTGAGCTACCGTGTCATTGTTCGATACTATTACATTTCAAGCTTCTTTGTAGTCGTCTTAAGGATATTTCCAATTTATATAACTAGTTCCTGAATTAAGACTATAAATTGAAATTTAACAAACAGATAATTTCGCACCTGAAAAAATTTATTAAAAATGTAAATTGTATTTATTACCTTTTTGGACTGCTTTTTAGTGAATGGCGGCTAAGTTAATTCGGGTTCACTTTTTAATGTTATTGGTTTATACCTGGCATCTTATGTACTGATGTGACTTTACAATATTCTACCTGCATTGTTAATCTAAAACATCACTGGTATACGGTGAAGGAAAACATCGTATAGAAATCTGAAAATGGTCTGAAATTACCAACCTGCAGTAAACTAGCTGTGAGCTAGCGTCGTCATAAATGTGCATGCCTTAAGTGTATGAGACGCCCTTACCTTGCAATTGGACAGTTCTCGGGTGTTTTTTTTTTTAAGGGCATTTCGATGTCAACCTTCCTAGGTTGTCAACTGCTTAACCGGGCTTTCCTGTGGTTGCCTTAATAATTTTAAAACCCCCAGCTAGGGCATTCAACTTATAAAATAAGCGACAACATTCTAAGGGCACGTCCTGTGGGGTACGAGCCTCGGCTTAGGGCGTCGCTGGTGGGAGGACAGCAATGGACTGGCTGGATCGGAAAAAAATCATTATTATTTAGGGATGACTTTAAAGCTACAGGCCCAGCGGCGCGGGCTGGCACGAGCAAGGGTCGGGGTGGACAATTACGGAGGCGTCGCGACGGGCCTCGACGGCATACAATTTATAAACTAAGCGACAACACGCCAAGGGCACCCCTTGCGGGGTACGAGCCTCGGCTTAGGGCGTCGCTTATCGACTGGTTGTGTATAAATTATTTTATAGAATAAAAGTTTACGATACACCCACATTACAGAGCCCAGTGGATATATGCAACAAAAAAAACAATACAAAGTGAAAAATTTCGTTATACCTTAGTGAAAGTTACATTCTCCATTAATATTTCATTAATTTTTACTAGGTTAATCATCTTGTTCTACACAATGACCATTTCTAAACAATAACATATTATTTTAAGTGCTTCATATGAGTTTCCACAATAGGCACTTAAGGTTTATTTCCAAATGGCAGTAACTGGTGTATTTCATTAACAAGGCATGTCTGACAATAAGCTCCATCAACGTTTTCTTATTGCAATAATGTTCCGTTTACGCCTAGTTTATTGCATACCAGATCAGCCCGTGTCTTCGTCTACGTGGACTTTGGAATTGAGTCCAGACAAGATAAAAACTTTTTTAACAACGACACCGTAGCTCAGTTGGGGTAGAGTGACACGGAATGTTAAGGGTCGCGGGATCAAGCCCCGTTCGTGTCTATTATTTTTTAATGTTTCCTTGAAAAATAGTAATTAATTACTGCAAAGTTAGTCGTGTCGGTTCGGTCATCTGACTTACTAGATACCAATGACGTCACCAAAAGACGTGTTAAAATGTGGAAGATAAAGAATTTGCGGTGGTGAGCATAGGTCGAGATGGCTTAGTGGTCAGAGCGCCTGGAGTATTTATCCGGGAGGCGCAGTTTCCAATCCTGTTCGCGAACGTATTCTTTTTCCATTTAATATTGTAACTTAACTTAACTCGCGGTTTTTACTGTTTTTATAAGTTAAATTACCAAGCGAAATCGTCGCTTATCCTAATTATTATGTTTTTCCTCATAGGAGTGAATAATTGTATTCTTTTTGAGCGAAATAAAATTTCTTAAACCGTAACCGTAAACCGTAACTTTAGAGTTCGCTATGCATGCGTTAAGGATTTTCAAAGATTTATCTTGAGTAATTAATTATATCTTACATAAAACCAACATCCCAGAAGAAGTTCTCAGTGGATTTTAAATCAATATCAAAGGCCTACAGGCAGTTCAAACGACACTAGGATGTTCATCAACTATACGTTAAGAAGGTATTGTCAACAATTCGTTAAAATTCTCAGTAAAACGGAACATAATCCCTAAGTAGAATAAGTACATCTACCAATAAAATGAAGCCATACAAATTTTAATTTAAAGATAATAAGAAACTAGAAGCCTTCCTATTGAATATCAATATCTTTTCAATAAATATTTTGTACGTAAAATTATTAAGTGTTATACTACCACCGTAGAATATCACTAAATAATTATTTATCTTCTGTTATATAAAAATCTGGTTTTACAGTTTTTGATCGAACTCCTCTGAAACGTCTTGACCGATTTTTATATTTTTTTTTGTATATTTGGTAGGTCTGAGAATAGGTCGTAGGCAATTTTTTAGATACCTAGATGATAAGGGTGGCCCTATCCAGCAAAATTATATGGTAGAACAATGTTTGCGCTAGTTTTATACTATAATAACTAGCTGACCCAACGAACTTCGTACCTCAAATTTTTTCTGGTCATTTTTTTTTAAATTTTATTTTGTGTAGTCGTTCAGAAGTTATGCGCGTACAAACATTTCGGCAGTTAATTTTAATTTAAATAGATAAAAAAAAATACCATAATTTTCTCAATGTATTACGTTTAGGAATATTTTTACTGACTTAACATGAGTACTGAGTGGATCAAACCAGTTGATAACACCCATAAATATTACGGAGAACAATGCAAGGTCAACAATAACTAGATCACATGTGTGTTCAGTTTAAATTCTGCATTGTTTCTTGTGATAAAACCCAGCAGTAGAAATTAGCAATTGTTGTATGGAGAAGGCATTATGCACGGTGAAAAATTATGGCGGTCGCTGAAGGGAAAGTAACTTACATATTGTTGACAGCAAATTTTTTTCATAGGAAACATATTTTAATTTATTCAAATACCTCACTACAAAAAATTAAATATATCACTACAAAAATATTTTTAGTTCTTATTTGATAATTGTACTAATATAATCATTACATAACCAGCCCATAAGTTTCCCACTGCAGGGTAAGAGTCTCTTCTCATAGAGAGAAGGCACGAGCATTGATCACCACGCTTGCTCGCTGCGGGTTCGCAGACCATTAGGTTCAGGTTTCCACACGATGTTAACCTTCCCCATGTGTCTATGATGTCTTAGAATAATTAAGAAAGTATATTATGACATTGAAAACGTCACATTGGTACATGCCAGTTTTGAACCCACAACTTGTGGCTGAAGCGGCGCTATTCACCGTGGGACATCTATGCTTCGGCACGAATGGGCCGGCTTGACCGGAGTGATACCACGGCCTCACAGAAAACAGGCTCAAACAACGCTTTCGTTGTGTTTCGCCGAGTGAGTGAGGATACCGGAGGCCCAAATCCTTTAAAACGCCTGCAACGCACTTGCGACTCCTCTGGTATTGCGGGTGTCCATGGGCGGCGGTAATCGCTTACCATCAGGCGATCCGTCTGCTCGTTTGTTCAATATCCAATAAAAAAAAAAAAAACAATCTCGGCTACCACGAAACTACAGTAAAATAATAAATAGTGCGTTTGGTGAATATTTTTTATATACATGTGTAATCTACAAACATTAAGTTAGTGAGTTGATGACTGACAATGGCCACCAGTTATATCATGGCTTCTAGCTTTGTGGTCCATAGAGTCAATCAATCTGCCTAGCCTTTTCCCAATTACATTGGGGGCGGATTCCAGTCAAACCGGATGCAGCTTAATACCAGTATTTTACATGGAGCGACTGCCTATCTGACCTCCACAACCCAATTACTGGGTAACACGATATCTTGTGGTATGACTGGTTGTCAGACTTTCAGGCCTCTGACTACCCGTAACGGCTTTCATAGATCTTAATTTGACAACCGGGACCGACGGCTTAACGTGCTCTCCGAGGCACGGAGGGATCTCGGTATGAAATGATGGTCACCCATCCACAGACCGACCGCGGCAAGCGCAGCTTAACCTCGATCGATCGATCTGTGCAGCTGTTACTTAGCCACGAGCCCCTCTCCATATCTCCTATGTGGTCCATAGAGTAATAGTCATAAAAATCTCTGTACGTTTTTTCTCTCTTCGAAGTCATATACAACATGTTGACTCAATCGTTGATAAAACCTTAAACCGACTGCCTCGTTGGTCTAGTGGTCCCAAGCACGACTGCTGAACACGAGGTCCCGGGTGCGATTCCCGGGTTAGGAAAAGTAATATTGGGTTTTTCTTTTAGTAAATGCTCAGTAGCTGACCGAAGATCGGAATTATACCCAATAGATGGCAAAAGGATGGGACTTAATAACAGCTTTGGTGAAATGTGGATGTACAACTGTGTACACCTCTGCCTACACCTTCGGGGAATATCTACCTGCTATGATGTTATGTTAAACCCATATACCACATCCAAAACAATCAAGTTAAAGTTGCAACCGCTTGAAAAAGCCTTGTAAAAGGTTCCATGCTCTGCTTGTTTTCGTGGGAGAAACGAAAAGTGTACAGGTCGAGTAAATGCCATTATACACTACATGCGGTCAGGGCTGCCACAAGAGACTTGTTATTAAAATGGTTGTTTTGGTTAAAGTTATATGGTCTTTAGTATTTTTTGCGGTTTAGACTTGTAATGCCATCCAGTATGCATTTTAATAAAAAAAATTGATTTGCGTTCTAGTAAAACAATTTTTTTACACATCGCAAAGATAAAGAAAATATATAAGAAAGAACTCGCCATTTTTACAAGACTACCCAAAATAGGAGTGTTATGTTTTAGGGTTCATGTATGAATGTATGTAAGTAAGTATGTATGTATGTTTGAGGTGTACGGTATATCGTTAGAATGCTTACATTATCCCGGGTAACATAGGCTAGTAAGATTTAAAAGAGTAATGTAGTGGCTATGGTACACAAAAAGTAATGAAATAATAAAAATATGATTCACACATGACAGGCGTGCTTTTTAATGTTTTAAGCTGTAACATTCGACGCATGGTACTACGAAGTGACCGTGAATTCGATGGTAACTAAGATACCAATAGGTACGTTGGTCATACACGCTCCGGTTGCGAGTACTACATATATGGCCTTTTACTTTTCACTTTTGTATTAATTTCTAGGAATTGCCATAATTTGGCATTAGACTTTATTATGCGCTGCCTTTTCAGACAAACCAAACAGTGGAATGCGCTGCCGGAGTGGATCTTCTCCGTTAGTCGTTATTGAATCGGTTTCTTCTAGGCAAGCGTGCTCCATCGTAGACCGCATTATGGCTTAACATCAGGTGAGATGGCGGTCAAACGCAAGCCTAGAAGCTAATAAAAAAAACCCGTCCACATGATTCCCGATATTTTCGATTTTCAATTGGCGTTATATAACTTTCAGAATTATTCAAGTTTTTTTGACAAACACAACTATACCCAAATAACTTTTAGATGATTTGTATTTTTACACCGTGCCACCCCTGAGCGTAATACAGTTAGCGACACGGAATGCATCGCGTGCGCGCTTCGAGTTAGTCGCATCGGTGTAATTGAGGCCACTGTTATCAACCAAGACTGAGCTTCAGAACTTACTATAATAAATTCATCGGATCATTAATGAGACCTTTTATTAGTGCGTTATCAGTCCATTAGGTGTACTATAAAACTGAATTAATTGAAAGCTACTACAGATGCAAATTAAAAGTAGTTCTCAGGAACTAGTATGTATGGGAAAGGCTATGGGTATTATAACATAAACAAAACTAAATCATAATCGTCCCACTGCAAGGCAAGAGCCTCTTCTTATACAGATAAGTTACGAGACCAGCAAATCCAGGTTTTTGTCTTCACCCCATATCTGATGTCTAAGATTTACTGTTTGGGTAATTATGGGTTAACCTTTCGGCTCAGCAACGATCTGTACGTTGTAACAATAAAAATCTATTGTGTCTGCTAATGACTGAGGCAACAGCTTAATACAAAAAATCTAGCGTTAAGTCTTTGTGACTGAAAATTTCATGAAAAGCTAATTAACAGCCAATTTATTGATCTAGTGGTCACAGGGGTGCCTGCTGAGCGTGAGGACCTGGGTTCTACTATCAGGTTGGTAAAAGTGATATTGAATTTCTCAATAACGGTCCGGAGTATATAGTCGATATTGTGTCCGGTAGGTGATAATGGGCTCATTACAGTCCCATGTGATGAGCCTTATCAAACTCCAGATAGCTACTGACATTTTCCTGACAAAATAACCCATAAAAGCCTGAAGAAACCACGACCTTTTGCTTAACAGCCGCGTTTAAAGATCATTAAAGATGCAAATGGGCTTTGTCTGCAATTCATTTGTTAGACTGTATTCCCCGAAGGGCTAGGCCCAGGAGTACACGCCTGTACAGTGTACACCCACATTTCACAGATGCTGTTATTAAGTCCAATGTAATAAATAGATGGTGAGCCTTTTGCCATCTACCGGGCACAATTCCAAACGGCTGCTATTAAGAATTTACTTACAGAAAAACCCAATAAAAATTTTCCTGGGATTTGGGAATCGAATCCAGAACCTC
This sequence comes from Xylocampa areola, assembly GCA_935421205.1. Lineage (NCBI taxonomy): Eukaryota > Metazoa > Arthropoda > Insecta > Lepidoptera > Noctuidae > Xylocampa > Xylocampa areola. Next base: position 6,941,346 of record OW285225.1, on the reverse strand, counting down.
ATGCTCAGCCAGTCACGATTGAGACCACTACACCAACGAGGCAGTCTGACTTATAAGACTTAACCATAATACCTTGTTCACTAGACAAATGAGGTAGTTATGTAGATGATTGAGTAGGCATAAATACCAACACAATGTACCTACATAAAGCTTCACTTTACCTCAAGGGCAGTACAGCTCCCTAGCGAAATAGAACAGAACAATATTATAATTATATTCAAATCCATCACGTATAAATATAGGCTTCGTATATTACTGAGATGAGAGTAATTCTAACACTATTGTAATTACTTGAAAAAGTAAAAGCATTCATGTTTCCTCTGTTATTATGTTGAATTGACTTATTTTTAATTCATGTAGGTTGAGTTTGTTGAGTTGTGAAAGCGATGCGATAGAATAATACGTTACGACTTCGCAATAATAATAATTCTGTAGGTAAATGACATGAAGTCCATTTCTAGGCGCTTTTGCAATAATTTTTTTTTGGAATCTAATCATATATTATATCCAATTAGATAATAATCGTAATTAGAACAAAGCATCACACACTTATCTCTTTTTTAAAACCAATTCCGTTTCCAAGTGCTAGTTTTCGTAACCTCAGATAGTAAGAAAGAGTATTGCCATGGTTAGACGAGTGTCCCGGGTTCAAGCTCTGCAAGTTCAATATGTTAAACAAGTCAAAAGGATTAACATCTTAGTCGTTACTTTTTTGTTCTGTGTTGGCATAAGCCCTCAACTCGCAACACAAAAAATAAGAACATAAAATTACGATTATTTGAAAATTTAATTAGTCAAATAATTAATTGGCTACTTACTCACTCATTAAATTCTATTTTCAATTCCATAGACTTAAGTCTACCGCATCAAAGATGAAGCAGTAATATTTTTGATAAATTATCGCTTACACAATACACAAAACCTTACATTTAGCCTGAAGCTAGGCACGTGTTTGTTTAGTGAACGTATAACTCAATTCATATGTGTCGTCACAACACATTTTAAATCACATTATTATATCAAATAAAGTGGCGAATAACAATTTGATTACATGCCGAGGGAAATATTACGTCCAATTTTGTTTGCCTTCAGCAATTTCACGCCTGCGTATGGGACTTTTTCTACTGTATTCATCGCTGGTTGTGACTCGCAATTTTGAAATAGAAAGAGACATTTATTCGTTGGAACACGAACAAGTTCATAAATAATAATATGTAGTTATTCTATCAGAATTTTTAAAGGCATGTAAATGGTTATTGTTTTAACAGATGACTATAAAATATCCCTGCATCGAGAGGTTATTTAAAGACAAAAATCTCAATTGCACACCCGGAACAATTACCTATTTTGTACGAATCGGGAAATGAACCCTAGGCACCCTCTGTGAACCCTTGTTTTCAGCTTAAGTCGTAATATATCATGTCTTCTTATGACTTCCCCAAATTCGGTTTTCCCTTCACGATGACTTCACGATGATTGATTCGTGTCGACTTTCAAGACGTTTTTGTTACTTTGCAACTCCTCTATGCTTCCCCAAAAGATAATTCTAGATGATACTGAAATAATGCTTTTTCTTCAAGTATAAGTTTTTCTCGTATATAGTCAATTAATGCCGACGTAGTCGACAAAATCTAAAATCCGTGCCTTGGAGAGCACGTTCAGGCGTTGGTCCCAGTTGTCAAATTAAGATCTATGACAGCCGTTACGGGTAGTCAGAGGCCTGAAAGTCTGACAACCAGTCATACCACGAGATATCGTATTACCCAGTAACTGGGTTGTAGAGGTCTGATAGGCAGTCGCTCCATTTAAAATACTGGTACTAAGGTAGCTTAGTTGGGTCGGCTTCCTGTGACGCCAGATGTAGATCTGGCGTCACAGGAAGCCGACCCAATGTAATTGGGAAAAGGCTAGGCAGATATATATTCGACTGTTACATATCTTTAGCATCAATTGATAATGTATCTCATCTTCTAGTAGTACCAATTTTGGCTTTTTTACTTATAATTAACTAGCTGTGCCCCGCGGTTTCATCCGCGTATGATTATATTGTAATTAGCCTAAGTTGCTCCTTATATAGTCAGCTACCTGCCAGTAAAAGCTTATCAGAATCGATCCAGCCATTTCAAAGATTTGCCGAAACAGACACAGAGACAAAAATTAAAAAATCTGATATTTAGGATCGTGCAATAAGAACTGTATGAGCTTAAAAAACTATTATTTTGACTTTACAAACAGACACTTCAATTTTATTTATTTGTATTGAGTGTTGAGATGAAAGGTCATTTATAACATATAAGGCAGATGTTATTACTAGAAAGAATCAAAAAGCCACCTTGACATTGCCCCCAGCGAGACACGTGCCATTTCAAAGCAAGTATTACTCAATTGACATGTGTCGTGTTGAAACCCGTTGTTTCACCATTATAGCCGTGATAATGTGTGTGTCGTGACCAGAACAATTAAAGGGTTAGAATTTGAAGAAATGTAGACGAACTTAATTTTGTTGTTTGTCAAACTTTGTTGTTTCAATAAATATAAATTGAAAGATATTTTTGGAGAAATCACCACTAGGTGAATCATGAACATAAAGATATAGGCCTGTATTCCTCAGAGGGGTACGGCAAAGGTGTATTGTTAAACTAGTGTTGTAATAGTTAGCGCTGCCATCTATTGGGCACAAGTCCAAACTCCGGTCTAGTACCAATAATTTCCTAAGAGAAAAACCTATCAATGGGCTTCCCAATCCGAAAATCGAACTTAGAATCTTACGTTCATCAGCCATGCATTCATCCGCGATTCTTGAAATATTTGTTAATAGCGTTGTGTCTATCGCAAATACTTAATTCATGCCACTGAATTGTTAGTAGTTCATGTAAGAAAAAAAACTCTATGCAATAACATGTACTTCACGAATACATTTTTGTGGAAAGAAAAATGCGGTCGTGAGCAGGATTTGAACCTGCACCTCTCGAATAAATACTCCAGGCGCTCTACCAACTAAGCCATCACGACAATGGCTCGTGTTTACACAAAAAGAAACTGAGTTACGCAAGCGAAATTACGGAGCGAACAGCGTCAGAATCACCTGCATTCACAAAAAAATAATCTCAAATGGGATCTGCCTTTACCTTATTTTACTTAAAGTTACAATATTAAATGGAAAAAGAATACCGTCGCGAACAGGATTCGAACCTGCGCCTCCCGGATAGATACTCCAGGCGCTCTGACCACTAAGCCATCTCGACCTCTTATTTTACTTTCTATATTTCAGTACCAGTTTAACAAATCATTTCCAGAAATGCTTTATAGAAACATATTTTGAACAGCGAGTACGGAACCTCAAAGGATTGAGGTTCCGTACTCGCAACAGCATTGTGTGCATCAGGAGATGCACACAATGCTGATGTTTAATTATATTTTCCGCGAATCACACAACAAAAAAAGAAATAAAATAAAAAATAAATTAATATATAACACGTCACACATAATTGTTTCATAGAATAATGTGGACTGGACCAACACGAATGCCAAATGCTTCCGTAAAATTTGAATCGTGTATAAAACCAATAAACTGTTTTCCGTCTAAAACTAAAACTGTAAAGTTGAAGTTAACACTCCGATTCGTCCGTTTGCTAACGTAAATCGCCGTATTACACACCATTGTGTAACAAGCATCAAATTCTCCTTTGTTCTTAAAATATAATAGAACAGCATATGCTTATCACGCCTATATGACGCGAAGGATTATTCACTGGATACGGAACGAGGTAATCCGCTAGAGAACCAAAGCTATCGACATAGCTCACAGGATTAGTAAGCTGAAGTGGCAGTGGGCTGGCCGAATTACCCACAGAACCGACAACCGCTAGGTTAAATGAAAGTAGACCGCGAATCGGCAAACGCAGCGTAGGACGCCCTCAGGCTAGGTGGCGTGACGATCTGCCCAAATAGCTGGCAGAAGCTGGATAGGAAAAGCTGATAACCTAGCTCAGTGGCGTGCACTTGGAAAGACCTATCTCCAACCGTGGACTGCTATAGGCTGATGATAATGATGATGATGATGATACTGGATATCATATTTCACCACTGCCTTTATTAAGTCCCTTGTAATCGGTGGTGAGCATCATTAGCAATCAGTAAGTAGCTCAGTAGATGCAGTATCTACTGAGCTACATACTGATTGCTAATGATGTCCTAACAGAAAAATCCAATAACACTGTTAAACTGAAAATTGCATTGGCTGCACTCTATAACAAATGAAATCCACACCATCACGCCTGTTTCCCATTAGGGCAGCAAAGACTATCAATTTCCGTTTGCTACAATTTTGACACACCTCTTGCACTTCTTCTATGTTCATTAATCTCTTCATACATGCTGGTCGGCGTAAGTTGCTCTTGATCTATCTTGTTTTGGGAATCTCCGCAATTTAATTGCGGTACGTCCGTTAAGATCAGCCTATGCCGACTCGTCCAGCCACACTCCACTTCCTACTATTCTGGTTTTGTCGATTGCATTTCATCCATATTTTCTACATGCCCAAACCATCTTAGCATCATATATCTTTCTCAATCTTCGTCCTCTATATTCTCTTTCACTCCGCAGTGTTATTTTAACATGCTTTTCAAAATATAAACAGTAAGTGCCATAAGCTATGGAAACTGGGTCGGCTGGGCAAGTCTGACGGCTCATTTTTTCTTGACTGTTATAAAATGAACGATATGAAGAAACAGCTCTTGGCTAGTCAGTCTGTTGTCTAAACGTCTCTGTACCCCAGGGGTTATATTATATTTTATCGCTTTCGGTAGCTATCGTTGTCAATACACAAGCAATCTATAACCATTGGTTTGTTTATCTCCAATACCAGATAGTCTACTACCCATCCGAGTATTTATCTGGGAGGCGCAAGTTCGTATCCTGTTCATGACCGTATTTTTCTTTCGACAAATTGTATAAATGTAAGGTACGCCACGCATGCGTTAATGCGTTTTTAAGATTTATAACTTTAGTTGACTCAAATTAAAACTTTATATAAATGCTTGTTACTTATTATGTAGTTACACGACGGTCTACCAAACCGAAACCTCGAATTTCAAAACTGACAAAACTTTAAACTGCCGCGGTAAAGACTATATTTGCGCCCGACTATATGGCGTAGTTGTAACAAATTACATCGTAAACAACACTGTATTTAATTAGCCCACCTGCCTAGTTTACTGGTGGAATTAAAGTTCTAGATTTATTATAATTAAGATGTGGGATTTCTGGATTAGATTCCTGTTTGTGAGGTACAATTTCTAAGTTAAAATGGAAATTGAACGGTAGTAAGGCCTAAGGCGTATTTGATTCAACAAGCGGTATTTGATACCTATTAATTTTAAAGGGGCTACGAAGGATTATTACTAGGTCGGTATCATATATGAAATATTTAAGGCAAATAAGACTCTGATAATTTTACCCGCTACACTACACACTTACACTTAAGTTGACTCGGTAAACCAAACCAGGACCACCTTTTTTTATCAAAGATGAATATTCGTTTGGTCACCAACTCGCCTGATAAGCGACGGTGTGGCCGAGCATGGAGTACGTAGATCCAGAATAAATCTATTGACTCTTAAGTAGAGTGGATATATTTTGGGAGAACGATAGTTGGGGAGTTGATGCAACTGCCCAGACCCGTCTCCTACAACGGTTGCACCGGACTACATCCTGAAACACGACTAGGTCACTTCATGGCATGGATTCGTCCGGTGGGTGATAACCAGCCGCGGCCAAAGCCTTCCACCAGAGTTGTGTTGCTTGTTTTGCACCACCCAGGGGCCACGAGTAGGTATTACATTTTAAGGGTGCACTCCTACGGACGTGGGCAACTCAGCCCCCACTAAACTTATGAGTTAGTCAATGTGTCTTCGCTGAGACTACAACACAAGTTTAGTACCTACGCTCATAAAAGGCTTCATAAAGATACAATACCTATGGTTATGGAGGCGATGGCCTTTTTTGGTAAGAACCCTGATCGATCATTGTAATAGTCTATTTGAATGAATAATATTCTATGACTTAAAAAAATCCCAGACGGCTTCCACCGATATCTCCTATTATAGTATTGTCTTATTGAATAAACAGCTTTTTTGGTACTAACTAGAGATGGCACTTTATAAAGAACATACTCTTTAATCATTAATCATCTTCATCGCAATCTTTAATCATTAAATTCATTTAAAAAAAAAGCCAAAGCCCTTAAACGATACGGAATCTGGGAGACGAAGAAAAGGTTTATTTTTCTGTTATAAAATCTCATAATTATAATAGTCCTCCCAACCGTATTTCGATCAAGGCGGCCTATTTCACGGAAATTTGCTGAGTATGCAGGAGATATTAAAGTGCACAAGTGTATGCGTAAGGTCCGTTCCCTCATCCTTCACTCTCATAGTCCGATGAGGCGGCAATCGGACACGAGCGGAGTGAGATCAAGACCGATGGCTTTACGTGCTTTCCGAAGCACGGGGGTATAACACCACCAACTTCCTAACTCCGGGCTGCTACTGAGAATTTCCTAACAGACAAATACGACCCGGAAACCGAACCCAGGAACTCACGCTCAGTTGCCGCGTTTACGACCACTTGACACTCATATTTAACATGATGGTGAGCTTATTGGATAATTCCAAACTCCAAGGGGCTAATGACAATTTTCCAAAAATAAAATCAACTCCCGGGAATCGAACACTGGGCCCCTGATCAGTAAACAGTCGCGGCTTGCATCCACCATTGATATAGTCAATCTGTATATGGGCTTAAATTTCACCAAGATTTGCAGCTGTCAAAGGCAATATACGTTCGTTTATATATTTCTTTCAATATGTATCATTAATATTTGAATGTCAGTAGCCTCTCTAACATTAGTGTTGCCCCACGCCTACCGGTAGCGAATGATATTTATTGATACAAGCATCCTTTTCTTTATCTTGAAAACGATTATTCAAACAGTTAATGTCGGTGGCAGTATTTATTTTTTATCTCAAAATGTTGGCCTGGTATTTATTTAAGAAAAATTTGACAAGTGCGAATCAAATATAATATCGAAACTTTTAAACTATCCACGAGAAATATAACTAGAGTGTTCGCTTAGCATATTAGAGTGCGCTTCAAAAATAATATAGAGTTAGCTTAGCATGTTAGAGTGCGTGTTAAAAATACTAGTGAGTTCGCTTAGCATAGTAGACTGCGTTTTAAATGTACTAGAGAGTTTGCTTAGCATAGTAGAGTGCGTTTTAAATGTTCTAGAGAGTTCACTTAGCATAGTAGAGTGCGTTTTAAATACACTTAGATAGTTTGCTTAGCATGGTAGAGTGTGTTTTAAAAATACGAGCTGGTCATCTGTGCTCAGGCAATATCTATAGAGCAAATGATAAAAAAAAACATGTAAAATTACTTAAAAAGTTCTACGGATAGTTCATAGCCAAAACTTTCACTTTAAAGCAAAGTTGTTGGCATTGTCAGAGGACGGTGAATTCCTATGCCTGCTTTACTGAATTTTATTGCGCTCTACACCTAGGGCGAATCGGTTTGTTTACAAATAATATACCAATTTTTTTTTTCAATAGTAACAATTATTTTTTTATTCGTTTTCAGCCACGGCCGTATATTCAACCCTATCGCATGGCTAGTTAAAGTAAAAAAATGTACTTTATAACAATAAAATTCATTGTCTCTGCTAATTAACGAGTCAACAGATTCAATATGACAGGGGTACACATCAAATGGTTGTACTTAGATAAATATCAATAAAACCTACCTAATAAGTAGGTACACGTTCAGCGTTATGTACAGTAAACCTGAACTCTATAGTAACAACTGACAGCGCCTTTATTTCGTCGCAGGAAGAACGGTTATGGTGGTTCAAGTGTTACCACTAATGTACGGTTAAAATACATGTCCATTCTCCGTGTGTATTACGTCCATCAGTCGTATACACACTGGCGACTAATGGCCCAGTCGTGACGGACGATACCATCGCCGTTTGTACAGTATTAAACGATACTTTGTATCATTAAAACATCCATATTGTTAAAAAGCTATGGTTTTTTTGTGTCGTCAAATACGTCATTGTTGTAATGTGTATTTTAGGTTATAAATAAATCGATCACCAAATTTAAAGTTAATACCAATGTGATATTTTTTATGCTATTACTTTCTTAGTTAATTTAAGATATTACAGATGGAAACGGTAACGGAAAATATTGTGAGGAAACCTTGACTTAATAGTCTGAAGTCGCCAACCTGCAGTGAGCTAGCGTGGTAATCAATGCTTGTGCCTTCTCTGTATGAGAAGAAGCCTTTGCTTTGCAGTGAGATAGTTAATAAATAATTTTTATAAAAACATTTTTTTTACAACACTAAATAGTAGATATTTTCAAAGATGATTTGATAATCTTTACTATCTATTGTTTCGCTGGGGTTCAAGTCCGGTAATTTGAATAAAATTACATGCAATTGCGATCCAAGCACCGTACTATTGAGATTCATTACAATTGTGACAGATTTGGTAGTCTGCAAAACTCAGATATAATGCGATACAAAAAGCTATTAAGAGACCATCATCAGAAACGTCACACAACTAGTGGACTAGCAATATTAATACCATCATGATTACACTGATACCTTATTGTAGGCAGAATAGCAAATAACTGAATAATAATTGAAAGGCAGATCAGTGGAGAGCCATTGAAAAACTAGAGATCATAAAAAACTACTAGAATAACAAATAACTTAAATCATTTCATCGACACACTACCAACATTCAACTGACGTATTCGTTAATTATTAAACTCTATAGGGGTAGGCAGAGATGTACACAGTTTTACACCCATATTTTACCGAATGTGGGAGCCTATTGCCATCAATCGGACACAATTCCAAACTCTGGACTGCTACTGAGAAATTCCTAACAGAAAAACTTAATAACACTTTGCCCGATTCGGGAATCGAACCCGAGACCCGATATTCAGCAGTCGCGGTTGGGACCTCTAGGCCAATGACGCTCCTACTGTAAAATAAAAAAAAATTATACCATAGTCAGAATTATGACGCAATTAAAATGATTCCAAACTACAGATCCATTCACAGAACATTATATTTTATAGAAAAAAAAGCATAAATAAAAACGCGACACCGATGTCAAAATGTTCCAAGTAAAGTGTCGTATGTCCCGCGATGACCGCAAATGAGGGTATAATAGAAAATAAAAAATAATTTGTCAAACTAGTTCGACGAGTTGTCGGCTACCCGACCGCGGTACACAGAGCTACGAAGGAGAAATGGAGTGAGCACAGTTGAATAAGCTGATTAGACTGATGATTATTTGTTTATTGTTATAATTAAATTCTGCGTTATGTTATACTACTAATATACTCCCAACCATATTCCGGTCACGGCGGCCTATATCCTTAGAGATTAGCCAAGCACGCAGGAGATATGATAGTGCACAAGTGTACGCGCAAACACAGGTGCAGTCCCTCTTCCTTCACTCACATAGTCCGATGGGACGGCAATCCGAAACGAACGGAGAGAGATTGGGCGCAGGACTGACGGCTTTACTTGCTCTCCGAAGCACGGGGGTGTCACACCACCAACTTCCTAACTCCGGGCTGCTACTGAGAATAACCCAATAACACTTTGCCCCTATATTTTTATCCTGGTCTTACCCTGAAGCTAGTGTTTATCTAATTCAAATATCAGATTGTTATTTATTGAAGTAAATTTTTTCGATGCAGACGATCTTGCTTCAATAAAAGCCTCATTTAAAAGCTGTAGAGCTATTAGAATGATAAAAAATATAATTTTAAGATACACCATAATGTTGTATCATAAAAAATTGAATTAGAAATTGACTTGCTCTCCATTATTATCATGACTAAGTATGTGCCTACACAGTAAAAAAGGTATAATGTGCTGTGTACTTAGAGCATGCGGTTAAATGCTCTAAGGCTGTGTTCGATTGGTTGTAAATTGTTAGCTAAGTTAGTCAATTTTTTTTTTTCTCTTTATTCGTTCTAAATGTTAATATTAATATCCATATTTATAATTATAAAAACATATCCTTAATAAAAAAATATAAAAAGAAAATGAATAATTTACGTTACTGTTGTAATTATAATAGTTTACTTTACTTTACCACTTTGAACTAAAACATACATTTAAACAACTTCAAATATTTTCTCGATTCAACTTCTACTAACATAACAACTGACTGCCGCATCCAAAATTTCTTGAATTAATGTAAATAGATGGTATCTTAGCACACAGTCCGTTAACGCGTATTAGACACTTGATCGATCTAGTGTGGCGCCCGAAACAACTTATATGTATGTCGATCACTACACACTTAAGGGGAATTACTAACTAGTGCTCTTCCGTTGGTCTAAAATAGACCATAATAAAAAATATAAAAAAATGTTAAGCTTTCTGCAATCATTTTGTGAACTACAATGCCAAATATCGCATTCCTCCATGCACACAATTTGCTTAAAAGGTTTTTTCAGTACCTATTAATACGTTAACTGTGCTTGAAGCAACACATCGTCGTGCCCCAACGTGGAGCACTGCACAGGGAGAGGGCTAATATAGCGTTCGCTAGAAAATCGGTTAACCAAAATTCCGTCAGCGGCCTTCCCAAATAGATATGCCATGGGGGCCTTCAAAAAGGAGCGTATCTCTTTTTAACAGGTCGGTAACGCATCGGTGACTCAACTGGGGATGCAGATGTTCATGGGTGGCGTTGATCACTTACCATCAGGTGACACGATAAGTCCCAGGTCGAGCAAAGTGATATTAAGTTTTTCTGTTACGAAATTCTCATTGTCAGCCCGGAGTTCTGTCTTCGCTGCTCATTAAGCCAAGTCAGAGGCCTCTTGAATAAATGACACCAGATTTGTCACAAAAAAAGACCTTAGTGATATTTTTTGTCTCAGGAACTGACTGTCATGCTTTCAAGACGTTTTTGTATCAGCTAATAGCCTACGGGCGAACTCCGTCGGAGTGCAGAGACTATATATTACTTCTGATATACTAAGATAGGTAGTGTATTTATAGCAATTATATTTGCCTTGTAGCTATGTTGCTACTGCGCAGATCAATTGATCCGTAAATAAGTGTTCGGAGAGTTTATTTGGACACCGCTCAAAGAACATAAAATATACAATCAAATATATTCAGAGATAATAAATTAAACGAGAAATTATATTGAGTGATTGAAACACAAATATAATTAAACTTAATGAACTCATGCATTATCAATTAAAAGCTTTTCCGTATTTGTGCAACATATATTGGAATTAATAATTGTTATTACATAACATAACATAACATAAATTGCTCGATACTTCGCGTGACCAGAGGGCTGGCATGTTTTTTGGTCAAAGAATCAGCTTTGCCATCCAGGCTGGCAATTTTTTAATCTATATATAAATACTTTTTATTTTATTTTATGTGTATAGTTTGTTGTTATTAAATAAGTTTTTTAATAGCTTAGTAGATAGTACCATATCATTAAAGAAGTCAATTATATTGTATAAAATGTTGCTTTTTTGTAGAAAAAAATAGGATCTTGAGCAGAAATCAAATCGTCTTTAAAGTGTACTCTTTATTTTACATTTTGGGGGCTATGCGGGGTGTCGGGGAACACGGTCCGCGTCGTCAGCGGCCCCTGTTGGCTGTGGCTGCAGCTCGTACACGCGTCACAAGAAATGCCCCTACGCGACGTACTCTCACGCTCCTCAACTCAATAATATCTAGACAAAATGTGGACCTATTCTGTGACAACCTAAACAAAATCATATCTGCTGCTCACGTTCACATCACATACCATATCTAAAAAAAAAAAAAAAAAAACATTTTGTATTTGCCATGTTAATTATAATTTAGTAGTAAGTGTTTATATTGAGTTATTGTAACCTGTTTAGTAGACGTGTTGGGTTGACCTGTTAAGTCTACTATGTTTTTAATAATAAATAAATAAATTTTCATTTTCACTATTACCGGCCATAACAAAAATTTATTTTTACTTTGTGCACCTACAGGAATTGCATATTTTTTTAATGTAACACATATAGTCCTTACTAAGTATTTAGTAGCGTAAACAGAGAAAGAATAAATAGGTGTACTTTAATCACTTGGTGGTGGAAACTGCTCGGTCTATCAGCTCCTGATGATGCCAAGTGGGGTGCAATACACGTGTAGAGAATTTGATGTTGGTTGCAATTTTACACCGCTTGCGTATGTGCATACATTTGCGGGCGAACGGATGGTACACAGGTAATTGCATGACTACCCTCAATATTGAGCTGTGTTATTAGATAAATATTGTATTTATTTGCATACCAAAATAAATTATTTCAGTTTAATAAAAAAAAAAAATATTAAATAATTTATTTGTATTTATTTAGTGCGGCACAGCAATTGTTTAAGTATCGGACCAGAACCCCGGCTGATTTTGATAATATTTATATTTTTAACTAAGCTACAACTTCGCCTTAACACAAAACTTGAGAAAATGGTCATTCAATCCGCTTTAAAAAGCATAAAGGAGAAACAATCTAACTGTAGATTGAAATCATTGATAAGATTGAGTTTAAACATAATTCCGTGAAATGACCCGTTTACTTACTACGAGTTACGTTGTGATACATTATTACTCTTAAAGGACGGACCTTTTCTATCTTGTGGAATTTCCCACCCGACGGCGAGGAGTATGTCGCACTTCTACTGACTAAAAATACTTGTTAATTCGAGCCCCCCTCTAGACTGCGCCTAGCACATCATGAGTACGCCTGCCTCGTTGATCTAGTGATCCCAAGGGCGACTGCTGAGCATGAGGTCTCGGGTTCGATTCCCGGGTCGGGCAGTGTTATTGAGTTTTTCTGTTATAAATGCCTCAGTAGTCGCCCGGAGTATTGAATTGTGCCTGGTAGATGACAATAGGCTCACCACCTATTAACAGCATAGGTGTAATGTGGGTGTACAACTGAGTAGTTTCTGCCTACCTCTCTCTGTCTCTGGGAATACAGGCGTGATGCTATGATGTCTGTATATGTCAAGGAAATTATTTGCATTCTGAGTGAACAGTGTGTGTGAATTGAATACCTCTTCTCTTTTAAAGTCAGTAAAAAGCCGGTAACATGCCCATAGATTCTAATATTAAGTTACTAATACCTATAAAATAATATAATTTCAATATTTCCATTAGTTAAATTAAAATGTTGTGTGACGAACTAAATTGAGTCCAGTATTTATTTTAATGCGTAATTTAATCCGTTTATGTATTTAAATATTTAATCGGTATCGGTAATTTGGTTAATCTTAATAATTTATGCTGATTGACGCTTAACATATTTTCGATATATTATAAATTTTGGAAATTATGACCACTATGTTTGATATCTGGTTTACCGTTTTGCAGATTCTTTAGTCAAATGAAATCTTTGCCATGTAATTTTAATAGTTTTTAAATCTAAAATAATATTTTCACCACGACCTCAGTAGGTAGGTTGACCCCCTATTACATGGGACTTCATAACGGTATTAGTAAAATATGAGTGTGCAATTGTGTACCTTCAACTTTGCTTACCCCTCTGGGGAATACAGGCGTGATGTTATGTTATAATAATTTTGTCGTTACAAACAACAATAAGTGGTGGTTTTCCATGTTTGCCTATAAATATTTTACACATCTAATTTGTGATCAAGATGACAATTTTTTAAATAGAGGATAAAAAAGTTTTCGCGATCACTACACATTATAATAAAACACCTCTTCCTGCGACCACGAACGTGTTCGAAACGTCAAGAAAGATATAAACCAGTAATACACGCGATTAATCCGGTTAAAAGTTGTTTTATTATAAGATATAAAGGTTTTTTTTTTCCCAATGTTTACGACTTTATAAAATAAATTACAACATTGACTATTATTATATCTCACGTTTAATCAGTAGGTACCTATAAGTACTACACTATTAAAAAAACACTCTTAAATTATTGAAAAAAAAACTCATCAAGTACAACAATAAATTATTCGAATATCTACCTAAAAGATTAATAACTATTCATATTAATATTATTCAACCTTACACAATCGACTTATACTTTGTAACACGCCACAATACAGCCAAGATTTATTTTTATGTTAAAATAGTAATCAAAAAATGACGGCAACTGAATAAAATTAAATGCTAAATAATTCTTTATTTAGACGCAAATTGGAACTGTTTAAAAAAACACAAGACTACAGACGGTGCCGCGGTTTTATATAACATATTCTAGTATATAAATTAATATATGGCGCCATCTAATTTATAAAATTGTCTTAAAAGTATCTTCAAAAGATCGTTATATAGAAATAAAATTATGTATTATTTATTTATGTTTAAGCACTGTGTTTAATGCACGTTACGTTGCTTATTTTTCTTTCTAAATAAGTACCAAGTGCTCAAAGTTAAAGTTTCATATCTCTTGAAAACATCTATGAACGAATGCATGGTAAACCCAAGAACGTATAATAAGGAAACAAATAAACAAGTATTCATTGTTATAATGGTGTTTTAGAAAACACTTTTTTACAATAGTTTATAAATAATAAATATAAATGGTTTCAAAGAAAAGCTTAATATTTGTTGAATTCGAACTTACAATCTAAAAAGTCGCATGAAAAGTAATCTCGTATCGTGAAACATAAGTAGATAACATAGCACCACGCCTGAATTCACTGAAGGAGTATCCAGAGATGTACACAGTTGTACACTCACATTTCACCATTGTTGATAATAAGTCACACGTAATAGGTAGTGAACCTATTGCTATCTACCAGGTATAATTTCAAACTCCTGACTTCCAATTTGAGAATTTCCTAACAGAAAAACTCAATAACACTTTGCCCGACCCGGCAATCGAACTCGAGACCTCATGCTCAGCAGTCGCGCTTGGGACCACTGGACCAATGAGGTAGTCAATAATCAGTAAACCTAAAATTCTAATATAAAATTTGTGTAATTATTTTTATTGTGTTAATGTATGCCAATTTCGTTTTAGATATTCCAAATTCTAGCTACACCATCAACAAACAAATAAACCAGCTAAAATATGAACAAATCACAACTGAAACAAATTCTACAACAACCATTTAATATCAGTCTATTTCCACCAACCAGAAATAGGATACCTAGAACTTCCCAGAACCATATTTTCAACAAACTCAAATAATTACGTAACTCTAAAACTTATTCACATTCACATATAAAATATGATCCAAGTTTCACAGAGCAATAATTAAAATAGCGTTTTGAAAACATTGCCTCGGGTTATGTAATTAATTACGGTTTAAAATACAAATCGTTAGGTTCCGTGTCGGTTCTCAAAATGGATGAGCGTTAAATACTGCTCAAGTTAACAATATAATCGGTGTAGAAATATTTTTTTCGTTTCATGTCCGGGTGCTTTCGCACTGCCGTGTGATTTAGATTTGGGTCGACATGAAATATTTTGTTTTAGAGGTCGCTGTATCACAGTGTCTTCGTTTGTTATTGTCGGAGCTATCACTTGTAAAATATCAATTAATACAATAGACATTCAATAATAAATAGTTATGCCATATTTACCGGATTTTTGTTTCTGCCTCACCCTTAAGTTGACAGGCAAAGGAATTGCAAAGGCATTAAATCAGTTTGTGTCGCACTGGGCATAATCTTGTCACCTCTAGTCCACCACGAGGAGGAACAGGTGAACGCTGGCTAAAGCACTATCGGTGTGGATTAATACTGATTTAACATAATATGACTCGTGCAATTTATACGATAGAAGACTGGGCATAAAATATTAATAATGAAGTAAGATAAACATCACGGTAACGCCAATCAGTAAATAATCCTATCCGAAAACCAGCGCTGCTTCATTTCAATGGAGTAGCTTATGCTGGGATAGCCTTTTTTGGTCTCATGCAGGTTCTTAGTATTCTTTAGTTTTTATAATTTGTTTATTTGTATGTGTCCACCTGTTTACGAATCCAAAATGAATATTCTCTTTCTTTCTTTCTAAAATTCTCGAAAACTATAGGTAATTCTAAACCAACATTTAACTGATGTAGTTATTAGCTCCCATGTGATGGGTGGTGGTGAGCCTATTGCCATTAATCACATCTCCTGCTCCGTGCTTCCAACCACTAGACCAAAGCAATCTTCCGACTTGAAACATGATTAACTGAACAACCCTCATGTTTTCTCAGTCATATTACCTCCACGCTATATAGTGACAAGGCCTCCAGAGATTAAGTCCAACGGTTCGCTATCAAATGTCAAGTCACGTATTCCCTTACGTTAAACTCGGAAGAGCTCTTGTATTGTTCTCAATTGTATTTAATGGAGTGCAATCAAAGAGGTGTGTGGCATGTCACAGTGAATGTTGACTTAGTGTTTGATCAGACATGCCACAACCACGCAACAGCTGCAAAAGTGTGGCTTTACTGTATTGTACGAAACCTTGTACGTCCATATGCATAACATACACAACAACAATATAATACAACTTATTTTTAATAAATATATTATAATTAGCCTAAATTACTTCTTATATAAGCAGCTACCTGCCAGTAAAATCTTGTCAGAATCGGTCCAGCCATTTCGAAGATTAGCCGGAATAAACAGACGGACAGACTGACAGACAAACATTTTAATAACTGATTTTTAGGCATAGGTATCGTGCAACTAACTTTATGAGATTAAAAAAACTATTATTTTGACATTACAAAGAGACACTTCCATTTTATATTTATTTGTATTGGTGATAAAGGCCGATATTGCACTGTGTGGGAATAAATATATCTTTCTTTATTTCTTTAGTATATATAGTATAGAGACAGATTAGACCTTTTTCAAGGTCGAATATATCTCTATACTATTCCCAAACCTATTAAACCGTTTCCCCATGATCGAGTAACAAACATGAAATAAAAATGAACACATACGAGTACAAAATTTCACAGTTATAAAGACAAAGTTAGAAAGCCGTCACTGAAGGTGCCATTACGTACCATGTAGGTAGTTAGTTTATCTGGATTTACGAGACACAGTTCTAAGTTTCAGTCTGCTCCTGAGAATATTACAGTTTTTTTTCCAGCACCTGGTATTTGGGCCATGGCCCTGTTCAGCGGCACTTATACCCGTTGATAATTTAATGCCACAAACAGCGGTTAACCCATAAAAATGTCATCAATACCGAAACTTATTAAAATGTGGAAGAAGAATTGGCGGTAGTGAGCAGAGGTCGAGATGGCTTAGTGGTCAGAGCGCCTGGAGTATTCATCCGGGAGGCGCAAGTCCAAATCCTGCTCTCAATCGTATTCATTTACCACAAAAAATAATAATTGTAAAGTTCGTTATGCATGCATTAATGCTTTTCAAAAATGTATCCGTATCTTGTTAAGGTAATTGCATCTGTTCTTGAAGCAGTTGCAGTGGTATTCACACTAGCTAATACCCGGCAATATTTATGCTGCTGTAGTGTTGCCCAGTTGTGGCGCGTGTAAGCCGAGCCTACCACGGTTAGTTCAAGTTATATCGTGAGTGGGAAGTTTTGCATATTCAGTTTGTTTTGTATCCAGTGATGATATACCATTTACCTGAAAAGCGACGGTTTTAAACACAATTCCTGAAGATCTGATGGCTTTAAAGTTTGCGGAGGGGTCCGATATAACATCCCTTGCTGATGACGATGAGGACTTTAACACCTTATTTTTTTCAATGAAATTTACGTTTCAACTTTTGGGTTTCCGTTTAATATATATCCTGAAAGCAAAATTACCTCTTTGTGATGCATAGACATAATGACAATAGTTAGCTGGCTTATTTATTGACCTGTTATGGCCATCTTTAATATGAGAATCGTTGGTCCAGTCGTCTGCTGACTGACCATGAGGTTCTGGGATCGATGCTCAGGACGGGTAAAGTGATAAGTGTTCTAACTGACGGCATACATGCATCAGTCATCGTGAAGCTTAAACCTTAATTTACGGAGCCCAACGACCCGTCGCAAGGCAATACCAGCTCGGCAGGGCATTTGCGTAGCTACTGCGTTTATGCTAGTGTGTGGACGAAGTATGGATATGTCCTAAAAATATTGGTACCGAGTCTGGTCCGTGCTTAAGACATTTGTGTCCGTAAATAGATTTTTAGAATAGGGCTTAATAGAACAAACGCAAAAAGAAGTCCAAACTTCAAATAATAATCTATATTAACCCATTTCGAAACGGACTGGCCGATATGGCACAAACTTATTTGCAACAAGAAAAAAAGAAATGCCAAGCGTTCTGTTGGCACTGCTCCAATTTCTGCAATATTGCCAGCTAGATGGCGGGCTAAGCCTCTGTTTAAGGTAAATGCCAGCCTCTTGTCGCGTCTAAACTCAGCTTTATGCTGAAAAGGCAAAGTTAAGTATTTATTTGGCTTCCACGGATATTTTAGTTTGTGGAGCGAGTAAAATTATCGATGGCGTCTTATATTAAGGGTAGCGCTAGCCTGATTGACAGACTGGCTTAGCAATTGTCTACTATAGTAACACGGTAGCCACTCATACGGTACTGACTTCTATTATTTTTCCACATTTGATAAATATCTCTTTATTTCGGCTTATAAAGATGCTTTATGTCAGTTAAACATACGCGTGATGTTTTTATCAGAAATTGTGAAAAATATAAAGTTTAAAGTGTACCTATCCATGAAGTTTCTTGCCGGTTCTTCACTAAAGGAGACCACTTTTCGGAACATTGCACCTTAATTCTGACTTTGTCTTTAAACATATTTATATATAAAAAGTTTTGTTTGTCACGTCATGTCTGCCTCGTTGGTCTAGTGGTCGCAAGCGCGGCTGCTGAGCGTGAGGTCCTGCGTTAGATTCCCAGGTCGGGCAAAGTGTTAATGGGTTTTTCTATTACGAAATTCTCAGTAGCAGCCCGGAGTTAGGAAATTGGTGGTCTGACACCCCCGTGATTCGGAGAGCACGTAAGCCGTCGGTCCTGCACCTAATCTCTTTCCAGTCGTGTCAGATTGTCGTCCCATCGGAATATGAGAGGAAGAGGGAGTGCACCTGTGTTTGCGCAAACGCTTGTGCACTATAATATCTCCTGCGTACTTGGCTAATCTCCGTGGAGATAGGCCGCCGTGACCGAATTACGGTCGGGAGGAGTATTATTATTATTTGTTTGTCTTATATAAAACAGACGCCTTTTTTACATGACTACCAAAAAGAAGTGTAATGTTGTTAGGGTTCATGGATGTATGTAAATATGTACCTACAAATATGTATGTTTGTGAGTTTTTTTATTACACTATAACTTCTAAATGCCTGAACTGATTTCTATGTATTGGGAATCGTTAGAATCCTTCCATTGCCCCGTGTGACATGATATGAAAAAGTGTGTATTAAAAAAAAATTACACGTGGCAGGCAAATTTTTTATTATCTGTATTGTCTGATCTTCTAGTATCTACCTAAATTTTATGTTGGATTTTGTTCGGGTAATGAGTATTTCAAGAGAAGTCGAAGCTCTTATTATCTGTTTTTTAATTCGCAAATACTTTGGATTTGTTTAACTTAGAAAGACAAATTAATAGTCGTCTATAACAGACATAGGCTTATTCTGAACAGATCGTACTTTATAGAGGCGAAGCAGATTTTTTTTATACGTCATGTTCGTGAATGGGCGCTGTCAGGTAGCAGCTAGCAAAATGTTGAATTGTTAAACTAAACTTTTTTATTATTGGATTCATATTACAATGTTTTCACATACTATTTTGCAACAAAAACAGTGCAACCACTACTTATATATTTGTAAAAACCTATATGATGAAAAAGAGTAACCGTGGAGTTTCTTGTCCGTTCTTCACCCTAGGAATCTACATTTTGGAAGGTGGCAACTAACTTCTGACAATTCAAAAGTGCGTATAAATGGTTTAGTTGAAATAAATGATTTTGATTATGATAGGTACATTCTACTTCCCTTAACATTGGTTAATAATTTTTATTCAAACAATTACTAATTTGTAGTAATACGTAGCGACATATTACCTCAAATTAGTAAATTTTATTTCAAGCGTCTGAATTATCACTTATGCCACATTATTGAGAGGAGTATTAAGAGGAGGTTAACTTTAAGCTAATGATAAATTTTGTTCACACACGATCGTAACGAATTAAGGTTGAGGACATAGTGAGTGATAATATCACAATTTATAAACTCTATTATATGCCTACAACTTATAACTGCTGCATTGGTCTAGTGTTCCCAAGCGCGACTGATGAACATCAGGTCCCGGGTTCGATTCACAGGTCGGGCAAAGTAATAATGTTTTTTTTTTTTCAGGAAATTCTCTGTTACCATCCATGGTGCTAGGTATTTTCGAACATATTATCCCAATAAATCTTTACCCGACCCAAGAATCGAATCCAGGACCTCACGCTCAGCAACTGCGGTTTTTAGGAATTTATTTACTCGTAACTATATAAGAAATACTCGTAGATGTTGTTCTTTAATAGAATAGTTTGGTGATATGAATTTCTTAGATTTTTAACCAATATAAGTACGTTCATTTCTGGACAATATAGTAAACATTGCTTTTAGGTCCATTATATTAAAGTAAAATTAGAAAGCTTGACCTTTTTGGCAAAAATGGGTTTTATTCGTCCCGTGAGAGTTTTGAGGGTACAATTACGTAGGCGTATATAGACGCAGATAATTTAATTATAATGCGAACCTCATTATACCTGTCGGTCATTAAATTACATCAAATAATACACAAATATCATAATGAGAAAAAAAAAACAATGCATAATTCATTTAGATTTAATCCTTACTAATATTATAAATGCGAAAGTAACTCTGTCTGACTGTCTGTCTGTCACGCTTTCACGAGTAAACCGATGAACCAATTTTTATGAAGTTTGGTAAAGAGATAAACTAAACCTTGGAGAAGAATATGGACTGCCTTTTGTCTCGGAGAAGAAGTCGCGAGCACCAGCTAGTAATTTATAAAATATGATTATGATCTCCTTACTTAGACCAAATAAACGCTTTCTGAAAAACTGACTGTAAAGTTACACGGTCAGAGTTTAAACCACCCGTAGACCACTAGACCAAAGAGATAAAAAAAAATAGTAAAAAAAAAAAAAATAGGATAACCGGACAAATTTATTAAATTATTGTATCTTTTTTTTTTCAAAGAAAATTTTCCTTACTTTAGGAAATCCTTCCTGTATCGTGGGTGCATTTACAGACATATAATCACACATGCACACACACTCGCCCAGACCCAAAACAATAAAAAACTGACCTGTAGGGAAACTGCATCTTTGGCGAATTATGTGGGTATATTATAAAATTGTCCAACTCTTTAAAATAAAAACTACGCTTGTTCTGTTTATAAGACAATTGCTCCCGCACCCGCTACCGCTTGTCAACAAACGCTCACCCTAAGTGATCACTTACGGAACACTTAAAATATATTAACGTTAATGCGCACTTTAAGTGGAGCGGGCCTAATTGTGTACAAGAATGATCTGTATGCATTTACCATCTATTCTCACGAACCTCTGATTTCCGGTCAACAGTGTTAAATATAGATTAATTGCTCTTGTAATTATGTTAATATTTATTTTAATTAGATAAAAAACGATAAGAAATTACATACATCGTATCACGCTGGTATCGTCAAAGGGTCAGCCAGAGGTATACAATTCCATACCCACATTTAACGGATGCTGTTATTAAGTGCGTTGTATTAGGTGGTAAGCTCATCGTTATCAACCGAGCTGTTACTAAGAATTTCCTAACAGAAAAACTCAAAAACACTGCAGTCGCACTTGTGACCAATGGTCCAATGACGCAGTTACGATATGAAGTTATTATAAAAAAAACAATTGCAAAAGATAAACAACTGAAATGAAATTAAATTAAATTAAATTAAATTGTTTATTCTGTAAGTAGCTCTTTTAAAAACTCTTTAACATATCACTATGATCTAGATGGCGTCGCGAACTGTGATGGAATATGGATGGAAGAGTCGGAGCAGGCCGACCTCGAAAAATGTACCGCAATCAAATTGCGGACTTTCTCAAAAACGGACTGGTCAGTAGCCACCTAAATCGACAAGCATGTGTATCAAAGTCAAACATTTATTTCAATTAGACCATTTACAGGCACTTTTGAATTGTCAAAAAAACTAGTTGCCACGTTCAAAAGTGTACATTCCTATGGAGAAGAACGGACAAGAAACTCAACGATTACTGTTTTTCATCAAACAATTACAATACTGTTGGTTATGTTGTATATATATTAAAGAAAACATATGTGACAATGTTGACAATGGCCCGGTTAGTGGAGTGTGATAGTAGGATAACATCAGAACCTGGCGCATGGATAACATTTGGTGTGACATAGCTAGATAGAAGGAGACCGTTTCGGTGGCGGTTACCACCAACAACAGCATTCCCGATGAGGGTTGACGTCAGGCAGGCGGCCGGTCATAAAAACATTGCCAAAACTTTAGCAGCATGGATTTTGAATTGGGAAGTATGTATAGGGCTAGGGCGTACCCCCGAGGCGACGCGCATTGGCATCACCCGGCCACTGTGAGAAGTGGACAAGGGTTGTTGCACCAAAACGAGCGGGTGCGACGTAAGAAGCGAGCTCGGGGAATAAAAGAAGTAAGATTGAGGTGTGGAAGTTGGAATATAGGGACGATGACTGGAAGAGGAAGGGAATTAGCGGATGTATTAAAAAAGCGAAGGATAAACATAGCATGTTTGCAAGAGACTAAGTGGAAGGGTGCAAAAGCTAGAGAGATAGGCGAAGGATACAAGTTTTACTACTGCGGTAGTGATGGGAAACGAAATGGGGTTGGGATAGTGTTGGATAATAAGTTGAAAGAATGTGTGACGGATATCAAACGAGTGAGTGATAGAGTGATAGCTATAAAAGTGATAATGCAGAGTTTAGTGGTAAATGTAGTCAGTGTGTATGCACCCCAGACGGGTTGCGACGAGAGCGTTAAAGAGAAGTTTTGGGAGGAATTTGATTATGTGATGATGCATATACAAGAGAATGAAGAAGTATATCGACGTAGGAAAGCATATTTGCTGTAAGTAGACAAAATACCTAAAGTGACTTATTACTACCATTAGAATCAGAAAAAAAAGCCGCATCGAATGACCCGGGTCCTGCGTCTCTACGATGAAAAAAATATTACATACGCCGTTGAAAACGCCCGTACTTATATTTTTTTTAGCAAGATTAAATGCTGTATGTAGACCAAAATCTAGTCATTTTAGACATTTTGTACTTACAGCATAAGAAAGACTGCATTTTTTGCTTTACAAATACTTACTTCTTCCCTTTTAAAAACTTAACGCTACTTACAGCGTTTCTGCGGCGTGTGATTTTTACATTCGTTTACTTACAGCAAGTTTAGGGAACCTACAGTTTTAGTTTTTGTTATTTACAGCAAATCATCACGTATTTGCTTTAAAAGCACACACCACATAAAGCATTTTAAAAACCTGTGATTTTATAAAAATTTGAGATAATGCACTTTGATAAATCATTTATCATTTCATTTTACCGTTACGCCATTGAAAAAATGATAGTACTTTGAAGTTGTGTCGGTGTTACCGCATCGCTACCGGCTCCGCCCGCACCCTTCATTCCTTTTACGACATTCTGTTATTGTCTCATTATAAGCGTGGCATTTGATTTGAAACGTCGTGTGTGCTGAGTGTCCGTAATAAGTGGTGTGATTTAGATTGAACCTGAGTATTTTATCACGAAAACGTAAGTAAATTTTCTGAATGATTATTATTAAGTGTCGATAAGTATTTACGTATTGTATCTTAATCGAAACTATCTACCTAATACAAGCAAAGATATTTGTAATCTGCTATATTTGTAATATAATTAGGTTTAAGCATTTTTTCTAGGTAGTTTCAAAGTATAAAAATGATCAATTTACTTGTCCTTCTACAGATTTTTTATGAATATCGTCACACCTGTAATCCCTGACGGAGTAGGCATTTCACCGACGTATTTAGTCTCCAATGTGACTGGTGGTGAACCAACCAATATACTACGAGCACAAACCCGGTTACGAGCTGCAATTGAGGAATTTTCTCAACAGTAAAACCACATATTACACTTTGCCATAGCCGGGAATCGAACACGGAACCTCATGACCTATAATCAGCAATCACAATCACTAGGCCAATGAGGGTAACAAGATATTTTTTATAAACTGCCTTGCTTGTTTTAGATGGCGAAACGCAGGGAATGGATGGACGAATTGAGACCTCTTCAAGAAGACATTGTTGAAGAGCATTCAAGAAAAATACCTAAAATACAAATATTAAGCAACGAACTATACCTACAAGGCAATTTAATTCCTTCGAAATTCAACAACAAAAAAATTAAATCACAGACCGATGAATCTAATAATTTGTCGCAAAATAATTGCAAAACGACACCACGACATACAAGGAATTTGGAAGAGGACATGACTAGTAGCAAAGAATTGACTCCAACTTTTCGAAACCCAGAAAAATACATGGCTGCAACCAACCACATACTAAGACAAATTTTACCGCCACCGCTTCAAGCTTCGGGCTTGACGGAAATCCCAGCAGACTTGCATAAAGATTGCGAAATCACCCACGAAATATGTATTACAAAACATGCTAAATTAGATTTTACTGTAACCATTGAGAATGAAGATGTTTTAGATGAAAGTATTCCACATTTAACAGCTTGTAAAGCCTACTTTCCAGTTGAGAATGATGGTAAGCAAATCAAAACCCAATGTCTCTATTCTATCCCAGAACTAGGTGGCGGTGTAGAGAGCAATATGGAACAGCCTCAAAGTAAATCAACAGCTACTGACAAGAGAGTTATGATCGAAAGCAATGTAAAATTGATGGACCCTGAAAGTTTACTCTCCGGTCTTAGAGCATGTTCAGCAATAGAGAGCCACATGCAAAAGCAACTTCAATGTCCATCTCCAGTTCTTGATACAAGTGTTGCTACTCAAAGTAACGTGCTACAGTTTCGGTGTCCATCTCTAGAACCTTCAACGAGTTTTGCGATTGAGGGCGACGTAGTGCAGGTATCATCTTCAAGCTATCCTCTGGTTCCTGGCATAAGTTCTGCTACAAATGGCGCTGTGCAGATGCAATTTATTTCTGAAAACAGTTCTGCAATTGAGAGCAATATAGTGCCAATAGGATCTCCAAGTCTATCAATGTTCCCTAGAACGAGTGACAGCAACGTGGTGCAGATACAGTTTCGAAGTAGTTTACCATCCCCCGAAACAAACAAAATACAGATAACAGAGGACAGAGGCACCAGAAGGATAAATCCTAAAAGATGCAAGAAAAATCTAAATTTCGATAAATGTTATCTTGATTATGTGGACGATGCGGATACATTATTGTTAAATGAAGCCTTTCCATCAGATGACTCAACAGATTGGAGTGAAGTGGAAGAGTCATCTGACGAGATGGAAGATGCAGATCAACACACTAAAACTGCAAAAAGAAATAAGAACAAGCAAGGCAAACATAAAGACAAAATAAAAACAAAGACAAATCATAGGCACATAAATATAGAAAAAAATAAAACAAAAGCATTGATTAAAAAAGAAAATGAAGAAGAAAAGAAAAAAGGGAAACAATATTTAACTAGAAAAGGAAAACCTATTGAGGAAAAAAAAATGAAACCAAACCCATGTACTGGCAAAAAATGTAGAAATAACTGTGAAAACATAACCGAAGAACGGCGTACAAATTTATTTAACTATTTTTGGAATCTTAAGTGTACGCAAAGGCGCAAAGATTGGATTGGTCAATGCTGTCATAAAAAAAGTGTAAAGAACCACACGTCACAAAATAGCGGAGTATCTAGGCGGAGCATCACATATGAATATTTTATTAATGAAGGAGAAGGAAGGAGAAAGGTCTGCCAACAATTTCTGATCGCGACTCTCGATGTGACGCAGAGATTTATTTTGTATACACTGCAAAATTCAATAGATAATTTTTCCAAACTTGACGAAAGAGGTAAAAACGGTGGTCATAATAAAACATCACCGGAAGTCATCGCCAAAGCCAAGTATTTTGTTATGTCTCTGCCATTATTGCCTTCTCATTATTGTCGCAAAGATTCCACACGACTGTACCTGCCAGAAAATTTTAAAAATATTACTAACTTGTACAACATTTACAAAGAGCACTGCAACGATGAAAATGTAAAACCTATGTCTTTTAAAGTTTTTTCAAAATGGTTTCGTAGTACTTTCAATATTGGCTTCCATATCCCAAAAAAGGATAAATGTGTTCAGTGTATGGCCACAAAAACCTTCGAGGTGAAAACTGAAGAGGAAATGAACAAGTTAAACGAACACATAAAAGAGAAAGAAGAATCATACAAACGATTTTTATGTCATCAGGATCTTAACAAGGCAGACAAAAGTGTTATTTGTGCCAGCTTTGACATGCAGAAAGTTCTTAATACTCCACACGGTGACAACATGGCCCTTTATTATAGCCGAAAAATATCAGTGTATAATTTCACAGTTTATGAAAGTAACACGCAGGTAGGGCTCTGTAATATATGGAATGAAACAGATGCCCATCGTGGAGCAAATGAGATTTCGACATGTTTACTAAATTATATAATGGAAGTTGATTCTCAAGCTAAAGTTAAGACCTTATTATTGTATTCCGATTCCTGCTACGGACAAAACAAAAATAAGACCGTTTTATCTATGTTTCGCTTTGCATTATCTAGGTGTGTTAATCTAGAAGTTATTCAGATGAACTACTTGATCCCTGGCCATACATATATGCCTGTAGATAGCATGCATTCTATGATAGAACGAGCAGTGAAGAAAACAATAGTATGGGCTCCATCTCAATGGCCTACTATTGTAGGAATAGCCAGGAAAAACCCCTTTCCTTACAAAGTAACCACACTTGAAGGAACGAATTTTATGGGATTTGAAGAAATAACAAATAATACTTTTAAGAAAAATCAAAGAATTAATATTTCAAAGATGCATGTGGTTACATTTAAAAGGTGTAAACCAAATGTGATGTATGTGAAAAACTCAATGTTGCCACAAGCTGAAACAATTGAAGTTCAATTAAGCAGCCTCAATAGTGCAATGCCGAAATCAAATTTATATTCGACTAAGTTACCAATATCCCAACAAAAATATAATGATTTAAAAAAATTAGTGGAGAAAAAAGTGATTCCAAATATGTACGCCAAAGAATATTTAGGTTTTAAGTACAGCTGTAAAACAAATGACTGTTTACCTGAAACCGATGAAGATGACTGAAAAAAAAATGTGAATGATTTGCGATAGCATAATTTCAATATCGTTGGTTTATTTACTTTTCCTTAAATATGTTTTTGATTGGACACAATGTCTTCATGTTAAGTTTCAATTATAATAGTATTTTGTTGCATCTTTCGTTCTAAAATAAGGCAAATTGCCACTAAGTTTCTGTTTTTTACTTTTAAATATATATTTTTTGATTGGATATAATGTTTTTATTTACATCTTGCGTTTCTAACTAGTTTTAGGGCCTTAGTTTTTATATTGTATATTTTTTGATGTTTTATCTCTTATATATAAGAGAAAAATACTTTTTTATTTCATTGTATTGTTGAAACGGAGTTCTGGCAGTATAATTAGTTTCAAATTTTGTTTCAACAATTTAAAAGACCATAATAATTTTTTTTACCATTTACGACATTTTATTTCAACCAAACATTACATTACCAACTAAACCCACTGCATTTCTAGATCTAATCATAATTATAAAATTAATCTTACATCTTGATTTGCAGTACCCAAATAAATAAATTTACTGCATACAGCATATTTACCGCCTGTAAAATGATAATATTTCCATGTACGCGTACATTTTTCTTCCTTAGTTACAGCGTTTTAAAGGTATGTGATTTAAAAAACTGTTTGCTGTAACTAGCTAAACACGTACTTATAGTAACTTTGGATAAAAAGTTTACATTGCAAATGGTGACTGGCAGTTAAATAAAACTATGTTCCAAAAATGGTAGCAATATCATGGATAGGTCAGACACTATTAATTTTTTTCCGAAATTAATAAAGTTTTTTGGCTCTGGTGAACAATTGCAATATGTCTACTTACAGCAAATATGCTTTCCTACGTCGATATGTAGGTGGTGATTTTAATGGGCACGTGGGAAGTTTGAATGAAGGGTATGAAAGGGTACATGGTGGCTGGGGGATATGGAAACCGTAACCCTGATGGTGAGACACTGCTGCAATCTGCCTCTGCCTTTGACCTCGCAATAGCAAACACGTGGTTCAGAAAAAAATCGGAACATCTTATTACATATAAAAGTGGCAATCACGCAACACAGATCGATTACTTTCTTATTAAAAGGAATACCATCAATAGAGTCAAGAACTGCAAAGTTATACCTGGCGAAGATCTGGTCTCACAACACAGGTTGCTGTTAATGGAGTTGAAATTTAATGTCTCCCTCAGTAGAAACAAAGAACGACCGCCACCTAAAACTAGATGGCGTAGGCTAGAGCAACAGGAGTATGCAAGTATATTTAAGAATCAGGTAGTAGATAAAATGATAGAAATGGAGAGTATGGAAGGAAAATCTGTAAATGAATGTTGGACTGAGATGGCGGATAGTATTAGAGGTATAGCGAAAGAAGTGTGCGGAGAATCGAAAGGGAAAGGCATAATAGAAAAAGATACATGGTGGTGGAGTGAAGACGTACAAAATATACTGAAAGAAAAGAAGATCGCGTTTAAAGAATGGCAGGGTGTGGAAACAGAGAATGAAAGTTTGAAAGAAGAGAGGAAGGCGATTTACATTGAATGCAAGAGAAAAGCAAAAAAGGCGGTAGCAGTTGCCAGGGCTAAGGCACAAGAGAGGTTATATAACTCACTAGATTCTCCTATAGGCCAAAAGGAACTCTACCGGATAACAAAAGAAAGGGAAAAGAGAGCAAGAGATATAACTAGGATGAAATGTATGAAAAATGATACAGGTAAGATTTTGACCGAAGATGATGAAATAAAAGGGCAATGGAAGGCATATTTTGAAAAGCTAATGAATGAGGAGAATGCATGGAATGGTGTGCTAAATGAGGTACAAGTAAACATGGGTCTGGTGAATGAGGTTAGTATAGATGAAGTAAGAAAGGCACTTAAAAGTATGAAAAATGGAAAGGCCATGGGCCCAGATAATATACCAGTGGAAGTATGGAAGTTGTTAGGAGAAGATGGATGTAAGTGGCTGACTTTATTCTTCAATAAGTTGTTGCAGGAAGAAGCGATCCCACAAGAATGGTGCAATAGTTCGCTTGTGCCGATTTTTAAGAATAAAGGTGATGTCCAGGATTGCAACAACTATCGAGGAATAAAGCTTATGTCACACAGTATGAAAATATGGGAGAAAGTGGTAGAGAAAAGGTTGCGAGAGGAGAGTATGATATCCGAAAATCAGTTTGGGTTATGCCAGGTCGAGGTACAACTGACGCCATATTTGCACTCCGCCAATTGTGCGAGAAGTACAGACGTGCACATAAGAACTTGCACATGGTGTTCATTGATCTGGAAAAGGCGTATGATAGAGTACCTCGGGATGTGTTGTGGTGGGCTTTGAAAGAGAAAGGCGTGCCTGCGAAGTATGTGGAGTTAATTCGTGCTATGTATAATCAATCCAGTACATATGTCCGGTCAGCTGCTGGCAACACCGACAAGTTCAGTGTGGCTGTAGGCTTGCATCAGGGGTCGGCTTTAAGCCCTTACCTCTTCCTGATGATAATGGACGCTCTGACGTTGGACATACAGGAAGAGGCACCCTGGTACATGCTGTTTGCCGACGACATTGTTCTTGTCGGTGAAGATGGGCCCCAGACCCAGAGCAGACTTGAGAAATGGCAAAATAATCTGGAGAGTGTTGGTCTAAAAATCAGCAGAACCAAAACAGAGTACATGTTTTGTGATTTTGGCGGTCTCTCCAGTTATGGTGCTATAGCGCTGGGTGGTGCGCTATTACCAGTCTGCTCCGACTTTCGGTATCTGGGTTCTATCATACAATGCGATGGCGAAATAGACCGGAGCGTCAAGCACAGAATTAACACAGGGTGGATGAAATGGCGGCAGGTCACGGGAACTATTTGTGACCCCCGAATTCCCCTTAAACTTAAGGGGAAAATCTATAAAACAATTATTAGACCTGCTGTCTTGTATGGTTCAGAATGTTGGCCCACGAAGGGAATGAATGAAAGACAACTACATGCAGCTGAAATGAGAATGTTACGAAGGATGTGTGGTGTGACGCGGATGGATAGAATTAGAAATGAATATATAAGAGGAAGACTGAAAGTGGCACCGGTGACTGAGAAGTTGTGTAGAAATCGTTTAGCATGGTATGGGCATGTGATGCGGAGGGATGAGGGTCATGTGACAAGGAAAGTTTTGAGTATGAATGTAGATGGCTATAAGAGTAGAGGAAGACCGAGGAAGCGATGGATGGATTGTGTTAAAGATGATATGACTAGAAAAGGGGTGACTGACGATATGACAGCTAATAAAGATGTATGGAACAAGAATACATGCTGCGCCGACCCCAAATAAATTGGGATAAGGGCAGGGGGATGATGATATGTGACAATGTAATGTGAAGTCTAGCGGTGTGTCAGAATCGTAGCAAATGGAAATCGATAGATAGAAATCGATATCGTCTCTGCCTCTACCCCGGTGTGAGACAGGCATGATTTTATGTATATATGTACGTAAACACATTGAGTATGTACACAATATTATATTATAATATTTATTTTTCTTTACACAAAAAGGCCTATGTCAATTACAATATTTAGGAACGCACCATAAGGCCTAACGTGAACTAAGTACTGTACCTACCTACGTATTGTTATTAATTTATTATTAATTTTATTTATTAACACGGCAAAGTTAATTACATTAATACATTTAAAAGTAACAATAAAAAAATGTATAACAAAAATAAAATTATTGTTTAAACGAGCCCAATATAATTTGCGCGATCAAATCCCATCGACTGCGCTGGCTCGGACATGTCGAACGTATGGGGGAGGAACAAGGAGTCAAGAGAGCATATCTGGGTCGATCTTCCGGACGGAACTACCACGAAAAGTGAGTGCACGAGAAAAATATTAAATCTGCCTAGCCTTTTCCCAATTAAGTTGTGGCTTTCAATCTAACTGGATGTAGCTATACCAGTATTTTACAGCCTAGTCACGGTGATTGTTGCTGTGAACCCAGGACTTAAGTAAAGGTTAGGTTAGGTGGATTATAAACGGTGGGAGTCCGGCACAACGTCCATGATGGAATTTTCGAACTATCAGACTATATTCGCAACTATCAGACTTTCAGGCATTTGACTACACATACCCAATTTTAGGCTATTAAGTCCAGGTTTCATCACGATTTTTGTCCTTTACCGTATATAAGTGAATGTCATAAATGACCAACCAACAGGCTTCTTCTGGGTAAACTCACTCCATCGTTGACTTTGTCTCTGTCACCTTTGACCTAGACTAGAGCCAAGAGCAAACCCAACTCAAAAAAAAAAAAAAAACAAACTGCCTCGTTGGTCTAGTAGTCCACGACTGCTGAGCATGAGGTCTTGGATTCGATCCCCAGGTCGGGCAAAGTAGTATTGGGTTCTTCTGTTAGGAAATTTTCAATAGCAGCCCGGAGTTTACAATTGTGCCCGGTTGATGGCAATAGGCTCACCACCTATTACGTGGGACTTAATAATAGCATTGGTGTAATGTGGGTGTACCATTGTGTACACCTCTGTCTATCCTTTCGAGGACACAGGTGTGACGCTATGTTTATAATAAGTTTAAAAAAAACCACTTGGCCACTAAGATTCGGAGTGATAATACATTTTTTTTTTTTATATAACTTTGCCCCACCCTAGGAATTGCCTTCCTGTATCGTGGGTGCGTTTACAGACATTTTATCTTACAAGCACACACACACCCAGACCCGGAGCAATTATCTATAGATCGTACAAATATTTGCTCTGTGCAGGAATCGAACCTGCGACACGCAGCGCAGCAGTCGGTCTCTCGACCACTGCGCCAACCGCGCTGTCAAAATATTAAATGAGTATCCATTTATTTCTCCTATTTGAGTATTTAACATTCCACCAGAAACAGCGTAACATTTTCAGTCGCTGAAGAGGCCAGACTTCCTGAAGCGAGCTGGGATTAATTACAAAATTAATTTAATTTGTAAGACAGATGAACTTCAGCTGAAATGGACAGAAGAATAGTTGAATTATGACAGAGTTGAATTCAAGTTATCTAAAGTTGAATTCAACAAATAGGTAATTTAATGAATAGAGCGCCTGGATTATTTATCCAGGAGGTGCAGGTTCGAACCCGGGGCACGAGCTTATTTTGCTTTAAAAAATTTATATTTAAATTTAGATTTCACTACGCGTACATTAATGAGTTTGACAGATTTATCTGAACTACGTATTTTTTTTAATTAATCGTGCTCTTGTTACTTTGTGAATAGGGATGAAGATACTTTGTTGTATTTTTTTTAGATATACAATACATAACAAGGTGCTTTACGCATTACTTTATTCTCGTGGTAGCTCGGCTGCTGAGCACGAAGTCCTGGTTTCGATTCCCAGGTCAGACAGTGTTGGTGAGTTTTTCAAAAAATAAAATGAGATCTGAATCTGGAATTTTGCCTAGTCGATAACAAGCTAGGTTGGGCGGGCCAGTAATATCGGGTCGGTCGATGCGTAATTGTGGTTTCTGCAGCTGACAGAATTTTCTAACATAAAACCGAAAGACACTTCGCCTGACCCGGGACCTCGAACACAGGACAACACGCCGTGTGTGCAATCGTGCTTTCGACCACAAAAAATACGAGGCAGGTAGAACAAAACAAAATGTGACATAAAAACTATAAGTTCTTTATTAAACCTCTTATCTAAAAAGTTTATTCAACCCGTCCCAAAAAAACATCAAAAACCAAGACACAAAACTCACCCTATACTGCATAAACGTAAAGAATTGAGTAAAAAAAAACTTACGAAATAAGAAAATATCATTGTTATTCGTTATTCAACTTCACGCGAGTCTCTCTGCCTCCCCCCAAAAGCCGCGGCGACGTGATACGAATACTAAATAATAATTATTTACTTGGTTCTAAGGTAACCTTTGAGTAGGGTGGCCATGTTGGGTGAAGGGATTGAGACATATTCTAAAACAATTTCAAAAGTTACATTGTTTCTACCGAAGACGTGCTTCGTCATTCCCAAAGAAGTGGGGATAAGCGCCAGAGAATGATGATGAAGAATTTGTTTTTGCCTAGAGTCCGTTCAATCTCTTTTGTAGATAAAAGTATGGTTTATGGTTTAAGAGCTTCATTTCTCAAATACAAACGTGGATGGACTCAGATGAATTGTTATCAGTACAACAGTTGTAGAAAAAAATAATCGTCGAAATCGGTTCATAAACGACGAAGTTATCCGCAAACACACATAAAAAACGGGTGAATTGAAATACATCCTCCTTTTTTGAAGTCGGTTAAAAAAGGAAAGTAATTAAATCGAAAACCCGATAGGACTTGTACATTGCTAGGGGACGAATTATACCATAATATTGTAGATAATCATCGCATAATTACATAGATACATGAACTCCCTCGTTCGTGTTGTGGTCCCAAGCGCGATTGCTGGACACGAGGTCTTTTTTATGTGATAAGGGACAAACGAGCAGACGGATCGCTTGATGGTTTTACCGCCAGCCATGGACACCCGCAACACCAGAGGAGTCATAAGTGCGTTGCCGGCCTTTTAAAAAGGAGTACACTTTGGAGAAGTCTTGGTTCCGATTCCCAGGTCGGGCAGTGTCGTTTTTTCTTTCTTTCTTTTCTATAAAATCCGTAATGATTTTTGCATACTAATTAATGGTAGAATATGTGGTAGCTATTGTGT
The DNA here is from genome assembly GCA_935421205.1 of Xylocampa areola. Lineage (NCBI taxonomy): Eukaryota > Metazoa > Arthropoda > Insecta > Lepidoptera > Noctuidae > Xylocampa > Xylocampa areola. The sequence continues at coordinate 6,907,230 of OW285225.1, read as the reverse complement.
GACCGTAATTTTTCAACTGCTGCAACCCTCTGCAAAATAATCAATTTTATATCTTGAGATTTTGTCCGTCTTAAATCCTCATCACACTCCCTCTACTCGAGGTGGGGGATGAATGTGTTCGCGTACGTATTCGGAATGTTACTAAGTTTTCTTTTTTTCCTGAAAAAGATTTCAGAAGGGCTGTTTATTGACCTCCTGTGAGGTCGCGTGAGACTCCATTATCTGTATAATTTTATGAAGTGCTTCTAACACGGTGTGTGTTTTTGAAAGTATTTTTTGCGTGAAAATGGGAAATGGAAAAATACTCGGCTGATTTTATTCGGTGACATTGTTTCTTACGAGTAAGTCGGTGCAAAAACCCTAATATAGTATGATCTGACTATATAGATAACACCTTACTGTACATTGAATTAAAATAGATACTAAGCTAAAAATAAAATAGAAATGTACAAAAGGCGATTTTGAGCAACTTTTTCCGACAACCTTTTCATGTAAATCTTTTAAACGCATTAACGCGTAGTGAACTTTAAAGTTGATACAGACCTTAGAGTGGGGATTACGGACGATAAAAATTAAGTTTGTTCTATTATTGACAATAAATATTTTTATTTTTATTTCTACTTAAGCCATAATCAAGGCCACAATAAAACATATTCTGTGATATTTTTTAATTAGATTGTGTTTAAAATTTCAAGAACCACTTGGACGGTCAGATAGCCGATGTAGGCGGTAGTAATAGTGCCTTGCTGGCACTATTTGAGTACTGAACTCTAAAAAATCCACATAACTTCTTCACAAACAAATAAATATGCTCCAAGTTCAACAAATCCCAAACATCATTTCTTTAGTCTACAAACGTCATAATTTTCAATTAACTATACAAAATAAATAAGTAAGACAAACCTTTTAAATTATGGTTGTCTGTGGTGAGGTCGTGTCATTTATTTCTGACAACCTAAGATTACTTGTGAAGTGAGTTTTATATTCTACGGCGTGTTAGTTATGTATATTTTTCATAACACTGTGTGGTTTTGAGTATGGGTTAAAATCTGGCAAAAAATACGATTTTCAATGCCGTAAGCGTGACTGCTGAGCATGAGGTGTTAGGCTTCGATTTCCGGGTCGGGCAAAGTGTTATTGACTTTTTCCGTTAGGAAATTCTCACTACCAGTCCGGAGTTTGAAATTGTGCCCGATGATGGCAATAGGCTCACAACCTATTACATGTGGGAGTAAATCGGTACCAGCGTCAAGAGCATTCTTGTGCTTGACATTCAGCTGATCTGGATACCTTTTTGGGACAACCCTGAAACTCATATTCACATATTAATGTTGCATTAGTTTATAATTTAAATATCCATTTTTTTATGTATATACCAGGAATTTAAACCCATGATACTTGCTGTCTCTGTTTTGTTCAAAATAAAAAGGTTTCTTTCTTTTTATTTACTCCTCTGTCTATCTCTTGATGGATACAGGCGTGATCCTATATTATATTATCAAACAAATACCAGTATTCAATTAATTATATTTCCTTCTAAGATCAATCTGCCTAGCCTTTTCCCAATTACATTGGGGTCGGCTTCCAGTCAAACCGGATGCAGCTTAATACCAGTATTTTACATGTAGCGACTGCCTATCTAACCTCGACAACCCAGTTACTGGGTAACACGATATCGTGTGGCGTGACTGGTTGTCAGACTGTCATGCCTCTGACTACCCGTAGCAGCTGTCAAAGTTCTTAATTTTACAACCGGGACTGACGGTTTAACGTGCATTCCGAGGCATGGTCTTGGCATGAAATGATGGTCACCCATCCACACACCGACCGCGGGAAGCGCAGCTTAATTTCGATCGATTGATGTGCGGCTGTTACTTAGCCAGAAGCCCACCCATATCTCCTTCTAAGATACCCACGCCAATTCAAAGGTTGATCTTTTCCGTATCGAGGAGTAACTATTTATCTTCCTACTCTGAGTGTACAAACTTTACATTAATAGATTTCTGCGTAACCTTTTGAGAATCCTAGGCGTGGTAGCTGTTTCCTATTTTATTATAATATCAACAACCTAACTTCTACGCAGATTGTTAGCATAAATTAAATCTCATCAAAAACATAAATGTGAAAAAGGGGCCAAGTTCAGTACTAACAAACGACGCCAAAGGTTGATGGTGCTGCCAACAAAAGAATTGAGATTTATATGGGTGCCAATTTCAGCCGCACTTTCTCAAATGATAACTAGCTATGAATAAGATTATATAAATTTTAAAACATTGAAAATTTTTATCTAAATATTTACATAATATTTAAAATTCTTAGGAAGGTGACTTAACTGATTACCATTACTAATCATTTCATTCCACATTAAGTTTGCCACAAGTATGTAGGCCTTTTAGTTTCTTAGATAAGCTGGTAAATAATTGCTCGAAATAGTTCGTGTAATATACACATTGGCCGTGCGTCGCCCGCTTCTTATAGAACATGGCGGACACACTGCCGTGTATCTCGAAAAATGGGTCATTTAAAGGTCTTACGGTTGATTGGTCGGTCACCTTTCACTTATTGCACTGGTGCGAACTTTGATCTATATACACGTTATTTTACCTTCACGCTCCATAATGCTAGAAGGATGTTTAAGGTGTGGAATATAATATAATATAATATTCAACAAAAAATAATTTAAATGCAGTAAAGTTAGGATTCCAATGGATTGTCAGAATTCAGAATCAGTTTGCATAAACAGACCGTTTTTTTATAGTCCGAATACAATATTTAAATGTAATTAAAATATGCGCAAACAAAGTTTTCCCCGAAACAGTTAAACTTTCCGCAGACTACAGACTATACTTTATTACCCGAGCGTTACCCGATTGTATTTAATATAAGAAATTAAGCCTAATAATTTGCGCATACGTTTACTGAGTGACCGTTTCCCTGTCTAGTGTCCATATGTGACGTACGTAAATAATTCTTTACATCTAATATATAAAATTCTCGTGTCACAGTTTTCGTTGCCATACTTCTCCGAAACGGCTTGACCGATTTTGATGAAATTTTTTCGGTATCTGTGAGAATCGGCCAACATCTATTTTTCACCCCCCTAAATGTTAGGGGTAGTCCACCCCTAATTTTTTTATTTATATGGCAAAACAACGTTTGCCGGGTCAGCTAGTAATAGATATAATTAACTTGTTAATCAGACGTTGTGTGATAATAAGAATAAATTAATTATAATGTAGTCCGGTGCAACCGTTGTGGGAGACGGGTCTGGGCAATTGCCCAATACCCCAACTATCTTTCTCCCCGAATTTATCCACTCTACTTAGAGTGAATAGATTTATTCTGGATCTACGTGCTCCATCATCGGTTACACCGTCACTTAGGCGAGTAGAACACGGTAGGAGAAAACATATTTTTAATAATAAAAAAAAGTATCAGCTCCGTAAACTTACTAAACTATAACTAACAGACAAAAGTCTGGAGTCTGTAGTTTTACTGAATATTTTTATTTTATTTTATTTTATTTTATTTGGGAAAATAAACGGTAACACATTACATGTTATGGTATAGAACTTAAAACTAAAAAGCAGTATAAATGTGTAACCAACACCATTTTCCACAAAATATAAAAAAGTTAAACAAACATGAACGACGAGCGATATAAATTACATTGAATATAGACTACGATTAAATAAAACTAAACTTAAACTACAAAAAATAACAAAAAGAGAAAGAAGATACAATAAAGCATTAAAATAGAAAATATGATTTTAGAATTGTTGGATTGCTATCTACTTAATTCTGCTATAATTTTAAGAGCAATACTTCTAAATTTACAAGCAGAAACAGCAAAGAACTCTATATTCTGGAAAATCTTATTGAACTGTGTAGTAAGACGCCGCAGGGGTGCTCGCGAGCCTGCGTTTGATCGACAAGAGGTTACTGCAAACAGAGGTCGCGCGCGCACTCCCCGACATATAGTTGTTCTGGGCACTACATAACTTATTCTATTGCTTATATCTATACAATCATATGAATTATTACATAAATCAAACAGGAACATCGATTCTAACATTATACGTCTAGACTTAAGGTTTTGAAGTTTATAGTAATTCAGTAAGTCGCTGTAAGATGCATACGTACGAAAACAACGGAAATGCATGGCCTTTAAAAATTTGCGTTGTACTTTTTCTATAATATTAGAATACTTTTCATAAAAAGGATTCCACACAGGGACCGCGTACTCCAACTGAGACCTGACCAAAGTTTTGTAAAGGTATAAATAAGTACCAGGGCGTTTAAATTCCTGAGCCGATCTCATCACAAAACCATACATACGGAAAGCATTGTTCACAATTTTAGTAACATGAGCATCAAGGTGGAGTTTATCATCCAACAAAACACCAAGATCACGAACCACTGTTTCTCTTGCCAGATCAGTGTTATTCAATGAATATGCATGTTTAATTACGTTTTTATTTTTAGTAAAACTAATACAATGGCACTTGGATATGCTCAATTTGAGTTTATTTTTTACACAATATGCAGAGAATCTATTCAAGTCCTCCTGCAAAAGTAAACAGTCGCGTAAATTAATGATCGACCTAAAAAGTTTTAAATCGTCTGCGTATAGTAATAATTTAGAATTTAGAAAACACGTACCTATATCATTAATAAATATAATAAACAAAAGAGGACCTAATATAGAGCCTTGAGGAACACCGGAAATAACATTTAGGGTCGCAGAAATAAAACCGTTTATCACAACTCTCTGAGATCTGTTATAAACGTAGGAAGAGAACCATCTCAATAGGTCGCCACGTATACCATTAAAGGCAATTTTACTCAAGAGCAATTGATGGTCCACTTTGTCAAAAGCCTTTTGGAAATCCGTGTATATAGCATCCACTTGAGTACAAGAGTCCATGCTGTTGAATAAATAGTCAACAAAAGTCACTAAATTAGTGGTAGTTGATCTTTTTTTGACGAATCCATGTTGTTGTGGAATTATGCTGTTATGCAGTAGAGGATAAACTTTATCATGAACGAGTCTCTCAAAAAGTTTTGACAAAACCGATAATATCGATATAGGACGATAATTCTCGATATCGTGATTAGGTCCCGACTTGTGAACAGGAGTTATATTAGCGAGTTTCCATGCTTGGGGAAAGGCTCCTTGTGAAATCGATGAATTAAATATGATTTGTAATGGTACACACAGATTAACGGCGGTCTGTTTAATGAACACAACTGGTAGACCATCTGGTCCCGGGCCTTTTGATGGATCTAATTCCTTTAGCGCATTTAATATTTCATCGGCAGTAAACTGAATGCTACTAAGGAGAGAACAGTTTTCAGAGTAATCTGCGCACTGCGATGAAATACCATCAACCGGAGCAGATGGCTCGTATACCGAATTAAAGAAGCTTGAGAATAAATTACAGATGTCTTCGGGGTTATTGGCTGAATGGTTACTGCAACGCATGATAGAAGGGAAGCCTGTAGAGGATTTGCGGGAGGAAATGAACGTCCAAAAATGCTTAATATTAGTCCGGATACCATCCTCTACAGAGGTAATGTACTTTCTGTAACAGTTTTTGCACTCGACATGGAATCTAGAGCGGTAAATGGAAAACTGCTCGTAGTCTGAAATGTTTTGATACATTTTCCATTTTACCCAAGCTTTGGCTTTATTTTTATACATATGTATAAGCGATTTTGAGAACCAAACTGGGAACTTTAAAGATCTACAGTTAATCAATGGAACGTGTCTTTTAACAATGCAGAAAATAATGTTATAAAACGTGCTTAAGGTATCGTCAATGGTTTGGTTAACCAAAATTTCTTCCCAATTAATCTCTTTTAAATCCCTATTTATGTTATCATAATTTGCCTTGTAATAATTATATTTTTGTATCATCTTGCGGGCCATCGAATCGTGTGGTACACTTAGAGAAATAACAATATCAAGTGGAGGATGGTGGCTATCAAGCTGCAGTAGATAGTCTGAGGCTCTAGAAACATTACAATCATTGTTACTAATAACCAAGTCCAATATTCTCCCACTAATATTCCGTATTGTATTAAATTGATGAGCGTTGAGGAACGACAAAAACGAACTCAGTTGAACAAAAACGGGAGAGTTACCTCTACAACTATGAGCAGATAGTGAAGTACTATCTGTACAAGCGATCCAGTCGATTTCTGGCAGATTAAAGTCTCCTAACACATAGAAATTGTCATTGTTTGTGTCGCCAAGCAGTGATTGTAAAAGTTCAAAATATTCAACATAAACAAATTCTGACGTTTTTGGCGGTATATATACTGCAGTAATAATTTGGCACTTACCTCGACTTGAACTTGGCAATTGTACCATGACGTGCTCAATGCTGGCGTGAATTGCAAATTGCGGACCTAATCTAACTGAATGCAGACCCTTTAGTACAGCAACGAGAAAAATATAATATGGTATCAGGCTTTTATCTCTAAGAGGCATCAAAATTTTGTTACCATACTGTATTATAAGAACAGCCCTTATCTGTAAGATGGGCAGAATTTTTTTGAACCAGATCTGATTGCTTTTCATACATACACATTTCTTCTTTAATCCACTCTCACCATTGATAATGTTGATGGTTGAAGGAGTGAATATGATCTACACATTCAGAACATAAATCATGCATTCTGTGTTGTTTGGGCGGCGCTCGCTGATTGCTAGCTACTGCCCGGCTAGCCTTCCGTTTTCAACTGGGCTAAAAAAGTATGGAAGATCTTTGATTAAAAATATTTTAAAATATGTATAACATTATAAAGCTGAAGAGTGTTTGTTTCTTTGTTTGGTTGAACGCGCTAATCTCAGGAACTAATAGTTCGAATTGAAAAAAAAAATGTTTTGTGTTGGATAGTCCATTTAATGGAAGATGTTTGATTAAAAATATTTTAAAATATAGTCAAATATGTATAATCTATTCTAATATTATAAAGCTGAAGAGTTATTTGTTTCTTTTTTTGGTTGAATCTCAGGAACTAATGAATCGAATTGAAAAACGATGATTATTAAGGAAACCTATAGGCTATATAACATCACGCTACGACCACTAGGAGCGGAGCGTCACTGAAACATGTTGAAAAAACGGGAATAATTATTCCTTTTGAGAGCTTCCGTTGCGTGCGCTTCGTAAATGGTTAAAGTTACGCAAAATTAATGTATTACGGAATTGTTTCTCTTTGAAAGTTCTAAAAAAGGTCGCAACAGCATATGTTTATCTTTTAAGGTTGACTCACTATAACCGTTTTTATGGTAATCAAATTTGTTCTAAAATAAAGCATTATTTGCGAAGGTGTTTTTACGAACATGATATTAATCCTTATGCAAATAAATACACAAGTATTTAATTTTGAACAAAATTGCCCTGTCATGATTTGATCTCAATGAATACCTTACGAGATATCATAGTTTTAAAATAACTCCGCAACAAAATAATTATCAAGTACCACGCACGCATTTATGATGGGCAAGGCGGGTGGTAATGAGGGGCCCTCCCCCCTCATGCTGGTGGCATTCCTGCTGTTGGAATATATTTGGTAGGTTTTTTACTCAAATTAACGAAGTTGAAACCACGAGGCACAGCTAGTATGTAATAAAATAATGTGGCCAGATACTGCAAGAGACAAAGAGATCTGGAAGATGAAAGGGGAAGCCTTTGCCCAGCAGTGAAACACTAAACAGGCAAAAATAAAATAAAAAATAGTCGAGCAATTTTGCAGAAAGGTGGATAATATAGTTTAAAAAAAAAACTTTTTGCGGGGCACACATGCAGAAGTTAAGGCATTGTAAATACGATATGTAGGGAAATTAGATAGGTGTAGGCAGCAATGCGAATTTTCGGTTGGTAAGAGCATTGCCAAGATTGGACAAGTGTTATATCTATCTTTATTTGAATATTTCTTCATAGAATAATAAAAAACAGTGGTAAATACATTAGAAGTGGAGTAAGATGTTTGGAAGACTTCTATGTTGAAGACTCAACTACGATGCCGTCAATTGGCCAACAAGATTTGGTTTTCAATTGTAAACAAAAAAAGAAACCAATTTTACGCATCAATCATTTTATCACCCATCTGCATCTATTATTATTATTGATGCCGTGATCAAGATCTGACGTCCTGCAGTTTTCTTAGTAGGAATGTTTTAAATTATATCAAAAGTCAAAAAAGTCAAAAGGTTTTTATTTCAAATAGGCAAATTACATGCACTTAAGAAACGTCAAATGATTCTAGTTGCTCGGTTCCAAAAAGTTGATCATATGGAGAAGAGCCGGCAAGAAACTCCAAATTTAACCTTTTTATGTCATGTGCAGAAATCCCGCATAGGCGTTGCATCGTGCCGGACGCGTACAATCTAAACCAAATCAGCCCTTTTCTAACGTTTAACTGTGTTCCGGGATAGCACTCCTAGATTATAATATATTTTATAGTAAGTTGAATTTTTCTTTATCCAAAATAAAATTACAAGAGTCGCCACTGATAGGTAGAGAGAATAAGATTTATTGTAGAAGCGCAGCTGAATGATAAAATTTCACTCACCTTCATTTATTTTAATGAAATAACTGTTTTCTTTTTTATCTATGTCCATGGGTTTTACGTTCGTGACGTCACTTGAGGCTTACGTTGAAAACCAGCCCTGCATTGTAGTTCACGCTATAACCCAGCATTATGCTGAGCGAAAACCTTGTTGTTGCGGCGTGCAATTCGCAACTGTAGGTAATTAGGTATAACCATTTATTCTTTTTGTTTCATTTCAAGATATTTAGTTTGTAAATTGCACGTCTTATGACAATAAATTTTATTTTCTTTGTTTATTTTTACTAACATAATCAAGGTATAATTTACAACATTGATCGCTTTATTTAATAAAAGCCTACTCCATACCAAACGAGCTCTAACCACAGGTTACTGTGTCAGGTAAGAGTAAAAAACAAAATAAGTGGCGGCACAAATGAAAGGCCCCAGATCGGGTTTATGCCGTATTATGTTCATTACTAACTTAACCTTGACTTTTACTGTATCAATTTCTATTAGAAGTTACGTTAAACCTTGTCGAGGGTATATTAATTCTGTCGCCTGGATTAGGTTTTTTGTAATATCACTTTTTTTACATACATACTTACAATCACGCCTGTTTTCCATTGGGGTAAGCAAAGACTATCGATTTCCATTGCTATGATTAGCTAAAATTTTGACACACCTCCATTTTGCATACTTTGGTTACCTATCAAAGTACACAGTGTATGCTTTTTTTTACATTTGCCAATACTGTTTGGCAAGTTAAAGTATGGTTATTAACTTAACAGATGATACTCCGATTGTGTAAAACCCATATCGTATATGTCATTGAGAGAAAAAGAACAGGATTATTTCCACCGTACATGTCCAACCACATTAAGTAATGGTTAATGAACGTCTGTTGGTGCGTTCATAAGTACTTGCATCCACAACGGTCAGATTATTTGCTGTCGTCGAGTTACAAACAAATTAATCAATTAATACTTAACTATCGCTTATTAATTTACACTCACGTAACGGAAGACTAATTAAATTGAAAATCACCAAAATTTAATAAGCATTATTATGAAAATGTACAATGCACGGCAATTAATATGAACCGTATGAATTTATTATTTTTCATAATGGCCGACATCGACTACCTATTTATAAGGTATGTTTTATTGCGAATTGTCATTAATATAAATTGGAATTTGTCTTTTATTGTGATGGAACACTAGCTTTTGTTTCGTTTTATGGTTTTTTGACGCATTAATAAATTACGCTTTTTCAATTAATGAAATTATTCTTCCATTTATTGCTTGATATAAAAAAGATCATCTTCTCCATTTTCAATAATTATTGGTCTTTGTATCTAACACACGAATCACGGCGTATTGTCTGAGAGACAACGTATTTAACGGTGGTATATCCACTGTTTTGATATCCAAAAGTAGTGCTGGCTGCAAGCGCAGATGGTAAGAGGGATGTCCTGGTTTGATTCCCGTGGTTTTTCTGTTAGGTAGTAGCCTGAAGTTATGAAGTTTGGGTTCGGTCGGTTTGATACTCCTGTGCTTCGAGAGAGCACGTACAACCGTAGGTTCTGTGCCAGCGCTTCGTCGGATTACCGTCCCATCGGGATTGAGATTTAAGAAAGAGGGTGTGTGTGTGGACTTGTGTTTACGCATACATTTGTGCACTATAGTATCTATCTCCTGCGTACTTGGAGAATCTTAGACATAACTTATCATAACATGACGCCTGTATTCCCTGAAGGGGTAGGCAGAGGTGTACACTGTTGTTCACCCATATTTCATTAATCTTAGACAATTTGAAAAATAACATCCTCATAATTACTAAAACATAAACATGCTATTATAACATTAAAACTAACAAGGCCACCATTGAGAAAATCTAATTTCAACGGAAGTTACCTAAGAAACTCGAAGTACCAGTAAAACCTCACAAAAGTCCAATTTAAGTTTTCTTTTAGGCCCTCAAATTTCAGGCCGTTAACGCAGGGAGGCACTCGCTCGTTCAAGGGGTGCAAAACTTCCTAAAGATTCAAAGTCGTTTGTAGTATTTTTTTTAGGTGGTTGTTATATTCATGGAAGTAAGTTGTATAGACGTGGATTCCAAATAAAAATAGTACGGTAAGAATATCGAGGTAATAAATTGAATGACAGCGAGAGAGACATGATCATATTTCAATCAACTAAAATGAAAGCAAACAGTACTTCAAGTAAAATTTTAATTGTTTAGCTTTCAAGAATAAGTAGTGAGGCCTCGTTAATCCCAAAATTACTAGACTAAACCAGGCTAAGGCTAAGACGTACTTCTCGTTCATAAACCATTTTTAAAGTATGTGTCAGATTTTACCATTGAGCTTAGTCAAAGTAATTTTAAGGTTACATACAGGATATAAATAGAAAAATATCGAAAACTGTTACTAATGGAAATAAATAAAAATGAACAAAGCAAACAACAAGAAAAAAAATCATTTTGAGCAGTGTTCTCACGTTTTACACTTATTTTAGTATAATGCCCGGCACCAAATGCGTGCCTGTACAAAAAAGACGTTGATCCTGTACCATCAGCGGAATAAACTAATGACGTTTACAGAGCGTGGTTATTTGAAAAGTTTTCCAAAAAAAAAACCTAGGAATTTGTGTTTTTTTAAACGTTCCACCTTCAAGTTAAAACGCCGTGACGGTTGTTTAAAGAAATAAGTACTTTGCTGTGTAGCAAAAAGATGTAAATGTACAAAGGCGGCGTTAGTAATAAATATTTTAGACAACGCCGGACAACGCTGGCTGGTTTATTTATTTTTCCCAAAGATCTCTATCTGGATTTTCACGCATTTGTTTCTATGGGCCGGAATTTATACTACAGAATTTAAATGCTTGGTAGGACGGGTCTATCACCCAATTGTCTCTGTGTAATTAGCAGAAGTGCATGCACATATATTATTTAATTTAAACAGTTATATTTGATACAGATAAATCTTTGAAAAGCATTAACGCATGCTTAGCGACCCATAAAGTTATAAATTCTTGTGGAAAAGTTGAGTTATATTTGCTTCTCTCTGAAGAGCATAATATTATCCAGAAGGAGTACAGGGAACAGGAGCCTGTAATGATTGGATCTGCTTAAAATTTATTCATATAGATACTATGTATTTCTAATAATAACAATTAAATTCAAGTATATAGAATTTTCATTCAATCAAAATCACTATCACAAATCACTTCAGGAGTTTCTGAGTGACTATAGCTTACTTATACCTACGAGGTCTTCATTATAAGTTAGGTGGAATTGTAATACACTCATATTTCACCGATGCCGTTATTAAATCCCACGTGAGCCTACTGCCATTAACCGGCATAGTTCTAAGCTCCGGGCTGCTACTGACAATTTCCTGACAGGAACTATGCAACTCTGTTTGAAATGGACACTAGCTTGTTTACTAAATATTATATCGGATTGGTTTTTTGTTGATGCTGAAAATACAAATGAGTAAAACTAAAATAAAAATATGCTACGAAAATAATATTAAAATAATTACCTGCAATCATTGTGCAGATAGCGAAGAACCTTGATCGATATCTTGGCTCTCACTTGGGACCTGATGCAAAAAGTGTTACTCATTGGCACGGCATGCATTGTCCTTTCTTCGGAGCCATAACTGTTTCTGATGCCACTGGTTTCTTATAATTTTTTATGTGTGTACATCAACATCTGTACGATATTAATGGCAAGTTTTTTAAGGGCTTTAATTGACCATGAAGACCTTATACTAAAAAACTTAAAAATAAATTATCTATTCCATCATATTCCTTATGTTTAAAAAAAAAAAAAAAATATGGTAAATAAACGAATACTAAAATATTAATCATACAAAAAAAGCAATATGCTGAACTCTCGAATGGAGTGACGAAAAAAAAGGTTCAAATAGCATGAAAATATTATACTCAGTTGTAATTTACACCACTGTGCCTGCCATTAAAAATTCATATTTATTTATTGCATACATCAGACTTGTGCAGAATTCTAGTTTAATGACAGGCCTGTGATTCATAGGCATACATTACTTTAGAGAATGAAAAAGTCAATGCGATCTAAGGCTGGCTACACTCATCACAGCTTCTTTCGCGCTCTGCATAAATGTTTTACCTAAGTAATCATCATCTCATCATCATAATAATGATAAACCATTTTGTGTCCATCGCTGAACATCCTGAACGGCTGTGAGCCGTTTGCATCCAATGGCTCCCTATAATATTCACTAGACCATCGCTCCATCTAGTGCGGGGCCGTACTACAATCCGCTTTCCAACTCGCACTATCCATGTATTATATAATTTTACTTCATCATCATCATCATCATCATAACTATCAGCCTTTTTGGCGTCCGTTATATCTAGTGGGGGGGGGGCTTGTACTATACTCCACTTCTTCCAACTCGCGCTATCCATGTGTTGTATAAATTTACTTTAATATCACAATTATTATCAACCTTTTTGGCGTCCATCACTGGACATCTGCCCTGGACGGATTTGAGCCGTTTGCATCTAACGGTCCCTGCAACCTTCACGCGATCATCATTCTATCTAGTAGGGGGACTTGTACTATACTCCACTTATTCCAATTCGTGCTATCCATGTATTGTATAGTTTTACCTTATCATCATCATAATTATCAATCTTTTTTGCGTCTATAGCTGAAAATCCACCGTACGGCTTTGAGTCGTTTTCATTTAACGGTTCCTGCAACCTTTACTACATCATCACTTCATCTAGTGGGGGACCATCCTACACTTCAACTTCCAGCTCGTGGTCGCCATTGGAGAACTTTTGGTCCCAGCGGTTGTTGATTGTCTGAGCTATGTGGCTAGGCCCATTGCCACATTAACTTAATAATTTTACTTAATTAACCAGAATGCTTTAAGCAAAGCATTATAATTGCTGACACATTATTATATCCACCCTGTGATCTGCATTATGCTAGAATCGTAAAAGGAAGATCGTCTTCAAATTTTAAATACTGAAAATATCTTCAACAGTCATTCATCACACGATATTAAATGTACATGAATTTAAACAAGATATAAAAACCATGTTTGTATTATCTGGTGAAGGAAATGGACCAGAGTTATTGATAGATCCAGTTTTTGTATAACAGAGTCAATCATATCAATTTTAAAAGTGATAAAATAATCTATAATTGTTATTGTAAATTTTTCCATTGATAACAACCGAGCCTTGACTTAAAATACTTTTAAAGACTTGAGGAAACAGTAATCTATAAAAATATACATATTTTCATAAAACTGCGATACAAATATTTTCGAGCCACAATTACCTCTCTTCTGCCATTCAATTACATAGTAACTTTACCTCTACGCGTTGGACAGCTAATGCCCACGAATTCTGTCCATCGCCCCGTAACTAATTACTTTGATAGAGCCTTTGAATGCGAGGGAGTAATGGATGTAATTATTTAGATTTTCGACCGAGTTCAGTACTCGTGTGTGGTCTTTTGGAGTATTGTGTCAATGACTACCTCTGGTAGGCTTATGACTGATTTTATTATCGTTGTACGTAAAATGATTATGCAGAATTAATTCCTTTATAATCTTCTTTATGAATCCGCGCTCATATATTGTGTTCGGTAAATGAGCATTGGGGTAAAGTAACGTTTGGTCGCAGTTAATTTGAAGATGGGTGACCGCTATAAGCATTTTAATCTGAGCATCTCCGTATTTATAAGGGCGCGTGAAACCGTCGATTCTGACTTCCAACTGTTCAGCCTCTCAGTCAAATCATCATCATCATCATCCCCTGCCCTTGTCCCAATTTATTTGGGGTCGGCGCAGAATACCTATATCTGGCATATTGATAAAATTTTGGCTATGTTTTATGACTGGCCGCCAGCCTGACGTCAACCCTCTTTGGAAATGCTGTTGTTGGTGGTAACCGCCACCGATACGGTCTCCTTCTATCTAGATATGTCACACCAAACGTTATCCATGCGCCAGGTTCTGATGTTATCTTAATATCGCACTCCACTAACCGGGCTGTTCAAATCTCAATACATAAATACTTTAATGGAAATATCAGAGTTTTGGGTTGACACGTAAAGGTTGTATCAAAAAATCTAAAAGTATTTTTTCTCAAATGATTCATATTGATTCTCTACTTTTTTATTTAGCTCGGTTGTGTCGTAACGGAATCTTGTTCTTTAAAAAAAACTTTGCAAATGCCTAAGTATGTCATTTTTGAAAAAGCGTATAATAATTTGGACTGCAGCATTCATAGACGCTGGATGACTGACGAACTCTGCAGTGCTTGAAACGTCAGAAAAATATAAAATCAACAAATCAACAATCCGGTTAATTAATTTTTAATACTGACAGACCTTATTAAATAGTAGCAGGAATTAACGCGCACTAAATACAGGTTGCATTGATAAGTTGAGTAACACAGGTCACAGAAGCAAACTAGTCAGTCTGCTTGTGACCACAACTTGGTCAAAACGTCAACCGAATGAAAGGTATTTATTACGCGCTAATTCCTATAATAGTAATAACATTCAACGCGATAGTTTTAAAGGTACTGAAAAGAAAAGAAAGAAAGTTTTTATTCCTACGCACCATCTGACGCACACATTTATAACTAAACAAATATGTATACATAAAACTAGGACATCCTTAAACAAAACAAAAAAAAAGGAAAAAAAGAAAAAAATAAATAACAAAAAGCAAAACAAAGTATTTTTCTATAATATTCTTTCCTTTTCTATATATAGCCTCATTTAACAAGAGGGCATCAAACTAAACTATAATATTTAGTCCATGGTTGAACCAAAGAGTTTTTATTTATGCTAACAGACTTATCTTTTCAACGATTATTAACAATAAAATTCAAAGTAATGTTCCCGAACTATCAAATCAGTTTGTACAAAAGGAGGGCCATTTTGCCCAATCAACATATATAGGTAATACTTAATGATCAACATATATAGTTGAAGTTTTCTTAGAATCCGATGGATGTCATGGATTGAAACTCAATTCCATTAATGAACTGCTTATTATCTACTTTTTAAATTAAATTAAATTTCAAAACATCCATCGGTTTCTAAGAAAGTTTCAACTATATCTGACGACCCTGGCTACTTATCTCTTTTGTCGACTATACACAAGCGTACATTTACACTTTTCGATTTGAAGATATTATTTTACACTCTGCAGCCAGCTTTAACGATCATCATTTTCAATTTAATATGTCTGCGAATACTGGCTGCAGTTTTTATTTTATGCGCGTGAGTCTAAATTATAAATGACTTTCATGCCAACATCGGAATTTTATAGTAACACTTAATGGACAAATTGTTTTTCAGTGTTTTCAAAAGTTATTATTTTGTAATTTATTGGAAATACGCGCAACTTGTTCAATAAAGTGTCATTTTGGAGTCGAAACAGAAAAGTCTTCATATGTATTTTTTTCATTTTTTCCTGTTATTTATTGACAAATTCTTGAAATTATTACTATTATAACATACCAATTCTATTAGCTTCACATATATTATTAATGCATTCTATAATTTTGCATTTTAGTTTTACTGAACTAGCATGCAAAATTGAACTAAGTGTAATAAAACTACCATCTACCTATAATGTGCCTGCTAAAATTCTAGCTAATAAATTTCATTTCTGTTCATTTCTGATATAGAAGACTTATGAGGCATTCAAACATTACATAAATGTTTGTTATATAGACTCAATACACAACTCAAGAAAAAAATATAACATTGATTGTCTTTCTGGCTTTCTCATCTCAGGCACCGGATACAATGATTTGTCACACCACAGAAAGAAAACATTTAATATGTGTCCAATTCAATATCAATCAATGAAGTACCAATTAATTGTCATTTATAATAAATAATACTCAATTGTCAATCGAACAGTCCATCGAAGGTAAAAACATAAAACAATGGCACTGTATTACAATCAAGTGTTATTAAACCTCGTACAGACTATTGGCATTATTGTTGAACGGTTATTACTCACGTGCATTTTTCGAGATTGCCCGGCTAGTCAATATAAGTGAGTTTGACTCGCGACATCGCGGGCTCAATCATGAATAAGGGCTCCGTTCAAGTTTGAGAAATGCACGTGATTAGTAACCGTTAAACAATAATTATTAAATATGAATGTTCTTCAAGAAAGTTGTACAAATAAATCGCAACATTTAAATGTATGCAAAATGTTCATTCTTAATACACGACATGTGTGTGTCGTCGAAAGGATAGGTAGAGGTACATCCAAACTGATGAAATTATAAAGCCTCACGAAACAAAACCTATTTAACATCATTCGGGCGTAAATCCTGACACCTACTGAGAATTTATCATTCTACTACACTTTGCCCGACCCGGGATTCAAACTTTCACGATCAATAGTCGCGCTTGCGACCAGTAGACGAACGAAGCAGACCTGCCCATATGGTTGTCAGTGTCAGTTTAAAAAAATAATTTGATACAATATAGGATGGGATGACAAAAAATATAAATAGTTTGTTGATCTCCTTAATGTAATGAATGAAACATCGAGAAAAGTTCCTAAAAGTGTTGACCGATGAAAGGGTTGACCGTAGGTAGTACGCGAATTCGTCCAAAGCGTTCGCATTACATTGCATGTTGCCGTACACTCTAGATAGTCTGTACGCAGCTTTAAACCTCAGGAATGAAATTCAGCTTAAAAGTCGAAGTAACGGACGGAATATGATTAATACTGCAATGTGTTTGCGATAAGAGAATTCAATTATCATCTTGTCACATTGTATGAAGGCTGGTTATTTATTATCGGTCGGAATGAGGATCTCGTTGGCAATCTTGGAGGCTGTGACATTTTTTTAATATAAATCACGACAAGAATGTATTCGACTTTATTTATTTTCTGTGTGGAGATTGCATGGTTTCTATGCCCGACTCTTACCGAATAAAAACCCAATATATTCGAGGGGAAACCTTCAAAAATACCTTCGCCTTGACGACTAGGATTGGGGAGAATAGAGGTCTAACCTTACTAAAAGTACCGTCACCATCATACATGGAAGAGGTAACGTGTCTTCAAGAAACAAGCTCCATAAATCCTGTTTCAACAAATTCCTGGGCAGACTGTAAAGGGGTGCGATCGCTGTGCCCGCTATACAATCCCGTTTAGGATATCCTGAGGAGACTATAGGGGTTTCCCTTAAGTTTTACTGAGCACGGCAGTACATGACCACTGTGCCACCGTCTTCTCTGGAATCATTTGATAGACGAACAGGGTTTCCTCTCAGATAATCCAAGACTTACATCTCACCGAAGTCTGTATTTCCCGATAATTACAATCGGGGCGTCTTCAAATCGATAGTGAATAAGGTTTCTACTAGGCAAGCGTGTTACATCGTAGAACGCATCGTCGCTTTACATCAGCGAGGTGTGGTCAAACCCAAGTAAGCAGTAACTAACAATTTGTACCTAACACCTTATTTTTGTAATTCAAAAATTCTAAAATCACGGTAGCTGTAATGATACGAATTATTAGCTTAACGTTCTATTGAAAACTATTAATTGTAGTGGATTTTTCTTTTTATCAAATTCTCTTATTATTCGTTAAAAACAGCTTGTCTGGAAAATACTATGCTCTACGTAAGCAAAGATAGCCTAGTAGTATGACCGAAGGACTGGAAAGACGAAGGAGAATCATGTGCGTATTGTAAATTACTAATCACTTAAAATAGCTCACTTAATATACTAAATGGCCCACGATGTTTTCCTTAATTCTTAAGGAAAACATCGTGGGCCATAAAGCCATGTCAAAGGCCTACAGGCGTTTTAAACTCTAACACTATGTTGTTTATCAACCATGCGATAAGAAGACCTACTTATATATGTTTACTGGAAAATTAGGTTATGTCTCACGCAGAGCACAGCAATCCGATCTGCGGACCAACTGATCGCAACCGTTTCCTTTTATTATTTAGCAAAATAGTTTCTCATGAAACAACTAGTGCATATAAACACCCAAATGATTTATTAAACGGTACTAACAATTAAAACACCTTTTGTTTCTTGAAATAAATCATACTAACATTCTTGAACATCGACCCAAGCAACTTTAAACCTTAAGACAGTATTGTAAAGTTGATATTTAATCGAAACCAGTTTTTACGACTGCGAAACTATTTTGTTTCGTATAGTTTTTTTTACTGTCGGCTTGATAATCGACTTCCTTTTCGTGATCGTCAGATCAGCCTCATTAATGATAAGATTAATGATATAAAATGTCTATTGTTACTTGAATTTCTATAAGTATTGCTCCCGACGCCGATTGTGTTAAATACTCCTTTGTAGTTCAAAGTTAATGGAATACTTTTTATCGTGTATGGTATTTAATGGTTTTCTAAAGATGTTAATTGATATCGTCAGTTTAGTTCGAAATAGTAGCTGACATTTGTAAGTGGAAGTGCTGGAAGGGGACGCCATCCATAGAAGAACATTCACTGACCTTGCTTATTAGCACTCTTCTTTTAAAAGGTCAAACTCGCGTGTCTAGCTAGATGCATGGCTGCGGACGAAGCAAAAGGAGTATGTAAGGATCGTAGTCTACCAGGGTGGTTTTAGTGAGGTAAAAATCCCACACTTCCCGGTCTTGTCCCCAAAGGTCGGGCGCCTTGTTAAAGGTATTCCGCGAAATAAAAAAAAGGTGGCGATCTATAATTTCTGCCTGCCCTCATAGGAAAAAAACGTGAGTTTATATATGTATGTATGAGATATGCCGTAATTTAACAAGCCGAAAGATATACGTTAAATTTCTTTTGACTGCCTCTTAGGTCTAGTGTTCCCAAGAGCGACTGCTGAGCATGAGATCTCGGATTCGATTCCGGGTCGGTAAAACTGTTATTGAGTTTTTCTGTTAGGAAATTCACTGTAGCAGCCTGGAGTCTGGAATTGTGACCGGTAGATGGCAATATGCTCACCACATATTACATGGGACTTAATAACAGCATTGGTGAAATGTGAGTGTACAACTGTGTACACCTCTGCCTACCCCTTTGGGGAATATAGGCGTGAAGTTGTCTTTTTTTGTAGATCGTGAAAACTATGAGTGTTCGAAATTTTAAAAAGTAAATCACATTCCATATCATGTATCTACTCGTAGTAATGGACAGACTGACAATGCTCCTCAAAATTCAAAGATTAATGATTGTCTATACAAAGATGTCCATAGTTTTTATGTTATGTATTTTATATCGCCATGTTTAATAGATCAGTTATAATTATATCAATGTCCATCTACTTGTATATGCAGAAAGCTTGATAAAAAGCAAAGTATAAAAATGGAGAGGTTCATGATTAGTGAAACGCCCTAAGCTGAGGCTCGTAGGTACCCCGCAGGGGGTACCCTTAGCATGTTGTCGCTTAGTTTATAAGTCGAATGCCCTGGCGGGAGGCCTTAAAAATATTTTAAGGCAACCACAGGAAAGCCCGGTTAAGCAGTCGACAACCTCCTAGGTTGACCTGCAAGATGCCATACACAAAAAAAAAGATTAGTGAAGTGTCTAAATGTTAATTTTTTGCGCTACCGCAGATTTTATTCCTTCATGCATTAACTATTTCTGTAGCTCTTAAGTATATCATTCATCATTCTCTCATCGTGTGGTTGAGGAACAACCTAGTGTCAGAGTTTAAACCGGCCGTAGGCCTCTGACATGGCTTCGTACATCATCGAGATCATCTCTCAGGTGTGCTGGTCTTCACGATGGTTTCCTTCGCCATTTTAAGCAAGTAATAATTAATTTATAATATTCACATGATTCCGAAAAGTCAGTGGTGCGGATTCAAAGTTGCTACCTTTGACTAGTTAGTCCAACGGTCATATCAGTTCGCTATTACTTCTAATCATTGATGAACCATAGCTTCGCATATCCGCAGAGACAGACAGATCCTCGCGTTATTTTCTCGGGCATTGTAAATGTGTAAAGCTACCTCATCGGTCTAGTGGTCCCAAGTGCGACTGCTGAACATGAGGTCTCGGGTTCGATTCCCGGGTCGAGCAAAGTGTTATTGAGTTTTCTGTTAGGAAATTCTCAGTAGATGCCCGGAGTTTGGAATTGTGCCCGGTAGATGGCAATAGGATTCCCACTCATCACATGGGACCTAATAACAGCATTGGTGAAATGTAGGTGGTGAATTGTGTACACCTCTGCCTACCCCTTCGGGGAATACAGGCGTGATGCTATGTTATGTTTTAAATGTGTTTACAGATACACATCTCAGATGCACACACACAAGATTTGGAAAAATGAAAAATATATTAATTATGACAATGACCCTTGCGCTATCTCATCTTTCTAGTTCGGCGTTCTGTGCTGGTGCTGCTGCTTCAGCTGCGGAGACCCTCAAACGGCAAAAATATAACAATCTTATCAGAAATTATATTTTCAAGTCGTTTGGGGTTGAAGCACTCGGGTCGTGGGGTCCGAGCGCTTGCCTTCTCTTTAAAGAGATTGGAAGGCGATTGGACACTTCTGACCTGAAGGCTGGTCTGTACTTCGTACAAAAAATCAGCATTGCCATACAACGACGCAATGCTGCCAGCACGTTACCAGTTGATAGAGATGTGGACGAATTTTTCAAAAAATTCATCATGTTACTTGAACAAGAGACGTATTAAATTTTGGAAGAAGATTTTGGAATAGTGAGCAGAAGTCGAGATGGCTTGGTAATCACAGCGCCTGGAGTATTTATCCGGGAGGCACAGATTTGAATCCTACACGCTGTATTTTTTATTTCCACAAAAACTTATAACTCTAGAGTTAAGTTTTAAAGATTTATCTGTAATGGTACATATAAATAATGAGAAATATATACGTATATCGTGCGCATAGCGTTCTCATGAAACCAGGCTATATATCCCAACCACTACAGTGTCGCCGTAATTGCAGTCTTGAATGGCAATAAAATTATGTATTTATTATTAATTACAAGATTGGCTGTTGTATAAACTTAAGCACTGCTTCTGACATTTACTACTTGAGTTACTATTAATATTGTTGTATGTAAACAGTGACAGGTTGCCAGCCTTGTCCTAATAGTTCCTAGCTTCATTACATAAATGAAATGCCTATGAATTTAATACGATTAAATGATCCGAATAGAAATCGATATTAACAGACTAGGGACCTTTTTAATACAGCATCTCGCCAGTATTTACCTAAAGGTTTAAACAGAGGTCTAGAAATTGATATTAACAATCTAGGGCCCTTTTTTAACAAAGCATCACACCAAGTACTGGTACTCTACATGGTTTAGGTGTACTATTGTATGTACAGCCGTTTTTTTTTTTAATTATTATCGTGTGGATGCCCTCTTCCTGAGAGCGAGGGATATGTCGGACTCCGAACGACTAAAACCATACGTCCGTCGCAGAACATTAGAAGGCGTACCGCTAGATCGCGTGAATCAAACCAATGACAATGAATTGACAGCGCGATTGGCGCAGTGGTCGAGAGACCGACTGCTGCGCTGCGTGTCGCAGGTTCGATTCCTGCACGGAGCAAATATTTGTACGATCTATAGATATTTGCTCCGGGTCTGGGTGTGTGTGTGCTTGTGAGATTATATTATGTCTGTAAACACACCCACAATACAGGAAGAAATTCCTAGTGTGGGGCAAAGTTTAAAAAAAAAATGCCCTACTTTGCTATGCGTATGGCACATCATCGCGGTGTTCACAGCGCACATTTAAGGTCTTCAGTTTGCTCATAACGTCGACGGCCCTCTTTTTCCCTTAAAAGTGATGGTAGGGATGCGGCTTTTTACTCTGAGATGATGAGCGCCGAGGCGGATGCCCCTCCGGCGTTTTCTATCTACAGCCTACACTCATAGTTCACCAATGTTATGTAACATAACATCACACCTGTATTCCCTGAAGGGGTAGGCAGTGGTGAAGGTACTCAGTTGGACACTCACATTTCAACTAGCTGTTATTAACTCTCATGTGATAGGTGGTGAGCCTAATGTCGTCTACCTACTCAATAACACTTTGTCCGATTCGGAAATCGAAGCCTCCTACTCAGCAGTCGCGCTTGGGAGCACTAGAGCAACGAGACAGTTACGATGTTATATGTATGTATATGTTATACGTATTAAATAGGTAGTGAGCCTAATTCTATCTACCTGTCTCAATTCCAAATTCCGAGCTCTTGCTGAGAATTTCTTAATAGATTTTAATAACGTTTTGTTACAATCTGAAATCGTACTCGAGAAATTTTAACAGTTTTCCTGTCCACCAAACAGAGACAAGTCGACTAGAATCTGATGTTTTTGACCAAAATGACTTCTGAATGTGAACAGGGCAGCAACTAGCATAAAGAAGTAACTTTGCTGACGTCATAACTCCCCGGTATAATTATTTTTGTTTGCGACGCCTCTACATTTAACCCTTCGTCCTATCCAGCGCAGTGGTGTGTCGGTGCATCCCATTACGAAAATAATAAGTGATACCCCATCCATATTTGAGGAAAATTTTGTGCAGTGTGGTTAGCAGAGCGTTATAGTATTGTCGTGCATGTTTAATTTGTTTCAAGCAATCAACAATGTGTTGACACGCATCTGAGAGTAAATAACTCTGCGATCACGTTAAGAATAGGACTGACCTTCTGCCGAGTTGTGACGTTAACTTATCAAAAACAGTATAAATTATGTTTTAAACTAGTCGAAAATTTGAAAAGAAGTTGTAATACGATGATTTTGTTATATAATTATGAAAATAGCACGATAATTAGTAGTAATTTTCTAGAAAATGTGTATTTTTCTAATGACGGGTAAAAGTCGTGGAAGTTCCTATTCTTATTAATAAGCACAAAGTTGTAAACTGTGACAAGTGAAATGCAGCTGCTAGGATGCTGCTTGAACGGTGTCGAAAATTGCAATGCACTGATTTAACAGGCGTCTCAACTATCCAATGCGATACAGTGCAATGCGATATAGATTGCTCAGCTAAGACAAAGCCGGAGACCATCAGTTCCATATATTCCTCAATGTTATTCTCTTAACTAATACCTCCTTATATCGAACCGTTATATTGTTCAAAAAGGCGAGCTAAACCATTATTTTATGTCTAACAATAAAATAGTTAATTGATGTTTTAATGATGTTCCTTTGTTAAAATCATTTATAACGATCCATACATGGATCATGGTATTATGATTTATGTTTCATAAAAATAATGGTGTGATCGATGTAAGTCGTCTCGTTGCATTTCTGATCTGATGGAGATTTCTTTGTTCGATTTTTATTAAGTATTTAATAGTGATTGGTTTTTGTTTTTGAATAAAGTTTTTATCGCACTTTCCGACGATTGGCGGACGGGAGCTAGACGGAAAACAGTGTAACCGCAACGAAAAATGCTTCTCGATCTCTCCGCCTCTCTCTATTTTTCATATCAACCTACTCTTCTTACCTACTCTTTCTCTTCTTGGATTTTATCAAATCTTCGTGTCAAAGCAAGCCTTGTCTAGGACATCACCATATGTGGATGACCAGCACAAGGGGGTCTGTTTTCACATTCGACGGGCCATAACACCAAGGTTACGGTGAATATAGCTGCAATCCCGATGAGGATTTGGGGAGGATCGTATGATTTTTAATCGTTAGGAGTCCGGCACAGCGTCCATTATGAATTTTACTCAATGTAAGATTTACATCTAGTACATATAAAGCACTTTGTAATAGTAGATTTTTGACAATTATTTGTATAGCTCCCGTGCATGTATAGTGTTTGTTTTATAAAATGCGCGCTTTATCATCTCTAGTTGTATATGTTGTGAGTCGAAGCTTCTCAGCGCGCTCAAAGCATACAATGCTTTTTTAATTTTGTTGCATTCGGGCAATTTTCTTTCAGTATTTTTATATCATAGGTATTACAAGCCATAAAGTTCCATCGTAAACTCGGTGCTTCTCTATGGCTGTGAAACCTGGAGAGTTACGAAAGGCTTAACGAGTAAGCTACAGGTCTTCGTGAATAAGTCACTTCGATCCATCCTTCGTATCTTCTGGCCTAAAACCATCTCGAATAAAGAGTTGTGGTCTATATGCCATCAAACTCCAATTTTGCAAGAAATTGCCCAGCGGAAATGGAAGTGGATTGGCCACACTCTCCGTAGGGAAGATGGTAATGCTACTGAAATCGCATTTGAGTGGCAACCGGAGGGTAGGCGAAGACGCGGACGGCCAGTACACACATGGAGGAGATCGGTGGACAAGGAGCTCAGGAAGGAAGAACTCAAATGGGAAGACGCTCGTAGAATCGCGCGGGACCGGCCGGCTTGGAGAAAACTTGTTGGGGCCCTCTGCACCAGCGGGGTGCCTTAGGACCACTACAACAACAACAACATTACAAGCAAAATATTTATAAATAGCTGTTTACGCAACTTCATTCGCACGGGACTAGAAATAAAACTATATCACAAAAAACTGAACCACCGAAAAAGAAAACTGAGGAAACATAATGTATGAAAAGTTTCAACTGAATCGGTTGACATGTGAACAATCAATAATTCCCAAACTTTACTATTATCCATCATCATATCCCTTAGGGGTAGACTTTAGGGGTGAAATTTATATGGAATCAACTTGGAAGTATTTACTATCCAATAAAAAAACAATAATCAAAATCGGACTACTCTGTAGAAAGATATTTATACAAAAAACGTCATTTTTTTCGTCGGTTAATAATGGATGAATCCTGCAAGATATCCAGTCATTTACATGAAGAGATTGCATATCTGACCTCCACAAACCACTTATTACTGAGTAACTTTCACACCTCTAACGACTGTCATAGATGTTAAGCAGAACCTACGACGTTCAACGTGCTTTTCGAGGCACGGGGGGGTCTCGATTATAAATTATGGTCACCCATCTAAAGACCAACTGCGACAGGCGAAGCTTACCCTCGATAGATCGTTGTATGCGGTTATTACTTAGCCACGAGCCCGTTAGTTCACAATCACAAATTTAAAATACATTCAGAAATTTGAATTTATATTATAACATACATATTTATGAAGCTAACACATACAGATATACGAACTAAATACGTGACCCTCCTTCAGAACCTCATCGCAGTAGCGTAAACAATAAAAATAGAGGGCTTTCCTGTAACGGATACTCGATACTCATCGCCAAGTTCCTGCCTGCTTTCTATCTAAAATCTTCATGCATAGAATTGTAACAAAATGCATGGCATTCAGATCGATATATTCATATCCTTTATTGACCATACCTTATGTAGGAAATTGCTTCGAAGATTCCAAAGGACAGGATTCAAAGACGGATATTAGGTAACATTGAACGTTCTGGAATACTGTTATATTATGATAATAGTTAGACATTTATCAATAGGTTTCCTTTGCCTGGTAGAATTTAGAAATTGACGAGTGTGATAAGATCCCCTATAGACCAACTGTTGTAACTCTATTTTAATTGTGATATTCTATTTTGTATGTTTTATTCAGTTTACAATAAAGAGTAAGTATAAAGTTACAATCTCGACCTCTAGATAAGAGGTCGAGATGGCTTAGTGGACAGAGCGCCTGGAGTATTCATCCGGGAGGCGCAGGTTCGAATCCTGTTCGCGACCGTATTATTTTTCCATTTAATATTGTAACTTTAGAGTTCGCTAAGCATGCGTTAATGCTTTTCAAAGATTTATCTTGAATTAGGAGTAAGTATAACAGCATCATCACGCCTGTAGCCCAAAGGGGTAGACAGAGGTGTACAAGGAGTCACACCCACATTGCATCAATTCTGGTATTAATTCCCATGTAATAGGCGCTGAGCCTATTGCCATCTACTGGGCACAATCAAACTCCGAGCCGCAACCGAGAATTTCCTAATAGAAAATCCCAATAACACTTTGCCCGAATTGAAAACGAACCCAAGACCTCGTGCTCAGCAATCACACTTGGGAGCACTAGACTATCGAGGCACTCTGCCGAAAAGTAAAAGAGTAGAAATAAAAGATAAAGATCATTTTATTTTTAATAATAAATAAATAATTGGTTATAATTTTTTTGTGGAAAAAGAATACGGTTTTGAGCAGGATTTAAACCTGCGCGGTTCGAATCCTGCTCAAAACCGTATTCTTTCGCTACAAACTTTAGGGTTCGCTATGCATGCGTTAATTCTTTTCGATGATGTATCTGTAAGTAATCGGTTGATGAACAACCTAGTGTCAGAGTTTAAACCATTCGTAAGGCTCTGACATGGCTTTACAAACCATCGAGAATATCTCTCTGGTGTTCTAGTTAGTCAGGTTGCGGTGATTGTTGCAATGAACCCGCGACCTTGATAAAAGTTAGAGTAGGACTGTGTGGTTTTTAGTCGGTAGGAGTACGGCACAACGTCCATGATAGATTTTACACACAAGAAAAAAAGGTGTCTAGAATGTTATTGACTATTGAATGGTCACTTTGCAGTACTTTGTGTCGTGTGTTACAGTCTGTCTGCTATGAGGAATAATATTATAAAACATACAGCGCAATGTATTAAAAAATGACAAACTATTTGATGGTAACCAAAATAGTCAATACGCCTGCTAGTCTTTAATTTTAAATTATGAGCAGTGATAGCCTAGTGATATAACCATTGTACTGGCAAGTCAAAGGTCGCAAGCTCGAATCCAAGGCACGCAGTGTCTTTTCGAAGTCATGTGCGTATTATAAAATTTATTACCACTTGTTTAAAACGATGAAGGAAAACATCATGAGGAAACCAGTGCACCTGAGAGATGTTCTCGATGGTGTGCAAAGCCATGTCAGAGACTTACGGGTGGTTTAAACTCTCGAAACTGGGTTGTTCATCAACCACACGATAAGAAGAAGTAGTCTTTAATATCACTCGGTGACAATATGAGTCGTGGAACTTCACTTAAAACATGTTACTTAAACTTATATGACTTTAAAAAGTATGGACGTGCTAATTACTTGATGGTGATGCAGTATCTGTGCAACTGCCGACACTAGTTCGTTGCATTGTTCTAATAATTATGGTGACAATGCGACACGCGGGTCTAGGGTAATTGATTTTACATACAGGAAACCATGTTGAATTCAAATTGTTTATTTTGTAAATATATCTTTACAAAACTCTTTTATTTATCACTTCTTTATCGCCGGAGAAGTTAGAAGGTCGCCGGAATTTCTACTGACTACTGAGAAGGAAAAACCGTAACAAACTCCGAGGTCATAGTCTCTTTTAAAGTCCAGACATCAGTGATTATGGTTATGTAAGCGTAATCGTGTAGGACCTCCGGAATGACCTTTTAAAGAAAAAGCCAAAGCAATTTCAAGGTGACCAGTCCTAACTGACGGCACACATGCATCAGTCATCGTGAAGCTCAAACCATCATTTAGGGAGCTCAACGACCTGTCGGAAGCCATTCGCCAAGCGATGTTCGTCGACCATTTTCTGGAGTCATCACAGCAAAAGTGACCAGAAGCTACCAACTGTGCACTATGAATGTTTGAACAAAGCCAGCAGGCCGTTTTTTGAATTGGTGTGATCGGCGTACTATTGTGTATAATGACTAAATGAATACGTATATAGTATCATGCCTATATTCTTCTTCGAGCAAAACAATCTACGCAAGATTCTCAGTGAATGAATTGTAAGAAGTGGTGAAGTGGCCAAAGGTGAAATGCAGTTGGCCATGGCCATAGGTGGCAGACGAACCTCTTTAACTTGACCTAGCTAGTCCTTTGATTTATGATATTGTTATACCTACATTGTACCTAATGTAACGTGTCTCACTACTAATCACTAACCCAAAGTTAACGTGCTCTTAGTAGCGGAGAGCTCTTAGTACCGCTAGAATGTCAGCCAGATGGGAGTTTTGCCCTGTAATGTCAGACCTCTTAACTTATTCTGCAACGAACCTATACCTTCAACAAACCCATCTGCGACATACCTTTATTGTATCTTATACAAACAAGTAATATCATTACTCAAAACTATACACAAGACACAACCCCAATATCACTTAACCTCATGAGGTCATTGCCCTTAAGGTCACAGTTGAAGAACGAAGGCCAACACAACGCAAACATAAACGTAACTTATTATGTGTAACATATTACTTACGGTCGGTGTCACATGTTGAACATATAAATGAGTATTCCCTAAGTTTCACCAACATAAATGGGGAGTACGCACATAAAGTTTATTTTGGGGCTCGTAGGATAGAAAAAGCATTTTTATAATATTGTGATTAGTCATAATTCCCCTGCCTTTATACTAATATACTGGGTTTCGGCGCAGCATGTAATTTTCTTCCATACATCTCTGCCAGCGTTTCGCCGGTATTTCTCTACTCGCGAGTAGAGGAAGACCTAGGAAACGATGGATGGATTGTGTGAATGATTATATGGCGAGAAAAGAAGTGACTATCAAGATGATGACTAGGAATATGGATGGCTACACGTAGCCATACTTTCCTTGTCACATGATCCTCGTTCCTCCACATCATATGTCCATACCATGACGGATGATTTCCACAGAACTTTTTAGTCACCGGCTGAACTTTCAGACTTCCTCTTAGATACTCATTTTTAATTCTATCTATCCGCTTCACGCCACATATCCCTCTTAACATTCTCCTGGAGGAATGCTTCTTTATCGGTGTAAGGCAATAAGTTTTCTTGCATTCAATTAAACTTTTACCCGAGCTAGCTCTCTAATATAAATTGTAGGCACTCTTGACCAAACTGTTAACTTAAATTTTTAAATATTGTGTTAAAATAAATTGTTACTGAGACGTGTATAATTATAGTTAACCCGCGAAATGTACTCCACTCTAACTCGACCACTATACCATAGCGCATGCATGACGTTTTATTAGTTATTTGTGTATAAATATTAATAATAATAACGCATTTGTAGTTGTTACATTTAAGCATAAAATGGCTTACTTTGCAGAGCGCTTTAAGTATTTTATTCATTCGGAGGGCAATAGTTCAAACCCTGCTCAAGACCGTGTTTTTATTTACCCAAAAAAAAAAACTGATAATTAAGAGTAACTAATCCACTACACCAAACTTTATATTCAATCGGTTAAAATGTATCGCAGCGCTTCTAAAACGATGTAAAGTGATAGCTAAGGTTTAATGCTACTAACGAGATCGCTTTGAGCTCGCCCGGTTAATGGCACTGCTACTCGTAACTCTTAGCAGGCATTAGACGGATTTACAGCTATTACCGATAACTATTGATGTTTTTGGCGATATTTACATACTATAGTATTTTACTTTATAGTATATTAAGTCTGAATTTTATCATAGTCCCAAGCGCGACTGCTGAGCATGAGGTCTCGGGTTCGATTCTCGAGTCGGGCAAAGTGTTATTGAGTTTTTCTGTTACGAAATTCTCAGTAACAGCCCGGAGATTGGAATTGTGCCCGGTAAATGGCAATAGACTGACCACCAATTACATGGGACTTAATAACAGTGGCATGCATTGCATATAGGCAAAAACGCAGTAATATAGGTTGTATTCTGATAATTTTTTGAGGTAGGCACAGCCTATATGCCTATATGCAATGCACGCCACTGCTTAATAACAGCATTGGTGAAAATTCAAGGCTCGGAAACGTTATTTAAAAAAACGTTTTTAAAACGCTTCTAACAGTTCTTCATGCAACATTTTGTTCGGAACAAAAACGAAATGAGAACGTTTTCAAAAATATCAGAAACCGGTTTATTCCGGAGGACGGCGCCGCGCGGAACGTGCGGCGACAAGTATGAACTTGTTTAGTTAAGCTAGGCCGTATGCATTTATTTAATTGCATCTTTCATCCTAAATCATCCATGCTTCCTCTACTACACACTGTTTACCTACAATATTCACAAGATAATTTACAATAGTATAAGCTTTAACAAACAAAGAAACTAAGCTGCATGGCAGTGAAATTCCAACTAAATAATTTTCGTACTTACGTTCATATCGAGCAATCCTAAATATAAAAATAACGGTTAAAAACGTTTTATTGATCGAGAACGATTTAATTTTGTTTTTCTTCAAAAACGTTATTTATAATGTTCAGTTCGAACGTAACCGCTACAAAGCGTTTTTTAGGTATTTAAGACAAAAACGTTTCAAAAAATATACCGGTATCCGAGCCTTGTGAAATGTGGGTGTACACCTGTATACACCTCTGCCTACCCCTTCAGGGAATAGAGGCGTGATGCTATGTAAGAACATAATTAGAATAGCAGTGTGATAAGTCAAAAACCTATCTGAGGACAACCGAAGTAACCAAAGTAGTGAGAAGTCTGGTACAGCGTCCATGATTGATTTTCCAAACACAATAAAAAGCTAAACAGACGCCAGCAGTAAAGGCTTCTCTTTTATGCCACCATAAGAGATATACACTGTAGATTTAAGGGATGAATAATAATTAAACAAAATCAAAATTTCTGTATTCAAATTAGGCTAACAATTAGCGCTTTTTGAACGTCAAACATTAAGAAAGCCCCAATAAAGCCCACCCTTCACCGCTTCCTAGTGTTATAGCTGGGAAGAAGAAGCGGCGCAACAAACTTCCCAGCAACACGTCTGTCTGTATCAAATTATTTATAGATTCTAAACAAATCTAAAATTGAATATACATATATAAAATAATTACTTATTGTATATTTATTCATTTAATCTGATACTTTTATTTTATTTAATAATCCAAAACTTAAATAATAAAATTAAACCGAATTATTTACAAACTACTATATCTACATGTATACAATAACTTAAAAACGACTCTAAAATAAAAATCAAGAAAAACTCATCGAAGTATTCCTCCGCATCGCTGTCCTCCGGGAAGGTGCCCAGGAGACTGGCAGCATTGCCACGTTGGATGGCAATGCTGATTCGTTGACCTAGAAACAAGCCAGCCTTCTGGTCACGCGAAGAGTCGACTAGTCTCCGAGAAATCTCTTTAAACAGGAGTTTCATCCTCGGACCCCATGACCCGAGCGTTTCGACCCCCCACGTTTATGGGTCTCCACTGTCGTAGCAGCGGCGCCAGCACAACCCGCTGAGCTAGGAAGGTGGGATGGTGCAAGAATGTCGACACATGTTGCGTCCCACACCAAAGGCCGACCCAACTTCCATGGCAATAACGTCATACCATCTGGTCTCTTTCCATCGTCATGAACCAAGCCATTAGGTTCTAAAACAGCTGGTACGCCGGCGGTGACAAGAGCCCGGCGGATAATGTCGTTAATGCTAGCATGCCGTGCTATGCGCCCCGCACTCCTGCTACAGGACAGGCCATGATGTCCGAGGCTGTCGACAGCTTCGCCACAGTGGCACCGATGCGGGGAAACACAAGGAGTGCCAAACGTAAACAAATAGCGAGCCGGAAAGTATCATCATCCAACATGGTGCCTATGTTGGGTGACGGAAGTGCTTGAAGCCAAAGGCCCGACTCCCATTCTCCCACGGCAAGGAGACGAGCACGCTCGGCAGTATTGATTGACGTATTTAACAGATTATTCCGTGTCACACTGCTGAGCGGGTCGTCCCACCGCCTTTGAGAAGATGGGTGGACGGGCACAACCGTATTGGGTCAGGCCATTTTCCAAGCGTTCACTGCATCGGACAAGCACGGTACGTCAAAATCAACCAGTGATGGATCTAAAATTTTCCTGGTTAATTTTTCGGTACTGTGGACCGAAGACAGGAACGCTGGTAAGCTAATACTTGAAATTTTGCGGACGCCGAGGCCACCAAAACGAATAGGAAGTGTGGCTTGTAGCCACGCTCGGTCGTCCAAGGCCACATTCAAAATCGAAGTTAAGGTCTTACGTATAATTTTGTCTACTTTAACTAAAAGTTCTGGATGCTTCCATAAAGGGGACGTCCCCTTTATGGTCCAAAATTTACATACATACTTCTATGTATGTAAATTTTGGACCAAAACAACAGTATCGAATTATAGAAAAACCCGAATGTAAATGAATTTTGTAGAGTCTTTCCGATATGTCATTAAAATTTTGTATTTTTTCGTCAATAAAGGTTTCAAAAGATTCCTCTAAAATTGGGGACCCTAGGAGTTGAAGGGATTCTTTTTCAATAATTTTGATGTGCGGGGCTATTGCGTTGAATTTTGATAGAGTCAATTGTCTGTCGGTGGTGTTGGGTAAATATAATTCACATTTTGAAAGGTTTAGTTCGAGGCCAATGGAATTGAATTTTTGTTTTAAAAATAGGAAATCTTGTAAAACTGTTTCCACATCACCTCCTAGGGTTCCATCACCAAGGTACCACACGTTAAATTTTGAATTTAGCTGTCTAATAATAGGGTTAATGGCTAAGCTGAAAATGGCGGGAATCTAAAAGGTTGTCTTTGTAAATTAATTTTGAGGGGTGCCGGTAACATTGCCATAAGAAACTATAAATTTGGGGTGTTTCTGTTTTAATTTCCGACAGCAGAGTATCCCTATTAACGGTGTTAAAAGCGTTCTTAATGTCAACCTTAAGGATAACCTCACCTGCATTACTATTAAGATAAGTGGAAAGAGTGTGTACGGCAGCCTCGCAGCCCCCTTTTGAACCAAAACCTAGTTGCAGGGGCTGGAATTTGCTGGCCAGCGATTTACTGTAGTAGGCACAGCAAATTTTGGCTGCCATACGCCGGTAAGTACAACCTACGGCAATGGGACGGATGCCGCCATCCTTCTTGCGCAGGGCACACAGATTTGCCCCGTACAAGACATCAATGACGGCTCCGTGCACATTGCCGGAGAGCATCATATTAGTAAGGGCCGTAAGCTCCTTCAGGAGCGACTCACATACTTCCCCGGCGCTTGCGCACGTCAGGTCTTTAAGATGCTGGGGCGACAAGCCGTCGAGGCCACCGGCAGAACCGCTGCGGAAGGAGCCTAAGGCAGTGACTACTTGACGAGTGGAAGCTGTAAGCCCGTGTGTACCCCCTTATGTCTCAAAAGATTTTGTAATTTTTTTTCATTTGTTGTTTATGTATGCGTCTCCAATCACGTAATAAAACACATTTTCTTTCTTTCTTTCTATACAGGTAAATTAAATAGCTATGGAAAAGATTACAAAAAAAACACTGCATACAGAGAATCTATAGATTTTTCTCAATCACGATATTTATAGGAACTTTACTGTAAGTTTCTTTACAACAATAACACAAGAAACCCTCAGAAAATCGATGGTAAACAAAGCTTTGTAACAGGGTGACAATGCAAGGACGCTCACGCGACAGGAAGGGAATAATTTAGTGAATTACCGTCCGTATTAACCGGACAGCGGACAGTTGGACTTAAAGGAAGACTCTATAGTGCCGGAGAAGGACAAAGGAATGATAATTTTGTACATAATTATATATTTAGGTATAGTGCGATCAAATAAAGAATAAATTAAATTTATTTCTGTACATAAAAACAACAGTCACACAGATATATTTACCAAAAACATTAACGCATGCGTAAAGAAACTTTAAGGTTATGATTTTTTGTGTAACTATAAATATGGTCGTGAGCAGGATTCAAACCTGCGCCAGAACCTGCGAAATAATCCAGGCGCTCTGCCAATTAACCAAACTCGACCTCTGCTCACTATTAGAAGGTCTTCATCCACATTTTTAATATATCTTTGGGTAATGTTATCTATATAGGTGACTGAACCGACGCGACTAACTTTGCAAAAATATAATGCCGTACAGATGCGATTACCTTAACAAATACAGGTTAATCTCATCATCAAACGTATTAACGTATGCGTAGCGAACTCTAAGGTTATAAATTTTTGTGATAAATACTCCAGGAATAGTCTGGGAGGCCCAGGTTCAAATCTTCCTCACGACCATACCATATTTTTATCATAGACACGCTGTAATATACGGCGCAATGTAATACAAATCTAACTAGCCTTTTCCCAATGACATTGGGGTCGGCTTCCAGTCTAACCGGATGCAGCTTAATATCAGTATTTTACATGGAGCGACTGTCTATCTGACCTCCACAACCAAGTTACTGGGTAACACGATATCTCGTGGTATGACTGATTGTCAGACTTTCAGGTTAGTACCCGTAACGGTTGTCACACACAGATCCACCGGCCCACCACGGCACGCGCGGCTTAACCTCGATCGATTGATCCGTGCGGCTGTTATTTAGCCACGAGCCCTTACGACGCAAAGTGACCATAAATTCGATGGTTCCCGATATAGCCAATTGGTACGCATTGCACACTACTGAAGAACATCTAATTTTATCATCCAGCTGATACAACACTGTGCCGTAAATTGCTTTTATCTCATTTAAACTGTTACGGGCATTTAAACTAATTTATTTAGACTGTATAGCCAATTTGCGTGTTTTGAAATATCATGTATGTAAATCAGTTCAATATGTTACCATAGTGCCAATTAACTTAGCACAAATTGAACGAGATTACTGCTGAACTAATTTTGTAATGTATATTTTGATATGAATTTGTCTGCATTAACCTGGCGCATGGATAAAATTTGGTGTGACATAGCTAGATAGAAGGAGCACCAAAAACAGCATTCCCAAAGAGAGTTGACGTCAGGCAGGCTGTCGGTCATAAAACATATCCAAAACTTTAGCAGCATACCAGATATATGCCACGCTGACCCCAAATCTTCTTCTTATCGTGTGGTTGATGAACAACCTAGTGTCAGAGTTTAAACCACCCGTAGGCCTCTGACATGGCTTTAGACACCATCGAGAACATCTCTACCTCGTTGGTCTAGTGGTCCCAAGCGCGACTGCTGAGCAGGAGGTCGCGGGTTCGATTCCCCGGTCGGGCAAAGTGTTATTGAGTTTTTCTGTTAGGATATTCTCAGTAGCAGCCCGGAGTTTGGAATTGTGCCCGGTAGATGGCAATAGGCTCACCACATATTACATGGGACTTAATAACAGCATTGGTGAAATGTGGCTGTACAATTGTGTACACCTCTGTCTACCCCTTCGGGGAATACAGGCGTGATGCTATGTTATGTTATGAGAACATCTCTCAGGTGTGCTGGTTGCCTCACAATGTTTTTCGTCACCGTTTTAAGCAAGGGATAATAAATTTATAATACGCACATGTCTTCGAAATGTCAGTGGTGCGTGCCTTGGATTCGAACTCGTGATCTTTGACTTGTCAGTCCAACGGTCATACAACTAAGCTATCACTGCTTCCCCCTTATAAATATTATCCTAGACCCCAAATAAATTGGGATGAGGGCAGGGGGATGATGATGTGTGTAAATCAGTTCAATATTATTTATTTTCGCTGCCGTAATGTGTAACAGGTGGTATAATATAATAAGTGTGCATCAATTGTGGACCCTGTTATAGGGCACCACAAAAGAAACTTATATCTAATTATATTTAGATTAATTATTTTAACTTAATTAACCTTTCGGCTCAGTAACGTACAGATCTGTACGTTGTAACAATAAAAATCTATTGTGTCTGCTAATGACTGACGCAACAGCTTATTTGGTATTTGTATTATTTTTAATTATTGTACATTGTGTTATTATTTATGTCCATTTTCTATACAGTATATAATAAATATTATTTTTACAAAATTGCATTAGTATTTGTTTGAATGTTTATTTTCCATTTAATATATATCATGCATCCTGGATCGAGATGGCTTAGTGGTCAGAGCGCCTGGAGTATGTATCGGGAAGGCGCAGGTGTGAATCCTGCTCGCGACCGTATTCTTTTTCCATTTAATATTGTAACTTTACAGTTCGCTAAGCATGCGTTAATGCTTTTTCAAAGACATATCTTGAATTATTAAGGTAATTACATTCTTTACGACATTGTATTAACTGCAAAGTTAGTCATGTCGGTTCGGTCACTTGTATGGGTACTGAATTGATTGCAATGACGTCGCCATAAGACGTGTTAAAATATGGAAGAAGAATTCGTGGTGGTGAGCAGAGGTCGAGATGGCTTAGTGGTCAGAGCGCCTGGAGTATCTATCCGGGAGGCGCAGGTTCGAATCCTGTTCGCGACCGTATTTTTTTCCCATTTAATATTGTAATATGAATGTGTCTCACGAAAGTTGTTATACAATAGTACACCTCTGCCTATGTTATGTTATATAAACGAATATATATTTAGTACCATAAAAGCACCTTATACTACCCGATAACTAAGTTTAAAATGAAGCAACTTTAAGCGTGGGTTGAAAGATCAAAAGTGCATATAAACAGAGGATTGTTGAGACACAGACATTTAGTGAAATCACCTAGGTATTTCCTATACTTGGTCTTTAAGACTAGCGTGGGTTAACTAGATACTCATTTGTACGTACGTCTACACGGTTCTAAACATAAAACCCATACAAAATATCCTTTATTCTCTGACAGTTCTTCTAAAAGTGCATAAAATGGTCAACCAAGTGTCAGAGTTTAACTCACGCGTAGGCTTGTCACATGGCTTCACACACCATAGACGAGAAAGAGTTTCAAGATATGTCTTTGAAAAAGCATTAACGCATGCTTAGCGAACTCTAAAGTTACAATATTAAATGGAAAAAGAATACGGTCGCGAACAGGATTCGAACCTGCGCCTCCCGGATAGATACTCCAGGCGCTCTGACCAACTAAGCCATCTCGACTAGGGTCGCGAACAGGATAAAAGAGTTTCCTCACGATGTATGAAGGTGAAATAAACTTCACCGTTTTAAGCAAGTCGTAATAATTAATTACTTCTGTCTTCTGCTTACCTTGTAAAATTACAAATATTTACCGTATCGATATCGAACCCTAAATGCTTAAATGTAAGGTCTTCATGAGACAGACTTCATCTAGTGTGGAGACTACAAATTATATATGTCCAACACATTACTTTTGTTATGTTGTTAGTTTTAAGAAAATTTTAACGAATAATCTTTCTGGAAAATAAATTAAATTTAGAGATGGCTTAGCGGTCAGAGCGCCTGGTGTATTTATTTATCCGGGAGGCGCAGGTACGAATTTTGCTCACGACCGTATGCTTTTTCCACAAAAAAATATAACTTAATTAATGCTTTTCGCATTATTATTGTTTCGTTAACCCTTTTCAAAGATTTGTCTGTAATTTAAATTAAATTCGAGGAATCAAAACACGACTTCCAAATGTTAAAGGTGTGTGCCTTGGATTCAAACTTGCTACCTTTTTGTCCGACTTGTTAATATTAGGTGTGTGTTACCGATTTATGTTACATTAGTAACTAATATACCTATATTAGAATTATCGACTGAGTAGTATATTGCCTCATTGGTCTAGTGGTCACAAGCGCGGCTGCTGAGCTTGAGGTCCTTGCGTTCAATTACTGGACCGAATCCTATATACCACAATTTTGAAGTGTGACTATAAATTCTGAATACTACAAATTAATAGGATATAGCTATCTCCGCCATAAACTTTGTTGTCCTTTGGAAGATCAAAATAATATAAAATTAAAAATATATACATAACTCGTTTTAGGAGCTACATTCAACATTAAGTACCTATTATCTGAGCTTAGTCACAACAAAACTTAAATCTATTTTCGATAGATAATACCCATATCATAATCATCACATTCAAATGTTGTCTAACGACGAACATCCAACGTACATTTGCGATTAGCCGCTCCTACAGTCATAATTGAGACTAGTGCTGAGCTTAATTTGTCGATAATATTTTCGGTTATACGATAATTAATATAGAGCAGTGATGGTGTGAGCCGAATGCCCCTGATGAGCTGCATCGTAATTAAACAATCGCAAAACATGCGGATGATTATCGAATTATAAAAAGTAATAATATTTAACATTATTTAAAACCTTAATTCTTTATGGTGAAGCGGTGTGTCAGAATTGTAGCAAGTAGAAATCGATAGTCAATGCTTATCCCGGTAAGAATCGGTAAAATCATAAGATTATATGCATATTTAATGAAACATCTGCCGTATACTGGAAGAGCTATGTATGGATATAAGTCACCACAAAAAGCAAATCTGAAATGAAATGACAAGATAAGCTTGACAGCAGGACTTTGGCATGCAGTGTGAACACAACAGGTTAATAATAATAAGAACATGGGTTTAAAATCAAAATTCGACTACTTGGGGAGAAACTAAAATACAAATAAAGCACATCGATGTAATGTAAAAACTTTACTATTTCTATCAAATACTACGTGATTATTTGCAAAGAGAAAACATAAAACTATATAAGCTATTTAACACGTATCCTATAACAATTTTATCGACAATACAATCTCACCCCTAGCGCCAACCGCAGGTGCGGCGCTTACATTACATTGCTATCATACGAACTAGGAATGTCGATACTCTTTCCGTCTCGATACATATCGACCGGTAGCAACTCTATCTATTCAGTGTATCGAACACAAACATACATTGCACAAATTTTTGTGGTCATCTTTATTATGTATTAGTAGATATTTATTAGAGAAATTATTTCATGCTATTGCATAGATATTTATGCATATGCTATTAATGTTACATTTTGAGATTGATAATTAAAATCGATTAGTATTGGTTGTAGCTTGTTCAGAGCTATTTGAATACATACTGCGTCGTTAAAATAGTTTAAGTAAATTATAGTTTGCGATTGTGTTAAGCTAATTGCCACGATTTATTTGTGGAAAGGGAAACCTAGATAAAAAACCCCGATAAAATGTGTATCTGCAATGCCTATTTTTCATGTTACGATAATACGGGTTACCTCTAATACTTCTAACGAATGTAGAAGCATAATTTTACTTCTTGACATTAATCAAAAAGGAAATTTTATTATCAGCAACAATATACGACAGTAAAGACGTAGCAGCTTGCTACCAATTACGGTGATTACGTTCACAGGTAACCCAAGAACGATTGTCTTAAATTCCACCTAATGAAGCCATTTATTCGGTAAACGGTGCGTGTGTAGTAAACACACGGCCGTGCCAAATGGCGAGCGAATAGTTAGTAAATTATGTAATTATATATTTTTATGGAAATAAAAATACGAATGTGAGCCCACTAAGCCGTCTCTCGACCTCTGCCCACTACACCAAATTCTTCTTCCACATTTAATACGTCTTTTGGTGACGTCATTGCCATCTATTCAATCCCTATACAGAAAATTGAACTGACATGACTAATTTTGCAGTTCATGCAATGTCGTACTGATGTAATTACCATAACAAATAATATGCAAACAGATAAATCTTTGAAAAGCATTAACGCATGCTTAGCGAACTCTTAAGATTTATACATTTTTGTGGAAATAAAGTTAAGTTCAGTGTTAGAGTTTAAAAGAGACGTTAACCTCTGAGTTTGTTTCGGCATTTCTTTTCAGAGCTAGTCAGACAGCCGATGTTATATAGCTTAAAAAAATTTTTGGCTTATCGTATCTATAACAAATGTATCTACAGAAAAAAAAAACATTTATCATTACAACAACTTATTCCTAAAGCCGTTAGAGGTTTATTCTGAAAAGCCGTCCTAATTTCGAAGTGAAAATTTAACAAAGGCATTCCATTCTTTCGTTCCGTATGTCACTCTTATACGAGTCGCCGTGAAAATCACAGTTACAGTTGGCGCAAGACTTATTTTCATTTCGCCACTCATTCTTCAAGGCCTGCCTCTGTTCCCCAGCGTTATTGGGTCGACAATGTTCTTTTGCAAAAATCGTCGAACGTTGATTGGTTGATAACGAACGGGTGAGTTTGATTGTTTTTATTATGAGTTAGGCGTGGAGTAGATTTTTTGAAAAAATCGTCGTTGTTTCAAGTTATGAAGTTGATAAAGTGGAGTGTGAGTTAATTTCTTTAACTTCAGCATCTTTAAGATTAATAAATATAGATGAAGCAAAAGGGTGTGTTAGATTCCTAACAGGTGAAAATGAATAGTCTAGCCTCAGGCTCTTCAGGAAACAAGCGTGATTGTATGGATGCATTTATGTTTCCATATTTCTATAGCATGTTATTAAATATGCACTTTTTCTAGATAATGTATTTCAAAATAAAAACCGGACAAATGCGAGTAGGTACGACTCGCGCACCGAGAGTATGGTATAGTTAACATTACTGAAGTTCATAAATCATGAAAGAACCGAGCATTACAGTAACGAAGAAAAAAAGTCAAATTGAAGGAAAACTTAACTGTGCAGCTGAAAAAATATTTTCTTTATACGACACCGTCGATAAACCAACACCAAGTTTTTTTTTTTTTGTAATCTTTATTTGTTTACAGGACTTTTCAATCCTATTGTAACAAAACTTACTTAACCATATAATTATTTACCTAAATCTTTACACATATTATATACATGTTTAGCTGCCTCAGAGTTGGGAGCAGCTAAAATACTTTGAAACAGACCGATATTTTGCCTGATTACATTAAATTTTTTAATCAAAATTTGTCGGCTTTTCTGATTCCGTTTACATTCCATCAAGTAATGATGGACATCATCAACTTTGCCACAAATTTCACAATTCGGTGAATCATATATTTTCATCATGTGTCCAAATTTCCTTGATGGAACAACAGCCCGGTTCGCAACCGTAATGCCATAATTTTTTGTTTGTAAATTTGTTTAATTTAATATAAATACTAATTAATAATTTTGGTTTTGTGGAAGTGAAAACTTCTTTAGGCGCGTTGAGCACTTTTTGGGTGAACAAAAATCATGGAACTCGCGTCATCGTCACCGAACGCTCGACGATACAATTCACAAGTTACTTAGTTTTCACTCCTATCGGGAGCCCCAAAGACTGCCCCACGTTTTTTTTTATTGCATTTACTTACGAGTATAATCCTGATTTTTTTGCAGTTGCAGTGGAACTTAGGCCTATGTATTTGATATTAATCCACGCTTTCTTGAGTTAAAGGCTCTTGACAGGCAGACGCACAGATACACACAGAGAGAGCTACAATGTGTTTGATTTCTAATGTAACAAAATTGTATGCCACTATGTTGACATAGTTCTACAGCAATTTTAATATGATCCTAGCAGATGGCGTACTGTAGTTTCTGCCTACCCACATGGGAGAAAGACGAAAGAAAGGATTCGAACTGCGCCTCCCAGATATATACTCCAGGCGCAGGAGGCGCAGTTTGAATCCTGGTCGCGACCGTATGCTTTTTCCACAAAAAAATATAACTTAATTAATGCTTTTCGCATTATTATTGTTTCGTTAACCCTTTTCAAAGATTTGTCTGTAATTTAAATTAAATTCGAGGAATCAAAACACGACTTCCAAATGTTAAAGGTGTGTGCCTTGGATTCAAACTTGCTACCTTTTTGTCCGACTTGTTAATATTAGGTGTGTGTTACCGATTTATGTTACATTAGTAACTAATATACCTATATTAGAATTATCGACTGAGTAGTATATTGCCTCATTGGTCTAGTGGTCACAAGCGCGGCTGCTGAGCTTGAGGTCCTTGCGTTCAATTACTGGACCGAATCCTATATACCACAATTTTGAAGTGTGACTATAAATTCTGAATACTACAAATTAATAGGATATAGCTATCTCCGCCATAAACTTTGTTGTCCTTTGGAAGATCAAAATAATATAAAATTAAAAATATATACATAACTCGTTTTAGGAGCTACATTCAACATTAAGTACCTATTATCTGAGCTTAGTCACAACAAAACTTAAATCTATTTTCGATAGATAATACCCATATCATAATCATCACATTCAAATGTTGTCTAACGACGAACATCCAACGTACATTTGCGATTAGCCGCTCCTAC
Organism: Xylocampa areola; assembly: GCA_935421205.1. Classification (NCBI taxonomy): domain Eukaryota; kingdom Metazoa; phylum Arthropoda; class Insecta; order Lepidoptera; family Noctuidae; genus Xylocampa; species Xylocampa areola. The sequence continues at coordinate 6,864,838 of OW285225.1, read as the reverse complement.
AGTCATAATTGAGACTAGTGCTGAGCTTAATTTGTCGATAATATTTTCGGTTATACGATAATTAATATAGAGCAGTGATGGTGTGAGCCGAATGCCCCTGATGAGCTGCATCGTAATTAAACAATCGCAAAACATGCGGATGATTATCGAATTATAAAAAGTAATAATATTTAACATTATTTAAAACCTTAATTCTTTATGGTGAAGCGGTGTGTCAGAATTGTAGCAAGTAGAAATCGATAGTCAATGCTTATCCCGGTAAGAATCGGTAAAATCATAAGATTATATGCATATTTAATGAAACATCTGCCGTATACTGGAAGAGCTATGTATGGATATAAGTCACCACAAAAAGCAAATCTGAAATGAAATGACAAGATAAGCTTGACAGCAGGACTTTGGCATGCAGTGTGAACACAACAGGTTAATAATAATAAGAACATGGGTTTAAAATCAAAATTCGACTACTTGGGGAGAAACTAAAATACAAATAAAGCACATCGATGTAATGTAAAAACTTTACTATTTCTATCAAATACTACGTGATTATTTGCAAAGAGAAAACATAAAACTATATAAGCTATTTAACACGTATCCTATAACAATTTTATCGACAATACAATCTCACCCCTAGCGCCAACCGCAGGTGCGGCGCTTACATTACATTGCTATCATACGAACTAGGAATGTCGATACTCTTTCCGTCTCGATACATATCGACCGGTAGCAACTCTATCTATTCAGTGTATCGAACACAAACATACATTGCACAAATTTTTGTGGTCATCTTTATTATGTATTAGTAGATATTTATTAGAGAAATTATTTCATGCTATTGCATAGATATTTATGCATATGCTATTAATGTTACATTTTGAGATTGATAATTAAAATCGATTAGTATTGGTTGTAGCTTGTTCAGAGCTATTTGAATACATACTGCGTCGTTAAAATAGTTTAAGTAAATTATAGTTTGCGATTGTGTTAAGCTAATTGCCACGATTTATTTGTGGAAAGGGAAACCTAGATAAAAAACCCCGATAAAATGTGTATCTGCAATGCCTATTTTTCATGTTACGATAATACGGGTTACCTCTAATACTTCTAACGAATGTAGAAGCATAATTTTACTTCTTGACATTAATCAAAAAGGAAATTTTATTATCAGCAACAATATACGACAGTAAAGACGTAGCAGCTTGCTACCAATTACGGTGATTACGTTCACAGGTAACCCAAGAACGATTGTCTTAAATTCCACCTAATGAAGCCATTTATTCGGTAAACGGTGCGTGTGTAGTAAACACACGGCCGTGCCAAATGGCGAGCGAATAGTTAGTAAATTATGTAATTATATATTTTTATGGAAATAAAAATACGAATGTGAGCCCACTAAGCCGTCTCTCGACCTCTGCCCACTACACCAAATTCTTCTTCCACATTTAATACGTCTTTTGGTGACGTCATTGCCATCTATTCAATCCCTATACAGAAAATTGAACTGACATGACTAATTTTGCAGTTCATGCAATGTCGTACTGATGTAATTACCATAACAAATAATATGCAAACAGATAAATCTTTGAAAAGCATTAACGCATGCTTAGCGAACTCTTAAGATTTATACATTTTTGTGGAAATAAAGTTAAGTTCAGTGTTAGAGTTTAAAAGAGACGTTAACCTCTGAGTTTGTTTCGGCATTTCTTTTCAGAGCTAGTCAGACAGCCGATGTTATATAGCTTAAAAAAATTTTTGGCTTATCGTATCTATAACAAATGTATCTACAGAAAAAAAAAACATTTATCATTACAACAACTTATTCCTAAAGCCGTTAGAGGTTTATTCTGAAAAGCCGTCCTAATTTCGAAGTGAAAATTTAACAAAGGCATTCCATTCTTTCGTTCCGTATGTCACTCTTATACGAGTCGCCGTGAAAATCACAGTTACAGTTGGCGCAAGACTTATTTTCATTTCGCCACTCATTCTTCAAGGCCTGCCTCTGTTCCCCAGCGTTATTGGGTCGACAATGTTCTTTTGCAAAAATCGTCGAACGTTGATTGGTTGATAACGAACGGGTGAGTTTGATTGTTTTTATTATGAGTTAGGCGTGGAGTAGATTTTTTGAAAAATTCGTCGTTGTTTCAAGTTATGAAGTTGATAAAGTGGAGTGTGAGTTAATTTCTTTAACTACAGCATCTTTAAGATTAATAAATATAGATGAAGCAAAGGGTTGTGTTATTCGTAGCAGGTGAAAATGAATAGTCTAGCCTCAGGCTAATATCTATAGTCTTTTAGCCTACTCGAATGGGAAACAAGCGTGATTGTATATATGCATTTATGTTTCCATATTTCTATATGGAATGTTATTATCTATATATGCACTTTTTCTAGATAATGTATTTTAAAATAAAAACCGGACAAATGCGAGTAGGTACGACTCGCGCACCGAGGGTTTGGTATAGTTAACATTACTGAAGTTCATAAATCATGAAAGAACCGAGCATTACAGTAACGAAGAAAAAAAAAAGTCATATTGAAGGAAAACTTAACTGTGCAGCTGAAAAATATTTTTCCATACATCGATATACGACACCGTCGATAAACCAACAATTTTTTTTCTTTTGAGGACTGGAACCCTAAAAACATGGCAAAAAAGACATTTTTTTGACATAGTTGGAGGGGCTCGTAGCTAAGTAACAGCCGCACAGATCGATCGATCAAGGTTAAGTTGTGCTTGCCGCGGTCGGTCTCTGGATGGGTGACCATCATTTCATACCGAGACCCCTCCGTTCCTCGAAGAGCACGTTAAGCCGTAGGTCCCGGTTGTCAAATTAAGATCTATGACAGCTGTTACGGGTAGTCAGAGGCCTGAAAGTCTGACAACGTATTGTGTTACCCAGTAACTGGGTTGTGGAGGTCAGATAGGCAGTCGCTCCATGTAAAATACTGGTATTAAGCTGCATCCGGTTTCTCTGGAAGCCGACCCCAATGTAATTGGGAAAAGGCTAGGCTATACTATGTTGACATAGTTCTAGGGCAATTTTAATATGATCGTAGCAGATGGCGTACTGTAGTTTCTGCCTACCCCCATTGTAGAAAGTTTATTTTTAATAGTTCCTAATAATTGTTACTTAACCACCCTTTAACTTGATCACGCAACTAAACTGATAGCAGATAGTTTTTCTTTATTATATAAGTGTTTTGATTGGGTGTCATTAAAACCTAAATACCTACGTATTTTTATATATCCTACAATATTCTGTTTTGCTTTTAGATTGGCTCTATTGAGGTATAGATAGATATCTACTAAAATACATACGAAAGCCCTATATTTTTGAAATAAACCCCGTACCTACATAAATATAAGTATAATGTCATAAAGAACGAAGTCAGAACGAAAATACGAAATACCTATTTTTCAGTACGTAGGTATATACGAATGTTGTCAACATTTAATTTATAAAATAGATTTAAAGTAATAAGTAAAACAAAAATTTTGTACCCCTTTTTACGAACGCTAATATTGTTTATTTTATTTATGCATTAGAATTACATGAAATTAATGAAACAATAAATTTACGCACACTACCACACGCGTTTGACACACACACATTTAACTTTGACAATAAAACCATAATAATAGTAATATCTTAGGTTTTTGCGATCACTACACATTATAATAAAACAACTTTTAACTGGATTAATCGCGTGTATTATTGGTTTTTGTTTTTCCTGACGTCCTCCTGCGACCACGAACGCAGCAAAGTGTTCGAAACGTTCAAATTTGAAATTTAAATGAATTACGGTCGCATTTCGGCCACTGGGCGACCACTGGTATATTTTTAAACGTTGATCCGTACGTCGAATTTCTCTTATATCCTGGTTACGTTGATACACACAAATCTTACATTCGCATATACCTAGATCCATTAAAATCATATGTTTTTTTTTATTTTTTTGGTAATGGCATCTCGCAGGTCAACCTAGGAGGTTGTCGACTGCTTAACCGGACTTTCCTGTTGATGCCCTAATAATAAACTATTATTAAGGCCTCCAGCCAGGGGCATACGACTAACTTAAATCTAAAGCGACAACGCTAAGGGCACCCCCTGCGGGGTACGAGCCTCGGCTTAGGGCGTCGCTTGAGGGAGGACAGCAAGGGACTGGCTGGATCGAACTAGAATCATCATAATTATTATTTGGGGACGAATTTAAAGCTACAGGCTCAGCGGCTACGCGGGCTGGCACGAGCAAGGGTCGGGGAGGTGATGCATTAGGGGCATTTACGCGGCGAGGCCGAAATGACGGCGGTCTGTATTTGTGAACTGTGCTGGTGGCCCTACTGCTCTCTTGGAGCAGGGTTATAGCGTCATCGGGGTACAAGAGTGAATGCCTAGGACGGCGAATTCTTCTTATCTGTATCGGGCGGCAGCCGCGATCCGGGTTGGGGTGCTTTTTAGCAGACTCGAAATAACGCTTGCAAATGTGTTGTATGAATTGTTGGATTGTGGGAATCTTAAGGTCGAGATGGAGGTTTTCGTTTCGGACATAGAAGGGGGCTCCCATGGCCTTACGTAAGGCATGGTTCTGGAGGGTCTGCATCTTATGGAGGCGGTCAGATTTCGCGTGTGGGAACACTACGCAGGCGTATGTCATGATGGGGCGTATGCACGTGGTGTAAATGCGCAGTTTGCACTTAAGGGACAATCTGCTGCGTGCGTTCATAACGAAGTGAAGCCTACCCAGAGCGAAGGCGGCGCGCGAGCGCACCGACCTTATGTGCTCACCGAAGGTCAGGTGTCTGTCTAGGATGACTCCTAAGTACCTGGCTCGCTCTTCCCAAGGGATCGGCTTGCCGAACATGGTTATCGGTTTGGGGTCGGGGGTTCGATCCTACGCCGTTTCGCGAAGAGTACGGCTTGACTCTTATCGGGATTTACTTCTATTCTCCATTTTCTGAACCAAGCGCCTAGTACGTTGGCGGAAGTTTGGAGAGTGCTGGCTATACGGTCGCGCACGATACCGGAATAGAAAATGGCAGTGTCGTCTGCGAAGAGAGCTAACTTGGCCTGTCTATTTTTCGGGATGTCGCTAGTGAAGAGCGTGAATAAGAGCGGAGAGAGCACGGAGCCCTGGGGGACACCGGCGCGGATAGAGTGGGGAGCGGATAGTGCGCCCTCGATGCGATAGCGGAAAGTGCGATTCGACAGAAAGTCCCGTAAGATGAGCACGAGACGGTCGGGCACGCCGAGTTGGTACAGCTTGTATAATAAGCCGTTGTGCCAGACTTTGTCGAAAGCCTTCGCTATGTCGAAAAAGAGCGCACCTGTCATCGTGCCGCGCTGAAAACCGGCGCTTATGTGCTCGACGATGCGGTGGACCTGTTGTACGCACGAGTGTTGGGTACGAAAACCGAACTGTTCGTCGGGGATGAGGCTCTTCGCATCGGCAAAGTCCTTGAGTCGCTTATAAATAAGCTTCTCGTAGATTTTACAGAGTACGTTGAGGAGGCTGATCGGTCGGTAGCTGGTGGGTTCGTTCGCGGGTTTTCCCGGCTTAGGGATACCTATGACCGTGGCTTCTTTCCACGACTGAGGGAAGACGTTGTGACTCATGGCGCCATTGAAAATGGCGGTCATGAGTATAATGAAAGGGGCGGGGAGAAGTTTTATGACTTTATTGGTGATGCCGTCTATGCCGGGGGCTTTGCGGGGTTTGAGATTTTTAATGACCTCTTGCACCTCGTCGGGAGTGACGGGGAGCAGGGGGTCGTCGGGGGCTTCGAACGGCGGGAGTGAGGCTCTGCGTTCTACTTCTGCGTCTACCTTGAGGAGGTGCGCTCGGTCAACCGGTTGGGTGCTAGGAGTGCATTGCGCTTCTAGACTGTCGGCCAGGCACTCGGCCTTTTCGATGTCGTCGAAGGCTATGCTCTTATCGGGGAATCATATGTTGTGTATGTTATATGTTAAATATCTTAACATCCATATCCATGCGGAAATCAAACCCGCGACACATGGCTGCCGATATTCATAGGAACCAGCTGTTATGCTTAAGGCACATAAAATAATTTTAGCCGGGCCACTGATCTAGAATCACTTCTAAAAAAAACAACATTGTAATGTATCTGAAAAAAGTGCGATTCGGCCCTGATTTAATAATACCTAGAAATATGTTGAAGCCTAAGCTATTTCTGGAAATATGAGTCTATAGCGATTTATAAAGCATATTTTTTCCGATATTTAACTATGTAGTCATACATTTTTGTACATATTTGTTGTAGCATAGCATCACGCCTTTATTGTAGGATAGGTACTTCCATTTCACCGATGCAGACTGCTGTTATTATCTATATACTCATAATAAAATCGTAACTCTAAAGCCCGAAAATTTCAAATTCACTTTTTGGTTTTTTTTTCTTTCGTAATGTGTTATTCAATCGATACCAATGTCAAATCTGTTGTTTTTAAAATTTAAGTATTTTTGTCTGTTTGTATGTCCGAGGTTGGCGTCCAAACCAAGAAAAAGAAACAACTGAAAATTTGTAAAAAATATCGTCAAAAGCCGGGTCAACTTATAGGCTATTCAAAATTGCGCATTTCCTCAAGGGAGCTGAGCAGTGATGTTAAACATCTGACACTCAGAATCTAAATTGGACGGATTTCTATAAAAATAGCACTGTTGTATAGCTTATCAAAAATGATAAGCACTGCAAAAGGTATCATTGCGCTTTATCACATGGGAACCAAGCATTTACCGGTTTTGTATTTTGATTAGTAGATTGTGAATGCCTATTTTAGCAGTATTGGCAACTGAGTAATTAGTTGACATCTTTCACAATTATGACATCTCTCTAATCACTTCATGCCAAAACAATACCTAGTAACATACACGAAAAACTTGACTCCCTTCTGTCTTCAACTATTAACTGGATGAATAGCCACAACTTAGAAATAAACTTTAGTAAAACTAAAATAATCACTTTTCATCCCTATCAAAAAGCCCCCTTAAAACTTGATTACAGCTTCAATAACACAAAACTACAGCATGTAAATGAATTCACCCTACTTGGTCTATCCATAGACACGTACATAAATTGGAAATCCCACATTAAAAAAATTAGAGCAAAATTATCAAAATTCTCTTATGCTCTATCTGAAGTTAAAAAAACCACTAACTTAAAAACTGCACTTACCACCTACTATGCGTACGCCCAAGCATGGCTTTCCTATGGCATTATCCTATGGGGAAATAGCACAGATTCACCAACTATATTTACCCTACAAAAAAAGTTTATCAGAATAATAACCAACATAGAACAAACCGACAGTTGTAAACCATATTTCAAAGAACACAAAATATTACCCTTACCTGCCTATACATATTTGAAATTTGCAAATTTACACGTAAATATCCCCAATACTACACCACTCGTAAAGACATCCAAACAAAATACACCTTAAGACACAAAAATAGATTAAATCTACCTAAATCCCGAATAAAAATACACTCGTCAAGCCCCCTAGTCATGTCAGTAAAAATATATAATAAACTACCAAAACACATAAAAGAAGAAAATAAAACAAATACATTTTTAAATAAACTAAAACGTTTTCTAGAAATAAAATGCTACTACACAATAAAATAATTTTTCGATGATAAACTAAACTAAAACTAAATATAAATCAAACACATTACAAATAACAATACTACACAAATAATATTAAGTACCAATAGAATATATTAAATACATATACTAAACACCAATAAAAATAAATAAAGATACATCCATGTAAAATAAATAAGTTTAATACCTACTTATACATATAATATTAAATACAAATATAGTTCTTACACATTATATATTTCAGGTATTTATATATATTTACTAATTACATACAAATATAAAATAGGATTTAAGACTTATGTGTACTAATAGATATAAATTGATTAATGCTTAACCCTCTTCCTCTCTCTTAAGTCTGCTGTGCCCGACAGGGTCCATAATGCTTCTGTATTTTTATATTTTTAAGATCATTTATGTACATTATGGAACGCAATAAATGATTGATTGATTGATAGTTACATACCGTACATAGGCGACTGGCACAGTATAAGTATGACGATCGAATCCCGGTACAGGGTATTATTTTTGCATATTTTTAATTTTGATAATACAAGGTTTATCTACAGTGAAGATGTAACACGTTAGCGTTATGTAAATTTTTTATCAATCAGATCTCATTATTATCATGGTACTTCTTTCCATAGAAAAGTCATTTTTAAACTGTGTCATAAATTATATAAAAAATATATATATATATAAAATGGATCTACGTTTGGCCACCAACTCACCTGATGGCAAGCGACGGTGTGGCCGAGGATGGAGCACGTATATCCAGAATAAATCTATTCACTCTTAAGTAGAGTGGATAGATTTTGGCAGAACGATAGTTGGGGAGTTGATGCAACTCCACTCCCACAACGGCTTTGTCCGGTGGATGGTAAACAGCCGTGGTCGAAGCCTCCGACCAGAGTTGTGTTGCCTGTTTTGCACCACCCAGGGGCTACGTGTAGGGATTACATTTTAAGGGTGCACTCCTACGGACGCGGACAACTCAGCCCCCAATACCTATTTAGTAACAAAACGACACATTCCCTCAGCCTGGCCTTAGGATTAATTTAATTGCCTAATCCTTAAGTAGGTAATAGCGAAGTATCAAATTAGCATTACTGACGATTTTGTTAGAGGCTTTCCAGCTATTGAGGTGGTTGGAGAGTTCATTCTCGATGATATTTTAAATGATTCATTTTATCATGCTTTGTGAATTCGATTAAAATTTAAAATTTTAAAAACAAGGGTAAGAACGTTGTGCTCACCCTAACAATTATGGTACTAATATTTCTTTTGAACTGAAGCTTCACCAGAAATAAAAGTCCTACAAGAGCCATGGCGTGTTCTATACTTGGTATCAAAAATTTCTTAAATAGAAGCTTCAACAGTTGAAGTCGATCGATGTCTATTGTCAACAAATGGGACTGAAAAATTATTGGGCCATCCGATGCACGAAAGGGTTTAATGAAAATGCTGCAGTTAGCGTCATCCTATCCCTATCCAGTAAAATACCGTGTAAAACATTGCTTAACCCCAACGAATGTTTACTAAGCGGAGATTGCTTAGTAAACATTCGTTGGGGATTACTTTTACTTAGTAACTTAAGTTCAATATCTAAAATAAATAAAATAATAGTACGTACCTCACATACATATTCTAAAGGTTTATTATTGTTGATACAGGGACAGCAGAACACTGACTCCTGAGTCACAGGATTACCTAGTTTAGGAGTCAGGGTCTACCTATGTGCTCAACCTTTTTATTATATAAAAGTCTAATTTAATCATATACTTTTGTAAAAGGTTTGTGTATGAATAAAGATATTTTTAATTTTAATTTTTAATTGGAACAGACTATCAGTACCTGCATCTTGGGCATTCGTTTTATAGATCGGGTATTAAATGTTGGAAAAATAAACAACTAGCCAGATCCAAGCTCTACTAAAAACTCCATTATGGAACTCAACAACACTTTTTTCGACCTGGTGATCAAACCCAAGACTTACCGACGCTTATACTCACTTGCAACCACTAGACTAATAAGTCAGTTTTTCTAAGATTCTCTTTACACTGCACAAGATTGATGACCATTTATATTTTCATTTTTAAATGAAGATGCAGTGACAGAAACTGAAAATAGTATGCTTAGAGTCACGTTGAAAAGACTAGGCAAGTGTAAGTGAAATTCTGAGATCCCTAAATGGATATAAACTGACCCACCGAAACTCGCTAAAAGGTAAAAAAAAGTAGTGCTCACAACCAGCACGCGTGTGTGAACAGACGTATGAACGTGATAGAATCAAAAAGAGTATGTAAGGATCTTAGCAGGTGGCATTCTATAGTGTCTGCCTACCTGAAGCCTAGGCCAAAGACGTGAATTTATGTTTGTACCTATGTATGTGACATTATCATTTTGGCCAACACATATTGTGATGCCGTCAGTTCTGCGCCTGATCTCACTCCGGACGTGTCGGATTGCCGTCCCACCGGAATACGTGAGTGAAGAAAGAGAGAGTGCACTACATAGAGATAGCCCGCCGGTAGTCATTCGGGAACATTTGTAACGGCAGCTTATCAAATTTCGTTAATACTATTGGGAAACAGAAAATAACGTAAGATCATCTATGTCGCATCTAGCTTTCAGCTGACCTCTGCGGTAGTAAACTGCGAATTCGCATAAAATCTGTACGACATTGTATTAACTGCAACGTTAGTCATGTCGGTTCGGTCACCTATATAGGGACTGAATAGATAGCGATGACGTCATCAAAAGACATTAAAATGTGGAATAAAAATTCGCAGTAGTGAGCAGAGGTCGAGATGGCATAGCGGTCAGAGCGCCTGGAGCATTTATCCGGGAGCCGCAGGTTCTAATCCTACTCACGACCGTATACCATTTTGCACTAAAACTAAGTTCTCTATGCATGCATTAATGCTTTTCGATGATTTATCTGTATGAGTTTGGGTTGCTAGAGCAGCTGTCAAGTATCTGTAAAGTCACGGCTGTCTGTATAAGGGTGACGTCAAAGAGGATAGATAATAATAGATTAATGCAACAATTATTACCAAAAAAGGAAGGGGTGGAGGGTCTGACATCAACCAACGTACCTGACCTTCTCAAAAAAGGCAGGTTAATAAACTAAGCCATCGAGCATGCATTCTTCATGAATGTAAGATAAAATTTATAGTTTCTGCCTACCTCAATGGGAATCAGGTTCGAGTTTGTATGTATGATTAATTGAAATCTTAGTTTGGCGTCAAGATTACTTTGACGTGAGCAAGGCCACGGGTACAGCTAGTAAACGAATAAATATGAAAATAGTAATTTATTTTGATTCGCTTTTGGACTTATAAAGTCCAAGCCAATCATGAAGTAATTACTTTTATCAACTGAATTAAAACACTAGGATTTTCCAATTTTTTGTGAAAAAATACGCAGCAGAAGCATAAATTTGAACCTTTAATAGGAAATATAAAATTTGAATACGAGACTACCGTACCGTACTCGTTGGTATAGAAGTCCCAAGCGCGATTGCTGTGCACAAGGTCCTGAGTTGGATTCCCAGGTCAGGCAAAATGTTATTGGGTTTTTCTGTTAGGAAATTCTCAGTAGCTGCCTTGAGTTTGGATTTGTACCTGGTATTTGGCAACAGGTTCACAACATATTACATGGGACTTAATAAAGCATAGGTTAGTTGTGGTGTCTGTGTGTGTGTGTAACTGTGTACACCTCTGCCTACACCCTCGTGGAATACAAGCGTGATACTATGTTATGTTATGTAAGTAGAAAACACAAGCTAGTCAATTTTTTTTAAACCACGCTGCTCTCCACAAACTCTACATAATTATTAATTTTGAAACACCGTGTGTTAGAATCGAAGCAATTATTAATAATAAGCGTCTTATCTAAGTGTCGGTATGTAGAGTGCTTGTTTTATTATTTCCGTTCACTCCGCGCCGGATGAGCTAGCGTTATAATATTTTGGGTTCCTTAAGAGAATTTGATCATCGATAGACAGAGCTTCTCTGAAGATACAAAGATGCGTGCTGGCCACATGTGCCTTAAACATTTCATCTTATATCTACAGAATAGTATTACTAAATATTTATTTTAATAAACTTCATTTTTGTTGGAGTTTATTTCGCCGCACCCCTTCTTCTTTTTCCCAGCTAAAAGTGAAGGTGAAGGGTGGGTTTATTTGGGCGCTGTCTTAAGCATATCACAGTTATTATTAATGTTTGAAAATCAATCATTCGGAAAAATAGACGTTTTGCGTTGAACCACGTAACTTTATTTCCGCTATACATTTGAATTAAAATAGATACATTCCGATGTTTCACGTTCAAAAAGCGTACATTTTTATCTAAGAATAAATGGAGCCGCATAAATTCGAACCTGTGCCTCCCGGATAATTAATACTCCAGGCGCTCTGACCACTAAGCCATCTCGACAAGGGTGTAGAGTATTTATCCGAGAGGCGCAGGTTCGAATCCTGTTCGCGACCGTATTCTTTTTCCATTTAATATTGTAACTTTAGAGTTCGCTAAGCATGCGTTAATGCTTTTCAAAGATTTATCTTCAATTAGTTTTGATTTTGGTTGTATTCAAAAGTACAAAGTTGTATTCAAAACAATACATGTCCTAATAATAATGTGTTCGCGGTAAACTAAAGTAAATTTTTTTTTTTTTTATTGATTTATTATTATTCAACTGTTATTACTCACGTGCATTTTTTCACTAATTTATATGAATTTGTCTCGCGAAATTATTTATTATATAATTATTATACATGAAATATAATAGTGCATTAAAAAAATTTGGTAAAAAAAAGTGAAAATTCTTAAAATCATAATGATCATACCAGTTTTATTCCTTAGTAAACATTTTTACGCATATTGCTCTTACGTGAATAAACCAGCTTAATATAATTTCTGAAGTTATGAAGGCATGATGGATTGAACCCATTTACTAAGAGTATGTTTAACAATAAAAGTCACATTAAAATCCTCCCGCAACCATGAAGTAATAATTTTACCACTTTACTACAGTTATATAAAAAAATTATTGAATCGTATGTCTTAAAAGAATTATTTTATTTAACGCTAAGAATAAATTTTAGACATACGTATGTATTTATATGTATGCATAAATAAAAAATACAGATTTATATCTGAAATATTATTTAGGCTATAAATATCGTCTATAAGAAATACGAATGTATTTATCAAAAAACACGTACGTACGGAACCTCACTGACCCAACAACTTTTCTTGGCACATTTTTTTATAAATTAATATCGATTTATCTCATCGTATGTTAGTAGATTTTTCAGCATTTATTAATCTAATTAACCGTACAAGGTTTACCGAGTAGTCTACATGTCAAAGTAATGAATGTATACCGGTTCTGTTCTCGTGCCAATACTTTTACACTACTTGTCGTATGTCATAAATCTTATTATATCGCAATGTTCTCATTAGCTTTTGTATTAACATATTGATTTATAGAAGTTCTCAGTAAAAGTACAGTATTAATAATTACGGCTTTTTTATTGTATGGTTTATGATCGACTTAGATGTAGAATTTAATACGCCTAGATCTCTGATATATATGACCTTATTTTCTGACAAACAATTTTTATAAATAAACCACTTCCGAAACTTTTGGAAATGTCAACCTAGTTACGTTGCTAACTGTATCTTGTGTAGGAAAACATGGACAACGACTTGCAGTACCCAAGAACTTCGCTCTCATGTTACTAGTAAACTCTTGCAAACTCTAATGATGTTAAGTGTACCTTGTATTCCGAGATTCTAACGATAGAGATCAGATATTTAAGTGCTATACAGTAACAGACGCCCGTGATCAAGAAAATGTTAGGTTAAGTAACTCTGGCGAGGATGGGTGACCTAGAATTTTATGGTTTAGTTTAGAAGAGGAAAACACAAATATCCTTGTAGTTAAAGATGGAAGTTAACTTGCAGATTTAAAATAAAAATACGACTTAAAAATACCACACAGCGCTGCCGGATTCAAAAGTAAATTTTCATGTGAAAACATTTATTTTTCATATAATCTAGTTATTTAAAAGCCACAACTTCCATTACTTTACGTAAAAGACAAAACTGCACGAGGAATTTTTTACACTGCATCCCAACAAATTGGTCTACCAATTCAGTATAAGCCTTAGTAATTACCTTGCACCGGAAAATGGAACGAAAAAAAATATTATACTACCCGAAAAACCCCTAATTACTGCTCCAAACACGTAGCAGGACAAATGTACACCATAATTTTTACAAGTAACGATTGCGATTTGACATTTATTGTAGGCATTAAGGCGAACGATACGCCACAAATACGGTCGGCCATTTTGCGCACGATGTGAATTCATAAAATGGTGGATTATTGATGCGTTGACAGAATGGTGTTTAGTTTCGTTTTTAATTACATATCAACATGCCTGTATTTCCCTATGGGTTAGGCAGAGGCGTATACTGTTTTACAGACACATTTTACTGATGGAGTTATTAAGTTCCACGTGGTGATGAGCCTATTGCTATCTACTAGGTACAATTCCAAACTCCGAGGTGCTACTGAGAAATCAGAATGATTGTGAAGGACCTCAAACCCAGGAAGGCCCCTGGCTCAGACGGGATCACCAACAAAGATCCCCTGATAGTACTCATGACTGCCATCTTCAATGCGGCACTGAGCAACAACATCTTCCCACAATCGTGGAAACAGGCAACCGTTATAGGTTTTCCTAAGCCCGGCAAGCCCACGTCCGAACCGACCAGTTATCGCTCCCATCAGTCTTCTCAACGTATTTAAGAAGATCTATGAAAGACTCATTTATATTATTTTAAGGGATTATGTCGAATCCCATAAGCTTCTTCCTGACGAGTAGTTTGGTTTTCGAACTAAACACTCATGCATCCATCAGTAACACCGTATCGTTGAGCACATAAGCGCCGGCTTCCTGGGCAAGAAGAAAACGTGCGTACTGTTCTTCGACGTAGCGAAAGCTTTCGACAAGGTCTGGCACAAAGGCTTAATCTATAAACTGTATCAATTCCGAGTGCCTGACCGCCTCGTCCTCATCATTTGAGACTTTCTGTCTGATCGTAGGTTCCGATATCGCGTAGAGGGCGTTCTATCATCCCCTCATCAAATCCTAGCCGGGGTCCCTCAATGCTCTGTGCTTTCACCACTTCTGTTCGCGCTGTACACCAGCGATATTTATAAAAGTGGCAAAGCCAAGGTGGCTCTTTTTACCGACGATACGGCCTAGATGGCCTACACTGGATGGATTATACTGGTAGGAGTCTTGACTGTATTACTCGATCTCTCCAGACCTTGGCCAACGCCTTGGGCGCATGGTTCAGGAAATGGAGGATTGAGGTTAATCCAGACTTTTCGAGAACAGGCGCCGGGGAATTTCTTCCCCAGCTTCGACCTATCACCATGTTTGGCAAGCCAATCCCTTGGAAACTACAAACCAAATACCTGGGTGTGATTCTAGATCATAAACTGTCCTTCCGTCTGCACATTAAGACGGTACGCAACCGCGCGGCTTTCGTTGTCAGCCGTGTATTTCCACAAATGCGCGCAGTCAATTATTGTCACTTAACCTTAAGATTAGGCTCTACACTACGTGCATTAGACCTATTATGACGTATGCTAGCGTTGTGTTCGCACATGTTAAGTATTACAAAATTCATAGAATGCAAACACTGCAAAATCGATTCCTTCGTAAAGCGACAGGCGCCCCATGGTTCCTTAGGAACCTTCAACTGTACCTTGACCTCATAGTGCCTACCGTTAGGCTATTCATGAAAAGGGCGTCGAAGAGATACTTCGAATCTGCCCCTAATCATCCTAATCCCTTAGTTGTCTCTTCCGCCAATTACAGGCCGTCCCAGATTAACAAAATCCGCCGGCCACGCTCTCCTTAGGCCCGATGACAGGATCACTGCAGTTCAAGAATCGAACAAATTCAAAAGCACACTCCGACTCGCTCGACCGCCTCGTTATAGACCTCACCGGCGAGGTCCGCGTCCGTCGCGAAATGTCTCATCATGTCCGTTCCGACCCTTGCTCGAGCTGGCCCGCGCTGAACCAGTAGCTTTAAATTCGTCCCTTAATAATAAGGAAACTGATATGATTCAGCTAGTCCCTAGTTGTCCCACAGCAACGCCCTAAGCAGAGGCTCGTGTCCTGCAGGGGACGCCCTTAGCACTGTTGCTTAGTTTGTAGTATTTTGAAATATGCTCTGGCTAGAGGCACCAAACAAAACCCCTCTGGGTTTCTGCAAGAGGTCATAATAAAAAAAAGCTACTGAGAAAAAACACAGTAACACTTTACACCAGAAGTCGTGAAACCTTAATCTTTTACTTGCGGAGGAATACTTCGACGCCTGAACCATGTTTTGTTTATTTATATATTTTATTTCTATTATATTTTTCTTGTACATAATTATATTTAGGTTTATTTGTGTATATAGTTTAAAGTTATTGATAGTGTTCTATTTCCTTAATTATAATTAAATCATGCATATATACATATATATTTATTTATTTTATTTAATCAGATATGGACAATCCATTTTATTAGTAGTTTCTTTAAATCCGACTTGTGGTCTGTGTGTGAAATTGGACCATAACCGTTTTAGTTTGAGTAAAATAAATCAATCAAATTGGTGAAATGTAGGAGTAAAACTGTGTACACCTCTGTCTACCCTATCGAGGAATATAGGCGTGATGTTACATGCTGATTACATGTCAATTTTGCAACTTAAGGCCACAAGAGATACACATAAACACACAAGGACTAGACACGATACACAAAATCGTTTTGCAATACTAGTATATTAAAGTCCTTTCTAAGTGAAGGGATAAATTCTTAAAGGCCTCGCCTACCGGTCGGGTTATTCGGCACGTCTGCTTTGACATTGCGAATACGTTGCTAAACTAACCTGTTTACAGTGCAGGCCAGAATTATTGGGCTACATTTTCTTGTTTGATTAAATTTTTACAAGTAACGATTGCGATCTATATGTCTACGATTTTTAATCGGCTTGGCCACTGTGTTTGCTTCCACTAGGAATAGGAATAGGAAGTGCTGACGCGTAGACTTAAATATTTTCACTATACTGTTATGACGCCTGCCATTTTAAAACTAAAGTGTTCAAACCTTGGAAATACACACAATGAATTCGGTTAACAGATGATTTATTGCAATTCTACATGGTTAATAGTGATTTGCTACAATGTGACATGGTAAGGAAACTAAAAAAGTTTTTTTTTATATTGGCAAAATAATAAAGTTGACCAAATTTGGTTGCTAAGCGACAAAACCCTACAAATAAATACATAAAAAATGGAAAGAAAAATACAGTTTTGAGCAAAATTTTAACCTGCGCCTTCCAGTTTAATACTCCAAGTGCCCTGCCAACTAAGCCATCCCGACCTCTGCTGACTACTCTAAATTCTTCTACTACAATTAAAACATTTTATTGTGACGTAACCGCTATCTATTAAATCCCAATACAGATATAAATACAACCCTATACGTACAACTTTAGAGTTCGCTACATATTATTATATTTGAAAATACGGAATTGTGTGTAGTGGCCAGGTTATTGTTGGATGGTTTTGCATGCCAGGGGCTTCAATCAACATTCATTTTAACTTTGCCAATAAGTTGCTATACATAACCATGTATAATTCAAGTTAAAAGTCTTCTGGGAACATTACCGGATGACAGCGATGCGGAGGAATAGTTCGATGCCTAAACCACGCTTTGTTTTATGTTATATATTTTACTTTTATTACATTTTCTTGTACATAGTTAAATAGTCTATAAGTAACTAATTATAAATATATAGTTGAGTAAAATTATAGTTGACAATTAAAATTACATATACTGAGTTATATTTGTAAAGACTTGGTTGCGTAAAGTATAAACAATAAAACTATTTTATTTTTATTTTAGTGCAATTCCTCATAAAAGTAATTATCAAATAATAATCCAAGTAGACTAATAGTACTCAACGCATTATTTATCATTCACCAGTTACCCGGTAATAACAGTCGGCACACATTAGCGCCAAGTGTAAGGCAGTAGGATAGAATGGAGTGTTCGTGATCGTGAGATTCTTATACTTAAACACAATGAAAATCGCAATGAGGTCGTTGATTATCTTCACGACCTTATTATCGTTACGATGTGAGCAGAATTCCTAGTGGTTCATATCACTGTTATTAACATAACAGCTGTATTGAGATGAGATACAGATGTTATGGTGGCAATGTTCTGTTTAATACATGCTTACATAAATAATGGTAAATGGTTGATGGCAGATTTTATTAGAAAGGTGTAGACATGTATTTATTTTCTGATTTGCTACCTTTGCTAGGTACATAACATATCAAATGAAATAAAGAAAATTATTTGATTAGAAAAGCAAGGAATACTTGGTTTCGACCGTATGGATTTCTTAAGTAAATGATGTTACTTTGTAAGCATAAGTTTGACATCGTCATTTTGGAAAAATTTATCTGGATTTACACGTATATCTTTCTAAGAAAAAAAATACGCTATTTTTTCGAATACTTTTATAAAAAAGAAACATATTGTATATTCACTTTATTTTGTCCTTTCATGTAAAGTAGTATTATAATAGATATCGACATTGCCGACGAGTACCATGATATTACACTAAAGGCAATAAAACAATCGGTTTTAGGATATTGTGAACTGTGCTTAGACAAATAAACTTGTAGCGAAAATTAATCACTTCAATATATTACAAGACAATACTTCGTATCTACCAACCTAAACTAGTTTCGTAATTAAATGATCTTTCTTTTGTGTAGTTAAATAGTAACAATAGTGACTTTCATAAAACTTAAAATTTTAAGATTTCCTATAGGTACTTATAAATACCAAAAATTCCTTGCAAAATTGACGTAGTCTGTAAACAGAGGTGTAACCAGATAAATCTATTAAGCGCATGCGTAGTGAACACGAAAATTATAAATTTCTGTGGCAATAAAAATACCATCGTGAGCAGGGAACCTGCACTGCCCAGATAAAGAGACTCTGGAGTATCTATGTGCGTGGCAAAGATTCAAATACGCTCACGACCGTTTTATTTTTCTTTCCACAAAAAATTATAACTTTAATCGTATACCCTTTATTTTGTCGTCAAGTGTAAAGCCGATACTATCCTACACCAAGATATGCACTGTAGGACACTCAAACAGATTCAGCTCTACGATAAATATAATGTACCTGACTGTACCTAGATGTTTCGATTTGTAGCCTAGCCTAGGTATTCATCGTTCGTCTGCAGAGAGTAATGTATTGAGGTGACTCAAAATGTCTCCTTCCCACGCCCTTATCAAAGTTTTAGGATAATTAAGGCTACAAAGAGGGGAAATATAAACATAACAGAACCGGCCCATAAATGGCCCACTGCAGTACAAGGGCTCCTTGTCATAAAGAGAAGGCACGAACATTATTGACCACGCTAGTTTACTGTAAATTGACGATTTCAGACCATCAAGTCCGGGATTCCTTACGATGTTTTCCTTCTGTCAATGATATCTTAGATTAACTAAGACCATATGGCATTGAAAAAGTCACATTGGTAGTCACTGTGGCTCAACAGGCGGGCCTGTAACCAATCAACCACCACGTACCATGTACCATGATAGAAGACTGATTCTGGTTCAGCTCTCAAAATTTTTTTTGGAACCGTGGTTTATTAGTGGATTCCGCCATTTCTTAATACGTGTGATTAGGATATAGGAGCCAATATAGTGATTAGTGTTCTTGAAGCCACCCGTAGACGTCTGACTTGACTTAGTGATGGTTATTAACTAACAAAACTATGGCCCCGAATCACGGAAAAGTTCGTTTGAAAATACTGCTGACGTCTAAACACCGACTGCACCTGGCCTGGCTTCTTCACCTTGAAGATCGTTTACCAGACTGATAGATAGTTTCCCATCGGTTCCCAGAGATTACAACTGGATGTGAATCGCCTCAGCAGAGTATTGTCACCTACACGTTCATTGAGGTAAACCAGCATGTCAGCATGAGGGTTACAGTGCTTCTCGATGGATCGGTTGTTCTATGTAGACCATAATTAGGGGTTTATTCTGGCAACAAATAACAACCGGCTGTTCCTAATCCCAGTTAGAAGCCTCCGGGAGTAAATGCCTTGAATAACCTTGAAGCCGCGGTTGGTGCAGTGGTCGAGAGACCGACTGCTGCGCCGCGTATCGCAGGTTCGATTCATGCACGGAGCAAATATTTGTGTGATCTACAAATAATTGTTCCGGGTCTGGGTGTGTGTGCTTGTGCGATTATGTGTTTGTAAACACACCCAGGATACAGGAAGAAATTCCTACTGTAGGGCAACGTTTTTTTAAAAGAAAGGAAGAAAGAAACTGGTACTCGCGGGATAATTGATACATAATATTATTGATCTGGGTGACAATAGCGATCATTTTGATATTTAGACAATATACATTGCCAAAAACCGGATGGTTGATAAAGCAGACGAGTCCTGGAGTGGAGACTGCGAATCAGTAAACGTACGTAGGACCAGCTGCCGACGACCTGAAGAAAGTGGTGCGACGGACTGGATGCGTAAGATGCGCAGAACTGAGTATTATGGCGCAATTTGGGAAAGGATTATGTCCAGCAATGGACTGCAATAGGTTGAGTTGATACAATGTATCGATATTAGTAATCCAGGAGTTAGTACTGGATTTTTACTTTAAAGAGCATACAACGTACATACACACATACATACATTAGTAGGTATGGAAAATTTAACATTTTGTCATTGCAAGTTATTTCCACAATTACACCGCAGATTTGACTCGTAAACCATTTGACAGAAAGTGGTTTTAAAGTTGTGTTTATATGTCGAACGTTAATTTTGCTTCTTGAATATATTACTTTAACGGCTTCTTAGAAACCAAAGGGAGGGTAGATCTATTTTTAGCCAAAAGCAACATGGTTACCCACGATGTTAAATTAAATTTACAAAGTAATACTTTTGACCTTCCTAAATTATATTACTATCGAAATTTGCGTTAATTTGACTTTCTGTTATGATTGGTTTATATATAGTGACCGGTCTAAAGGGAGTTTATAATATATATTGTGAGTAAATTATTTATAGAAGTAATTTAGAATATTGAAAAAATAATCAAAAAGAAACGTTGTAATTACATGTACGGTTTCTAATAAGTTAATGAATAGGAATAGGGTCTAGGGTCTATTCGCGGGTCCGGCAAAATGTTATTGAGTTTTTTTTTAAGGGCATTATCAGTAGCACAATTACTGTGCACACCTCTGCATACCCCCTCGGGGAGTATTCGCCTGTATAGAAATGATGCTATGTTATGTTTATGTTTAAAATGAATAGGCAATGACAATATCTTGATAACCACTAAGGTAACGGCCCCTCCTCATGAACAATGGGTTGTTGGTTCAAACCGGGTATGAACCAATGTGAGAATATGTACTTTTTCAGTTAATTTCAGACATTACAGACGGTGAAGGGTAACATCGTGAGGTGTTAGTTAAAGTCTGGCAAAATTATATTTGGAAATATGGAATTTGGATACTTATGGGATATATGGATATAATTATGATAGAAATGTAATGACTAGACAAGTTCTTCAAGTTTTGACAAGGAATGCACAATATCGGAAAGACTGGAAACAAGATGAAATTAATAGCGGAGACCCAAAAACGGCGCAAATATAGCAACTTGCTCAGTTGCTACGACTTTGAGCCGTTTGGGGTCGAAACGCTCGGGTCATGGGGTCCGAGGGTGAAACTCCTGTTTAAAGAGATTTCTCGGAGACTAGTCGACTCTTCGCGTGACCAGAAGGCTGGCTTGTTTCTAGGTCAACGAATCAGCATTGCCATCCAACGTGGCAATGCTGCCAGTCTCCTGGGCACCTTGCCGGAGGACAGTTATGCGGAGGAATACTTCGACGCATGAGTTTTTCTTGATTTTTATTTTAGAATCGTTTTTAAGTTATTGTATACATGTAGATATAGTAATTTGTAAATAATTCGGTTTAATTTTATTATTTATGTTTTAGATTATTTAAATACATTTAATATAGTTTTAAACTGAAATTATTATTTAATTAATAAAAAGCACGCCTACACTGTGTGTGTGTTAATTTTTTATTTCACACCTTTTTGTGTTTGTATAGCCACTATATTACTATTTTAAATCGTACTAACCTGTTACCTGAGATAATGTAAGGATTCTATCGATACCCCATACATCTAAATCGATTCAGGCGTTTAGAAGTTATGGTGGAATAAAGAAACTCAAATTCAAATTCAAATTCAAATTCAAATTCAAATTGTTTATTGCTTCATGTGTAGGTACAAGGTGTTATAAATACATTTAGTGGGTATCAACATGACCCTGTAAGGGCGCAGCAACTTAAGGAACATAATATATGTATGTATCAGTATATAACATAAAGTATTAACTAAAATTATGTTTTAATAATGTTTTGGTTACAAGTAAAATTCTCCATAGCGAAGTGAAAATCATACCCATACGTTTACATATCGTTTTTTTCCTCAAAAACTCTTGCATATTATAATACGATTTGTCTATAAGATAGTTTGTTAGTTTTCTTTTGAAAATGGTGCACTTTGTATCTTCTTTTATATTTTTTGGTATTTTATTATATACTTTAACAGACATACAGTGGGGGCCTTTGTGAAATATTGATAAACTGGAGGTAGGAAGTGCAAGGTTATTTTTATGTCTTAAGTTACGTTCTTGGGAGTAGTGGTCTCTATTATGGTTAAAAAGATGAATATTTTTATTGACAAAAAGACACAGTTCTAAAATATACATTGATGTTAATGTAAGAATGCAAAGTGTTCTAAAATATGGTCTACAGCTGACCGTACCTTCTATGTTACACAATATTCGAATGCACTTCTTTTGCAGCTTGAATATGATATCAGCGTCAGTACTATTTCCCCATAACGCGATGCCGTATCGTATCCAAGAGTGAGCGTATGCGTAGTACGCTGAGAGAGCTGATTTCTGATTTTTGAACTCACAGACATACATATATACATACCTACATGAACCCTTAAAACATAACACTCCTTTTTTGTAAAAAGGAAGGGAAACCTAGACGAAGCAGTACGTGATTTCGAAACATAATGATGATGATAAAATAATTGTGCAAACCTCGAATATTCCCAGGAAAAGAAGGTGAAAATGATTGCCAAATACCCAACTTAACTTACTTTTAGTTCGGAATCACATAACACTGAGACACAGCATTCACCTTCTCGTATTTCTACACATTCACACATCCCCATTAAAACAAACGAGGAGTAAAGTAAATCACGTCATTACTCACAATAGTGTAACGGTGTTAAGGTGTGTCTGTGTGGGTGTAGCCTTAGTTCTCAAGCAAGCAAGTGAGTGTATGAAGAATGAGTAATCTGAATCAGATGATTCAAATGATACTACGAACCATGTTCTTTTTTGCTTCTGCTGCCTGCTTTTTTTTTTTTCAAGTGTCTCTACTAATTAAGCTGTGCCGGACACCTACCGTCTAAGAACCACACTGTATTACTCTCACCTTTACCGAGGTCACGAGATCGTTGCAGCATATACTGCAACCCAGATTACGGCCTGTTGAAGGGTATCAACAGTTGTCTGTTACAAGTATATGTACAGGCCACAGATTCTTCCTGTGTCCTGCAGGCTGGCTTGTACATATACTTCAGTGTGGCGTACATGCTGAAGCGTGGTGCGGGGCCGTCTCGGGCATGGGGCTAATAGGGCGGCGAAACACCCATATCCGCCACCCGCAGTCCACGGCTCACGGTGGCCGGAGATCGCTAGCGTACTTCGGCACCCGGCACGCTTTCTGCTAGCGCCATATTCACCTACTACATCAAATAAAATAACATCATGCCTTTATCACCGACGGGTTAGGCAAAAGTACACCCACATCTCACCGATACAGTCATTAAGTACCATGTAAAGTAAGTGGTATTGTAAAATTTTTGCCATCAACTGTAAAATAATAAAAACTCTGGGCTGCTACTGTAAAAGATATTATTATTGAGATTCTCTGGACAAGAGTCTAGAAAATCTCAATAATAATATTTTAAAAAAAACTCCCGTCCAAAATTTCGGAAACGGCGGCCTATCTCCACGGAGATTAGCCAAGTGCGCAGGAGATATTATAGTAACCAAGTGTATGCACAAACATAGGTGCTCTCCCTCTTCCTTTACCTCCCAATTCCATCTGATGGGACGGCAATTCGGCACAACAAGAGAGAGATCAGGCTCAGGACCGAGGGCTTTACAAGCTCTTCGAAGTACAAGGGTGTCAAACCACCATCTTTCTTACTCCGGCCTGCTACTGAGAATTTTCTAACAGAAAAATTGAACCCGGAAATCGAACCCAGGACTACAAGACTAATGAAACAAAAACCTGCGAAATAATAATAATCATTACATAAAACCTTATATTCTGTTAGGAGTAATGTATAAGATTAATTTTAATATGCCCTTTAAATATCGTAAGTAACTACGTTCGCTAATAATTAAGATAATTGCTACAGCGATACCTACTTGATACGGTTTCACTCGCGTATAATTATATTATAATTAGTCAAGTCACTCCTTACATAGTTAGCTACCTGCAAGTACAATCTTAAAGCATCGGTCCAGCAGTTTCGAAGGTCAACCGTAACAAGCAGACAGACAATTTTTTTTAAACTAGTTTAATGCATAGATGTCCTGAAAATAACTGTATGAGCTTAAACAAAAAGTAATATTTTGACATTACAAACAGTCACTAGAATTTTATTTAATTGTATTAATCACCAAAATTTATTAGATGTCGTCATCTAGAAGTGTATTAGTTACAGTTTAAATATTAATTAAGCAGTGATAGCATAGGGGCAAGTTAAAGGTCACAAGTTCGAACCCAAGGCACGCAACGCTGACTTTTCGAAGCATGTACGTATTAGAAATTAATTATCTCTTGCATAAAACGGCAAACGAAAACATCGTGAGGAAATCAGTATACCTGAGAGATGATATACCTACGGGTGGTTTAAACTTTGATACTAGGTTCTTCATCAACCACACGATAACAAGAATTTTTATTGTAATATTTTAATAAAAATTGTTCATTTTCAGTAACTGAACAAGTCTTTACATTTCTTTACGGTAATTAAAAAAAAGTTGTCGTATAATAAGCCTAGAAAAGCCTAGCAATTAGTTTTTCCGTGTCGCGGAACATAAAAGTCATTTTTATTTCGCAAAACAAGAAATATCGTTCAAACTTTTATACGAAATTTGCTCTATAGATACACGAGCGTAAATATAATATTAAATATATGTATACTTACAAAATGTAAATAGCTAAATCTACATAAATAGAAAACTTATACGACATAAAGAATGGAAAGCAATGAAAATAGCTATGAATTCAGAATTATTAGACTATGAAAAGTAATACACATGAACGGGACTCGAACTTGCGACCTTTGGCAGTCCGGGTCATAGTTCTCCCACTGAGCTAACATGTCAACATATATATATCAGATTTTGATAGAATTTTTATCTCTACATAATATAGAACCCAGTCACTTGTCGCGTCTGTCTGTCTATGCATAATATTCTTCGTGACAAGAATGAATACTGTATTTGGGTTTTTAATGATGGCCATTATTTCAAAAGAAAGTTTCATTATAACATATTTTAATTTGTTGATTTATGTAGATTTGAATGTAAACGTTAATTTATATATCAGATTTGAAGATAATATGAACGAATTTCGAGAATTCGGCAGAAAAAGCAGTTTTATTTATCGAAAGGTATTTTGTTTATATAAAGGTGTCTGAACATGTCGCGCAGAATCGAACAAGTCAGCTAGTCCTTGAAAATACGACTAAAGACTGAAAACTACTCGACTTTAAAGTGCGATATAGTCCTTTAAATAAATAAAGAAATCATATAATTCAAGATAACTCTTTGAAAAGCATTAACGCATGCTTAGCAAACTCTAAATTACTCTTTTTCCATTTAATATTGTAACTTTAAAGAAATCATATATTATAATTATAGAGAAGGACCCCAAAAATGCCCATCCACCATCGCTTCCTTTGGTTTTGCTGAGAAGATTAAACGACGCAACAAACTCCGAAGCATCTCATTGAGCTATCTTTTGAATTACAATTTCAATAAAATTATAATGGTTATCATATAAAAATTCACAATGAATACAAAACGAATATACATCACTCCCACCTTTCGAATCAATTACTGATTCAGAGAATTCAACTCGGACCAGACGCGATTGAATCACAATTTAACCATCACATGCAGCTACGTGTCGATAAAATATCGCCACAATTAATAAAAACACCGAAAACCATACAATGCATTCTTTAACAAAATAAAAATTAATCAATCAATCGCTCGAAATGCAAAAACTGTTGACATGCCGTGACCAAGAAGTACGGTATATTTTTATCTTAAACAAAAACTGGAATTCTATCAAGTACCCATACAAGTCATACCACATAAAAGAGAGAGATACATATATAAGTACATGCAGGAGTAAAAGAGGAGGAAGAAGTCGCGTGGCTCAAACAGGATAGCTCTAGGTTTATCAGTTTTTATGAAAGAACTTGCTTTGCACACCTGATAAATTACTATCGTTTTGCAACGGGAGAGATTGTTCACGGTAATTTTCGATTATTGGGTAGGCAGAGGAAGGTGAAGCAACAGGTGGTATTGTGATTTCGAGAAACAACCTTTTTACATCATATCAAACAAACTCTTGGCCTGTTTTGTAAAAAAAATCCTTTAGTTGAGTTTACGAATATCACTTATTTTACCAGTGACAGATACCCTAATCTTATAATATAAAAGTATATTTTCTATTTAATAGAAGTAAAGACCTGAAACCAAAAGTTATACTTATTATATTTATTACTATTAATACAATATACCGTAAACATTTTAGAAGTAAAAAATAATAATTTGGAATATTGTAAATATTCCTTCCAATTTCCTTCAGTAATACCTCTAAAAACAATATGATTTCTGATTCTGATTCAAATATTTTTCAAGGCATAATAATTTATGCAGCAGGGTTAATTTTGAAAATAAATCCGCTTGATCGTCACTGCAATTACCAGCCTTAGCAGTTCGAATAATCATGTAATTTCCCGTGAGACTATCTCCTAAACAGAAAACAACAAGAACATATTTTATTATTGTTATCAAATCAATTTCAAATTAAAAACAAAACAACTGTGAAATGAACAAATAAGGTCGGTCCAAATTGTTTTCCTTATAAACAGATGGTAAAGAAAAAGCCAAACAATATGCTACGTAGATGAATGAATTTGGCCAAAAAATAAATCACTGAATTTTTTTACCTTCTTTGGAGGGAAGCGAAGAACAAGATTACGATATGGGAGAAAGAATGGGCTTCCAAACATGAGGTTTAAAGTAAATTGACAAAAGTAATTAAAGGACTGCCTCGTTGGTCTAGTGGTCTAAAGCGCGACTGCTGAGCATGAGATCTTGGGTTCGATTCCCAGGTCGAGCAGTGCTATTAGGATTTCCTGTTAGGAAATTATCAGCAGCAGCCCGGAGTTTAGAATTGTGCCTGGTTGATGGCATTAGACTCATCACTTGTTGATTGGGACGTAATAACGGAATTATTGACATGTGGGTGTACAATTGTGAACACTACCCTACCCTTTCGGGGTATACTGGCGTGATAATATGTTATGTTCAATTATTGTTTACAATATTACCTTTTATCCATGTGGTTTTCTGAAGAAGTATTTCCTACTCATATTTAAAATATTAAAATCCATATCTGTATTGGGCTTTTCTTTAAAAGATTCTCAATGCAGCCCGGAGCTTCGAATTGTACCGGGTAGACAGCAATAGGTTCACCAACTATTGTTTTTATAACGGAATTGGTGAAACGAATGTCTGTGCTGTAGTCCTCTGCTTACCCCATCGGGAAACTATAAATTCATCGTGAACTTTGTACCGGACCCTGTAGATTAAAACTCCTCCACAAACCTTACGAAGTTTTGGAGATTAATGCGATCCAGCCAATCCCTTGTTGTCCACCTACCAGCGACGCCCTAAGCCGAGGCCCGTAACCCGCAGGGTAGCTAGCTGGTGCTGTCTTCGCTACAACCCTTGAACCCATAATTTTAATTACTCAATGACTGGTACTGGGTATTCTACGGCATTAACCATAATAATATTAACGCGAATATGTCTCAATACAAAAAATGTGCACACGAAATTCATCATTGTTATAAATAGTCGAAAGATTTGAAAAACAAAAAATATTTATAATTTATAAACAGTAAAGTGCCAAACAAATTCGCCTTCCAGGTCTTCAGTAACACAAAACTGTAACCATCATTCACTAAGTCTCCATAAGTATGCTTCTAAAGAGCATATATTAGCATACTGATGTCCACAGACCCACAGTATACTCCTTTAGAGAATATAATCTCCAACCAGTAATTCATTATAGTGAAAAAAGGGCGCAATGCTAATGCCTACAAGTATTTTCTACCTACAACACACAAATGGACTAATATCTCGTATACCGAAAAGAAAAAAGCATTGTACATTCCTAGCTCCTATCTCTCTTTGGAAACTAGTCCGCGAAACGTATCGTAACAATAATGGTTTCAGTACACAAACCAATTCTATTGAAAATATTGTGTCTGACCAACTGTTCCTATATTTTATTCAGCGCCCGAACTCGGGCTCCCTGCTCGAATATCAAGGAGTTTGTGGTCTACACTTCCGACTTGTATCTGCATCCAATATTTTTTTATGTTCAAATAAACTTATAAGTCATCCAGTTGTTCATACTTAACTTCTCATTTCTACACAAAATGGTGTAGACAAAAAAAATTCATAGAGTCTCAAGGAAAAATTGGCAGTAAGATCAAACGAACGAACTGAATTAGTTTACGCTGTGGTCAGTGTAAAGGAAAAATTTCTTATTCGGAACGCGCACGTTGATAGTACGGTGGTTCTACCTCGTTTTTGAGGCTCTGCAGTGATGCGGGAAAGGGACGGATGTATACGACCACGCTCTAACAGAGCGGGACGGTGGTATTATTGCACCGGTAGTGAGGAGTGAAAGAGATCAATAATGAGACGCACGAGGAGTTGAAAAGGGATTTCAGATTAAGGTCGTTGTCGAGTCAAAGAGCATGTTAGTGGGAAAATTATGAGATAGGCGGTTTGATATATCAATTTGAGACTTACATTGATTACTCTGTGAGGAAACAAATGGATTTAAACATAGCATGTTGACAGAAATTTTATACTTTCATTCATCACTCTGTGAGGAAACAACTGGATTTATTTCACCTTTTTCCATGTATTTATGTAAACATTATTTGTAGATTTCCACTTCATTTATGTTCTTTTGCAGTATGTGGTAGTAAACCAGATATCCAGTAACTACAGTGTTATAGAATTATGCATTAAATTTTAATAGATTTCCAGACATTGTTTATGTTTTTACAATTCTCTACAATAATTATGTAATCATATATATACACCTTTAGAACACACACCTCCTAAAATTTTTAATTTTAATATAGTGTTGATGGAAATTTACTAATAATATTTTTCGCACCAAGCATGATATGGCTTTATACTAGGTAAAAATGTTAGTTATTTTTTTCCTAAAAACTAACGTGACTAAACGTATTAGGTTGTGCAAAAGCCCAAATCTTCATAGTGCAGTTTAAAGCTTTCAGTTGGAATAGGCAGAAAGCCTTTGATACATCTTGCAAACAGCCTACTCTTTGGTGCCCAGCCTGGCCGGGCGAGCGCAGCTTTACATACACCCTCAGTCACTAGCTGAACGTCGCAGGTGTTAGTGTGCCTCGTTCGCGCCAACACACTCCATTACGCGGCATTTTGAAAAACGAACATTGCCCAAAAAAATATTCCTAAAAAATACGATACAGTGTTTTTTCTGTGAGTGCTAGTGCTAAAAACAACAGATTTTTAGAATGTGATGGATGTTTTTTCTTTTTCGTGGATTTTCTACTTCTAGTGTTGTGCCGTTTTCAGATGTTGGATTTTTAATGTGAACGATTACAGGATTTAAGTAATGAACGTTTTGTTTCGTGATTACGAAGCTGAAGGTTAGTGGTGTATTATTTTTGGTTTAAATAGTGGTTTTTGCGCGTAAACCTTGCGTGTTTGATAGAGGGTGACAGGTTTATTTTTGTTTTGAAAAATACGTGTTGATGATACAGTGTTTTTGGACGATACGTATGAAAATATGGCGGACCTTTATGTAAATACAATTTTTTTGGTGTACTATATATAATTGGATACTTGTTTGGTACTAGTAGTAAAATAATATACCCTTAGGTGCTACACAATGTTATAAAAAGCCAATTACTGGTTCTAGGAATTCCAATATATATGAAAATACGAAGCGAAGGAGCTTCGTTATCTACGAAGCTTTTCCGCAACGTGTTTTCATAGAAAAAAATCCCAAGGCTTTCGACTTGCTCTATTTATTTATCATAAAGAGTTTACCGGGTTTATATTTTTGTAAATATCCCAGTATTGAACTGAAACGCGAATACAACGTTTTTCAATCAAATGTTTTGATATCTGCCTAAATAGACAGTCGGACAATTATATTTAGCACTTTTCTCTATAAACGCAATTAAAAAAAAAACGCCGCGGCGTAAAAGAAATTCACAGTTCATTAATGTGGAACATTAGTAACACTGTACCAACATATTGTCGCGGTGTTCAACATAAAATTATTACGTTCAGAACTCATTAACATAATCACAACATTCGAGTTATTGTGACAAAACATTGTTAGCGTAAGGGAATTATCTTTCGTATTCCATGTACCTACTGTATATATTAGGATTATAAGCAGTGTTCTTGGTGGAACAAAAGCATACTTAAATCCATGTCGTTATCGGAAAGAATAAACAACCCCTTACCTCATTCAGGGTGCCGAAAAAAGTGACTATTGAGTTATATAGTGGCATCTTACAGGTTAAATAACAACAATTTAAAATTAGCAATTTGTCATCCATCAGTGGTGAATAAAACAATTTCTTTTTGAATGAAGATTAGGGTACTTCGCACCTAATTGTGGTTGCTTTAAAAAGTGACTATCGGGTTACCTCAGGAAGGTAGAAAAGTCTGACAGGCTGTTAATAATAACAAACTACAATAATTACATATTATTGACCTCGTGTTTACCGTAAAGTTACTATTGTGTTACCTCAAGAAGACGTGTCTTATAGGTTTCTAACAATAATAAGTTACGATCAGCAATTTTTCATCCAGGTAGGATAGGACAATCTCATAATTAAATGTAAATTGGAGGAAAAATACGGCACTTCCTGGCTAATTGAGGTTGATGTAAGGTACTATCATATAATTATTCTCCAAATAATTGAAGATACTACAATTACCAAAACATCTAACAACAGGGTAGCAATAGAAAATTTTCTCATTTATGGAAGATTATGTCAATTAGTAACAACTTAAGGTTGCCGAAAAAAGTGATGATCGGGTTACCTCAAGAAGGTAGTGGTAGCATCTTACAAGTTGCTAATAACAAATTAACTACAAATAATAACAATATATCTTCCAAACGTGGTAAATAGGACAAGTTCTCGTTGAACGTTAATTAGAGGAATAACAATTAACTGCGTTCTTAGTAGTGGTTGCCGTAAAAAGTGACTGTTGGATTACCTCAAGAGGGTAGGTAAAAATGTCTTTTATAGCAACCTATAAGACACTTTTTCAATATGTCTTCCAAATGTGGTAAATAGGACATTTATTAATATTTGCTTCCCTTCGTCTACTACCTAGTGTCCGAATTATTCAAGCCGCCAGTTGGTTTCGCGATTGCTTTCACCTGCCCCTGCAGCACGGAGATGGTCAAATGAAAATACTCTTAGCAGTTACCCACCTACAGACTGACCCTACAAAGCGTTGCTTAACCTCATCGATAGTTTAGCGACCTGAGGTTGCAAAAAGCTATGAAGGCCTAAAACTCGGACAATGCATCAAGAAATTCATTGTCGTCGCTATCATCAGCAATGGAAATTTCCATTTTGATCTGAAGATTAGGATGCCAAATAGATAGAAGGTCAGTCATTATACAATAATCGATTGTAATTTCACTAGGTCAATTTCCACGTTTAGCTCACATTGATTGTTTTATTTATCGATACTTATCGTTTAAGTGTATTTTGTTTATTAATGCTGTTTTACTCGTATATTAGGTGGTGATATTGTAGTTATTACCAAACGAGTGGACTTTTCACTTAGCAGATTTAAAAGATGATTCCTGATAGAACCATGGTCAAGTTAATAATGCCTTCACATACAGCGGAAGATACAGTGCCGCTAATAACCCACTGATCAACTGATATTATTTTCTATTTTTCAAAGAAACATTGAAAAAATAATAGACAAGAACGGGGCTTGAACCCGCGACCTTTGACGTTCCGTGTCATCACTCTACCAACTGAGCTACCTTGTCGTGCTCAAACCTATTGAATTTTCAATCCTCTTTGTATACGTCTTAAGGAGACGCCTGGTGATATTTATCTAGCAATCATTTACAGATCCACTAAATTATATATAATTATAGTTTTTAATACATGTTGAGGCCATGTAATGCCTATATTCATTTCTATTTTTCAAAGAAACATTGAAAAAATAATAGACAAGAAACGGAATAGAAAATAGAAATTAATATAGGCATTACAGGGCCTCAACATGTATTAAAAACTATAATTATATATAACTGATATTATGTTATGTAAAGATTAGTACACAACCTTGTTTATCACCAAATGGTGCTCTAACAACTAGACACCAACGGCAGCCTCATATTTTTCTCTAATTTAGTTTGCTGACTGATTTGCTATTAAGCATTCAGTGCGTCCTTAGATACTGTGATGACATATTTTTTTATTGCGTTAGATCCGAAGTTATGTTAAAAGTAAAGTAAAAAATTACGCCCCCGTGTTCAGGATTTCTCAGTAAATGGAGCCTTAAAAATAACTTCGTGGGTAGGAAAAACTCACTAAACTATTTCTAGACTATTTTCTAGAGTAGGTATTGTATATTTTTGTGGATAAAATTCAAGTAAGGTTAACAATCGTGGGTTTTTGGGCGACAGAAACTCTTATTGAGTTATTTTGGTTGAAATTTTACTGGAATTGATATTTTGCCCTTTTATTCGGGAGTTTTATATCTTCATTTGTCGTAGGTACGCATTGCCTAACGGTTGAAAGCAAATAACAGGTTTAGGGCAATGATTTTTCTTCATTCGTGTAAATCAAGTACCAAGAGTATAAGCCTTTAACTAGACTGGACAAGAGCAGTGATAGCCTAGTGGTATGACCATTGTATTGGCAAGCTAAAGTTCGGAAGTTCCAATCTAAGGAACGCACTACTGACTTTTCAAATCATGTGAGTATTAAAAATCCATTACCAGTTGCTTAAATCGGTGAAGGAAACCAGTGCACCTGAGAGATGTTCTCGATGGTATGTAAAGCTACGTATACCGTAGAATGTATGGCAGACTACGGGTGATGTAAACCCCCTGATCTGAGACCATGTTGTTCAACCATTTGATGAGACTGCAGCAAAGAATAAGACAGACAAAGGAAATGGTTTGTAACTTTAATAAACATACCTTTCATTACCCCTGTATCGCCCGAATAGATCGGCATACGTGTGCCGATGTTCACGCATACTTCGCGAATTATTTTTTAGCCCCAGGTGGAAAGCTTAACGTCATACACTCGCCATCAATACAAACTCAAGACCGAAGACTTCATAACGAAAAACCCCACTAACGCTCCTCGAGCTGGGTATCGAAAACCTCGCAGCAGCCGCCCTTACCTCCAATGAGGGAGTTACGCCATATTCAACCTCATTAAAATTCATTTTTATAACCAAAAACAAAACAAACTTCAAAGGAAAAATCTTAATTAACCCCACTAAGTATAAAGGCAACTACAGTACTTTGTAAAACAGGGGTGGATTACCCCTCCACCCTCCTTTAACACCTAATTCAGAGAAGCGTCACGAATGCTGACGTCACGTCAGGTGAAAAATGGCGGCGAATGAAATGTATGAAATATTCAAGATATTGTTTGCTTATTTTTGCTGAAAAGGTGACTAAAGCCAAGTTATGATAAACATTATTATTTCAATTCCTGGGTCGGATAAAGTATTATTGGATTTTTCTGTTAGGAAATCCTTAGTAGCAGTCAGCCCTGAGCTAGGAAGTTGACGGTGTAACACCCCCATGCTTTAGAGAGCACGTAAAGCCGACTTTCTGTGCCTGACGTCTTTCCATCACATACTTAGCTAATCTCCTCAGAGATAAGCTGCCGTGACCGAAAATTCTGTCGGGGCTATCTCTAAAATATCAAATTCACGTGTCACAGTGTTTGTTATCGAACTCCTCGAAAATGGCTTGACCGATTTTTATGATTGTTTTTCTGTATATGTGGTAGGTTTGGGAATAGGTCGTAGGCTATTTTTTATACCCCTTGGTCATAAGGGTCCAGAAAATTTATATGGCAGAACAACGTTCGTGGGGCACAGCTAATTATAGTAATTATACGTGGGTGACACCGCGGGGTACATCTAGTATTATTATAACTTTCTAGGCGAACATTTTAAGGTAACAATGAAAGCCACCATATTGTCCTGAATTCCATCATCAGCTGTCGTAACGGCAAAATATTTACTAACCCTCGTAGCTGTCTTTAACTTTTAAAAAATAATTCCTGGGTCAGACAGAGTCTAATTAACTTTTTCTGTTCAGAAATTCTCAGTAGCAGTCCGGAGTGTTGTAATAGTGCCCGGGAGGTGACAACAGGAATAGTTTTTTTTTTTATTATTTACAGGCTTGCGTTTGACCGCCGTCGCCCCTGATGTTAAGCGATGGATTTATATTACATGGAATATTTATGATATGTGGGTATAGGTATCACATTATCTGCACTACACCTCTGCCTAACCTTGTTTAGCAGATAGATTGATGAAAGTACTAAGAATATTTTTATCGGAACGTATAGGAGGCTATAGTAATGGCTTCTATCAATACAATTCGCTAGCTTGTTACGACACTCCATAACATAGTATCACACCTGAATTCCCCGAAGGGGTAGGCAGAGGCATACACAATTGTACACCCACGTTTCACTTAAGTTGTTATCAAGTCTCATGTAATAGGTGGTGCCATATACCGGGCACAATTTCAAACACCGGGCAACTACTATTTTCTAACAGAAAGAATCAATAACACTGCCCGACCCGGTAATCGAACCCAGGACCTCACGTTCAGCAGTCATGCTTGGGACCACTAGACTAACGAGGCAGTCCTACAACCTTCGTTTGCCGAAAATACAACCACAAATTACTGTTAGCCAATCAAAAAGACCACTTTAATGAAAGTGCTATCCAATATCGTGTTACATTGACCGGGGAAGGTCTCGAAACCCGTTGACTTAGAATAAAAATAAACAATGCTTGGACACACCTGTTGGTCAATTATCCTGGCGTACAAAAACTCGCTCCCTGTTTTAATAGAAAGAGGGCTACTAAGGGTTTTGAGTTAGGTTATCGGCTCATGGTCGATTGGTTATCACTCGAGAAGTAGATGAGTTACGTGCGCACTTAATTTTGGATTGATTTAGCTTGGTGTATCAATTGTTATACTTAATTATATAGTTGAAATGTATTACCGGTTTAGGTTTATTAAAATTATTTATTTACATAAAACGTACACATATCACATTCGGAACCCGGTCGGCCAGATTGATATGTTTATAGTTAATTTGGCATTAGACGTGATCTAATACATACTAAAGTTGTTGGTTTAGATTATGTTTTACGTTTAAGTATGTTTTAAATTGTGACATTAATATGTATTCAAGTTTGATTATACTATGTTAAAGACTTGAATCGTAAGTGATAACGACAGAATTGAAGTGATAACTTAGTGAGTTACAACAGTATTTCTCCATGCCAGTGTCAGGTCCCTTTGTAGGTTGCTTTTAGACGATCAAGATCAGTTACGAGTATCAGATATTTTTTTGTTAAAGCTTTGTTTTAATGGTTCAGCCATTGTGAGTGTTAAGTTTGAAGTTCTTTTTGCAAGTTTTTGCTTTTGGTTAAAAGGAAAGGTTTTAGTTTTGCGTATGGAATTGATTGTGTGGTTGTGATGCGGAATTTTGTTTCCTTTATTTTCATGGTTATTTAGTGTCGTAAAAGGGTTTCTGTGACAAAAATTTTGTGTGACGCAGTTGGTTGTTTTTTAATATGTCGTTTCTAATCTTTGTAACATTGAAAATAAAATGTGATTTGATTGTTGCGATTAAAGTAGTGTTAGCTTTTGGCGTAGATAAATAACAGAAACAGTAAAAAATATGACAAAGCAAGCTTTACTTTATGATATATCACGAAGAATTAAGTACGATCGTATCAAAGTATCTACGTGTTAAACTTAATTTCTGTTTGCAATACGCCAAATACATGCCACCATCCAATTAACACATTATTTCTCCTATACCAGTTACACCTTTTACCATTAATTTATCAAACAAAATTGCGAAGTTATTAATTCAAATGGTAGACCTCAATTCAAGTATTAATAGGCAAACATTAACCGTTTTTATCATAAATCATTTCAACACGTAAACGATGTAATGTATTATGGCTTTTAACCATCTATTGTGTTATATAGACCATAACAATTTACCTCCACTATAGGGCCTATAGCCTTATCAGAAATGCCTCTATATATCGCTTATGGAACCTGAGACATACCTTATCGGTCACGTAAGAACACTTTAGCAGAAATCGAGCAATTAAACGAGTTTAGTATTTATTTATAAAGGTAT
This sequence comes from Xylocampa areola, assembly GCA_935421205.1. Taxonomy (NCBI): domain Eukaryota; kingdom Metazoa; phylum Arthropoda; class Insecta; order Lepidoptera; family Noctuidae; genus Xylocampa; species Xylocampa areola. Next base: position 6,828,186 of record OW285225.1, on the reverse strand, counting down.
AAAGTTGCAAATCATTGTGCAGAGATTTGAAATTTAATTAGCATAGGATTTGGAACTTTCTTGCCTCAAGTTTAAGTTGTAAATCAAATTGCACAGTTCCGTTGCTCCTTTGTTTCGCGAGTTCTCACGGAAAATTGATATTTTGTTTTTGCTAAGGAGAACTTTTTAAGTTTTTTTTTCTAGTGAAATTGTAGGTGTGTGTTTACTAAGGAAATTGCTCGTGCATTTTACTACTTAGGTCTTCGTGCCACCTACGTGAATTCCCGGAAATGGTAGTGGGCGATAGGCGACCAACCCACTTGGTTCTTGCGATCTTTTATGTAGCTAGGTACAATGCTTTACTTTGTTTTATTTTCATCAAACTCTTTTAGAGCAAGGACGTCTTTCGCGTTATGTTAGTACCTACCTACTAGAATCACAGATTTATCTCTTTAGTCTCCAATCGATGCAGCATCGATAAAAAACGAGTAATTTTGATACAAAATTCTAACGCAGCGAGTTCCAAAACTCGATACATCGAATTGCTAAAGAAAATTTGCATTGATAAAGAAACAAGACCATAACACATCTAACATAACATAGCATCACGCCTTTATAAACCAAGGGGGTAGGCGGAGATGTACACGGTTGTACACCTACATTTTACCAATACTGTTTTAAGTCTCATTTAATAGGTGATGAGGCTATTGGCATCAACCGGGCACAATTCTAAACAACAGGCTGCTATTGGGAATTCCACAGAAAAACTCAATAACACTGTGTCAAGTCTGGGAGTCGAACAAAATCCCAGGACCTCACGCTTAGCAGTCGCCCTTGCGACTACTAGACTAATGAGGCAAGATAATTATTTTAACTTCATAAAAATCTGATAAAGACACTTGAAAATATTTTATTCTCAGTTCACATAACAATTTGTACTTTCCGATGATATTCACCATTTTGGTATTCGTATGTCGTTTTGTGTGAGTCGTACACGGAACTGAGAACCGTTAGACATCGGCCGATATTCTGGTCCGCCCACGGACCCCATAGCTTTGAGGTCGGCCGGAGAAAAAGATTGTGGTCTTGCAAAATGCTACGTCGTTTTTTTTTGTTATGTAATTTGGGATCGGCGCGGTGAGATTCGAGTCTGGTTTTATCTTGAATTTTTTGGGTTTTAAGCAGGTAGCGCTGTTTTTTTTTGGGTAGAGGTTTGATTGAGTTAATCAATGGTTAGTTGCATTTTACCCGATATTTCTCCAATTGAATGCAAGCTGTTTTGAGGAGAACATTAGACATAAATAAATAAGAAACCCAAACACAAGACTTCCACAAAAATACAAGACAATGTGAGGCAGATACGTGAGCTCAGATTCCGTATAAAAAAAATATTTTTAGTTACCACAACCACAAATGAACTATTTTCATTTATTTTATTCCTTTACTTGTATGATGTGACCTCAATTCCTGCCAAATTTAAGTAAAGGTTCAAATAGGTAAGTCAAATACAAAACGACGAGAATCCGGTGCTGCGCCACGTGTCACAGATTCGATTCCTGCACGAAGCAAATTATTGTATGATCTACAGATAATTGTTCTGGTTCTGGATATGTGTGCATTCACATGAACACACATCCAAACCGTGTTTACAGACAACTGTAAACACCCACGATGCAGAAAAAAAAAACCTAGTGTGGGACAACGTTTAAAAAAGTGCTCTATGTCACAAGTGGGATGTTTTATCTATAAAATTGATTAAATATACGTACCGCCCTTAAAGTTTTATTACTACGAACCCGGACATATTGTCTATATAACACAATATAACCAGCCAATAACCGTCCCACTGCAGAGCAAGGGCCTTTTCTCATAACGAGAAGAGTCGAACATTGGTTGAGAGCGGTAGTCGCAATAACTTTGTTGACCAAACACTTGCTAACTTTGCCTTTTAATTCAACTCTGCTAGTCTTCTTTTCACTTCATCAGATGAGTGATATGGAGGACTACTTCGACATCTAAAACACCTTTATTTTAATTCTATCAATATTGAACTCTTAATATATTGTAGTTATGACTGTACTGTGTACAGTCACAAGCACAAACATTTGCAATTTTTAAACTCCGTTTATCTGAATAATATAGTAGTATGAATTTATATCTATGTGTAGAAGGAATGGTTCTTCTATCTGTGTTCTGCTCCTTATAATTTTAGTAATGCACGCTAGAGATATTGTCGGTGAGTTCATAAAAGTTAGTTTTTACATGTTTTTGCTTATGACTGTACAACAATTTTAGGTCATAAGATTAGATAGGTATGACTATCTAATCTATTGACCTAAAATGGTTTCCTATAAAACCTGAAATAATGTGGGTTGATTTGTAATGCAAGTTTCTTAACCGCACCTAAGTAATTCCCATAATGCGCAATGATTATACTTTCTACCACCTACTTATACAACTTTCTAAGAATCTTGTTATCGAATATTCATTATTATTACTTATAGACCGAATAAGGTAAATATAATAAGGTTGATAGTCACCGCAAATGTTCACAAACTGTTTGGTAAAATATTGTTTCACCACCTATTGGCTCACCCTCACATGAGACTTAATAACAGCATCGGTTAAATATGGGTGTACAACTCTGCCTACCCTTTCGGGAATACAGGTGTGATGCTATGTTTTAATTAATGTTTCTCATTTTATTTCATGCTTTATACGTCAAAATGGAGCTGGCATAATCTTTATTAATTAAAAGATTCTAAATATTAGACTTCCAGTAAAGATAATTATATGTGTATAAACAAAAAACATTGCTGATAAATGTGATTATTATGAATTTATTCTTCAATCGAGAATACTCTATTAAACCACAACGTGTTTGACTAATGGCTAATTTGAGCTAAAGATTTGGCAAATTAAAGATTTCTAGTCTAATTGTTGCAAACGCGTCTGTTGATCCTGATGTGAGGGAGTCCTAGATACTCGGTCGGGTAAAATGTTATTGAGTTTTCTTGTTAAAAATTCATGGTAGCAGCCAAGAATTTGTTATTGGGTCCGGATGATGGCAATAGACTCATCACTTAATATAGTATAAGACCTAATAACAGCGTCTGTGAAATGTGGGTGTAATACCTTTCTATAACTTTGAAGTACCTACACTACTAAATAGTTTGCGGAAGACAAAGATAAGATAAGCGCGATGTTATTTAATCGTAAGTACTTTTTTTATATCCTACTAATATAATAAACGCGAAAGTTTTTATGTATGGATGTTTGTTACTCTTTCACGCAAAAACTAATAAACTGATTTTGATAAAATTTGGCAAACAGATAGTTTATAACCTGGATTAACACATAGGATACTTTTTATCCCGGATGGACCCAATTCTGAAGTTCAAGCAGACGGAGTTGCGGGCAGACGTTAGTATTCCATACTTTTTTCTTTGGATGAATAAAGTACGTAGTAGTCTTCACCGTGGGAGAGCCACGCTTCGGCACGAATGGGCCGGCTCGACCGGATTGATACCACGGCCTCACAGAAAACCGGCGTGAAACAACGCTTGCTTTGTGTTTCGCCGAGTGAGTGAGGGTACCGGAGGCCCAAACCCTTTAAAAGGCCGGCAACGCACTCGCGACTCCTCTGGGGTTGCGGGTGTCCATGGGTAGCGGTAATCGCTTACCATCAGGCGAGCCGTCTGCTCGGTTGCCCCATCTTCCTTAAAAAAAAAAAAAAAAAGTATGGAATGCAAGCTTTGACTTTTCATAAGTACCTGTAATATGGTATATTTGAAATAAAAATTGTTGAGTTCGAGTTTGAGTTTATAGAATATTTATTTTCTACTAACTACACACTATATACATAAAATTAAATTAAAAACTGTATTAATATACCTATACATATGAAAAAAAAAATAGGTATAAGTATGGAATATTTGGTCTAAATTATGAAGAATATAAAATTCTTTCTTTCTTTTCTTACACATAGAAAAACATACATAAATACACAAAGTTAAGAGAAATATTGCATGTAATTCAAACTTATCCGTTTAAAAAAAAACCAGATTGCATTTTTTATCAATGACTAAGCTTATAATATGCAAATGCTCAAAATGCGTCTTACGAGACAATCCCATACATAAAACGTTATTTTATATAAAAGTAATATTATAATGTAGAACATTAATTCAATGATATATTGTTTATAAAAAGATAAAGCCAGTATCAAGCGGACAGACGAACCGTCATAATTTATAATGAATATATCAATTTCGCCCACGACAAAATTTAATGGGGTCGAAATTGTAAAATGCTCATTCCGGATGTGCATACCATTTTACTCTTTATGTTTTTCCGTTAATATATAGCCTTTAACTGTCCCACAGCAGGGCAATAACTTATTTTCTTTGATCTCCAGCCACCGTGAACCGTGTCTTGCTGGCGACGGACTTGGGTAGTTCGCCACCCTATCAGTACTAGGTGCGAGACGGTGCGCTGTGCTTCAGCACACCACCCTATAGTGCCTGTGGCCACAAATTAGGAGTCTGTTGATGCTTTGACGGACAATGGCCTGTTGGGATTGCGGTCGATGCAGATGCGATCTCGGGATCGCGATAGGTCAACCGAAGACCGTGCTTTTAGTCGGTAGGTGGTCAGCACAACGTGCGTGATAGATTAACCGTAATTCAAATACGGTCTGGAGGAGTGTTTTGCAAGGAGCCATGAATGCCTCCAAACCATGATTTATCGCCGATTTGGCGACTTCAAACTATCAAGTATAGATTCCTCATATTTTCTGTCACCGTATTATGAATATATACATGGTTGATTTTCGACTTACCTTCCTAAAGATATGATGACGATACACGATGAGATGCGTACCGTTATCGTTTAAGCATCGTGTCCTATTGCTGACGTCACAAAGCAGTGTTCGTGAACGGGTGCCGTCAGTTGGGACTGGTCATCTCTAAACAGAAATGACAAACATTTTGAATTGTTAAACTAAACTCTTTTAGTATTGGCATCATCTTACATTGTTCTCAAATATTATTTTGCAACATAAACGGTGTAACCGATACCTGCTATTGTAAAAACATATTTTATAAAAAGAGTAACCATGGAGTTTCTTGCCCGTTCTTCTACATAGGAATACACTTTGGAACGTGGTAACTAACTTCTGACAATTCAATAGCGCCTGTAAATGGTCTAATTGAAATAAATGATTTGACTTTGACTTTGAATCTGTTCAGTTATGGATAAGCAGACTATGTCAGTGCTGTTTAGATTAAAATCAAAATCAAACGTTAATTATTTAAAAGTAACATCAGTAATATTATATGTTCATTAGTCAGCCAAAAACTCAACGTAGCTTGTGTTGGCACAATAGGCATGATGACAGTATTAAAGAACCAGAGAATAAATGATTTTAGAGGTAAATATAGACACAAAGGATTCTAAAAAAAGTTTTTTAAAAACATTAAGCTTTGATATGATTTTCAATAAAATAAAAGTATAAAATGCTGCAACCGGCCATGTTAACTGAAGAACAATCACAGCTAATGACGTCATGCCTCACACAAATGTCAATCATCGCCGTACAATATGGTTTCAACTAATGTCTAACATACTGAGGCATGACGTCAAAACTGCGCCATGATACCCAGCAGCGTTTTGGCCGTTAAATCAAATAAGATAGATTAAAATGCAATAATTTGCGTTGAAACTCAGTTTATTGCTGAAATAATGTGTTTTTCGGATATAGTAGACGTGTACCTACATTATAAACTTAGATTTCAAAATCTGTCATCATCCCTATTATCGTAGTATCAGTAAAATACGTATGTTAGAGTAATTTTAAAGCAATAAAAAATAAACAATTTCACACAATTTTTTATCCATATAGTATTCGTAACAAAATAACCTTATCGTATTGTTAGTAAAGTTAAATTAAAATGGCATACCTACAGTACAGACTTTCGCATTGATCGTTAGTTTGAGAGTATGAATAATAAATACATTTTTATGTTTACTATCTTGAAGTTGATCGAAGCAATAATTCGTAATTCTAGTTATTAATAATAATGCACATCACTTCGAAGCGCTACTAATAACACTTTACTAAACATAAAACTACATTAAAAACTTTCTGCTTTTTATCAATGATGAACATCCTACTAATATTATAAACGCGAAAGTTTGTATGTATGGATGTTTTTTACTCTTTCACGCAATAACTACTGTACGGATTTGGATGAAATTTGGCACACAGATTGTTTATATCCTGGATTAACACATAGGGTACTTTTTATCCCGGCTGGACCTAATTCTGAAGACGCAGACGAAGTCGCGGGCAGAAGCTAGTAATAATATAATTACGCTCCACAAAATAATTGAGAACGCCCGTCCGCCTGTCAAAGTTTTTGTCGCAAAACATTTAAAAATGTAACGGTGGAACAAAAAATTTGTAACTCACGTTACAATAATAGCACATAATTACTTTTTTGCACAAGTATATTATACAAAAGATTTTACACTTTCGGCAAATGAATGTCGAAGTGGACTACTTCGTAAATGAGTTTTTTATGTACGTCCTGTTTTCCTTTTTCTTTGCCACAGTTTTTCCGATCTATTGCTAAAGTCTATTTTGCTGTGAAACCACTCGTGCGTTTATAGTATACAAACCTTTAAATATAATAAAAACAAATACATATCAAGATATTAGGTATCGATAATTCATGCCGTAACGGTTAAATTATTGACTTAAAGTTCGGCTTTTAAGTAAGAAATTTTAAGTAGCAGCCCAGTTGGATTTGTGCCCGGGAGTTGGTAATAGGCTCACCACCACCTGTGACATGGGACTGAATAGCAGCATTGGTGAACTGTTGATGTACAACTGTGTACACCTCTGCCTACCCCTTTTTGGAATACAGGTGATACTATGTGAAATTGTTCCGAATGTTTTGACTATTTCCATCAATATATAGTGTAATCGTTGGACTGGTAAATGAAATTTCACAGGTTCGAAGGCAAGACACAGACTTTTCTTATGCAATCATGTAATCAATTATTTATTTATTTATACTTACGTATGGTTAAAAAGCAATTAAAACAATCACTTGGAAAACTGGGAAGAAACCAGCCCGCCAGAGGGATGATCTCGATGTTGTATGAAGTCATATCAGAGGCTTACGGGTGGTTTAAACTTTAACTGTAGTTTGTGAATCAACCACCTAAAATTAATATATATAAAAAAAAACACTTGTGAGAAAATTAAGCTTCATCATCGAATTAAATAAATATGATTGACTCATCCCTCTCGTAAAAATATTGGATACAAAAAATAACTTCAATTTAACCACAATATTTATGAATGAAATAACAACAAATCTCTATGTTGACATCTCGAATCTGTCCATGAATGATTCAGTCACATTTTATTGTTGAAAAATGTTAATTTTATTACATACAGACAGATGCAAAAGTGAACGTCTAAAAGACGGTGAAATCAAGATTTATTCGATTCCATTTTACTTTATAATTTAAAGCGTTTCATTCATAAAATAAGAAGTACTTATGATGCGGTATAGCCGCCATTTAATGCTCTATGCATATAGTAATATCTTAGGTTTGCGCGATCACTACACATTATAATAAAACAACTTTTAACCGGATTAATCGCGTGTATTATTGGTTTTTTGTTTTTCCTGACGTTTCGAACACTTTGCAGCGTTCGTGGTCGCAGGTGGACTAAGGTGTCAGGCGTCCCAACAGTTTATTTAATATTATTTCAGTCTACCGTGCATATAATTGATAAAATTATTTTTGTCTCCAGTCGCTTTGCCTTCGCAGTTTGAGTCTTTCAAATTTAACCTAACCGCAAATAAAGAGATAACTTACCAAAATTATATTAACTCTATGCATAGACTAAAACAGTGATATTTTTATCTTTGTTTATAAAGGCTCAGCCGTGGAGCAACAATGCCACCTCGTAGAAAACAAATCTAAACAATTTTGTACATTAAGCTTTATCTAAAGGAAACTCTGGTATAGGTAGATACAATATTATTTAAAATCAAATTTCATGATTTGATAATTTAGAAAATTGTGCATCCCCTATATACTTGCAATTAAGATTCTATGTATCTTTTTTTCTTTGGGAATGTAAATTTCTTCAGCAGGAGTGAAAGTAATTTTAAGTTAGTTGCCTCTAATAGTATTTAATGGAAAAATATAAATTATATTTTCCTTGTCCATATTAAGGCTGTCTTGTAGATTTAATTTTAACTAAACAATAGATGCTCCATTTTTATTTTATTTATTTCTCATAATATTAACCATTTTCTTCCCATAATTATGTCTAAGGCCACATTCCATCAAACAACCTTTATTTCCGTCCATTAAATATATGTAACTTATTTGATCTGGGATGCTCGTGAATACTTTTAGTGCATTGTGAACAAAACTGACCAGTTATAAAAACTTAAGTTCCACTTTTCAAAAGGCACCGAAAGCCCTAAAATATCTTTATGACCGTTGCAGATAGTTTTAAGGAAACCTTGGACATTTACTGCTCGTATAAGTGATTTACCGCGAACCATTTTAGGAAATATACAACCTACATAAAAAAAAAAAAAAACATTATTATTTACGATGTCTTTTTGCGGTTGAAAAATGTTGAAGAATGAATGCCTCCACGTATTGTTGGAAAGCCATAAAGTCGAAAACTGCGTAAAATAACATTTTATTGGCTTCAAATTTTAAGTTGTTTTAACTGTTTTTAAAGCCGGAAATATAAGATTTGGAACATAATTTGGGGTGAAATGTTTTACTTACATGCATTGAATATAAAAACTGTATTTAATATAACATTTAATTTTTTTCATAAAGGCCACCGGTGACCAGATGGAGCATAGCATATTATTAAGCACAAATTATTGCTTACTTTAAATTACAGGGTTTAAAAATAACAGGCATATTAACACTGTATTTATGACACGCACTTAATTATCTGAACTCGCAAATACTTTTTTTTATCGGTAATTGAAGCCATATTTACATGTTTTAAGAAATATTAGCTACAGATAAAAAATATAATTTATGGAACAAAACTTGGTGGTCAGTTGAGAAACCAGTCGATCATTCAGTAAATAATAAAATATTGAATTTTATACAGAAAACCTGCATCCATATGGCCGCAAGGACTGAAGGACCAGGTTTTAATACCTTTACTTTTATAAGCGCATATTATCGTTTTCATCGTTTTTTTCTTTTGTTTACCAAACTGAGAGATTCCATTTGACAATATCAAAGGACCAAAAATTTGTTAGGGTTACTAGCCCCTAAAATTATTTTTCAATATAAATAATTTTGTTAAAATAGTTAAACAGAACCCAAAAGACCAAACATTTTATAATCAAATTAGAAAACCGATACGTGGTTGCTGAGATAGTGGCTGGGCGAGATGGCGACCACAAACAGGCTGCTGCGACCGGTCACACATCCGCTGTATACACCTGTCGTGAGCGGCGCCTGTACAATACACAAACGAAAGAAAGAAGGCATAGTTTGTACAAATTACGAAACACTTACTTATCTTCTATATATTACTTCTTCTTCTTATCGAGTGGTTGATGAACAACCTAGTGTCAGAGTTTAAGCCACCCGTAGGTCTCTGACATGGCTTTACACATCATCGAGAAAATCTCTCAGGTGTGCTGGTTTCCTCACGATGTTTTCCTTCACCGTTTTAAGCGAGTGATAATTAGTTTATAATACGCACATGACTTCGAAAAGACAGTGGTGCGTGCCTTGGATTCGAACTTGCGACCTTTGACTTGTCAGTCCAACGGTCGTACCACTAGGCTATCACTACTCATATATTACTTATCTATCTCTTATCACTGTGACTTAGGATTATTTTGAATCCTAAATAAATTTCAACAAAATTGGATTGCAGTAGGACATAAACGTTTTGGTTATGGCTTTTACTGACGGAAGGGTGACCTTTTTAAAACACGAACTATGCACGCGGAAGTAAGGCCTGTTGATACATTGGAAGATTGGAGGTTCGATTCCTCAGTTGGGAAAGTGTTACTCGCTTTTTCGTTTTCTTTTTGGGAATTATGCCGGTTTGATGGCAATTATGACCTATTATGACTTATTAACGGCATTATTAGTGAAATGTGGGTGTACAATTGTACTTCTCTGTCCAAACATTTAGATGAATAATCGGTATTGTTATTGGTTTTAATTAAGCAACTTAATCGAGTTTCACGGCTAACTGAAATTGAAGAGCAGTTATCAAATAATCGAATCAGGCACCAAATGCCGCAATATTTTTCTCACACGCAATCATAAATAAACGTATATTTTATTTAACAAACTAAGAAACTACTAAGGCTGATTTGATTGCTTAATATTAACCTCCGTATTCAAAATATTTGATAGCCAATGTCTCTAGTCATCTCTTGCCTCTAACGTGACAGGGGCAACAAGATTTAACCAAGTTGCAAGTATGGTACATAGTATTTACAATTTATTTATTTCTAGAAAGTCCGACTTAAAATTTATAAATAGAGCTGTAATAAAATTGTATTAAAGTGGATTTACTTTGCATGTTGTTATTTCAGTTATGACTTGATCTACTGGCATAAACTTCTGAATATTCCCCCACATAGTGGCCGGATGCAGTTACGTTTATTTTGTTTAGTTACATACTTGTGACGCCTCGTTGCTTTGCTACTACTGACTTGGCCTAAGATGGACTTGCATAGACTTCTTCTGAAGTTAATAAGATTGCCGTTTTGAGGATAGAATAGCAGGTGATTTAAAGTCAGTTTCGCTTGGAGTTGATTATCTTGATGGCTTTTCGTGGATTAAGTGAGTGAGATATACCGCTGAATATGAAACCTTATGATTTTTATTATATTATTGATAATAGAGAACCTGTTAAACAAAACGTTTAGTACACTTAGTTTTATTGAATTAGTACACTTTATTGAAGACTCATTTGGAAAAAGTAATTTGATTACTTGGTAAAATAAAAAATGTTTCCAAAACTTTCATATTCATTAGTTTGTCAAAGGCTATGAGTTTATTTTTGAACGCAATAAATGTCATATTTTATACGGCCATTGTATCAAGTTAAGAAATTCATTCATATTATTCAGCTAAAGAGAAAATAACAAAAATATCTTTCATACTTTAATCTTCGCAAGAATGTTTCACACAGAACAATGAAGACGTGTAAACGTCAAGAATCCTTATTTATTTTGACAAGAAGGAAAAAATTGTCCCTTAAACTATAAAAACTCATATTTTAAATTCAAAATGCGAATATAAAATATTGCCATTTTTGAACAATAGTATAAAAATGAAAAAAAAAATTGAGCTTTGAAGAGACGCATCGAAAATAAAAAACGTGAAAAAGAAAAATACATAAAAACAAAAAACCAGTTGAGTCCCCGCGAGTACTTTACGCGTGGCGACATTATCCTGATATAGAACGTCGTATACACAGTTTTCCTTTCACCCTAAATTGGCACTTACTTCCAAGGAATAAAATCCAAAATGGCTTTTAGGACGATGAAGCGTTCGCGTGGCCGTCAACTGTGCGCTCAATTTCTGGAACAGCTCAACCACCGCGGTGGTATTGATGGAAATAGTACTCTAAGACATTAGTGTAAGGATGAATATGTGATGAGATGTTCCATCGTAGTTTATAGCCTGCAATGTTTTGCGACGTCTCAACCCGTCATTTAGCTACCAGTTTTGTTCGGAGTGCGTTAAAACTTACGACTAGGAGGAACACAGAAGGATCATAAAGCGGGCTTGACTTATGCCTACGGTTAATACAAGACATTGCGACGCAAAGGAATCGGTTTAATAAGAACATTATCTTGATTGTGTTCAGTGAATCAGTTCTAAGTTAGAAAATTAATAAGAATCTTAGGTGTGATTTTACAAAAACTTCTAAGTAGCAAATTGACAACCCTTTCGCATTCTAAGGGATCTCAACAGTGGCCATAAAATACTTTTTTACAGTGACTATCGCCGGAATAACAAAAATCAGAACGCGAAATAAAATAAATCATTCGTATGTACAAAAAAAAACACTTCTCCCATACATATTTGACGACGCGGTTAGCGCAGTGGTCCAGAGACGCGGTTTCGATTCCCGCCTGGAGCAAATATTTCTATGATCTACAGATAATTGTTTCGGGTCTGATTCTGTCTGCATGTGAGATTATGTGTTTGTAAGTGCACCCACGCTACAGGAGAAAACCAAAAGTGGACCAGGGCTTTGATTAAAAAAAAACATAGTTGCCGGTGTAAACGAAGATACTGCAATCCATCAATTACTTTTTCAATTCAATTAAAACCTTTTTTGAGTTACTCCTGATTTGAGTGCAGTTTAAGAGATACTTAATCGAAATGTACTACTTTCTTAATCTCTTCGTGTGTGGTCTGATACCGATCATTATTCAGATAAAGTTTTTAAATTAAGAGGCCTTTTATCGTACTGCAGTTTGTATTTATAAAATTGATGTTTATTGTTAACGATCCCCAGTCATAAAGGGGAAATAGGACCAACTTTTTTTCTTTTTAATCGACCTGGATTTAATGTTTTATAAGATAGTGTTGATAATTTAAACACTTATTTAAGATACACTAAACTTGAAGGATTAGTCCTGGAATAGTTATATATACGCGTTTTTATGCGTAGGAGTAACAAACCTTGTTTTAATATAAATTCATGTACTTATTGCGTAATAGGTACATCAAGTGATTTCTATAGAATTTTCTTCAAAACAATTTTCTACAATAAACGAAAGGTCTTGTAAAACGATCCACTGGTTAATTTAAATCTGATCCTTTCATGTGAAGTTAAAAAATAAACCTACCACAGGGAAAAATACTGCCATCGATCTTGATACTTTTTGTATAAAAAAAAACTATATACTGGCTTGAAAGTGCAAAATACAAAAATTAAACACACGCAACACAATGTTTTATTTGCTTAAAAACAGGTTTGTGATTCGTCACTATATTACAAAACTGGACAAAAGTATGACGGACCTCGCAAATGGGTCCCGTATTTATAAAATAATCTGTTGGCTCATTAATTACTAGACTCAATGATTTATTGTTATGAAGTACAATGTTGTACTTCTCCGATTCGAAGAGTTAAGGAGGCTGATTCGAAAAAGGTAACATACGTGATGAAACAATAAGGGTTTCTTGTTTTTCTAGGACCCCTAAAAGCCAAGGTAAATTCGAGATTAAGGCTAAGGCTCCGTAGAAAATACATTTCCGTGAAAGGTACAGGCGACAATGGGAACCAGTCCATTGTCTACGTTAAGGCATTGACTAGCGATTGAGAGGTCGTGATTTCAAACGCTACCCCATTGTGATCGAGGAGGAAACTCCGGTGACTGGTACCTAGCAGTAGCAAAGATAAAGGTAAAGATTTTCGAATAACAGAATGATAATGTAACTGACGTGACCCAATGGACAACAGATTACGAAGCAACTATTTGAGCCTAATTTATACATGAATTGAAAACTTTGCTAAAATTACGCGGACGGAGGAGTACGAAATTTGGCACAGTTAACGTTTATATGGAGAAGGAGTGCAGAAAGCTAATATTTTTATATAATTTGCATTAGAAATACATTAAATTAATGAAAAAACATTACACATACCATGCCTTTGACATACACCCGCTATATCTTTGACGATAGAACTTTAATAACCTTCAAATTTAAAAGAATTATGGTCGAGTTTCGGCCAGTGGGCGACCACTAGTAAAATATAAATAGCATAACTTTTTCCAACACCGGTAATCTATGACACTGAAGGTAAATTAAGATATCATGATGAAACTTGAACCTTAAACTCCCAACCAGACTTGACCAGACATGGCGATCGAAGTTATAACTTTTATATCTAAAAATATGCCTTTGTCCTTTAATTGGTGTTATTTTTATAAGATAGTACCTATTTTTTTACCACAGTAACTAACTAACCTCCGATATATAATTATGAGGAGGATTTAGTTTCATTATTATATAATACTATTTTATTTATTACTACTCCGTGGAGCCAAGGAATCCTGAAATAAAAACCACAACCAACCAAACAGGTGTCAAGTGTGAATAATAATGCAAAAAATAAATAATACTCGTACATACCATAGGTACTTATCGGTTAACGTTTCTTAGAATTTTGCAGATGTTTTTGCAATAAAATATCAAAGATTGATGAAGTATGAAAGAGGTAAACTTTGTTAGCAGAGATTATAATAAATATATTGTATAGACATTCCAAAGTTGGCGCAGCTGTCGAGAGTTCGGCTGCTCCGTTGCGTCCCGTGAACTTGAGTCTCACAAGGGGTTAAATTATATTTGTATTATATAAGGAAAACATAACCAGACCATCGCTGTCCCACTGCAGGGCATGGAACTCTTCTCATACAAAGAAGGCACGATAATTGTTCCGGGGTTTATGTGAGTTGCGTATCTGTTAATGCCCCATCATACAAAGGAAATTCTTAGTGTGGGGCAGCAATTAAAAATATATTCACTGATTAGCTGATAGAAATAAACGGCAAAATAAAACAAATATCTCAGATGGATGTATATGTTGCTAATAAAATTTAAAATCTATCACGGGACAAAGGACCAGCATTTTAATTTGTTATGATTTATTCTCCATTTGTAAGAAAAAACTGGCTTGTTGGTCTAGTGGCGCCGAGCGCGACTGCTGAGCATGCGGATTAGATTCTCAGGTCGGGCAAAGAATGATTAGGCTTAAAAAAATGACAGTAGCAGCCTGGAGTTTGGAATTCTGCCCGGTTGATGGCAATAGGCCATGGGACTTAAAAACAGCATTGGTGAAATGTGGGTGTACATTTGTGCACACCTCTGCCTACTTTCTCGAGAATTACAGGCGAGTTGCATCCATGTTAGGTAAGAAAAAAAACGAATAATTATACTAATTTCACTCTCTTTCAAACACAATGGAAAGTTAATTAGCTATAGTAAACATTAAAGTACTGCAAAACGTTTGTTCCATACGAAAACTGTTTTCAACGCAAAATAATTCTAATTAATGACAAGGGAAATACTGTAACATGGGTTAAACAAATACCTATGTACCAGCGTGTATGTAAATTTTAGTCATTAACATAATAATTGGTAATTTGTTGAAAAGCTAATTTAATAGCCATTTGGGAATTAGAATTTTAGACAGGTATTAAGTGTGTCTATTTTGTGTTGTCTGGACAAGAAAGGCTGATTCCTGTGGGTGTCGTAATAGCCAAATTACTGATTGTATCTTGTCAGGCGGCAATGTTTATACTTGTAGGCATGTAAATTGTTGATATCATAATTAGTTTGGCAAGTAATTATGCCCGTGGTAGTTTCAATTGTGTCCGTGTATCTAAAAGCTCTTCACCTGTTACGTGGAACTTATAGTATTGGTATTGGCAAAATGTTGGTGTACAACTAGTGGTAGTACACCTCTGCCTAATCCTATAATGAATAAAGGGGTGAT
Source organism: Xylocampa areola (assembly GCA_935421205.1). Taxonomy (NCBI): domain Eukaryota; kingdom Metazoa; phylum Arthropoda; class Insecta; order Lepidoptera; family Noctuidae; genus Xylocampa; species Xylocampa areola. The sequence continues at coordinate 6,812,651 of OW285225.1, read as the reverse complement.
GATGTATTATATTATTCTTCCTATCGTGTGGTTGATGAACAAGCTAGTGTAGAGTTTAAGCCGCCTGTACGCCTGTAACAAGGCTTTACACATCATCGCGAATATTAAAAAAAAAAAAAAAAAAAAACCTTTAATGTCCAAAGTAATGTTTTTAAAATAAACTATGACACATTTAAAATATAAGAAGTGTACAATAGTAGAAACTGTGAGCCCCAAACTAGACAGTGAGTCTGTATCTCAGGGCTCAGGGTCTAGTATCATTTTTACAATTAGACATAAAATAAATCCGTACGTTAGCATTTAAAGTAATTGTAATAAGAGATGTAAAATCAAGAATATATAAAAGATAAAAAGAAAACATGGGACCGGGGTTCAGATTATTGTCTCTGCATGTGAATGGGTGTGTGTGGATGTGTGTGTGTGTGTGTGGTGTGTGTGTGTGTGTGTGTGTGTGTGTGTGTGTGTGTGTGTGTGTGTGAGTGTGCGTGCGTGCGTGTGCGTGTGTGCAATAGTATGACTGCGTGTGTGGTTATCAGACCAGTTGTTCTGTTTCTTCGTATCCCATATTTAGTAACATAGTTTTGACTTTCGCTTTAGTTTTAAAAGTTGAGCAGTCTTTGATATCGCAACGTTTGCTGACTTTATTATAAGTATTTACAAGTGAGTAAGCTGGTGAGCGTCTGGCAAGCAAGGATGTGACCTCCGGAATTGGTATAATATAAATCCACTTTTTAATTAATTTTCTATAGTCAACTCTGTTCTTAACTGTTCTGTGTGTTTTGATAGAAGCTGATAATATAAAACAGATGTGCTGGTTTCGTCACGATGTTTTCCATCGCTGTTTCAAGCAAGTGGTAATTCCTTTCCATCAAACTTGGTGTTAAAATAACAGACCACGTTCGAAACTTTACAATGCGGTCCAAAATCACTGACGTAGCTCAAAAAGCCGTAAAGTTGAAGTGGGACTAGGCTAGTCATGTTTGCCGTATGCCCAATCGACTGTGGGCCAAAATCACCACTTAGTGGAACCCTAACCCTGGCGGGATGAGCTATCGATTTGATATAAAATGGAACACAATAGATCTAGACAGACAAATATGGAAATCATGGGGGGAGGCCTTTGCCTATTAGTGGGATGTGACAGGTTGACAGTAACAACGCAGGACTAAAACGCACAGTTCTTCAAAAAGTCAGTGGCCTTGGGTTCGAACATGCGACTTTTGACTTTTCCAACATTCATACCACTTGACTTCTATTAATATCTGTTCGCGTGTTATGTTTATGCTTGGCAATTGATATTGACAAAAGAATTAACATCTACATATATCATTAAAATATTTGTAGACCGTTTGCCATCCCATTGCATCGGAAAAGAAACATATTTTTTATTTAAGAAAAAACCCTCATTTAGAAAACTTTTCTTAATAATATATTGCTGGCAAATGATAAAAAATAGATCTGGCTCGGTATTTTCCCATCAAGCCTAGTCACCGGGGACCACAGGCTATTAAGAGGGAAAGAGAGACTAGATAATTTATTAGCCTATACCTTTTGTGGTGGGCGTTTTGTCTTGTTCCCTCAGTTTTATTAGATTTTAATTGCATCCATGATAGACTTTGTATTATTAAATTCGTGAATTTTTATTTTAGGATGTTTTGTACGAAATTATTCTTTTTGGTGTTTTGGGTCACTATTCGATACAGGATTGATTGAAGAACTCTACCTTAAAATAATATATAAGTATCATTTTTATAAACAAATATTAAAAGCCTTAAAAGTTAAACTTGTGGTCCATATAACGTCAATCCTGATGTAATATGGGCCATAAGTCTGCCAGACTGAAATGGGATTAGGTGAGTCAAGTCAGCATCTAAATACTTAATATTTATTCCGTTCCACAATGAAATTTATGTGGTAAATTTTATAATCAATTCGATAATTTTGGACCCCATCAGATATGGTAGAAGAGAGGAAGCATGCTTAGGAACAACTGAGTCTTAGTGATACTAAGGATAAAGCTCACATATGAGATTATTTTATTACTACGGGCCTAGGTGAAACCGGTATTTGTTATCTGACTAATTCGAGACGAAGCAATCTAAATCACAAAAGTCTAGACAATTTGTGTAGGAAGAGATTAAGAGGGTGATATCTGGAATGACCCAAGTAACATAATCTCATCATTAATATATTTCAAACCTGATTTTTCATACTAAATATCGTAGGTGTTATGAATATTATACATAAAAGTCGATAAACGGCTTTGCCTTATTAATTGGATGTCAAAGGTCATGGGATTGACTATAAAGAAGGCATTTTTTTATAATATTCTGGTGGCCATTTCATGTTGTTTTACCAGTTGTCAACACGAATGTATCATTCATAGAAATAGATACGAGTATTTTGATACCCATAGGCACTGGTCCTAGTGTTAGAAAAGAGCGATGGTCCTTTGTCACATAGGTATATGTTTTAGAAAAAAACTTCCAATCAATTTTATTTTAAAACAATTTAACTGATTATTCGCGTTATATATGTATATTCCTTGATTATTCAATCTGTCGCTGGTATCCCGTTATACCTAGGTAACCTCTGTTTTCGAAAGATTGTCGAGGTTGAGCAGCATGTGGCGTCACCATAGCGTCTTGGTACTTTGAATGGCTCATTGAATCTTTGGTTGTTGGTTGACATTAGAAATCAGTGATTAAGTCTAGTCAGTGGCCTCTAAGCAGCATGAACCACCGTATTAACTTATAACTACAGATCGGCGGAATAAATGTGTAATAAAAATCTGCGGGTTTTCTGTGACAAGTCAGAAATTTTATTTCGTCTGATGACCAACATTTCTACAGTAAAATTTTCAGTGTCATTAGAAGAATCCACCTTAAAATTTTGTCCACATCATATGATTGCAATCTGTTTAATTGCTGTCTAGATTCGTGAAAAGTTAATTAAACTTAGTTAAAAGTTTTCAAATAGCAATGGCCTATTTGCTGAACAGTGGGATGCTAAAGGTTGATGAGAATAATTATAATAAAGTTAGCCAATAGCCAAATGTGGGATACAACTGCAGTAGGCATGCGTCCGTCTAATCCTTACGATTATATTCATGAAAATAAGATATAGAAGTACCTATAGAAGTTCATCAATTTTCCGCTGACAATTTGACCCGAACTTTATAACCAATACGACTATTTAATTTGCTTTAGCTAACGCGATTTTAATGTCAAAACTTTTGTGGCGCCTCGCGTATAAATTATACAAAAACACATTAACTTTATATGTAAATACAGTGTGTATTTGTAAAGTTACGTAGTTATTGATCGGGGTTTCTAATTTCTATTAAATTAGATTCTAAAGGCAAAACATAACAATAGAATAGAAGGAGGCCATATTTTAGTGCATCTTTGAACTGCCTCGTTGTCGCTATCGCGCCTGCTGAGCGTGTGGTCTTGGGTTATATTGCCTGATTAGGCAAAGTGTTATTTGGTATTTATTTTATGAAAATGTTGGTAGCAGTACAGTGTCTAGAATTATGCCCGGTTTATGGCGGCAGGCTCACCATCTATTACTTAGTACTTCTAGGACTTAGTATTGGTGAAATGTGAGTGTTCGGGAATTAGGTATTGGCCTGATATTGTGATATGAATACTTTTAAAACTAATATGAATAAAAACTCGGTCCAGACATACATACTGTGGATTCACTTGAATGAAAGTATATCAAAAGTAGAGAATACTTAAAAAAATATTTCAAAGAAAATGAAGGGTTGTTAGATGATTCCTTTATTGGCACAGGTATAAAATCAGATTGGCTAAAATGCTACTTAGCAAATGCTGAGATAAAAAAAACACACTGTATAATTTATTATTAATTTCTCGTTATTTTTTATAAATTTCCTTGTCTTATTTTATTACGTCTTTATTTCTTTAATTAATTGTGGTATAAAAATGCAGATGAATACATAAAAAGACAATTTTTCATTTTAGTATCGTTTTTCGGTGCATGTTTTTTTGTGATCCGCTATTATTATTAACTTCAACGTCAAAAGGTCAGTCACCTTTTATATTATCTCTATTTTATGGTGTTGTTTTTTAATAAAATTCAAATAAATAATTTTAGACGCCTGTATCGATTGGCGCCGTTGATTACAACAGTTTTTGGGTATAATCTACTGCAGTCGAAGTTTACTTACTGATTAGTATTAAGTTTCATACGTACATACATAAACTCTCACCTTTCTCTCATGGGGGTAGGCAGAAACTACAGAACCATATAATCCTTACATATGCCTTTTGCTTCGTCTACGTTCATATATCTGGTCACACATGCGCACCGGTTGCGAGTACTACGCCCCTTACCTTTTTGGAGGATATCACTAATAAGGTCAGTGTATATCCTTCTAGGGCGTCCCCTTCCGGCATTACAGTTTCATTCATTTTATAAATATTGTGAGAACAATTTGCTCTCAATTTTATCATTACAATATACGAGGTTCTGAGACTGCCTCTTTGGTCTAGTGGTCCAAAGCGTGACTTCGGAGCATGAAGTCCTGGGTTCGATTCGCAGGTCGAGAGTGTTTTTGGATTTTTCTGTTAGGAACTTAGTAGCAGCCCGGAGTTTGGAATCGTGCCCCGTAAATGGCAATAGGATCACCTCCTGTTACATGTAACTTAATAAGAGCATCGGTAAAATGTGTGTGTAGAACTGGACACCTCTGTCTACCCTTTCGGGAAATAGAGGCGTGATATAATGGCTATGCACGTTTTTTTTATCTTAGATAAATACATCATATGTTTAACTAGGTTACAATTATTATAAGTAAGCAAAAAAGGACGGATGTCGATTAGGAGCAGGGGAAACATAGTTAATTATTCATACTCAAAAGACATTTAATAAATGCAGTATCACTTCCTGCATAATAAGATAGACATGCAAATTCTGGTCTTAATAACAACCGTATTAAAAACCACAAAATAACCGGATAAACGACTAAGTTATACCTAAAACTAAATTAGTCATCATCCTGGTTCTTTGAACTTTTTATGGTAATAGTAGCGCCATCTGTCTATCCGGGGATGAGTAAGCGCTAAGTTGGTCATTACACTCGAAGCTGGATTGCAGCCCAAGCCGCAGGTGAAGTTTGTAATGCAACCTAGATTGCTATGAGCCACCTTACGAGCCAGTGTGTTGAAAAATGATTAGCATATGTATGACTTACTATTAAAGATAATCATCATTCAGTTTTCAGTACATAAATGATAACTGAATGATTATTGAACTATCGATTAACCTGTCTCACAGTTTACCTAAGCGGACACACATATAGAAAAATAAACATTGATCAATGATAGTTTGAAGATTTGAGAAAAAAATGGGTTTTATACAGACATTATACAATCATTTAATATTAAATAACTGATTTATTGTTTTCGAGATTGCTAAACAAATCCGTTCTTCGTTTTTAGATACGTAGGTACTTTGAGAAAAAAAAAGACCTTTCTACGTCTGGACTTCCTCATACATGAATTTTATGAAAATAACACCAAATCTATGTATTAATACGTCAAGCAAATACTCTTTAACCCTTATTCGTAAATTACTCGGACGGAGGAGAATTAAATTTGGCACAGTTAAAGTTTATATGGAGGAGAGCAGAAAGCTATTATTTAGAACCGGTTTTTGCATAAAAAATACATTAAATTAATAAAAAAAATAGACGTACTACCATGCGTACACACATATACACGTTCAAATTTTAATGAATTTTGGTCGAATTTCGGCAAGTAGGCGAACACTAGTATTTGTAATCTATTGGCTCGTTAATTACCAGACATGATAGATTTTTATTGTTATGAAGTATAATTTTATACTTCCCAGAGTCACAGAGATAATTCTGTTAAACTTTTCGCGTGCCAAATGCAGTAACCAATTTCAAGCATTACCATCGCACCATATTTTTTGCTCATTAAAAACTTAAGATGCTGAGTGAGTGCAGCGCTACAGTTGTGTATAACCTTCTTTTTCACTCATTAAAACTTAGCCAACTTACCACATAAAGTAAAGTGTCAGACTTTTTAGCCTAAATGTGCGACTGAGACGTAATCTGGCTGCTGGGCGTGGAAACAAACTCAAGATTAGACTCTCCTATAAAAAAAAATCTTCATCTATGGTATCAGTATTGTGAGTAGCCATGTAGTTAGTGCAAGGACTAACATAATCTTTACAACAAGTTAAAAAACAAACAGAATCCTACCCATACACACCATAAATACATAAACAATTGATTGTTAAACTGGGCTTGAGGCAAATACACCGCGTCTTAATCTCTAGCTCGGAAATTAGGTAAGATCTGAGCTATCAGAACCAGAAATTATTGGATTTGAATTGTTTTACGGAACAGAACGTAGGTAGGTACTAATACGGGCTTTCATAAACTTATATAAGACTAGCTGTGCCCGTGACTTTGTTTACGTGAGACTTGGGCAATTAGCACTTTGCATGTTAGTCATGATAGCCGCTAGATGGCAGCAGTAATACCTTTACAAATATTTATATGCATATCTTCTGAACCCAGCAAGATATGGTAATGAAACATACACGTAAATTTAAATTTAAATTCCTGTTATAATATCTAAAATTGTCTTTTAATTCTGTTCGGCCGTTTCGGATCCTATTCGAGACAAACTAACAGACAGACAGACCAAAACTCTTGAATGGTGTTTTATGATTAGGCGTCGTATAAATAGCAGTATCTATTCAAATACAGATAATTCTTTCAAACGCATTAACGCATGTGTAGCGAGCTCTAGAGTTTTTTTTTATTAATTACGGGCAGCCGCATAATAGTTTAAATTTTATTTATTGGTTTATATTTATGAGAGACGGCCAAACCAGGTGAACTACTAGAAAAAAAACACAACATCAAAGTAATTAGCAAAGGTGTGTGAAACATAATTATTTAATGTCAGCAGAAACAAGATTTTAATTAGCAAGTACGATCAAATTTACATCACCATTAGTCAAGAAATATTAGTACTATAAAATCTATTTCTAGGACTTTTGAGCAAAATTATTGATAATTAAAATACCAAAGGAAGTTGGTGCTAAAACGTCTCATTAAAAGATCGTAATTCTTTGGTATTTCCTGTAAATACGATGAGCTATAAAAACTATAATAATATGTGTTGAACTACGCGAACATACATAGCTTTATTTCTTTCGTATTTCATACATAGGGTTCCTTTTTACACGACAGCCCAAAAAAGGAGTACTATGTCTTTAGGGTTTGTGTAGGTCTGTATGTATGTGAGTTTCTTTATTCCACTATAACTTCTAAACGCCTGAACCGATTTAGATGAATGAGATATCGTTAGAATCCTTGCATATTCCCGGGTAATATATGTTAGTATGATTTAATAAAAGTTACATATTAGCTGTTGTACACAGAAAATATGAAATAAAAAAATTACGAACGCCAGGTATAGAATTTTCATTGTAGACAGTACTGTGAAACATTTTCTTGTAGGTCCCCCGACTTAATCAATAAAAGCGCTTCAATTGAAAACTACCGAGAATACATTATGAAATACTTTTGTGTATTCCTTCTTATACTGCGGAACCCGAAAAATTTAATAACCCGTTCATTTAGATTTATACTTGTTCATCCACTTTTCAGACGAAAGTGTTAAATAATTTAACAGCAAAGTTTAAATGATGTTCAACTGGTTTAAGATTGTTTAGTAATTAATTGAGTCATTTTAATTGGGACTATTTCGCTGTTCGTATGAGAATATTAAACTAGACAAATCAACTACCACTGTTCTAATACTATTATAATTAATTTTTAATTACCTAAGTAGAGAAAATGGAAATTATTTACTCGTTTAAAGATTATAAACACTGTTTCAAAATCAATCTTTGTATTTTACTTTTGAACCTAAAAAGTAAAATACTAAGATTGCTTTTGTATTGAAGAAAAAGGGGGGCTCGTGGCTAAGTAACAGCCACACAGATCGATCGATCGAGGTTAAGCTCCGCTTGCCGCAGTCGGTCTGTGGATGGGTGACCATCATTTCATACCGAGACCCCAACGTTCCTCGGAGAGCACGTTAAGCTGTCGGTCCCGGTTGTCAAATTAAGATCTATGACAGCCGTTACGGGTAATCAGAAGTCTGAAAGTCTGACAACCAGTCATACCATGAGATATCGTGTTACCCAATAACTGGGTTGTGGAGGTCAGATAGGCAATCGCTTCATGTAAAATACTGGTATTAAGCTGCATCCGGTTTGACTGGAAGCCGACTCCAATGTAATTGAGAAAAGGCTAGGCAGATAGATAGATAGCTTTTTTATTGAAAATAATATGGAGAGGACAGGCTCTTTACTTCTCGATATAAATGATACTAAAATCTCGTATTTTGAAATAATTTTCAAGAAATTAAATTCATAACATAACATAACATAGCACCAAGCCTATTCCCGGAAGGGGTAGGCAGAGGTGTACACAGTTGTACACCCACATTTTTGCTGTTTTTAAGTCCCATGTAATATAGGTGGTGAGCCTATTGCCATCTACCGGGCACAATTTCAGACTCCGGGCTGCTACTGAGAATTCTCTAACAGAAAAACTCAAAAGCACTTTGCCCGACCCGGGAATCGAATCCGCGACCTCATGCTCAGCAGTCGCGCTTGTTACCACTAGTCTAACGAGGCAGTTCATCAAGTACTCTACAGGTTGCATCTTGTAATAGTACCATGGGTAATAATAATATTACACAGTCTAAGCATCTAAATAACTAAAAACATCGCTTAGACCGTGCTCTTTAAATGCCACCCCTTATACCGATCAATTTACACCCAGCTTAAACGTCTCCCTACCCAAATCACAAAAGTTATACAGGCAAGTAGGCTATACGAAAAACAAATATATCATACAGCGTATTTAATTCATTCGTATCATTTTTTACGCCCAAAAAACACGAGACGAACTTCCAACTGTCAATTGATACGCCTGACATTTCCTGACACCGGAGTTACAAAACTCATTTGCCATCTAACCATAAATACACCACCCAAAACACAACGGTATAAGGTTTACAATCGAATGACAATCGCATGTTGAACCGAAGAATAACTTGTGTAATAAATCGAAATTGAATATTTCGCTGTCAAAAAGTTTCGGTGTTATTTTTTTAATAATGACTAGGGCGCCTTTAAGCCAAGCGCAACCAAGTTGAGGGATTTAACCTTTTTTGTGTATTTTATAGTACGTGACATGTTTTAGCATTTAAAAAGAAAAACGTTAAGTAATTGATAACTAACTTATCAACGTAGCTAGTGATAGCAGTAGGGTAGCAGTAATAGCGTAGTTGTGTGTTAGACTGGCCAAAGTAACTGGTGCGAAACCAAGGCACACACCAATGACTAAAAACTATTAAGAAGAATATCTTGAGGGAACCAGAATGCAATTAGCAGGGACATGTTCTCGATGGTGTAAAGACATATCAGAGGCTTACATGTTTAAACTCAAACACTAATTTATTCGTCAACCATACGACAATAAAAAAGGAAAAAGTGTAGTTTTACATTAATATATTGTACATATATGGCGCATACATTCAACTAAAAATTCAAGTTCTATTCACTCTATACAGGTCTTCAAACGGCTTAAACGACACCAGGATAGTTTCCGAGATCTAACCATACGAGATGGATGGCTAGCATAAAAAATTGTTAGTCATAACTTCTCCCTTCATGATTGACGTATGATAATGTAATAACTACGGGAGTCCACTACTTGTGTGCACCAATCAATATGCTAATAGAGAAATGATTATTAGGAATGATCGAAAATGTATTTGTATAGATTCCTTGGACGTTATTAGATATTGATAAAATGTGGTATGTGCATGTTTTCGTTACGTTATTTAATTTGAAACATAAATTCGAACAGACTAAAACACTTTAAATGTGATAGAAGAGAACATCAAATATTACTTCAGTTTTGGCGCAACGGTTAAAGGTATTGAAGGTAGAAAAAAACATTAAAGACAGGTATAACTCGAACAGGTAAGGTGGATGAGACTAGCACAGGAGCGTGGAGATTGGCACAAGCAGAGAGAGATCTATGCTCTGCAGTGGGTGAAGTCAGGCTGTGGATGATGATGATGAAGGCTCGAATGACTAGGGAATTACCTTATCCTTGCAGAAAATAGTAACCAAGTAACTACACTTTGGTAGTGTTTTATTCCTAAAGATCAGCAAGGTAACCAGTGCTAATTGAGGAAGCGTTATAGGGAAATGAAAGGGCAGTACGCTGGGCTGTATTCTATCCTATATTTTTTATGCCAGTGATATTCCTGCTGTTTCCAGGGCCTTTAAGCTATGCCAATTGCTTAACATCAGCTACAGTTTACCATATACTTCTAAGGTGGCAAACAAGCGCGTACGCTTGTTCGTTTAAATCAAATCTCTTTGAAGATCCTTCACTCTTTTGAAGTCATTAATCTTAACAGTTGTCACTGTCGCTTCCCCTTGATGTGACGGAGACAACACGGGAGATTTAAAGGCTACTTAAACTTGAGTAGAGTTTACGTAGTTTGAGTAAACTGCCTCGTTGGTCTAGGAGGTCTTGGGTTCAATTGCGGGTCGGTCGGTCGAATTCTCAGTAGCAGCCCGGAGTTTGGAATTGTGCCTGGTTAAGGCAATAGGCTTACCACCTATTACATGGGACTTAATAACAGCATTTTTGAAATGTGGGTGTACAATTGGGAATACAGGCGTGATGCTATGTTATGTTATGTTTAAGTTAGTAGAATAGCCCAGCATCTTTTTATTAATTTTGTACGTATAGAATAATTACATACAAAATAACTTGGAATGCGACTGTTAAACTTCAAGTACAGCTGACCCCATTATGTCAAAACATTTATAACTTACGCAGAATGATAAACAACTACAGCTCAGTTAATTAAAATTCTATATTGATTTATTAAAGTCAACGAGTTCCTACCGTGGCGTTGATGTACCTATTACTTATTCGTGTTCAAAACGTTTGGGTTAAACCAGTTCGTTTAAGTGAAAAAGTAGTTTTGTATGCGGGATAATTATCACTTAGATTAATGCTTTCTTGTCTCTATTAGAAGCTGCTGGCTTACTCTGAAAAATAAATCAGCTCGATTGACATTGGAAATATATCAGTGCATTCTTTTAAATACAAAAATATCTTGAAAATTATTAAAAAATCAAGATACTAATAATTCAAGATAAATCTTTGAAAAGCATTAACGCATGCTTAGCGAACTCTAAAGTTACAATATTAAATGGAAAAAGAATAAGGTCGCGAAAAGGATTCGAACCTGTGCCTCCCGGATGAATACTCCAGGCACTCTAACCACTAAGCCATCTCGACCTCTGCTCACCACCGCGAATTCTTCATCCATATTTTAACACGTCTTTTTGGCGGTTAGGTTTTATCATGTCATACTTTTCTATAGCTTTATTGGACTATGAGAGTGAAGGTAGAGAAAGGGCACCTGTGTTGCGCATAGACTTGTGGAGTATAATATTTCCTGCTTACTCCCGAAAATTCGGTTAACAGTATATTACTTTTCTATTGATTTTGACATGTTAAATATTATTAGTTTTTTTTTATAGTTATAGCTTTTTCTGTTACTTGTTATAGATGTATGTTATGTCTATAGGCTTATGCCTGTAACCTTATGTTCAAGTGTTCTTATATGCCTGCCAGGGTTGCCTTAAAGTTAGTTAGTTAATGACCATATCATGTTTAGCCGACACAGAATCTATGGATGATTTTCCATACATGACAAAAAAGGAAGTGTTCTCATGTAATATTCATATAAATTTTATAAATCAACACACTGTGTGTCATATTACAATAATTACAGTGCTATAAGCAAAACGTTGTTTTAAACAATAAAACATTTTCGTTTTGTTCATTACAATATGTACAATTTTTTATAGACTACTCTTTCCCCAAGTACAAATTAAGAAATATAAATTCTTCTTAAAATAACTTTAGTAAAAATATTCATAACAACCCACTTCATGAATAAAACACAACTGGGCAAACAAACCCTTAAAAAGTTTAGAAACCCTAACGTTTGAATAAAGCACACGAAATTGTAAAATAAGTACTGTTTACATTTTCTTATTTTATAACTCTTTCTGTGTTGCAAACTAAAACTGAACAAGTGTTGCAAGCGAAGGGAAAGAAATCTTAACTATAAAATTTTAAGTTTCTATTTTCGTCAAATGTTGCAACCGTATTTGCTGTTGTACACAGAGTAGTGAAATTGTAGAGGTTTTTGTCCAGTAGTAGAATGACGCTGATGATAAATCTTGTTCTAATTCGGCGGCGCGGTTAGCATAGTTCGATTCCTGCACGGAAATATTTGTATGATCTACAAATAATAATTGTTGCAGGTCTGGATGTGTGTGCATGTGAGATTATATATTTGTTAACGCACCCACGATACAAGAAATTCCTAGTAAGGGGCAAAGCTAAAATAACATCTACGCCTCCCTCTAAAACTTCTCTATCTAAAACACCTCCTACAATAGGTAACCTCCCCTTCCCCCATAATACGCCCACCTTTGCTGACATTTGAAAGATTATTTGGTCACATCCAAAGAAGTCTAAATAAGTCAATAGAATTGCAATAAACTACTTAACTACCGGTCAGTATATCGCCAGTTTGAGAGAGTAAAGCATATTACGTATTACTCACTCGCGACCACACTACCGGTAGACTGCTTGTGGTGTTCACAACATAGCTGCAGCCACAACATCAGGCGTCTTGGCACCAAGACATCTTCAGGCACCTTGGCTTTCCAAGGTTTTATTAAACTGATTTCTTTGGCATTTTCAATCTAGAAAACTCTTATCATTAATCCTTAAAAAATTTACTTACCTGAAATACAGTTAGTCTAACATAATTTTAATAAAAATAATATAACAATACATACCCTATCTCTGTGCCGGACAGAACCTCACTAAAAATCCGAGTAAACATCAAAATTGACCCTACCTAATGAGATTTCCCGTGCGTCCTCTCGACTTTCAACGCGTCAGATATTCAGTAATAAAGTAAACACTGCACAATCGAATCGAGTGGAACTAATCGACTAAATCGATTGTTTAGTCGATTAGAAAGGGGCCGTGAAGTGAAGGGTTACTTTTTGAGTTTAATTGATTTTACTTTGTGTTAATCTTTTTTGGTATCCTGGTGTTTTGTGTAGGTCAGTTGGTCTGGGGTTTTTGATTTTAATTAGTCTGGGAAATTAATGATTCAGCATTAAAGGGGAATCGCTGTAAGTGTCGGATGAATAAGTGAAAGGTCGTTTGTTTGATTTTTATCCGTTGCACTATTGTCGTGAACATAGGCTTCAAGGGAGGGGACTCTTAACACATTTGATATTTTTTAGCCCAAGCTTTTTTGTTGTTGAGAAATCTGTGTTATTTTATAAAGATATTAGAAGAAATATAATACAGTAACATATCCAAATATTGCATTGCATTACAGCATTGGTAAAACGCGGGTATTACAAAATTGTACACTTCTGCCTACACTTTCGAGGAATTTAGGCGTGATGCTTTGTATGTTAAACCAACATATTAGCTCAAAGTAAAAGACCTATAAAATCATATTGCCCTCGTCTTCACTTAGCTTATTACCCCGTTCCCACCAAGATTTATTTTGTTGGTAACACCGAGTTATGACTGGCAAGACAACAGGTGCCAACCTCATTAGCGATGCTGTACTAATTACACATGACTCAGAACGATGTTTTCCTTTGCCGTCTCAAAATGGTGTTGCGTTATAATTTTTTAAATTAGGCACTGTCTAGACTAGCTAAAGATGCCTGCAATTGTTTGTACGTACGCGAGAAAGTACAAACCGAGTTGTGGAGGTCAGATAGGCAGTCGCTCCATGTAAAATACTGGTATTAAGCTGCATCCGGTTTGACTGGAAGCCGACCCCAATGTAATTGGGAAAAGGCTAGGCAGAGTGATAAGCATATGTTTTATCTTTGGCTCTATAAATATCACACGGGTACAGCTTGTATATTTTGTATTTTCGGATGTAAATCCATAAGACCTCAGACTGCGTCGTTGGTGTTCTGGTCGTAAGCGTAGCTGCTGAGCGTAAGTTTGCTTGACTGAAGTCAGTTTCAAGATATATCTTTGAAAAGCATTAACGCATGCTTAGCGAACTCTAAAGTTCAATATTAAATGGAAAAAGAATACGGTCGCGAACAGGATTCGAACCTGCGCCTCCCGGATAAATACTCCAGGTCGAGATGGCTTAGTGGTCAGAGCGCCTGGAGTATTTATCCGGGAGGCGCAGGTTCGAATCCGACGATATTTTGTATAGCTTCTTTAACTTCAATATTTTGTAAATGTGAGAACTCTGTAAACTTGCCAAATTCGTTGTGTTTATTACAATATAGTTAAATATTTTTAATATTAATTACTTTGTTTCGAAGATTACACTGTTCTCGCATTCCTCTTTCTAAATTGTATATACAAATACTGTAAAAATATGAAGTTTAAAAGAGTAACCATGGAGTTTCTTGCCGGTTCTTCTCCATGGGAATCGACTATTTTCGAACCTTGCAACTAAATTCTGACGTTACATAAGTGCCCTTTAAATAGGTTTATGTGAAATAAAAACTTTTGACTTTGACTTTGACTTGTATGGAAATTCTCAATAGCAGCCCGGAGTTTGTAACTCCGCTTTTCCCTTCAAGGAATACAGGCGTGATTCTATGATGTCTTTACGTTTGAGCTGTGTACAGCGAAATATGTCCGAACTTTATTGATGTATACGACCAACTTGCACAAGGTAAAGACCAACTTGGGCAGGGGCCTCTTCTCATACAGAGAAGGCTAGCTCATGCCGGGTTGGTGATTTCAGACTATGAAATCCAGGTTTTCTCACGGTGTTTTCCTTCACAGTATATCAGTGATATCTTAGATCAAAACCGAAAGTACAAAGGTGTGATATTGAAAAAGTAACATTGGTACACGCCAGATTTGAACCCACAACCTGCGGCCACCACGACAGTTAACAGAACATAAGTTAGGAAGTAATTAATAATACGTAATCAAGTCGTAGGTATGTATTAATGAGCTTCCTAATGCAAAGTCATACAACTACAACTTAATCTAAAACTACTAAAGGAGAACACACTCTATAAAAACATTAATTTAACGACTTCTAGAAGCAGAAGCCTGTTCTTCCAATTTATAGACTTAATCATCCTGTTCTCACCTAACTAACATACATTTAGCAATAATTATAACATTTCCACCGATTTGTAATAAAAAATAATTATACAACGTGTTATGTAAAGGTTTATATACAAGGTCTCCAGTAAGTAACACCACGCGGTATGTCGTGGGTTTGGCGTGTGTTTGGCTTAATACCTAGCTTGGGTCTTCTTTTTCAATTTAGGAGCTCACCTCTTGCGTGGAGCGACCGCCATTGCTCTCTATCCTCTGCTATCATTGTGACCTTTTGATACGACTCCTATTTGGGTAAATTCCTACAAAATAGCACTTGCAAAATAAGGCTTGTCAAGTGGATAAACAAGGTGAATTTAATTAAATATACCCCATACATCTAATTCGGTTCAGCCGTTTAGATGTAAGGGTGAAATAAATAAACTCACAAACTTACATGCATACATGAACCCTAAAAACATAACACTCCTTTTTTGGGCAGTCTAGTAAAAAATTAAAGTTAATAAAAAGGATTTTTTCATTACAATATTGTGGAAGATTTAGCGAGGTAGAATTTTTCCATATTGGAATAAACAGTACTGTTACAGTAACAGTACAGTATTGTTATGTTATTATTTCATGTGTAAATTTATTTTATTTTATACATAGATAGATAACAGTGATGCGGAGGAATACTTCGATGCCTATACCACGTTTGTTCTATGCTATATGTTTTTCTTTATCTTTTTCATAAACAGTTACATAATTTAATTAATTATAAATCAGTACTAGCAAAGTAAAACATGAAAACTGTAATATTTTGCGGTATCGACCTAAGGTATTACCTCTTGCTGTATGTCATACTATTAACCGGTCATCCTGTATTAAATATTTAAAAATACAAGGGAATGAATCTATGCAAATCGTCATAAGTATATATTATAATCAGACCTTTAATAAAAAAAAAGGTTATAATTTTCTCACCCGACTACGGATGGGCTTAAAAATATAACCATATTTATATTTAACACGCAAACTGAATCAGCACCCTTTTTATATAAAAAAATAACAAGAGTAAGCAATAAAATCGAATACGTATCTGTTACGATATTTTTTTTCTCTTTTTAGCCAACCACGTCATTAAGTTGCCCACTTTATGCACAGTTCACCTTTAAGATACTGATATCATCACGAAAAATTCACATTCAAATATCGCCTTTAACACGAATGATTTAAAATCTATACTCGTTTGTTTGTTTTAGTTGATGGTAGTCGGTTGTTTTCGAATTGTACGATTAAACGGATGCCCTGGACATCCGTTCTCAGAAGGATTGAAACGATAAAAAAGTAAAGAAAAAAAAGTTGAGACATATGGTTATGTAGTTTGGCGTGCTTGTTGGGTTATGAAAAAATAATAACTATTAATTTATTCGAGTGCAAGTTTTATTAATGTTTTGGTGCCGATTATATTTTTTATATCACTTTGCACTTGGTAAGAAATACAGTGTTAATTTAAATACTTGTTTTTATTACTGTCTTTAGCTTGTCTAATATTAAACACCGATCAAGTGGAGTGTTGAAAAAAGGTTCACATAATATTTTGCTGTTGTATAATATTTTATTTTCCTTGTATTATTTTTATGTATTGTGTTCCTTAGTTACCACAAGTTATCAACCCTATAATATTATTTAAGTATCTTTTGATGTTTTAAATTTTCTCTAACCGAACCCCATCATCATAATTTTTTTGGTTAAAACCTAGCTCATTGGACTAGTGGTTGCAAGTTGATTTCTGGGTCGGGCAAAATGTCATTGAGTTTTTCTAGTACAAATTTCTCAGTAACGGCGAAGTTTGGAATTTGTGCTCGGTTACTGACTACAGGCTCAATACAGACTCAATAATAGCGTTTATGAAATGTGTGTGTACAATTCCACCTACCCTCTTGGTGAATAACAGCATGAAGGCATGTATGTTGCTGAATTACACATCATTTAAATTTATTTTGGTTTGACTATGGTTTTAAAGTTTTCATACATCTCTAAATTCATAGTTACGTATTATTTATTTTATTCCCAGCTAGTTAAAAATTCTCAATAAAGCTTAAGGTATCAATAAAAATACAATATATTCACAAAACTTAAAATAATTATGTCAGCACACAAGTACTGCTCCTTATCGCTTCTTGCTTACCAAACTTTTGTACCGTATGTCACGCAGCATCACATTTAACCCTTCAAAACATGGTTACGGTAATAAGATGATTGTTTTAACAATAGTTTTTGGTTGTAATAGCTCGAACTCGTTTCCATATAGCTCGGAAAGCAAATAATTGGTACCAAATGGTCAGAAATAATTGGTATAATGAACCATACTTATTTTAGGGTTAAAAAAATAATTCTCGGTCATTGAAATTATTGTTCGTTCATGTGAATGAATCATATGGATGGTTATGTTATTTTTGTGAATGAAGATCCAGAAAATACAAAATTATGCTTATTGTCCTGGCTATATTAAGATAAAATTAATGGCAGAATTACTTATTCACATTAAGAAACACGGATTTTAGAAAGATTAGTGGCTTCTTCATATCGTGAGGTTGATGAATAACCTAGTATCAGAGTTGAAGATAAACAATCTAGTAATATCTTAGGTTTTCGCGATCATGGATTAGTCGCGTGTATTATTGTTTTTGTTTTTCCTGACGTTTCGAACACTTTGCAACGTTCGTGGTCGCAGGAGGACCACGAACGCTTACGTTAAAAGTTGTTTTATTCTAATGAACAAACTAGTTTTTTTTTTGTTAAGAAATTCCCAATGGCTGTATCCGGTAGATGGCAATATACGTAATAACAGCATTGATGAAATTTGGGTGTACAGTCACGAGCACAAACATGTATACATTTGCACTTTTTGAACTCCATATTTAATCATCATCATCCCTGCCTTATCCCAATTCAATTGGGGTCGGCTTAGCATATATTCTTCTTCCACTTTCTAATTGTTTTTGAAGTTGCATGCTGCAAAAGTTTTGGCAATGTTTTATGACCGGCCGCTTGCCTGACGTCAACCCTCATTGGGAATGCTGTTGTTCGTGGTAACCGCCACCGACACGGTCTCCTTCTATCTAGCTATGTTACCATGCGCAAGGATCTGATGTTGTCCTACTATCACACTTCACTAACCGGGCCAAAATAACTACATATAAATAGTTATCTGAATAATTTAGAAGCATTATTGTATGCCTATGTGTAGAAGAAACGATTCTCCTATCTGTGTTACACACCTGATTATATTAGTAATACACGCCAGAGATATTATAGATAAGTTTTTAAAAGTCTGTATTTACATATTTGTGCTCGTGACTGTACGAGTACACCTCTGCATTCCCCTTCAGAGAATGCAGGCGTGATAATATATTAATAATGTTATGATATAATGAGTCACACTTTTCACAGTACTGTATGAATCGAAGTAACATGAGGTCGACTGCTTTCTCGGAAATTATAATTAGCGAAAATGCGTCGACTTTTTTGAATGTCAAACCGACTCGGCTTGTTAATTCTTGAAAATATGACGGTGACCATTGATGCATGTTTTTATAATTAGAAGTTGATTATTCACATTACTTTAGGCTGAATACGTGAATATGCATATGTAGGTACTAATACTTATAAGGAACTTGTCCCACCGTCGGCGAGTAAGCGACTGGTTATCGAAAATTTCCTTCTCAAGAAACTTGCTTCTTTGAAACAGCTTGGTTGTTTCCAGCGAGAACACTAACTTACTAGTTTGTCACACTAAAAAATAAAAACTTGCTCTCGTTACTCTCTTGGCGGTAAGAATGACCTAAAGTGGGTATATACCACGCATACACGGAGTAATTTCCAAATGGCGAGTATTTTCCTGATTCAAAATAGTTATTATGTTAACTGCGAGAACATACCAAATATTACTTACACACTATACAAATATCTTAAAGTGTCTAGGTTACATCATAAACTTTTATCCACTTTCCCGCGAAACTTGTAAGAGTAGGTCAAATGGGATCTGGTGCATTTGTGCGAAAGGACATTTGCGCGAAAACACGTGTGAAACACGACCAATCGCCAGCGACAAAACTATTACTCGCTTCTCGCTGTTCGCCAGCTCATTACCAGTTTCTCGCTCATCTCGGTATTCGCTGATCGCTAACATTAGAACAGGTGCCTTACGTTCTACATGAGGAGTTGCGTTGCAACATCGCCGTCGTTTAATTTGGTTTGGTGTGTTAATTTAACTGTATGTAGTTAATATTTAGAAAAAAAATCCTCGTGGGTCTAGTGGTCCCAAGCGCGACTGCTGAGCAGAAGGTCTCGGGTTGGATTCCCGGGTCAGGCAATATGTTATTCAGTTTTTTTATTATGAAATTCTCAATAGCAGCCCAGAGTTTGGAATTGTGCCCGGTAGATGGCAATAGGCTCACCACCTATTAAATGGGAATTAATAACAACATTGCTGAAATGTGGGCGTACAATTGTGTGCTATGTATGTATGTAATTATTAAAATTTGAATTAGTGGGATTCTAAAAGAGCGACTGAATTTTGCGGGACCGATTCCCACACGAAAGAAATAATTGTAAAATCTGCAATCTTTTTTTTGTTATTGTGTATGTGATTTTATGTTCATAAACGCACCCACGACAAAAGAGAAATTGCTTACGTTTAAAAACATATATGTAGTGACAATATTTATTTACGGCCTCATTGGATACCTACTGAAGTGATACCCAGATGCCTAAAAGTCTGAGAGCCAGCTTTAACACAAGATCAGCAACTGGTTTCTGGAGGTCAGGTTAGGCAGTCGCTTCGTATATCAAGCTGCATTAAGTGAAACTGGAGGCCGACCTCAACATATTTAGGAAAAGACTAGGCAGAATGATTGTTGACTAGATCAACAAGTTGCAAGCGGGGCTGATGACAGTCCTGGGTTCGATCCCAGGGTAGAGAAAAATGTTATTGAGTTTTTCTGTTAGAAAATTCTTAATTTTCCCGGTTCACGGAAATAGGCTCACCACCTATTTTACATGGGAATTAATAACTGGATTGATGAAAATTGGGGTGTGCAACTCCTCTGCTTAATTCTTTGGAGATACAGGCATGATGATGCTGTATTAATATAAATATGCTGTTCAAAAATCGCCTGCAATAAACTATGTACAAACATACGATTACTGCAATTGTGAGTAATTTGCTGGAAAAGTTCCATTGTCTATCTGCAGAGGTTTTCATCAGATCTTCACCAAATTTAAATGAGATCACCTCTGTACAATATTTTTACATACACAAAGTTTCATTTAAAACGGGTCATATATGACGATAATATTACTAGAAATAAATAGAAAAAAATATACAGTCGAATTGAGAACCTCCTCCTTCTTAAAGTCGGTTAATAATTAGACCACCAAACATAGTAATAATGATCCATATAGATCAAAAATAAATACAGTACCTATTCATTCAAAGAACATGTCATTAGTTTTATTTTTTTACCTTTTTGTATAATGATACGTTTTGAAGGCCTTTGACGTACAGACAGACAGTAATTACTGTTGTTGGTGTGTAGAATATATTGATACAATTCAGTATTGGGGTGGATAAGGCCAAGGATTTTAGGGTTAACTACTTATTTAGCTTTTTTAAACTATAATTTTATTCAAGATATGTCTTTGAAAAAGCATTAACGCATGCTTAGCGAACTCTAAAGTTACAATATTAAATGGAAAAAGAATACGGTCGCGAACAGGATTCGAACCTGCGCCTCCCGGATAGATACTCCAGGCGCTCTGACCAACTAAGCCATCTCGACCTATGCTTACCACCGCGAATTCTTCTTCCATATTTTAACCATATTTATAATTTTATTGCCGCATTAGTCTACACGTAATTCTCGATATTGTACACGGTAGATGGTAATTAGCTCACCTAATTTCATAGGAGTTAGAATGGTTAGTTAGGAAACACAGAAACGGAAATACGTCCATACTTAGATGTCTTAAGGTTTTTTTTTTTTTTTTTTTAGTTAATCTACCTTAGAAGACGTGGTAGTCCGCGCCTTTGTTTATATTTTAAAAGGTTCCGTGCTCCTTTGCCGGATACATTTAAGAAAGCTCTTATTCACTAACTTAAAAACTATGTGAGTCCATCTGTTTTTTTTTGTTTTTTATGTACTAAGGATAGAAACTCTCCTTTTGAGTTGCGGCAGTCGGGTAAAAACTAAAGTGTATTCTACCTTACTCTTCGAGGAATGCCGGAGATAGAGAGGATGTTTTAAGATTTCAAACTTCAAACAGATTTTACAGCATTTTTTACTTTAAAATGTTTCTCGTCATGCACTATAGTTATAAAAATCAGTTGAATGTTTTTGTGGTTTCTATGTAGACCTATTTTACGATTGTTAAGTGGCGATTACACAGAAATGGGAAATTAGTTACACACCAAATAAAGAAAAAGCGATTTTTCATCAACACTATTTACACTTGCTTTGTATAGTTTTTGCTTCATGCCTAAACAAGCGAAGCACGTACGAAATAAATCTCGAAAAATAACTATCAAACAGAAGCTATAAATGTATTAGTTTTTTTTATAAAACGGATCCCTAAAAAACTTGATCATGTCGAAACTTGTATCTATCGTACACAGAATGCACTCCATTTCCGGACGGCCAATAGCGACTCAGTATTTAAATATAGAACCATTTCTAAATTCGAATCTGGAATGGCGTCTTCCCCAGCTATCTGTTTAGCCATTACATGGTTCCATTTCGAAAAACATTCTTGTTTTCCTTGTTTAGATTTAGAAATTCATGAATTAAGTTAATGTGAACATTGAATTGCCTGGACTCAAAATTAACTGAAGCTTTCAGTCGCTTCAACCATTTGCAGTTAGTGTCATAATATATTTTTCTCTTCACTTTGCTTAATACTCGCCTAAAGTCTTAAAACCGATATAAATTTTGAAAATGCGTATAATGCGTTGTCGAAAGTTCAATTTGGGTGAAACTATTTTAATTGAAATTGATTTTATGTCCGTTAAAGTATTCTGTTTTAGGAAACTTGTACTACCGCGAGCTGAGCCGGTATTTAAAAAGTCAAATTAATAGTGGGATTTGGTTGAAAATATTTGTGTTAAATTTCGTTTATGTATAGATACTTCAATTAATTTAAAGTTATGTTTAAGACTTATAAGATATTTTATATTTATTTATAGTATAGATATTAATTTCG
Source organism: Xylocampa areola (assembly GCA_935421205.1). NCBI lineage: Eukaryota > Metazoa > Arthropoda > Insecta > Lepidoptera > Noctuidae > Xylocampa > Xylocampa areola. The sequence goes on along the minus strand of OW285225.1, from coordinate 6,790,135 downwards.
ACGAGTAGGCACCTACGATACAATTTTTATGAATTACTAAGCTCAGTTTATTACAACATACATTTTAACCGCAAAAATCTCACTTTTTATACAGTCTTTATTTATAACAAAGCTATTATTACAATAAAGTTATCAAGATTACAATATCTATACATCTTTTTGATCACTACCAACTGTAGAAACAAAACATACCTAGGTACACAATCTTCTATTTAAAACCGTTTACATTATTTCCTATTTTTATCACAAGAACAACAGACACAATTAATTAATTACTCAGTGGATTGTGGCACCCTCTATGACTCAGTTCCGAGCCAGACTGAGCTGACGAGGGGGTAAGTTAAAAATACTCGTGGTAAGCTAAGACTCAAATGCCGGGACAGTCGCGTGGCACGGGTTGAATGGTCATACCGCGAGTATCCGTCTGTAGTAGCGGGGTTAAGTTTTGTGTTTTGGGAAAAACATATAATTTGTTTGTGAGTGTTATGTGGTGTTAAGTTTTCTGTATGTAAGTGTATTTTTGATTTTCATTTTCTGAAACAAAATTGTATTAATACTTTTGCCTAATCTTGGATTACGTACAATGTTTCTTCCAAAAATCTACCAAAGATATGTTATTTCCATCATATCTTTACACATACAAGATGTTACAAAAAAAACTAACTTTTCTTTATAATCGTGAAAAAACAGTTTCAATAATTTTTTTCAATTAAAATAAATGAATATTACTTCATTTTAAACTATCCAAAAATTATGAAAGATTCCTACTAAATAACTATCGTAAAAATTTCCACCAATTTATATATATTTTAATCACCCAAAAAAATTAATACTATAAAAGTACCGTAAAATTTACCACCAATTTGTATTTAATTTCAACTCATCATATTTATAATTATAAGCCGTACTTAATAAAACAACACTCACTTCAATAAAAACTCTTTATCATCGTACTTAAAAGTCACTAAAAATTTAATATGAACCACGTGGTTTCGTAGGGTTGCCAGGTTTCAAAACTAAAAAGGCGGACATCGCATTACAAAACGAATGGACCTGGCATAACAGTTGTGCGGTTGTGCCTGTCACGTACTATAAAAATATAGCTTAATTATCAAAAATAAAAAACATTTTCTGTAAAATTATTACATATGGTATACAAAAATTGTTAACAACGCTGGATATATAGAATATAAATATTCTTTTTTTTAAGGTTTTTTTTTTTTGTTTTGTGGATATTCTATGAGGAGGTTGTGTCGGTCTCCTTCAAACTAAAACTACACAGTTCTGCATTAACCTTTACTATGGGCCGGACTAACCCCAAAAATCTAAACGGCTAAAGTCTGACACCTGACAACCCTACTCCCGTGGGACAATTCTAAAAGCAATCGAATATTAAAGAAATTAGTTTAAAGCTACTATCTTAACAATCCACTTAAATTTGCTTATCAGCAATAAATTTAAATGGTCACGATAATGGTTGAAATAACCTTCTCTATATAAGAGATAGCGATGATTCGGTTACTAATTAGGAAACGGTATCAAAAACATTAGTTTTTATTATAACGATAGATATTTAAGTTGTTATCTAATAAGGTAATGATAGGGAACGTTATGCAAATGTATTAAGATATTTCTCGATTCTGAGTTATCGATGCCGGATAGTTGGTACATTGGATGGAATAGGAAGGGTCCACAGAACGGACAGCAGAATTAATAAGACAAGATAATATAGACATCAATTTATTTTTTTACTGCTTCGGCCTCAAGCGTGGCTTCTGAGGGTGAGGTAGGAGGAGGTCTACCTGGGTCGCAAAACATTATTAAGTTTTTCTGTGTGTCTTAACTGACGTTGGTCCAGTGGTCCCGAGCGCGACTGCTGAATATGAGGTCCTGGGTTCGATTCCATGCTCAGGAATTGGGTTTATCTTTAACAAATTCTCAATCACAGCCCGGCGTTTAGTATTGTGCCCAGTGGGATAGGAATTAGCTCACCTAATGTTACTGTGGGTGTATAACTGTTTATGTGTACACCTCTGCATACCCCTTCGAGGAATACAGGCATGATACTATGTATGTATGTAAGTTTTTTTGTAAGAAGATTCTCAGAAGCGGCCCGATGTGGACTTGGAACTGTTCGGTTGAAGGCAATAGGCTCACCGTCTATTACATTGGACTTAATAACTGCATTGGTGAAATGTGGGAAAACAGTACCTCTCTAACTACCCCCTCAGGGAACAAAGGTGTGAAGCTGTGTTATGTTACGTTAAATTGATATTTAATTAATAAACGAAAAATAATGGGTTTATTTGACTCTTATATAACAGGATGTATTATTTAGCTTTGATTTTGTAACATAACATAGCATCACGCCTGTATTCCCCGAAGGGGTAGGCAGAGAAGTACACATTCGTACATCCACATTTCACCAATGCTGTTATTAAGTCCCATGTAATAGGTGGCGAGCCTATTGCCATCTACCGGGCACAATTCCAAACTCCGGGCTGCTACCGAGAATTTTCTAACAGAAAAACTCAATAACACTTTGCCCGACCCGGGAATCGAAACCGAGACCTCATGCTCAGCAGTCGCGCTTGGGACCACTAGACCAACGAGGCAGTATCAGTATATTTTGTATTCGATGCAAATTCAAATATCACTTTTTTCCATTAAATTTCCCATTACCCTATCGTAGAAACAGAAGGTATATTTTATTAATGATCAATTCCCATACAACTTTTTACTTCACACACTATATTTTTCTAATATTTATAGTAATAATTAACAGATGAATCGTTAATGCCGAACTCCGATAGGAAACAATCATTAAACTCCCTAACACAATACTATAACTAATTCAAATTAATAAACACATCGATTTTAATTAAATTATTTAATAATTTCCATTAACATAAAAACGCGGCAACGAATTCATTGAAGTACTGTTTTAACAAAACAAAAATGATTTCTCATCAATTTATGATTATTAAAAGCATATATTTTGAGTTATAACTTATAACTTAAATAACGTTATTCTTTATTCGTTTTTATGTTATTTTTTCTTTAACCACAGGAAATAGAGAAAGGGCCCGTAAAACCTTTAGTAATCTTAATTGTACTACAAAGTTCTCATAGTTCTAAGAACGTCCCCAGACCTGTTATTTTTAGCATCAGAACTAATCAGAAGTCAGAACATACTTTAAACTTGAATATTTTATACGTTTAAGACTTATCAGAGTCTACTTCTTATCAAGTGGTTGATGAACAACCTAGTGTCAGAGTTTAAATCGCCGGTAGGCCTCTGACATGGCTTTACACACCATCGAGAACATCTCTCAGGTGTGCTGGTTTCCTCAGGATTCATTTTTCACGCAAGTGATAATTCTATTACGCATACGTCTTTGAAAAGTTAGTGTCGGTATATTAATATAAACAACACCAGCTTATGACCTATGAGTTAATTTAGTTTTCGATCAGGTAGGTATTTCACCAATGCTTTTACCGGGTGACTATAAGATAGTAGAAAAATGAACCATCCATATAAGTACCTACTTGAAAAGTTTTATCTCTAACAGCGTAACATAGTAAATTTTCCCATAGATGCTTAAATTATGTATTTTCCCATCGCCCGAGAACATGTAAATAACATAAAAATACTTGTTATAACCATTACTGATCTCAGGACCATGGGAATTAGAGTAAAATGACATAATTATGCATAAAACTAGTAATTATTCTCTCTTGGCCTGGTTATTAAGTCTAATACAGATTATGTCTAGCCTAGAATGTAATAACTTGGGACTTGTTTCTAGTTTAAACGTCTGTAAACGGGTGCGACTTGCGTACGACTGGACACGTTGCGACTCTGCGACACATTTAAAGTCGATGTCTTCTTGTAGGTTGATGAACAACCTTGTCTGAGAGTTTAAACCACCTGTAGGCCTGCCATGGCTTTACACACCGCTGAGAACATAATTGTCTTAGGTGTATACTGGTTTAGTCACGATATTTTCCCTCAGCGTTTTAAGCAATACACACATGACTCCGAAAAGTCAGTGGTACGTGCCTTGAGTTCAAACTTGCGACTTTTGAAGTTTCAATTCAACGGCCACAGCAGGAAGCTATAGCTGCTTATACATAAAGTCAAAAATCGAATACAAAATCGCAACGCAACTGTGTAAGATCGCTACTTCATGTAAAGTGGACTATTAATAGATGACGCAGTCTTGTTGCAAAATCACGTCGTGTTTGTGTGGGAATGCCTTAAGTAGTTGCAATTAGTCATACTACTATTAGTATCTACCTATTAGTTTTATTTTGTAATCTGTGCGAAGTATTAGTTTAGTACCAACAACTTTTTTTTTACGTAACGGTGAAGGAAAACATCGTGAGGAAACCAGCACACCTGAGAAATGTTCTCGATGGTGTGTAAAGCCATGTCACAGACTTTTTTTTTTAGACAAACCCTTGGCGTATTGTGAAATGCCTATGCATTTTTTATTTATTTTATCATAAGATCACATCTGTGTCAAATCCCCGAGTAGATAGGCAGAGGTGTACTTACATAGTCTTACTCCCAAATTTACCAATACATTAAGTACGTACCGTGTAATAGGTTTATTTTAAAACTCGGTCCGAACTCCGGGGTGCTAGTGAGAATTTTCTTAGAATTAATTATAAAAGTGACGACAGTACAACATAAAAACTTTCTGTTACACCAATAAAAAATTGGGCGGTTTAATGCATCTCTTGGGTCGTAATTAATAGACTCAACATATATTCGAATAAGTACAAAATTGTACTGGCGCGACTACCGGGGTTAAACCATTGTCGTGTATCACATGTGAATCATGGTATAGGGACATGTGGTTCAAGCCTTTTATGAATCCACATTTTCGGATCCACATTGACTCTTTGAGGCTTCATTTTAAATATTTAATAACTTTAAAATAGCATTCCTTTTAAATTCTATGAATAGCGCATGACCATCGTAGCCGGAATTTCACCGGGATGATCATTCGGCACACGATGCTTTTATTAACTTATAACGGTTAATTAGTTCATTCCATTATCCATTCAATTAGTATTTAACTAGCTGTGCGCCGCAGTTTCAGCCGCATAGATTTATAGTTACTTACTTAGTACTAACCAACAAATAGAAAATAATTCACAGCTCGTCTCTTCTCTCTGGGGTCTGCTGTTATGTGTCACAGGACTCGTTCACGCGAGTATAGAAATATTTTTATTTTATATTATCTTCTAAACTATGCGTCCAAATAACATGCTGTAAAAGGCAAAGTTTATTTTCATAAAATTGAAGTAACTTTCTTTCGAAACAATGATGAATTAATTTTCGTTCGTAAGAATTAATATGCAATGACTAATAATAACGCTCACAATTTTTTTTTTGCCCAAAATACCTTATTGTGGCTTATGTATAAGAGATAGGCATATGCCATTCGACCCAGACAATTCTACGGCGGTACCGTAGCAGGAAGCACAAACTGTTTGATGTACCTTAGTGGTGCACTGTAGAGAAAACTATGTAGGTATCTAATAATAGTTGGTCCAAAACCGTTTTAATTAAAATAAAATAAATAAATAGTATGAGCACTCAACAGTTTGCTTAAAATGTTCAAGTTAGCTTTTCCCCTCAGATATAGATTGATAAATCTGTGCTTTGTCCCATATAAGTAATGGTTACCTTACAGTCTACTAGATTCTGTTGATTACAGAGAAAATAGTAGGCTTCTTCTTCTTCTTATCGTGTGGTTGATGAACAAACTAGTGTCAGAGTTTAAACCACCCATATGTCTCTGACATGGCTTTACACACGTGCACGTGTGCTAGTTTCCTCACGATGTTCTCCTTCACCGTTTCAAGCAAGTGATAATGAATTTGTAATACGCACATGACTTCGAAAAGACAGTGGTGCGTGCCTTGGATTCTAACTTTTGACCTTTGACTTGTCAGTTCAACGCTCATAACTCTAGGCCATCACTGCTACTAGTAGTAGTAGTAGGCATGAGCATTATACTGGATTGATTAATATTAAAGTTCACCCTGTGTTCGACTTATTAAAATTCTTTCAGAAAATTCGTTAGTCCCGGCAACTTGAAGCTAATTATGCACAAAGCAAGAAATTCTTTTTAGTATATAGTAATAATTATGCACAATTTAAATTTTACGAACATAGTACATTCTATTAAAGATAAATCTTTGAAAAGCATTAACGCATACTTAGCGAACTCTAAAGTAATAATATTAAATGGAAAAAGAATACGGTCGTGAGCAGGATGCGCCTCCCGGATAAATACTCCAGGCGCTTTGACCACAAAGCCACCTCGTCCTCTGCTCACTACTGGGAATTCTTCTTCCACATATTAACACGTCATTTCTATCAATTCAGTCCCTATATAGGAGAGCGAGTATTCATCCGGGAGGCGCAGGTTCGAATCCTGCTTCGTGAGCAGGATTAGCCGTATTCTTTTTCCATTTATATTATAACTTTATAGAAAATTCTGTTTTTTTATTTCAGAATTCAGAGCTAAATTAATACTTATAAACGTATTATAAAATACATTCTGATTTGCATAAAAAATGACGAAAATTCTAAACTAAAATTGAACTCAATGACATATAAAAGTAAAGAAAATAAAAATAAAATTCATTTCAAAAACAAGTAGTACAATGTAGTGCGTGTTAACATAGAAATTACACTTCAAACAATTTTCTTTCGTTCTTTTTCAATCTTTCTTTCTAGAGTCGGCAAACTCAAAGAGAAATTAGTTTTTATCGTGAGACTTTCCTAGACAATAAAAATATATACTTAGTTTGTGCGAGTGGGACCAAAGCCTAGAATATTTCTTGCTTTAAGTCTAGAAAGTTGGTTAAAACTTCATGTTTTCTTAGTAATTTATTATTATAAGAGTTCTCTGCTGAACTTTGTATGTAGCAATGAAGTACAGACCACTGGATACCCGTTTTGTTCAAGTGTTGAAGTTGCAAGAATTTTTTATGAATCATTTTCTGGTACAACTTTCACACATAGCATCATGCTTGCCACCCGAAGGGGAAGGCAGAGGTGTACACAGTTGTACACCGACATTTCATCAATGATGTTATTAAGTCCCATGTTGGTGAGCCTATTACAATCTACCGGGCACAATTCCTAGAAATAGAAATAGAAATAGAAAAAAACCTAGGTATATATATATATATAAATATCTCTATATGCATCCCCTCTTAATACTATTTACATATAAATAATTATAATATAACTGACTCGTCCTTACATCCTACTCGTCGTGCCCACCTCTTCGGGGAAGACAGACGTGATGCTATGTTATGTTATTTAACTGCCTCGTTGCGTTGTTCTAGTGGTCCCGAGCACGACTGCTGAGTATGAAGTCTTGGGTTCGATTCCCATGTCAGGCAGTGTTACTGAGTGTGTCTGTTTTATGCTGAAATAGGGACCTTTTTTGGTCTTGTGCAGGCGTATTTTAGTAAGCCTTGTATTTTTTATCTACATTTGCTTTTTTCTGCTATTGTAAATACTACGTTCGTTCGTCCACGAGACTGAAATAAATGCTTTCTTTCTTTCTTTCTTTCTGTTAGGAAATTCTCAGTAACAGCCCGGGTTTTGGAATTGTGCCCGGTATATGGCAACTCACTACATAGGACTTAATAACAGCATCGGTGAAATTTGAGTGTACTACTATGTGCGTTTCTGTCTACCCGTTCGGGGAATACAGTCGTGATCCTATGTTATGCTTAAAACAGTGATAGCAAACATTTTTGAGGAACCAACGCAGCTTGGGGACGGTCTTGATGGTGTGTAAAGCCATCCCTACGGGTGGTTTAAACTCTGACACGAGGTTGTTCATCAACCATACGATAGGAAGAAGACTACACCACAATCGATTCTTAACAAAGAGTGTTACCTCTTCTGACCAACATAACTACTATAATTACGCTTTGTTATCCATCAGAACAGAAATAAGTACTACCACAAATAAATACTACCAAACAGTATCAACAGCAATGCAACAATATCAATCAGTTTTGTGCAAACTAGGTCAAAATGTGCAACGGTACTACAAGACTTTAAAAGACGGAAAATAATTTATTAGAACAAAATGGAATCGAATTTAATATTTGCTTAAAACATTATTGCCCGTTAACAATTTTACTGTCAGAACATAGAAACGCTTAATGTTAATAATATACCTAATACTTTTTGTTATGTTATCGTCTTCGTTTTATTATATTTCCTACCTTATTGTCTCAACAAGAATATAAAAACCGTGTTCCTATAATGTTCTAGCAGGTTTACTTTATAATTTTGCATTACTTTTGAAACTGACTCCAATATTTTCCCAAATGTGAAAACCACCTGATAAAACATTAAAAATAAATTAAACGCACTGTCAAAACCCTAAGTGATTGTATACTTGACAAGGCTCTTTAACCCGAAATATTTTCAACCAACAACTTTAATGTAATTAACGCTGGCATTTTTGCTTGTTTCAGATACGACACATCAGCGGCCGCTTTTAAAACCCGAAAAACAATAAATCATACGTCTAAAAAGCGTCCAAAAATAAAGCTATGGCATTCACTCCAAAACTGTGTGTTTCAAAAATAGACCGTTCGCGTAGGGGAAGCTGAAGCTTCCGTTAAAATGTGAATGCCTAAAAATAAAACCCGGATATCCTTGTTATGTTGGCAGACGGATAATAATATTCTGTGTAGTGTGGTTATAATGATGTTGAAAGTTAGTTTTAGAGTAAGACTCACTAGTAGGGGAGTTTCACCATTGTTCCTGTTGTTGCGGACTCAAAATGTGATAGTGATTGGGTTTTGTACAGTGTTATTTGGTATTTTTGGAGTGTGCGGTGGTTATCAGGAGCAGAAGTTTGCTATGGAGCCACAGGACCAGGTAAATAAACCTTTTTTTATTTTTATTTCTGCTGCAAATTTTTAAGACCTACAATCATAATTTACAATTCTAAACGTCTTTGTAGCAGATCTTAAAATTACTCTTCATATTATAGTTAAAGAAGGTGAACCAGCGGTAATTTATCAGTTATTTCATATAAACTCATGTAAAACCAGACCATTAATCCAAAACTTAAAAGTAAAACAAGCTTACTTAATTTTGTCGAAAGCGCAATATCCTTGGCCTCAAACACACATAAAGGCCAAGATTGAGACCACACCGGTAGCGACACGGATGCAGTGGAAACAGGAAATGAGACGAAAATTACCGTCGCCACTCTGAAATGGACACATGTCATTAGTCGCTACCCAGCTATGGTAGAGAGGAGGAGGGAAGTGAATTTCAAACGCTTGTATAAGATGACATTTTCCGGTATATTGGTAAAAATTTAGAGTTTGGTATAATTTGGTTTCCTTAGTGTTTTTTTTTTTAATAAATTGATAATTTAACTTGAAACTATTCAGATTATCAAGCAAAACGACTCTTCTGAGCATCAGTTCGTGGTCGATAAATAAAAGTTAAATTAAAATGATATATAAAAAAAAAATGAGATTACATCAAAATAATATAAACGAAAACGATCATCCTCCAAAGTTTCATTCAAAGAAAAATCTCTAAAGACCAATATTACATCTAAATTCCAAAAACCCATCTATTTCAGCCGACATTACTTAGACTAAGCAATCTATTTAATTGTTGCACCACATAAAACATTTATTAGGTTAGTTTCCAAGTAAGGGCCAAAGGCGAGCCTTTCAACGAGCTCAGATTAATTTAGCCCAAAATAAATTCAGTTTATTTGCCTTAGAATTTATGAACGTAATCATGTTTAGTATCTCACGTTAAATATTTGCTTAGTTATTTAGCATAAAGCTTGTTTGTTTCCAGTGTGGATTAAATTTCTAGACATGTTATTTGGGTATTTGCAAAATGAGGTTACATATCGTGTCTGTTGCTATCTTTTCTCATTTATACTTGATATCGAAATATTTGAGTCTTCATAAAACGACTTTTAAATTAAGTGAAATATCTATTTGTGGTAGTATAACATCATGCAGTTATTGCAAACTTGCCCATTGCACATTCATTTATGTGGATGATCTTTTATTTTATCTTGCTCCATAACTAATGAAATTACAAAAATATCGTATGATGTAGATGAACCATGAAAAAAACATTTTAAATTAAACAATTCCTTCACCGTTTGACCAACAGACAGCAGTAGTTGGTTCCCGAGTGACGTTACCATGTCGAGTGGAGAATAAAGCGGGCCAGCTGCAATGGACGAAGGATGACTTTGGTCTCGGCCTTCACCGAGAATTGAGTGGCTACGACCGGTATAAGATGATTGGGAGCGACGAAGAAGGTAATTTTATGTTTGTAATATTGTTTTGTAGATTGTTAGCTGTCTATTCCTAGTCTTATTGTGATGCATTCGATGTAAAGTATCGATAGGGTACTTAATAATAACCCAAAAAAAAAAAACAAGATCTTTATTTTCTTAGGTAATTCCAACAAAATAAAGATCTTCCATCGAATTCATCGGTTTTAATTATGTATTCACTGAAATTTGAAGCAGCAGCGAATTAAGGAATTCGTTTTTTTTTTCAGCAATAGCTATGTCTTATTTTTTGTATAATGTAAATAGTAATCCCTGCACAAATCGTATGGAAGGTCCATTAAAGTCCTTCAACCGACGATAAAATGTCGCCGAGATCGACTAGTGTGAACAAAAGCCATTAACGCCACCACAATCTGCTGGTAGCCACAGCAGTTTGTGGCTTTCACCATTGCAACTCGTTAACCCAATACTGATGTTCCTTGGGAAAAACATTTTAAAACTATCATTAAACGTAAATTCAATATAAAGCAGTCGATATCAAATGGTCAATTATGCACTAAAGCCCATTTCTAAAGTGGAATCGATTTCTGCTATTCCAAAAGCTAAACATTTCGTGAGGTTAAATTCCTAGTGAATTATCTTTACCTTTCAAGCCAATCGAAGAGCCATTTGAATTCAGCCATATTGCTGGCTCAGATTCTAAAGTAGCTGACGGAACTTAGATATTATGCTGACTGTGAATTCGACTTAAGTTTGCTATCTATTCTATTAGCGGGGTGGATAACATGTATGAGTACCTATGCACGGATTTTAAATTGACCTTCAGTTCAAAGGTATGCAAATTTATCGTCTTTATTAAAATAAGATATTCCGTTATCGTACTTTTGTGAAATAAACAAATTATACGGTTAAAAAATAAGGTATACGAAACGTAAAATAATTTCAACACACTGAATATTATGTTACATAAACCGAGGATTCCATTACTCGTTATAATTTTAGGAACGCGCCTACCCTGAAATTAGAATAAACCGATTAAAAAACTTATAAAACATCAAACGTGCTTAATTCTAATTTTTAATTAAAGCGTAATTTAATTACTGTTTTAGCACTACCTACTTAATGGGAGTCTGTTTTTCATAAACCTACTTTAGGTACACAATCTACTTTATTCACGCTCTTAATATAATTAATGTGGATATTATCTTCAAGGGAACCTTTTTTGCTTTCGTAAACATGTCTTGTGAGGAACGGTAATAACTCATACTTATTAGGGTTCCCTGGATTAACATAAAACTGACCCTCTACAAGTTAATTTTCTGTCTCGTTATTTGTCATTTTATTATGTGTCGTTATATTTTAGGCTTAAGGATTTATAACATTAGAGGGATTTCCAGCTTTATCGCTAAATGTAGGACAATTTTACTTGTTTGTCGTTCTAAATTCCCAAGATGGCTACATGTGTAGGTTTTTGTGCCCGTATTCAGATTCCTCATCATAGATTTAGGCTCACGAATTTTTGTATGAAAATTCTATTTGTCTACCCCGGTAGTATAACAACCTTTTATTATGAGTCACCTTTAAAAATAACGTACCTCCAATTATTAATTTCATTTAAAAACTCCCGCTCTTAATACTCTTATCCCGTTATTATCGTTTTTATCCCTGAAATCAGAGTAACCTCTGTTTTATTCAATATTTTAGCCATTAAGATCGGAGTAAAAGATTATATTTCTCATATCATGTTTACAGAACCCTCTAGAATCGTCTGACCTTTATTATTTGCCTTTATTAATATTATATCTCAGTAATAATTTGTACTCGTTGTGTACATGTCTACATATCCTTTCGCGGAATAATACTAAACTGAGACATGACCTTTGGGTCCACTTCTAATGAAAAGAAAATAATGCCTTTTTTATTATTGTTGGAAATCATAATTATTGTGATGTTTCGTAGGTTTTTTTTGGAGTCAATAAAATTTTGACCTATAGCTATCCTCTGCAAGACACAAATATTGTATTAAAAATCTAGACGATATATTTATGTGTACCTGTTCCACTTAACAACAATAAAAAAAAAAATGTTTACTAGCTTCGAAATTAAGCTAATCTCAAATAGAAAAATCTCATTCAAAGTTGTACCACCAAGTGTGTCCACCCTGATGTGAAATATTGTTTTTATTAATTTTATTTCTACCAGTATTTCTACATACTTTATTGGTAATGTGACCCAAATTTTATATTCTATGTAATTTTAATTTATTAATTGATTTTATTTCTGTAGGCGATTATTCCTTGGACATCAGGGACGTAACGTTGGATGATGATGCAAAATATCAGTGCCAAGTCAGCTCAGGCATTAAAGGTATGTAAAAATGTTCTATATTGTAAAAATACTTAATTATTTTTAATATAGCACTTAGTAAAGGTAAATTACAATAACTACAGATGAGATTCATTCAGTCTTGATTATTACATACACGAGGTTATTCAGATTATAAAATTGATAAATATATTGCATTTGTTTTATAATGAAAAAAAAAAAAAAACTGTACTGTAAACCAGCTCATTGGTGTGTATCTCATTAAATATCATAATTATTAAAATACTTAAAGTGTCGGAGATTGCACTTACGTACCAGAAAAACCAACACCCATTACACCAGTAATGATCCCCAAAATAAATCGAAGTTTCCAATAATATCCCTTATTTTGGATAAAGTTATCTTCTCCCACGGCACTCTGTGTAATTTGAAATAATAAATCAATGCTCGACACACAAAATTACGATACAGTAGAGAACAAACAGACGCTTGTTAGGGGCCGCATGCAAGGAAAAAATGAATTTGCGGGCCCAAGGTTTGTGACGTGAGCGGGTAAAAAATTATATTCCAATATTGTACGAAATTATAATGAATTATTTATGATACGAATAGCTTTAAGTATCATCCATGTGCTGACTATCTTTTAGAGGTATGGGTTATAAGCAAGGTAGCAATGGTGCCGAGACGTTGTAATGACAACAAATTTAGCTTAGATTTTTTAAATTGCTCAGTTGACCATGGCAAATAGAGTGCGGTGGCGAGAAATATTATGATTGTTTTTTTTTTTTCATTGCACTTACACTGCTGATATACTCACATAAACCAGGTCAAAATGACTTTAATTTGCACCTTTTCATGATAACTGATAAGATTAAACACCTTAATTACAATGCCAAGTTAATGGTAAAGTTTGAGGATCGTCTTTGTCTGGGAGGAAATAATTATGTATTCTGATTAGCAATATGTCGATAATAGACGAGTTAAATAAAAAGAAAGATAATTTGTAAATGAATACATTATTACCCGGAAACATAATAATACTGCGAGTCTACTAATCGAACACAAAGTTAACGTAAATCAGGTTTCTTTTTATAACTGCCATTGGTCTAGTGGACGCAAGCGTAGCTGCTGAACGTGGCTGGTTGGGGTCCTGGGTTCATTTCCCGGATCTGGCAGTATAATTGGTTTTTTGTTTCAATTTTGTGCTACTGAAGATTTTAATTATAGAGCTTAGAATTATACCCGGTAGATATGAATAGGTAAATTATAGACTCACCAATATGGATGTATAACAGTATAGCTCTGTCTACCCCTGCGGGGAATACAGGTGAGATGCTATGTATATTATGGTAGCGAGCCAAAGGGATTATCATAGAAATTAAAATCTTCCCAAAGTACTAACACTGAAATTATTTCAAGCATAAAGGCTTTAGTACACGATATAAATGAAAAACAATCGTACTTTAACTGAAATAAGAAAAGCTAAGACATCAATTCTTGCAATTGTACCAGTGCTTTCCGGTTGGCAGCCTGCCAAACCCGTAATTGAAAAAGAGCGCGAAGATAAGTGAGTCTAGTGCTTGACTTAAAGTAATAGATAAATAGGCAATTTCGCTTTGCCAGTGTCTCCAAACAATTTGGTTTAATAATCATAATGGTTTCAGTCTACGAAAGGATTATGTGCTGAAGAGCTGTTCCAAATGCTTCTAAATCTTAGTTCATCTATTTCAAATGGAGACTTATTATTAAAATTGAATATTTGCATTACATACTGTTATTCTATTATTACCATTTGCTATTGTATACAGTTTTGTATACTGATAAATGAAAAAAAAATGTAGTGTTCCTGAATACTGTACCTAAAATTATTCTGGTAAAGACGTCATGAACAGAACTCATCCCTATCGGAGATGCAGTGTGGAAGACAAAATTCAAGTTTGAATACAATAGAACGCTTATGGAATAGTTCATATTTTAATGATGATATAATCATAATTCACACCGTTTTTGTACCATCCATACGAATCCTTTCAACTTCCACAGTCAGTTTTCTAACAAAATTTACATTATACATTATTATCATAATCATAGTTACCGGGAACTGAGCTAAATTTCACCAACCCCCAAAGGCCATGCAAACAAAGTTGTGAAGTTTGTATAATATATTTGTTTACCCGTCAAACTTTCCAGATGTAATTTGTAGGCACTGCACTATAATTTTTTATCACCACTTGTATAATTTTATTGCGACTAAATGAGATGCTACACTTATCTTCTTATGGATTGGAATTATCGGTTTTATTTCAAGCGTGGTCTTACTATCATTTACGTTTTGCTTAAACCGGTAGCACTTGTATCCAGATATGGCAGTCATGTAATCTTTCGGAATTGATGTTCCAGGAACAGTATCAGAAATAGTTTCATTAACTGACGTGGATAAATATTCACTGATTTGAATCCCACCACTTGTAGGTGCTTGAGACTAAGGCGTAGTTAATCAAGCTTGTCTTTAGCTAAATAGCAACCTCTATAATATTGGGGTTATTTTCAGATTAATTACAATCTTGATACTTGAAACATTAGCTAAACGTTAATTAGCAAATATACGACTACTATAATTTTGACGATGAATTAATGAAATTCTTAACTTTCTCATAACATAACATAGCATCACGCCTGTATTCTCCGAAGAGGTAGGCAGGGGTGTATATACACAGTTGTACACCCACGTTTCACCAATGCTGTTATTAAGTAACATGTAATAGGTGGTGAGCCTATTTCCATCAACTGGGCACAGTTCCGAACTCCGGGCTGCTACTGAGAATTTCCTAACAGAAAAACTCAAAAACACTTTGCCCGACCCGTAAATCGAACCCGAGACCTCCTACTCAGCAGTCGCGCTTGGGACCACTAGACCAACGAGGCAGTTTAACTTTCACGGCTTTCAAATAAGAAGAAATTGTTACATCTGTTACGTAATAAATCGCTTCAAGCTTATCCTTTATACCAAAGATAATTCTTTCGAGCCAAGTAACTATTGTTTTCGTACTTGAGCTGGAGCCCGCGAAATTGTGTTTGCTTTTAATAAATTGAAAATCTTGACTCGTATTTTATTCTTGCCCTGTTTTCGGGCCTTCGTCTCTCGATTTTTCTCCCCATTTTATATAATACCTATATTTTAGGGGTTTGTAATCCGAGTTGATGGATTTTGAAAGTTTGCTGCGTGAGGGAAAATGTCTGATTGTTTCTTTCTCAGCTGGGTAACATCAATTATGGGAAACGAGTTTGTGTCATAGTATAAATCAAATGCCACCGTAGCAAATGTGGTAATGCTGGGTATAAAGTACTGTTATACTCTAGACATCTAACATGATTACATTGTAGTCTTTTTAGATAGGAATAATAAATAAAATAATTTTCATTGCATGCCTTTGCCAATTTCTATGTTATCTTACAAAAATTTAATCATATCATATCAACAGACCTGTATTACCCGAAGGGTTAGACAGAGGTGTTCACAGTTGTACACCCTCATTTCACAAATGCTGTTATTAAGCCCCATGTAATAGGTAGTGAGCTAATTACCATCTACCGGTCACAATTAGAAATTCTGGGTCTGTTACTGAGTATATCCTATCAGATAATCCTAATAACACTCTGCCCATCCTGGAAATCGTATCTTAAAACCTCATGCTTAGCAGTCGCACTTGGGACTACTAGACCAGGCAATTTATGCAGGTAATTTAATCGGAGGTATAAATTTGAATATTGCCAGATATTTTATAACAAATCTGTAAAAGTATTAAAATAGTTTTTCTACACTAGCTTTGGTAATATTAAGCACAATAGTCAATCAATTGGATGTGCATTTGAAACACGTGTCTGAACATATTTCAGAAGGTCCAGGTTAAAAAATATGTAATAACCTAATAAAACAGATCAACATTTTCAAATTTAATCCGTCTACATTTTCACCAGTTGCCGTGTTACTTTCAATCATAGTCACGCTCTAGTCCATCCGTTAGAAGCTAACATGAACATGCTATTGTGGTTTGTGAACAGTCGGGTGATCTGTCACTACCTGTTCCGTATTGACGTATTAGTCTCATGGCTTCTACGTGTCAGTCAGTATCGTATCTGGCTTTGTGCATTATTGGCGTTAGCTGGGTGCCGTCGATGTTACGTTAAGAATTTGGCTTTACAGGCTTTGTTTCGGATTTGCTTGCTTCAATGTTGGTTTTAAAGATGTTGTTATTTAGTTTTAAAGGTAAATATGACCATGCGCCACAAAGGTTATAATTCTGATTATTTTTTTTGACTTACTACGATGGGACGGTGACCCAAACGTCGGATCTTGGTCTTTGACAACAAAAGATGCTACAGTTTTTGGCACTGGGCGATCGTGTGCCTTTCTGGTATTTGATGCCAGCTTTACTAAATAAGCAATTATAATATTCAAAAAGCATAATGCAATCCATTATATTAACCTAAAGCTTATAATTACAAACGGATTTAGCTAACGTGAGTCATATAGCTAAAATAAAAAATCACTTCCGACAACCAATTTGATTCATCTGTCGTTTTTATTTTAACATTTTATTATTCTATGCAAATTTCAGTTTTGTGGTGAAGCTTAATTAGTATTTAATTCAGCCGCAACCCTTTCATTTCGCTTCCATTTTTGTTTTGTAATTTTTCATAGCACCTGATTTGCATTTCTTCCCGCAAAAGATCCTTTATTCCTTAGATAAGATAAAAATATACTTTCAAATGTCATTGTATCATCCTAAGTTTCTTTAGAAGAATAATTTTCCAGTTAATCTGAGAATAGAAGAAGATAAAAATATAGGCTGTTAGGTTTGTTGAGTTAATTAAAATAGCTAAATTAATAAACGCAGATTTATTATGTACAGATTGGATAAATACTAGGATAAACTTAGATACAGGATCAGACCTGTAAGGGGTAAATAGAGATGTACACAGCTTTACACCCACATTCCACCAATGCTGTTTTAGCGGTGAGCCTTTTGCCATCACCGAGTCCAAACTCCGGATGACAGAATTTCCTAACACAAAAACTCAATAACACGACCTCACACTTAGCAGCCGCAATTGTCTCTACACTAACGAGGCAGTCTCTCTAAAATATAATTAATTTGATATTCTTTTCTTTTATTTACTCTAAGCAATAGTAAACTCAAATAAAAGACTGTAATATACCGCAAATCCTGATTTCTAATACATAATTACTTCACAGTTTATTGGCAAGCAAGTTACCATTTTAACTCGATAATTTCCTCGCTTCCTAAGATTACACGAACTGTTAATCATCCATTTCCACCGATACAAATTGTTCAAGTTTGTATTGCTTATTTCCTCAAAGATTACATTTCAAAGGTTCTTATTATCTCCAATACAGCTGTACACTTCAACCCTACCGAAGTCATCTAAATTAATTTCTCTAGTATCATCTTAAGATATAAATACGAATTTATAATAAGCTATCTGAGAATTTTCAAGTGCTTCGATCCTTTCAATCTCGAGTGGCGAGACTCTATTCAAATGCAAACGAAAAGGTCTATATTATTAATTTATGTACATCGGCCTTTGTAAGTAACGTAACCTTTGAGAAATTTCTCTTTTCTTTGAAATCTGTCTCTGTTAGTACTTTTATCTCGTCTTAGGCGGCTCTTATGGGCTATTCAGCTTTTGTTTCACGATTTAGATTCTGTATTGCTTAAGTAATCTTATACATTATTTATCCATGATCCCTGTGGATTTAATAACTGAAGTTTTTAATTAGGCTTTAAGTTTGTGTAGGTTAGTTCATTAACTTTTAGTTTTTAATACTACTCAGCTTTGCTCGTGTTCTTTTTGCTAAATTGATTATATTTTAATTTATGACACCATTAGTAAGAATTATGTACTAATAATAGTTATAAACTAAAACATAGTTAATGTTTTAATTTGGTTTATTAGTACTGAGTAAATAATCCTTTGTTTTTTGGATAAACTAATAAAACAATCTTGTTTACCAAGACAAAGAAAACAAATAGAAAAACAAGTTGAAAAGAAAAGCAAAAAAAAAAGAAATCCTCTATTCCATCTAATTAGAAACATAATAATGAGATCCCATTTCTGTTTACTTTTAATTTAAATCCGCATAGAAAGTAGGATTTGATTCTAAATAATCGAGCGTTTCTGGAATTATATCATGTTCAACAGTAATTTTGCTGTTGGAAAAAAATAATAAACTAGCATTCTAAAGTGACTGATAGTAAAAGTCGGTCTATAAAAATAAACCAACTTTTACTAACAATCACTTTTTCTTTACGTATAGCTAATGAAAAGGTCAGTGTGGGTTAGAACCACATTTAAGCCTTTGACATGGCTTCGAGAACATCTACCAAATGTGCTGGTTTCCTCACGAAGATTTTCTTCGGAGTTTCAAGTAATAATAAATTTTCATTACGCATATGATTACGAAAAGTCATTGTTGCGCGCTTTGATTACATTCATGTGACCTTTGATGTGCCAAGCCAACGTTGATACTACTAGGCTGCCAATAGTCAATTAAAAAGCAAGACGGAAGAAAATAAAAGATAACATGTGAGGATTTTAGGTGGCTCAGTTTGTGGTGGCTTCTAAAATTTAAAGGAAATTTTAGTTCAAACTAATTTGACATGTCTGCCCTGCCTCATTGGTCTAGTGGTCCCAAGTGTGACAGCTTATTACGAGGTCCTGGATTCGAATCCCAGGTCGGGCAAAGTGTTACTGGGTTTTTTGTTAGGAAATTCTCAATAACATCCCGGACTTTGGAAATGTGCGCGGTAGATGGCAATAGACTCACCATCACATTAACATGGGACTTAATAAAAGCATTGGTGAAATGTGGGTGTACAACTGTGTACACCTTTGCTTACTCCTTCGGGGAATACGTACCGGCATGATGATACTATGTTATGTGCTTTAGTGAGCACATAAAGTCATCAGTGATGAGCCTGATCTCTCTCCGGTCGTGTCGGATTGCCATCACATCGTACTATGAGAATGAAGGAAGAAGGAGTGCACCTGTGTGCATACACTAGTGCACTATAATATCCCCTGTGTATTCGGCTAATCTCCGTGGCGATAGGCCACCGTGATTGAAAATTCAGTCTTATATATAATACCTATATAGCCTTTAATCTTATGGTGACAAGCTGTTATGTGAGGGGTTTTATCATAGAGATTTAATTCCTCTGTCTCGCTCTTTTAAAGCGGTAGTTAATAAAACGAAGTACTGCTGTCTCAGTATTAAGTCCCATGTTTAGAGAAGTTGGTTTCAGATTAAAATAAATTAAACCACGAACAATACTTAAAACATTCTGTTCTTCTATCTCTTAAGCCTTAGGCGTACATTGTACTGTTTGTAATAATGTTAATTACGTTTTCATGTGTAACGTACGTGCTTCTGTGTTTTTGAATTGAACGGAATTTTAAGCGGTGTTAACATTAAATGTGCCGTTTCTGATTATAATCTTGGTAAAATAGACCTTGATGCTTCTTTTTCAGTTTATAAAAGTTTATTTAAAGATTGCTGAAAGCGTAGTTAATGAGAGCCAGATTTAGCTTTTCTTTAGATTTTATTAGCACAATCTGTTAACATAAATTACTCAATTAAGCAGTAGTAGCCTATTGGTAGGTATAACCGTTGGACTGGCAAGTCAAAGATCGCATGTTTGAATCCAAAGCACGTATCACGGACTTTTCGAGTCATGTGAGTATTAGAAACTAATTATCACTTGATTAAAACGGAAGGAAAACTTTGTGACGAAACCAGCACACCTGAGAGATTTTCTCGATGGTGTGTAAAGCCATGTCAGAGCCTATGGGCGGTTTAAAATCTCACACTTGGTTGTTCATCAACACAATAAGAAAATTTTACCCAATGTAAATATATTATTTGTACCTATAAAATATCAAGGCGATACAAAACCAATACAATAATATCACTCAACAAACTGAAACAAGGAAAACATAAAACAAATACACAATAAAGAAGCGATACGCCATATTTTCCTTGCAAGACCAACGGTTCCCATGGATTCGGAATAAATTCCATCGCCACAAAACTTGGGGGAAAAAAGGCCACAATTTACATGAAACTAACTACACTAACTTCGTTTTTTATCATCGAAAGTACAATGGACATCAGACTTGCGGCTAAATTGTACAACTTTGCACTATTTAACTTCAAACTTTGGCCGGAGTTCTGAAGAAACTATCACAAGGCGAGACGAGGCATTGTCTCTGAAAACCCCTGTTGTATTAAATTGTGATCCGGGGGTTCCCAACCACGAATTCACAAACTTCCTTCTTACTTTATTGGATTTAATTTTGTTCCTGCAAAAGTAAGATAAGCAGTGCTTAATGTTATAATGCTGCCTATAATGCCAGTTGCATGTAGTTTAGAACAAAATATATGTTTAATTTTATTTAACACAAGTAGTGTTAGTTGGATTTGACATAACTTGAGTCAATAGAACAGATGAGTATTATTTGAAATACAACATAACATAGCATCACGCCTGTATTCCCCGAAGGGGTAGGTAGAAGCGTACAGTTGTACACCCACGTTTCACCGACGCTGTCTTTAAGTCCCATTTAATAGGTGGTGAGACTATTGCTATTCGCCGAGCACAATTCCAAACTCCGGGCTGCTACTGAGATCTGACATAACCAAAACACTTGATAATCGTATTAACTAAACTAAAGAAATGATTGCGTTCTTTCGATTCGGAGGACAAGACTCATGTGGGTCACCGAGTCAATGGAGCAAGTATTTTAAGCAGTGATGGTATATGAACATACAAAGCGTTTATTTATAAGTAATAATTCTAGAGAAATTTTCAATACAAGTTACATTCTTCACTTTGAAAAATGGTTATAGCTTGACCTTATACGCGTAGACCAAGTAAAGTCAAATAAATATTTTTCTAGGCATTAAAAATTTCTGCCTAATTGCTTATTTGAATATTTCAGCTCCAGTAGAACTTTTTCAATAGCTTAATTGTGTCAAAATTAAGGATCATTAGTATTGTCTGTATTGTAAAAGTTATTCACAATCTGATCATTTTAAATAACAGTAGTTATTACTTAAAATGTTTTAGTTTAAACTGAATTCTTTAAATTATTATTAATTCAAGCTTTCACCAGCCACTTTGCCTTCGCAGTTTGTGTCTTTAAAATTTAACCTAAACGCATATAAAGAGATAACTTAACAAAATTATATTAACGCTATCTTTTGTTAGATTTTTCGATAAAACTAAACAATTTTCAGTGTAAAGGTGTCTTAAGTGTTTTTTCGGATCGTATTTATGACCTGTCTCAAATTTCGTTTAAATCGGTTCAGTAGTTATGGCGACAAGAAGTAACGAACGAACAAACAGATACACTTTCGTATTTATAATATTAAGGATTTTTAATATTAAGTAAGGATTAGCAAAACTTTAAAGATTAACAATGAGCCAATAAAAATGTAAATGATTTTAATAGTGTGAGTTTCTAAATTCAGCATTTTGTTTACTGATTGTACATAGAAGAGATTACTATTACTTAAATAGGGCTAAAAAACTTATATACATTACTGAAAGGTATTATATACTTTTGTAATTTTGTGAAAAGATTAGTAACGAAAATATGAATTAGCAAATAGTTCACAAACACTATACATATATTTCAATCACGATTAGAAACTGTAAAAACGACGTCCATATTGGAATGGCCAGCTATAAAATATGTCCATACCTATCTAAACCATTTCAGTTAATAACCTATAACCCTATACGAGTTTACAACATCCATGAAACAAAATTGCCATCCGCCATTTTAATCTCCTCAACAATTTTATAACTCCCAATATTTTTCCGATACCCATTTTCGATACAGAGTGATATATTAAAATCATTTGACAGGTGAACCTGCGATTCGATCTCGGTACGCACGGCTCACCGTGTTAGTCCCGCCAGAGCCGCCACGTATCGTCGAAGGAAGTTTCTTTTCAACGATAGAGGACAGAAACATCAAATTGGAGTGTGTGTCTGTTGGAGGAAAACCACCCGCTGAGGTAAGAATTGATTTCAGTGTCATATTTTTGTTCTGTATGTATTTTTGTGCGATGGGTCCTTTTTTAACTTGGGTAAACGTGAAAATATTATTTATCAATTTTATCTGGCTTAACATTTAAAGCTTATTTAGCTTCATATAGAACTTTGCAAATATCTTATTTCTCATACCGCAAAATAATAGAACATTCCTGAATGGAGAACATGTTTTTCATCTCTAGTTTTAATAATAATTTCAGCTCAAAACCGTAACTTACTAAAGAAACTAATTGATGTCATTATGAATGTTTTTACGGCAATATTTTCTCACTTGTCATCCAAGTTTGTGAGACCCTGATAATGTTAATTAATCAATGTCGCTACTTAAATGGAATTTTATAGGCTTGCCACCGTAATACCTCGGCCTATTCATATTTTTCTCATTTTTCTTAATATTTCACGTACTTTAGCGGTGATCTATTTTTTCAATCAAAAAGCTTTTAAAATATATTGTAATGGAATCTTTTGGCTGCCTTAATGTACCTAATTTATGATTTCTGCTGCCTTTCAGTCAGGTTTTTGAAGACATTAATACATTTAATGTTATTTTTTTGGCCATTGAAGAAATAAATGATCGGTCTACTAGCTACGTATTCACAGTTTTTACTAATAGTCTAGTTTTTGGCATGGGGGCTGATATCAGGCTTCAGCTTATTTCAGTAATTTTTTGACAATGTGACGTAGTCTGTACTTTTAATTTAATTTTAAATACAATTTCGTTTGATTAAAACTGTTTTACATTTCGAATTCTCGTAACTTTATTTGTCTATTAATGTTTGTCCTTTCATCTTGATTTCGACGCATTTCAATGAATCCATCGTCTATTTTATCATTACGGGTTAACATCCATTTCTAAATTCAAATCTTGAGATTGGAAATAAAAAGGTATTTACTCATTTAAATATATTAACAAACCTTCCACTTCATATTCCCAATATCAAGGCTTCGCAAGAAGTACTGACCTATTTATCGACAAGTGAGAAATACGGGACGCGCGTGTATTGGGAGCTGCCGAAGTATGAAGTATGATCTCGAACATTTGAACATGAGGTATCGAATACAATTTGTAAAGAAGCATATACTGTTTATGATGAAATACACGATTGCCTGTGTAAACAGATGTTGGTAGGAGTGGAATATTGTGTTTAACTTTTAGAGAAATACATAAATCATAATTTCGTTGTTGTCCTGCAGTTTGACTAGCTAGTGGTTCTCTTTTGCCGTTAGTTTTCTAATCGTAACATTAGACTCCATGTGGAAGATTTTCTATAATGTCTGTTTAAGACTACTTTTGCAATTCAAACTTATCGTTATCGATTTTAGCTTTTACAATAATGCATACTCTGAAAGCTCACAGTATGGTGGCACATGCAGCTCTTGCCCAAACATTCAGCACAAAACTGGCGTCACCAAAAAAAAAACAAGTCCCGTTCACCTTCTAATTCTAAATTTTTTTAATTGATCCTCAAACACGTGTTCCTATTATTTCAATGAGGCTATGTAGAGCAGAATTAATTTAGATACCGTGTAATATTATGTAGCTGGACGCTAACAGTGCAATGCAAATTGGAAACAGTGTTACATAAGTGGCGTTAACTTCGATGGAAATTAATAGAGGACTCGGTTTCATTATTAAATTGAATTTAGCTAAGACGCACGAACATTTTATGAGCAATTTTTAGTTTTGGGTCTAATATTCCTTAAATTACTTTGTATAGCTTTAGAGGTGGAAGATTCAAATATAGATGTTGCTTAATGGTTTTGACTGGAGTAGTTCATGAGTCTACTAATGTTAGTAACTAACTACTAACAATAATAATTTTGCGTGTTATTCATAAACAAAAGAAATACAATGGGGAGTAGTCATCTACCCAGAAAATTGGACCTAAAAGCGTCCCATTTTGTAAGTATAAAGTTACATTTAAAAATTTACCTCAATGGTTTCGTTCCTTTGTTCTTTTGTCAAATAACTTCCAAACATAAAAAGTAAAAGGTTTAATAAACCGCGAAATAATCCCCAAAACTAATTTCGCTTTCATTCCGAACGCAACCAAGAAATTAAGGCGTACGCAACAAAAATCCAAAATTGTCACATTCTACATAAACAAATCCGCTGGGACCGAGTCTGTCCAATTTATTTAGCTCTGTGTCAATTTGTTTGTCCCGGTATTAAGCAAGAGAATATTCCATTTAAGCTCTTCAAGTGGAGTGAATAGGTATACCGCCCTCGGGACCTTCGCACAATTAGGAGTTAAATTGAAAATGATGTTGCGTCTGTATTGTGGGCCCTTGGAGAGGTGGAGGCTGCAGCGTTTTGATTGCACAAATATTTCATAATCAAGGATTAAGATTGGCCAGAGTAATATCCCTGATGAGATTGGGATTTGAGAAGATCCGGAAGGTATTTGCTAAGAAGGGTCTATCTTAATTGTTTTGCATAATTGATGTGTGTTTGCGAATTTTGTATTTTGAGTTACAGAACATAATTGAAATTTAGATTGAATTTATAAATCAAACCAGACGAGGTTGTTAGCAATTCTTTTACAAAACTTCAGACACGGTTCCATTAACCCATATTTTTCTTTTGTAATTTCAATGTGCGAGACATTCCCAAGGAACTATTTTGCATTTATATAGTCCTCGTCTTCACACGGTTGGCGTCTTGAATACTTAGTGACTATAATTTTCCTGTTTTAGATTACATGGGTGGACAGCAATGCTGGTGTTTTGACACAAGGAGTCACGTATAGTGTGGAACCGATGCCGGATGGTCAAAGGTTCACAGCTAGGTAAGACGTTTTTTAATTTCTCATTCGTTCTAACATAATTACCTAGTTTATCATTGTTCAGTAGCTAAGCATTTGGCTTCTACATGTCAAGGGTTC
Source organism: Xylocampa areola (assembly GCA_935421205.1). NCBI lineage: Eukaryota > Metazoa > Arthropoda > Insecta > Lepidoptera > Noctuidae > Xylocampa > Xylocampa areola. The sequence goes on along the minus strand of OW285225.1, from coordinate 6,764,440 downwards.
AATTCCCATAAAACCTATTATATGGCCCACTAAAAGTTTAGACAAAAATCCGATATTAGAGCAAGCTTTTTACAATATATAAAACAATATGTTTTGGTTCATTTCATGGTGAAAAGACAATTGTTAACTTCATTGCTTTCTTCACCACCTTACCTTTATATTCTTCTCAAACAGATCCATCATCAAGATGACTCCCAAGCAAGAGCATCACAACCAGACCTTCACGTGTCAAGCACAAAACACTGCAGATAGGGCATACAGAGCTGCAAGCATACAGATTGAGGTGAGTTCAGTATATTAATAATAATTTCTTAGGAGAAAGAATTAAACTTATTACTATTTATTATGTAGTGGATACTTTTTATTTGATTAGGTATGTGTGAGGAATGACTCAAAAGCTACAAAACATTACTCCCCCATCAAATACATTCGAGAAATTCAAACATTGTGTTCTGTATGAAACATAAAATAACCTTGTCCTTTTAAAATATAATCGATAAGAAACATTCAATGAAATCGAAATAAAAAAAATGGCAAATTGAAAAATAAAATGTGGACCTGACGAGTTCCAAGTTCTATTCACAAACCACAACTACGCATAGACAACAAAAATAATAAAAGAAACAAAAACCAGAAGCTACCCGAAAAATATTGGCAAAAGTGACTGGACACCGACTCGGATGGGCGATACGTGTCGCCATTTGCAACACGGAGAGATTTAGCACTGACAGAGGCAAGCGCAGTAAATATTGGTACACTGGCAGAATACAAAATGAAGTTAGAAATATGAAAATTGTTTCTGAAACCTTGTCGTATTTTTACGGCTTATATATTTATGACACTGGCATTAGGGGAGGATGTTCGTTGAATACCATTTGCATTGCAAATTCGTGAACTGCGAATGGATGAGATGTGTCCGATTAATTAACAGACGTGTTCATGAGCTGACATGCCGACTTCATCATTCATTGTCTGCTTTTCTAGTATTTTCTTTTCATTGCTGAGGTCAGCTGTCCGTACTGACTTGAATATTAGGTAACTATAAATTGCAACCTTAAGAATTGGCTCAAAATACACTTATAATATTAGGTAATATGTCTGCTGGTGTATTGTCATAATGTTTTTATGTTATCTTAGACCCTCTTGAGACTACTAGAGTTACTACCGCAAGAAATTTGTATTCTTATCTTTCTAAACCTCTTACACAATTTCATTTCTTTCATATTTTTCATTATCAGTTTCTCACTATTTTTTAGAGATTATTGTAAAATAGTTTTCATAATATTGTTACATTGTATAATTATTACTATTTCGATAAAATCGTACTTATATCCTTTTTCACTTAGACAAGATCTTGATTACATTTATTCCTTTGAATCTATTATTATTTTGTTGTTTATATCCTTCTTAGTCGTTATCGTTGTACAAATTACATAGTATCACACAGCCTTCTTATCGACCGCTAGGATGGCCGTGAGGAAAACGTTTCCTGCCGGGTAAAGCAATTAAATTTGTATTCTCCGTATGCCATTGTAAGCACTTCAGTAAATGACAAAAAGATTTTAACTTGAACGAATACAGCAATATAAGCAAATATGATTTGATTTACATCCTATGACATGTTTGTAAATATATATTTTTTGGCCTGGTTAACAGGGCTTATAGTCTTGTTGATTAAGAAGCAAGAAACATGGTTGATGTATCAGTCGTCAGATATTTCTTTATCCGAAGAATAAATTCGAAGCATGAAGGGATTTCTTTCAGAAATAAGCAGTGCCTCTATACTTTATTTTCCTAGTTTCGTTTATTGATCTTTTGTATCTATCCAGTTAAATCTGATGACTCAATAATGGTCCCTTATGTAAGCAAAATAAACAATTATAAATTTTTTACCTCATTTTAACTTACATATCCAAGGAAAAAGATCATCAACACATTTCCTGTTCCATTTTCTTTCCCTAATTACGAAAATACGTACCAAACCTACTCGTACATTGGATCCCAGCTTAGTATTGTATCGTGATCTCTTTATTTATTCCGGTCTTGTTCGGCATTCCCAGAAACCCGCGTTTTTCTTTCAAAGAGTTAAGAAATTTTCCAAGTAAACAGTAAGGGCTTGTTGTAGGAATGACTGATAAATATTTTTGTTCTGGGGTTCTTGCAAAGTTTTTGTGTGCAAGTAGGCTGATTGGTAGTTGTAAGTTAATTACTTTTCAGTTTATACCTTCAGAAATATTGAAGGCAGAAAATATCGTTCAGGCGTTGGCTGAAAAATCGTCACTGCGTTCCAACACAAACCAAAATTTGAAACACTAGTTATTTTTTTATTACAGCAAAAAAAAAACGATTCTTTATAGATTCAAGTAATATATTTTATTATTAGTAGTAGTCTTTGTTGATAAAGTTTTTCCTTTCTGTTTGGATTTATCAACGAGAGCTCTGTTCTTGTCAATAAAAAAATCGCTACTACTTTCTATCTTCCCTCTGTCTTCATTTCGACCGTTTGGCCTAACATGACTCATACTTTCTCGATTTCTTTTTCTGCATCACCATATCGAGTTCCTATTAACTAAATTCCTACACTGTCTTGTATAACATCAAACATAAAATCTTTTTATACTTCTACTTCCCAATAATAAATTGCCTAACCCTCTCTGTAGTTTCCCTAGCTCCGTGGTAAGCAATCGCCAGCCCCTCAGTATGGGCTCACATAAAATATTGAGATAAAATTCCAGTCGTAGCTATTTGCTATCTTCAACCCCTAGTAAACTTTTAGGCCGAGTATTTGTTTTCTCTTATAAAAATATTGCTATTTTCTAAGAAATTGTTTGTGGATATCGTTGGATCGATTTAAGAATAGCTATCGTGAGGATGATTGTTGGTGATAGGTTTATTTTTTGATATAAGCATTATTTTTGTTGTTTTCGATTTTGCGTAGAAATTCACAAATTCTCAGTTCAAATATTCAGAGTTTGGTCCAAAAGTGGTGAATAATGAATGAATTATATTATATATAATATTATGATGTATTCATTAAAATAAATAAGATTTGTGGCTAAATGTAGCAACTATATTATACGGTTCTCATGCCTTTGTGCGCTTAAAAAATTAATTAATTAGAGAGGACAGACCAGAACTAAGAGTCTTTACCTACAAACTTGGAACGTACGATGTAGAGCAAGAGAATAGTTGATAGATTCAAATCACTTAAAGACCGTACCTTGCTACAGCAATCTAAGACGATTGTTCTTGGCAGTACTATAATAATTATATTCTAACCAGTTCCTGCATGGGATAAAATACTTAGCTATGGGTCTCATACTTTATCTGTCCCACTTAATCTTATACCATCTCAATAGCAACGTTACTTACTATCCCTCCAACCAATATCTTTCTTATCAAAACGACCACTATCCAATATATTTATATCCTTAATGCCACCCACAATAAGGAAGCATTAAGATATTTCATTTCTACTTACCCTACACTCAGTGGTCTATAAAAATACACATATTGATGTCTACAAACACATACATACATTGATCAATATAACGTACTTAGGTAGCGATGTAAAAATTATTGTCGTCCCAAAAGCCAGTAGGAAATTACTATTCCGGTCGGGTATACAGAGAAACTGGATGTGGCATTAATATTAATATGTTTCTCCCTTTGATATTAGGGTTTCGTTTATTGTTTCACTTCGATGCTAAAAGCTGGATGTGGTTGGTAATGTAATGGAAATGAAAGTTGTATTGAGTTGTACCTCGGACATGCGCCAGTTAAATATAACATTTTATAATAATAGTATCCATTAAAGTCTAATAGAGCTGTTAGTTGCTTGTAAACCAGTTTTTTTAACAAGTTTATTACGTATAACTTCAAGAAAATTAAAAAAAATACCAAAGTCAAGCTAATAAAAACAGAGTTCACTCCTATAATTTTCATCACAATTGCTCAGAGTCTTATTTGGTAGCCGTATATAAAAAAACATTCTTATATAATTATAAAACTATAGATTAATACATGAAACATGACTAGATACGGCGACAAAAGAAATACATATCCATCATAGCGCAAAAATTATCAAGCAAACTACTCAAATTGCGCTCAAACACAACCCAATTCTACACTAACCACATCCATTCTCCCTATATCCGAACCGTTGTTATGACGAGAAAAGGCCGGTATGTTTATCATATATTTTTTCGTTGGCCATAAAATAAAACCCCTTTTTACGGGCAACCCAATTACTTTTTACGATCTGATGTGCTATGATATCGCTATGATACCGAGATACTTGCCATTTGTACACGTAATACTGTTGTGGCCGTTTTTCTTTTTTAATGGTGGCAAATATAAATTTTCATGGTGTCTCCTTATTTTTTGGTATTGAAACTTGAAGGTGGTATGGTATCTTTATGAGTTCTAATAAATTTTAGAGGATATTGTAGTGTGTCGATATTTTAGGAAAGGTATTATTATAGTTGTTTGAAATTTTGATACAGTTTATTGATGTGGAGTTGGATGGAGTTTCTTGCCGGTTTTTTTCCATTAGATCAACTTATTTGGAACAGCTTTGATGTTTCATAAGTGCCTGTAATCAGGCCCAAGTGATATAAAAAAATTGAAAAAAATGCGAATTATTTATTCAAATAACGATCAGTGTGTGTATTTAAAACAACAGGGTTATTTATAACAATTAAAAACAAACATAAACGATATTAGATTACTATTTATTATCATATACGGAAAATTGCATATCCATTAAGCATTCCAAAAAAAAAAGAGTTCTAATTTAATATTATTACAACATTAATCAAGACAAAAGCAGTATTAGCCACAAAAAAATAGCATACCATGGACAGAAAACTCATTAATATTGAAACACCAAAATAAAACATGATCATTTCGCAGGAATTCAAAATTCATAAAAAATGCATTGTGCATTATTCGGAATATATTTTGTGCGTTTACTCCATATTTTTTACCCTGTATTCATTAATTACAGCGGCAGGTACAGTTTTTAGTAGTTTCTTAGTGCAATGAATCATTTTTATTATCTCTAGTTTGTTTAAAAGCGGAAATAAGGTATTCCTTGTTTTATTTTTGAATATGCATTTGCGTTTTTTATTGGATAAAGGCAAACTTGCGATATTTATAGCGTCTGTAAACTATAAATGGACTTAAAAAAAAGAGCAAAACTTACTTAGGAAAGATGAAATCAAGATTTTTTCGCATATGCCGATTTATTTGGTGTAATATTATGGTATAGTAAGTGTGGCATGGCGTAGAATGACATTTCTTCCAAACAGCTATTAGCTCTGTAGTCACTACCTTTTGATCATATCATCTTTCACACTATCCAATTAATTCTTACATCAAATCAAAATTTTCCTTATCACAACGCTCTTCATTCTTCCACCATATATTATTAGACACACATCAGTTTTACTTATATACTTTATATTTGGTAATTTCCAATGAGAGTAAACCTTGAAAAACTTCCACAACATTCGAAAATAGGATTCTAAGAGTTTTACATACCTTTTAAAAATGTTTATACTGTGATAAAATGTATATACATTTTGAGATACATTCTAGTTCGATCCATTTTTGGGCAAGCACGACAAATATGTCTATTTAAAGTTTATTCCTATTCAAAATTATCAAAACCCTTATTTTACTAAGTAACCGTTGTTTCTCTAACGGCTACATATTAATAATATCATAGCATTAAACTGCCTCGTTGGTCTAATTGATGCAAGCGCGAATACTGAGCGTAACGTTCTAGATCAATTCCCGGATCGAGCGGTGATAATATATAAATCGATAAGGATGGATCAAGTAAAGTCAAACCAACCAACTTTAAGAGTGCACAAAAATACAATTACAACAATACAATTATCTGCCTATCCCTTCGAGAAATGCAGGCCCGATTAATGATAGCAGTTGGGGTCAATAGCCTTAGTCTCTATTAAGTTTCTTACTCAAACATCGATAGTTTAATAATGACTCAAACAAATTGAGTTGTTAAGAACCATTAAAACAGATGCAACAATAGTGGGAGATGTGATGCAATTTCAAGTCTTAATGCATTCGTACATGTATTTAGACCAAAGTTCTCAGACCGTCTTCTGCAAGTACTATTTGCACATTCGATGAAGTTCATTCAGTACAACTTGCAAGTAATGGCAGTTGCTTGTTTGGTCGCTTTATTGGGTTAGTGGTTACGAGTGCTACTGCTGAAATTGGGAACCCGATCTTAAGTCCCAAATAAAAAACAACGCGTTAATGGAGTGTTTTTTTAATATTACGTATGGCAGTTCGGGCTTGGGACTGTCACCAGTAAATAAAGTAGGCTCTAAGCTTGTCCTTATTTCAAAAGATTTATTAGAATCTTAAGGTAAACGCGCATTAGAACACGCTGGAAGAATGATGCTGACGTCTTCAACATTTTGACCATACAAAAATAATTTAATTGATTATGGCGCGTTCAGATGTGCATTTATCCTTAGCCAGTCTATATATATATAAACAAATGAATCCCTATTTACCTTGGTCACGCCATAATTTGAGAACGACTGCACCAAATTGGATAATTCTTTTTTTTATTGTGTTGTCATTATCAGGACAGGACAAGTTTTTACATAAGATTTTTTATTTTAATTGTACGGAAAAGTTTTTAGCGGGCCGGGTGAAACCGTGGGGCACTGCTAGTAGGTATATGAATTTACAGTAGACCACTGCATAATGTATTTTTTTTGGATACCGATAAACTTTCGTCCTCTCGAACTTAGAATTGATAAAAGGAATCAAAATGAAGCGCCTTCTACCCCGCTTTTAAGAAATAACGTGTACACAATACCCATACTGCCTCGTTGGTCTAGTGGTCCCAAGCGCGACTGCTGAGCAGGAGGTCCCGGGTTCGATCCCTGGGTCGGGCAAAGTGTTATTGAGTTTTTCTGTTAAGAAATTCTCAGCAGCAGCCCGGAGTTTAGAATTGTGCCCGGTTGATGACAATAGGCTCATGGGACTTAATAACAGCATTGGTGAAATGTGGGTGCACAACTGTGTTAACTTCTGCCTACCCCTTCGGGGAATACAGGCGTGATGCTATGTATGATGCTACCCGTACTTAACTGAACAAGAAATTTTAAACAATACCTCATGAATTAATTCGCAGCATAGAATAATAATGGATACATTAATTTGCTATAAGTCCATTTAATTTCGAATCTATTGTGGTGTTAAAGTTCATAATATCTCTCAAATACTTAAATTAGTTTTAGTTTAAAGTTTGGTGATTGAAATTCAAAAGTTTATTACAATAAATGTTCTAGTAATCTTTGTATTGTTATCAAAAGGCATTATTATCAAATGTTTATTGTTTGTTTCTTTATTGTTAATAATTGTTGTTTCAGTAATAGAATTTAAACAATTATGTTTGTGAAAATCCCTTTTTGTTTTGTTATTTTCTTGTACTATGTAGTTACATAATACTTATGTTTAAGGTTTTGTTTATTTTTATTGTATACTAGCTGACCCGGCAAACGTTGTTTTGCCATATAAATAAAAAAAATTGGGGTGGACTACCCCTAATATTTAGGGGGATGAAAAATAGATGTTGGCCGATTCTCATAGATACCGGATAAGCACAAAAAAATTCATCAAAATCGGTCAAGCCGTTTCGGAGGAGTATGGCAACGAAAACTGTGACACGAGAATTTTATATATTAGATTTATTTCGAAGAAGAATTTATTATATAATAATACATCGATACTTTTAAACATCGCTATAAATAATCATCCGCGAACAGTCCCCTTGTAAGGCAAGTGCCTAGTATCATACAGGGAATGCATTGATCACTACGCTTACTACAAGTTGGCGATTTCAATTCACTTAAATTCTGATCTTTTTGTTTCTTTTTATCTTATGGCTGTGATTTCTTAGATTAACTTATTTTATTCAAGATACTGATTTGTATGATGAAGCCATAAACAAATACTTAGTCTAAAGGCCATAGTTCCACTCGTTTAATATATGACTAACCTGAAAATAAATTATTTATAATATCTAAAAGACAGCCTCTTTAAACTAGTGGTCGTACAGTTGGTTACTTTAGAAAAATCTCAGTAGCAGGCAATAGGCTGGTGAGCCTATTGATCTGATTAATCTTATACTTATTAACATTAAGCATAAGTGAAATATGGGTCTACAAATGAACTGTGTACAGCTCAGCCTACCCTTTCAGAAAATACAAGCGTAATAATATGCATGTAGGTATGTAATATTGAAAATTTAGATGATGAAACTTGCCAGATTTGAACTCTTAACTGCTACCTGGGAAGACGGTTAGTAATAACTAATAATACATAATGGGCCAACAGTGTTATAGACTTTAGTAATCTTTACTATCGAAAAACTGTTTAGTAACACAATATCTATGATGGTGAGGCCTAAAGAGGATTTAAAGTCCATTACACATTTAACGATTCGCTAAACTGCTGTTTGATTGAAAATCGATTGTATATTTCAGTCCTTATTGGGTAGGATACACAATACGTCTTTCTTTCCCGCAACTTTCCCAGGACATTAGCTAAACTGATATGATGAGGTGAAGTTTTAACGGCATCCTGAGTTGAACCTAATGCCAATACGTGGGATCAATTCTGAGCTGCAATCTGCTGCTGAGAATTTTCTATCAGGAAACTTAATAAAACTTTTGCCCAACACGGAATCTAACCCAGAACTTGACACTGAGCAGCCACGCTTGCTATAGCTAGACCAACGAGGAAGTTCATAGTAATCTGAAAAAAAAGGAATGTTTCAGTAGTAAATATTTTGATATTGATAAATCTCTTTGTTAACAGGTAAAATATGCACCTAAAGTGAAGATGTTCATCAAATCTGGTGCTAATGGGAAAATACCCGAAGGAGATGATGTTATTATTGGTAAGTATTGTAATAAATAAAGTTTATTTTATATCTTTTTCATACTTTTATTACGACTATTGACTTTTCGAAATCATGTTCGTATTAAAAAGTAATTGATTCGACTGTCCTGTTGGTCTAGTGGTTCGGAGCCCTGACTGCTATGCCGGACGTCGTGGGTTCGATTCCCACTCAGGACAAATGTTTGTGTGATGAGCACGATCATTTGTTCTGTATCTGGATGTAATTTATCTTTAATATGTATGCATTTAGAAATATATAAGTATGTTTATCAGTTGTCTAGTACTCATAACACAAGCTCTGCTTAGCTTGAGACTAGACGGCGTTGTGTGATAGTTGTGGAATATTATTATAATTATCACTTGTTTAAACAGTGAAGGAAAACATCGTTAGAAAAGCACTTCTAGTTATAAATAAGAAATTAAAAAAAAAAAAAAAAGAGAATAGTTTAATATCTATATAAAAAGGCCTTCAGTTTTACCTGTCTATCATGTCTACTCAAATAATTACAAATAATAACGAACTACATACTTATTACAATATACCTACTTAGTTTATGAATAATGTTTTTAAACGCAAGAAATACTACCTAGTACTACTATAAGTTAAGCTAAGTCCTAAGTTAAGCAAATGTAATTTATAATAAGTTAGTGCTAGCCCTCAAATTTGCAACGCCTGAAAAAGGCCGTTAAGCTGTACATAATATTTGAATTAAGACCTGTAATACCTTAACATGCAAATAAAGACTTTGAGTTTTTGAGTTTAGTGTTTACAAGGTTTTCTATAATTTATACCATTCCGGATTCTTATCCACTTAAAGTTTTACTAATTAATGAATCATTACTGCCAGTTTTAATAAAATTTATATTTCCAACAGCATGCAAAGCCGATGCAAACCCATCCAACCTGACGTACAAGTGGTACTTGAACGAGAAACTCATCGAAGGAAATACCACTGAACTGGTAAGTTAAAAATTTATAAAATATTTCAATTAAAGAGAAGGTATAGGTAATAAATTCTTACATTAATATAACTATACAATGTTGCTAAAATTGTATAGTTACATTAATGTATACAATGTGCCCTACAGGGTCCATATTGTACTGTAATTATTACTATAGTTAACACCTTTATAACATATGGAGTGCAATAAAGTATTGAGTATTGAGTATTTCAGTTCCTTTCACCAATAAACAAACAAGAAAATAGTTTTAAATTAAAATCTGTTGAAATACCTATGACTATATTATAAGACCGTGTTCACGTTAACAATCTCTTTGATTATAAAGTCAAAATAGCTTCATCTAAAACAGATCCTCGTAGTAAATTTTCATATAACTGAAACTCAAAGCTATCATTTTGTTTGACAGAAAATTTATAACATAACAAGAAAATACCACGATGCGACGATAAAATGCGTTGTCTACAACGACGTTGGGAACAGCGAAGAAATAGAGACGCTCGAAATCACATGTAAGCTAAAATTGTTTTTTGTTAGAGCATGACACTATATTCCTCCAATGGTTTAGCAGAGGCGATACCCACTGATGTATACTGACATTCTACCGATGCTGTTATCTGATTACTGCCTGGTTGGTCTAGTGGTCGCAAGCGCGGTTGCTGAGCTTGAAGTCCTGGGTTCGATTCCCAGGTCGAGCAAAGCGTTATTGGTTTTTTTTGTTAGGAAATTCTCAGTAACAGCCCGGAGTTGGCAAAGCGGAGAGCACTTAAAGCCGTCGGTCCTGCGCTTGATCTCTCTCCAGTCGTGTCGGGTTGCCGTCTCATCAGACTATGAGAGTGAAAGAAGAGGGAGTGCACCTGTGTTTGCGCACACACTTGTGCACTATAATATCTCCTGCGTACTTGGCTAATCTCCTCGACGATAGGCCGCCGTGATCGAAATACGGTCTGGAGAAGTTTTATTAAATCTTATGCAATAGGTTTTGAGATTGTTGCCACCGACCGCGCAAAATTCCACATTATTAATGTTAGAAAAATCCAATAACAACATGATCGACCTGGGTATCAAGTATCAAATCCAAGACCTTACGCTCAGTCGAGCTAGACCAATATGGCTAGCAATGCTAGTTTTCGATGTCAGAATAAATATCATAAAATTGAATTTGGTGTACATTTAACAAACTTAGTGGCACATAAAATGCCAAGTCAAAAACTTTGACACTTCGGGTAAAAAAGAAAGAAAAAAGTGACCATCAATTCGATGGTATCCTGGTTAGCTTCTAACCAAAAGAAAACAACAACATCTAACTAAAAAAAAGAAGCAAGGCGCATAAAATTAATTAGATTAGTTTTACAAGAAATCTGATCTTTCTAGATGCACCAACCTTCAGAAGTTTACCAAAAGACGTTGAAGCAGAAGTGAGCACCAGTGTCACTCTGAGTTGTGATGTCGATGGTTACCCTCCACCAGAGATCAGGTGGCTGCATCATGAAGAAGACCAGATGATCGTAAGTAGTACCATACTATATTGACGTTTAATCGAAACAATTATTTGATCTAAGTGCACTTGATAAGTAAAATTTAGTTTTGAGATGCCATATTCTTACGTGAAAGCAGATAGTATTGTAAGATCACCCATTAACGCTACATTACTATAGCCATTATCCCCTATTAAGACTATCCAGTAGCTAGTTCTGGGGCCACTTAAGTTACTTACTGGGTGAAGAAATTTAAAGGTTATTGTTTGTGTTGTTGACACGACAGAAGAAGAAGACGGATTGTTGATACATAATTTGTGTATATTTAAATAAGTTCTAAAATCTTTACTTGGAACATTTTAGAATCTTAATTTTGATAACACATCTAAACTTGATTAAAACTCAGTAAGGACTAAGGAACACTGCCAATATCTGGTTTTATTGTTCAAGAAACAAAATACAATGAAAAATAAAACATAAAAACAAAAAAAGTATAATCCAACAAAGGAATTCCCAATTAGAAGCGAAACAAATGGCCAAAAATAACCGACGGAATGAACACCGTATAAGTCAGTTCGTCATGAATAATTATGAAATACATACAAAAGTTCGTGTGAAATTGATGACCGGCGTGCTTTTGTGGACAATCTACAAATATTTCACCGTTAGCATCATTATGATATATTGAAAATCTGATATTTGAATTGGATCCAGGAAGCTAGTCAATGACACTTACTTGCTAGGAATAAAGAATTTCTTTCCTTTTTGCATTGTTATTAAATTCTTGATTAGAGATGGGGCTCGTAGTTATATAGCATCCGCACAAATCGCTCTATCGAGGTTGAACTTCGCTTGCCACGTTTGGTCTGCGGGTGGGTCATTCCACTATATTCGTCATAACGAGACCCCTCCGTGCCTCGGAGAGCACGTTAAGCTGTCAGTCCCGATTGTCAAATTAAGATCTATGACAGCCGTTACACTTAGTCAGTTGCCCTGAAAGTCTGACAACCAGTCTTACGACGAGGTATTGTGTTACCCAAAAACTGTGTTGTAGAGGCAGATAGGCAGTCACCCTATGCAAATGAAATACTTGTATTAAGCTGCATCCAGTTTCACTGGAAGCCAGCCCCGATGTATGCAGTTGGAAAAAAGCTAGGCAGTATGTTTCAATTCTTGATTAAGTAACGCTACTTAATCCTTATGACAGCGCGGTTGGCGCAGTGGTCGAGAGACCGACTGCTGCGCTGCGTGTCGCAGGTTCGATTCCTGCACGTAGCAAATATTTGTACGATCTATAGATAACTGCTCCGGGTCTGGGTGTTTGTGTGCTTGTGAGATTATATGTCTGTAAACGCACCCACGATACAGGAAGAAACCCTTAGTGCGGGACAACGTTTTTTTAAAAAAAAAGAACGTTGAACTATTCTGTGTTTTCGTATGGTCGTGGTCATAAATAGGTTTGTAACTCGTGGCATTTGAGATTTTCCCTTTTACTATAGTAGTCGGTGAGAAGAACTACTTTATAAGGCAAAATATTGACTCGTGGAATATTGAAACTACTAACTATAGTGCTCAAAGGCATAGAACAAGAAATGCGTTGCTAATTACATATTTTTAACGGCTCAAACATAACAGGTTTCGCTTGAAGCAATACTAATACCGAACAATTATTATTCGGTACTTATTTTTAGTATTATACCAATGTCAATTTCGCTTAGTCCCTCAAGGCACATTGTAATATAACTATGTGATTGGTATAAATGTACACATTTACACAAGGATCAGTTTTAATAATTGATTTTGTTTCAAACATCATCTATTATAACATTTTCAATTATAACCCCAATATTAGGTAGAATTGTACCAGTCCAAATATCGAGTCCTAATTGTTTGGCTCAACCAAAAGTTATTCCATTTGTGGTTTTTACTTTGTTTATATCAAAATTGTTTTAAGTTATTACGTTCGTAAAAATGCTGTATGAAATTTTCGTTACATACTCCGATGAATAATGTTCTTATTCGTGTGTGTCCTCTGTAACATCCAATTCAAGTATTTTATTTTTATATTCATTGCGACAAAATGTATCTAAAAAGATTTCTTAAGAATCTTCTTGAGAAAGAATGATGATGATCCTAAAATTAACCAACCATCAAAAATCACCTCCAATCACCAATCCGTTTAAGGACTTTTTTCGGAAAGCACACGGTTGACCTAGAAAAAAGCGGATTTCGTCTACGGAACTCCACGATTTCCCGAGGCTGACCTTATTATTTACTATATATAACCAGGACCGTGGGCGTCATACGGCCACTTTATGACAAACTTGACAAATCTCGACGAGAATTATTATTGTACTAACAAGGTATGAGATAGCCCTGGTTGAGAATTTAGTACTTTTTGTGTCGTCTTGAATTTCAATGCTTTTTTGTCGGCAATGTGTCTGAACTGATTTGTGTTTACCTTTGACTTTCAACGATTACTAAATTCGTAGTTTGGGCCATATTATCACGATAGAAAATAGTAATTAATAAATTTTGCTGCCTTTAATATGAACACACATTTCTTTGGAACACTCGATTACTCCTAGATGTTTTTGACACCTATCATACTACTTCCAGCTTTGTCAAAGGGAACTATGATATTGGTTGTCTTATATGTATCAAAACTGAGTGTGATAATTTTGTCGATGACGGAAGTTTCTTCAAAATCTTATGACCACATCGTTCGAAATATATTGTGATATAATCACAAGCCCCTGTTTCTCAGTAGGGTGAAGCTTTTTCTCATACAAAGGTACTATCAGTGATCAGCACACTAGCTCACTACGGGTTGGCGATTTGAGACTAGGTTTTCTCTGAACTCACTGACCTCACGATTTTTCTTTATCGTATGTTTCCAAGGTCACATTGGTACGGTCATCCGTACATCAATGTTTACACATGAACTACGAAAATTGTCCTTATGGCTACGACATAAAGGCGCTGTAAATATTAAATTGTTACCATGGACGTGCCGTTAACTGACTTAACATACCAGGCTTGAATCCTAAACTGCTTACTCAAAAAGCGGGCCCGTATCCACTCAGCCTCGTAATATTTTTTATAAATACAAATTTACTGTAGGTACCTCATGTTCAAACATCTGTTTAGTTTCAAGGTTTTAATAAAATCATTTTGTCCACAGAGAGTTGGAAGAACAGCAAATCTCACCCTTACATTGGACACTCATACATCTGGGCGATACCTTTGTAAAGCTAGTGTCGATGGATATAATGAGATTGAAGCAGAAGCCTCAGTTTTTATCAAAGGTAAGATAATATTGGATGCTTAAGATAATTCCTTCTCTTAAAAAATCTTAATAATTATGATTGTGTAAACATGTTACATAATTATATTGTTTCAAACACGGAGCAACTGTGTGGTACTATTTAAATTAAGAAATAAATCAGATATAATTAAGAAAAAACAATACATGAGTGAGTACAATGAGTATATGTTGAGTCTAAGATCCAAATAAGCGATACACTTAATGAAATAAAACAGATGACAAGTAAATAAATAAATAAATAAATCCACTTTATTGTACACCAAAAACAGAATACATAGAAACTTACTTAATACATAAAATAAAAGTACAATCGGCGGTCAAGACAAGATACTTTAAGAGGCATAAAGGACATTTGAAGTACTATTATGAATAAGTTGGTAATAAGTAAATAACTATTAAATATCATGAAGGAAATATTTAATAAAGTTACTCCTACTCTTTAACAATTATCTATTTTTATTGTTTTTTTCTTTATCCACGAATGTACAGAGGCGGACTTAATACCTCAGGCATTCTCTGCCAGTCAACTTTCGGGTGGTGGAGAAACAAAAAGAAAGCAGGTGCACTTAAAAATAAATATTATTTGAAAAGTAACTCATATATACAACAAACAACAATACTTAACTACATTATACAAATACATACATAAACTTAAAGACACAATTAATCACTTACAATTACCCTATATTTTTTTCAATTTACCTATAATTTTTCATATATCTTTTATTTAGAATAATCCTCAAGTCTGTAGTGGGTTTATAATCATTACTATTACAAGGCTCAACGCGACTTAATTTTCAGAATATACCGGAAAATGTACTGAGAATTCTTTTGCGTAACTTTGATTCCGATGAACTATCAATGCCTCATTCTGAGTACTGAAGAAACTAAAGGAATTGGAATCAAATTATTCGTATCGAACCTATTACTGTACTGACCCACATTCATTCTTTGTACTACTTCACTTGACATTAATTTGCTTCCAAAAACAGTATAATTTCTAATAAAACATGTTAAGGTTGCTTTATTTTCCAACAAATGTATAGGTAGGTAGCATTTAATTGGGCGTGTTTCTATAGAATACTCGTTTCTTAGTAGACAGTGTAGGCAGGTAGGAATGAACGCTTTCTTTCATAAAAAATAAATGAATTCCACCCCTACGCTCGTACGTTGAATAGCTCACACATTTCTAATGAAAAACCCTACTATCTTTCACTCATTCTAATTAATTATTTTATTATGGAATGGTATTTATGTTAAGATCAAAGTTAATACAGACATTGTATACTTTTACTTTTAATTATATTAAGCCCCTCAAAGCAGGCGTAAGTAATTATAACGTTTCATTGGTAATTAATTTGACGATAGCTAGCTGTTTTTTTTTTTTTTTTTTTTAGAAATACAAGACTTTGTATTAATATAACCAAAACATTAGGCATATATGTACGTCGTACCTATTGTCGATATGGTTTTTAATTATTACCGTGGTGTTGTATAATAAAGCAATTAAGTACTGGTAATTTTTTATTATAATGCTATATTTTTATTTGTAGTTGTTCTATTTTCTCTACAAAAGAAGACTTTTGTCATGTTAATGCTGGTATAAAACATAATTTTCATATAAAAATTGAACGTTAAATTTTATTCAATTTTATGATACAGACATACAGACATGGCATCACACCTTTATTCCCCGAGGGGAAAGACAGGGATGTTGTACACCTACATTGCATCAATACTGTTATTAAGTCTCATGTTATCAGTGCATTGCCATCAATTCTAAACTCCGGGTTGCTAAAAAAACATTCCTAATCCTAAAAAAAACCAGGACCTTTCCCTCAGTAGCAGCTTGCAACCACTAAAACTAAAATAAAGTTACAAGATATTAATCCAATAGCAAAATGAATGTTAAATTACAAACCTTATTTCATAAAATATTTCAAACTCACATTTTACACCTACTTATTATGTTATTATGTAATCCGTGTCACTGAAAACCTGATTAAAATACAGTGAATCATTAGAATAAAATTACCTGAAACTTTAATAAATTTATTAAATTATGTTCTAATTTTCATTACTAAATTGCTAAAATTCTGATAATGAAATTATAAATTCGTAATTTGATTAACATTCAATTATTAGGGTAAAATTCGGTCTAAAGTACTTCAGTGCCACTTAAAGTAGATTGTAGAGGCGTCGAGCACTTTATTTAGATACTTATGTAGTACCTAAATTTAATCGTACCGCACATTAAACGATGGTAAAGGGCCATCGAATATAATCATAGTATATTAAGTAATAAATAATAGTAGTGAACTGTAAAGTTATAAATTATTGGAAAGTAAAATACGACTATGGACTAGTGAGCAGGTTTCGAATCTATGCCTGCCGGGTAAATACTCCAGACACTCTGATCACTAAGCCATCTCGACCTCTGTTCACTAGTCCGAATTCTACTTCCACATTTGAATACGTCTTTTGGTGTCGTCATTGCTATTCAGTCCATCTACAGGTACCGCCCATTAAACGATGCAAAAGTACCATCGAATGTAATCATAGCATATTAAGTGGCTAATTAATACAAATAAATCTTTCAAATCGAACCCGAGACCTTATGCTCAGCAGTCGCGCTTGGGTCCACTAGACCAACGAGGCAGTACGAGGCAGGCGTAAATCTACAACGCGCGCAATCGCGAAACTATCTTATTGAATCGCTTTGTACTCGTACCGTGTATACGTCGCTCTCTTTTGCTGCTCTTCCGTGGCATCGGAATATAAAGCTCTCCTTTTCTTTCAGTCTGGATCTTATCTTTCTTCTCTCTCATGTAACGAAACGTGCCGAAACGTGACGCGTCTCATTTTACTCTCAATTCTCGTTCACTGAAAGATTAGCGAATCATTCCTAAGCAGACTCACTTCAAAAATACACTTAGTAAGGGCTCCCCAACGTAAATGGGGTGGTATGTGAATGTAGCTAACTCTGGGAAGGTGAATAAGAAGTTTCATACACTCGTCCGTAGTTTCCACAAAGCTGGTCTCAGTCTTTGTCTATCATTACTGTCGTGTACACGAATATATTGTTAAAAGACAGTTCGGGTTCAACTAATAAATCAATCGGGTTCAATTAAACTTCCTTGAGTGAATACGTGTTTGATTATTAAGTTTTTTTTTTTTTGCAACTTAACCAAAATATGCCTTCATCAATTCAGCCCATAAAAGTATA
This sequence comes from Xylocampa areola, assembly GCA_935421205.1. NCBI lineage: Eukaryota > Metazoa > Arthropoda > Insecta > Lepidoptera > Noctuidae > Xylocampa > Xylocampa areola. The sequence goes on along the minus strand of OW285225.1, from coordinate 6,746,493 downwards.
TGTAAATTTTCTTTATGATCAGTGGAATAAAAAGATATTAAAAAAATACCGTTATAAAACTAAGGCACTTGGCAGGTAGGTATGATACTTTTATCATCCACTTTAATTTTTACTGTTTTTTTTTTATTCTTTATCCATTGTCACCTCTGGAGACGCTTCCTTTCATGGCTAAATAACAGCCACACAGATCGATCGAACGAGGTTAAGCTGCATTTGCCGCGGTCGGTCTGTGGTTGGGGACCATCATTTCATACCCAGACCCCTCCATGCCTTGGAGAGGAAGTTAAGCCGTCCTTCCCAGTGGTCAAATTAAAATATATGACATCCGTTACGGCCCGTAGTCAGAGATTGATCCAGAAAGTCTGACAACCAGTCATACCACGAGATATCGTGTTTCCCAGTAACTGGGTTGTGGAGGTCAGATAGGCAGTCGCTTCATGTAAACTACTGGTATTAAGCTGCATCCGGTTTGACTGGAAGCCGACTCCGATGTAATGAGAAAAGGCTAGGCAGATTTATTTATCGATTTTCACTTATACGTTAGTTGGTACTGCACGACTTGCTATACATATCAGAAAAAACCGACCTCTAGACTAATGACGTCATTTAGGTAAAGGTCTTAATAACAAGGTCCGGAACCCACATAAATGACCCAGTATACATAAAACTCAAAACTACAATAGCGCCCCAACAAAGGCATAGAAATTTTGAGTCGCACAATCCGGCCTTACCTAGTACAATTTGTAATTTTAATCACTGGGCTAAGTGGGGCAGGTCTAACTAGGTTAGTAACAAAGGGGTGGGTATGTATCAGCCCTGAAACATTCTCAAACCCTATTCAGTCTAAACTGTGCATGATTAATTTTAAGTATAGTTAGAAGTTAAACCTTGTGTCAGAATTATTCAAGCCACCCCGTGGCATCTCTTAGACTAAGCGTACGATCTATCGACTGAACCCAACTGGCGACTGTCCAGCATGAGGTCGTGGGTTCGATATACAGGTTGGGCAAAGTATTGTTGAGTTTTTCTAATTTAAAATTCTCAGTAGCAGTCCGGAGCTTGGAACTGGGCCCGGTTGATGGCAATAGGCTCACCACCTCTTACATGGGACTTAATAATAGCGTAGGTGAAATGTGGGTGTACAACTATCTTCTCCTTCGGGGAATACAGGCGTGATGCTATGTTATGTTATGACTACACCCAACTGGGTAATTGTGAAACTCTAAGTTACAATTGAGGACCTTGCAGCAAAAGGGGGCAGATCCAAATTTTTGCCGTAGCTTATTTTTTCACGTGCATTTTGAACAAAATTAGAGCTATCGTTTGATGCATAAACGAAGCAGATCCAACGAAAATATGATAATATGTTTATATTATACCATATAATTCTAAGGCATTAGCGTCACAATTAATTTTTAAAAACGGTTTTCCTCAATACCAGACAGTTTTGAAACTTGGACTTGCTTCCTTTTTGCTGCAAGTCTTCAATTGCTTTAATTTTGATAGTCAGACAATATTGCATCAATATTATTACTCAAGGTATTGTCATTGTTAGTTGCACAATGGCCCCACAGTATCGAAGCAACGGTGAAGCATGTAGCCCAAAAATTGCTCTGGTAGTCACCGATCTGACCTCGCCCTAACTACCCGTACTAAACTTCAACGATAATTTACCAAACTGCGATTGCACGGATTCTATTATGAAGTCCATATATTATGTTTCATAATATAGGTAAATAGACATGCTGGTTCAAATTAATCTTGTGATTAATATTCGAGGTAGATATTAATAGTGTGCATTTCGATTAGTGGAGTCAGATGTCCTAATTTCATTACATCGTTAAAGGGCAAATAGCTGAGGAAGGTGATTAGGATTTGTAATTACTCGTACATACAGTGCATTTTGTAGTCGTGTTCCTATAGGTTTGAGGTCACTAAAGTCGGCGGTAATACGATGAATGTATTCGTAAACGGTATGGAAAAAATACATCATTGTGGTGTAGATTTTTGCTCCATTTGACATAATCTTCTTTTTGTATGGTTAAGAGCCAATTTAATGTAAGAGTTGTTCAAGGCCATTGGCCCCTGACTTAGCTTAGTCATTGCCATTAATTAAAAACAACCGAGACTGACGGTTTAACGATCCCTCCGAAGAACGGAGACGCTCTGATGAAAATGCTCCTTGCGTTTACCTTGTACGAGCTGACCGCGCTATGGGTTGCTCAACTTCAACAATCATTTATCTATCAATAATTGTTTATTTATTTGATAAGCAAACCAACTAAATACACACTAAGACACTGGTACAAACATTTGCGAATACGTTATTAATACATGTTTCTAAATTAAAGGTAAGCAAAGCATACTAATAAGATCTGTACAATAATTACCAGTATTGAGTATAGTGATAGATAATATGAAATGCTTAAAATTACATTAAATACTTAAAATTAAATAGGTAAAATCAACGAAAAAATTAAAGACCAAACAAAGTAATTACATAGGAACATAAAAGATTATATTATTACATAATATTGAGCATAGCTCTTTTAAACGTAGCGATACTGCTTGTTTAACATTTCTCCCGGTATTTTTCGGGATTGCCCGTCTAGTTTCGAATTCAAACACAGTCCTTAGTCATGAGCTATGCTCGCGGCGGTGATGTCGCGAGTCAAACTGGCGCTGCACCGCATCGCATGCCGTGGCACGCGGGCTGATGATGTACTCGGTGAAGTGAAGTGGGGAATTTTCGTGTATTCCCGTCCTTCGTCAAACCTTCGGCAAACCGCGTTAACGATCATTTACCTGTCACAGTTTAGAACGGGGTGTGAGCACCGACCTATGGCAAAATAAATAAATTGTCCGATTTGTTCCATGTTGGTAAATTTCAGTCAATTATTTTAATTCATTATTCTAATTTTGATTGGTTGTTGATCTAAGACTACGCTGCAAGCGTTATCATACGCAATAGTGACAGAACAATATGTCACAGTTTCGTAGATTTGGAATAAACCTTTGATAAAAAAAAAATCTTTATTTCGAATTTCTAAAATTTGCATTCTGCAAACTTTGCCCACGTCGCCCAAAATATATCCAATTTAGATTGGATTTTTTCAACATCTGATAACGTTATCTGAGAGTCAAATTGAATTTATTGAGGATTGCTGTCAAATATCGGTAAAGCTTAGACTTAGACTAGCTGTTTTGAATGTCAGAATTATCAACCTTATGGCTACCTTAAATGGTGTAGGAGCGTCTTCTGGTCATTAAATCGAACATTATGACCACACGCGTCGAATAGTATATTGCGGCGTGTTATGGGTTTAATTTGTAATTAATGCTCGTTCTAATATAGCTTTCAGAATCTTGATCAACTTGAAAACAAGTTTAATTGCAAATGGACAGTAAAAAATCTTGCACAAGGATTATTTTCTTAGTCTAATAATGATGGTAGTCAAGTGTTGTACAGTCGCGGGATAGTGATGACGGTGTAGATGCTGGTGCTCTGAGATGGCAACAGGGATATGTTGTAATAACTTTTGTGGATAGGAAAATTCGACCGCGATCAGTGTTTGAATCAAAAGATACGCTGTCTCGCCAACCTCTGCTCGCTCAGCCGAATTATATTTCACTACTTTTAAGATGTCTGTCGTACAGATGCGATTGCTTTATCATGCCTTAATAATAACCATAACCAAGCCCAACACTGTCCCACTGCAGGGCAAAGGCCTCTTCTCATACAAAGAAGACGCATTGATTACCACGCTAGCTCACTGTGGGTTGGTGATTTAAGACCATTAATTCCTGGTTTACTTACGATGTTTTTCTTCACATCTTACACTTCACATCTGTGATGTCTTAGATAAACTAAGAAAGTACATATGGCTTTAAAAAAGTCATATTGGTCTATGCCACGTTTGTACCCAAAACCTGTCGCTTAGGATTGCCTGACTCGTTTCGAACTCGAACGTAGCCCTTAGTCATAAACTGAGCCCGCGGCGACTTCGAAGTCAAACTCGTCTCACAATAAAAAGACAACAAAGTTTCTATTAGTTGTAGCTTCATTGTATTCTATGTCTTTGAATTTAGCAACCTGATTTTTATGAATTATTTACTAAAATAAGGATTATTTTCAGGTCCACCAAAGATATTATCAAATCAAACTCAATTTGGATCTCAAGGAGATACGGTGAATATAGAATGTGCGGCGTTTGCAGTACCCAGAATTGACAATATTGTATGGACTTTCGACGGCAAAGAAATTGACTCTATACATGATCAGGTAACAAATATAAAACGTAAAATATATACCTAATATTGAGCACATTTTAATATAAATAAGTATTTTCTACAAATCAAGATAAGAAAAAAATATTCAAAAGAATCGAAAATAAAGAATTTAACATTAAATTGCTCAGCATTTTAGGAAAACTGCTCTTTATAAATAACTGTATCAAATTCGAAAATAAACATAATTTAGACATTCGTATATTAATGAACACTTCATCACCATCCTATAGCAATCCTGAACAAAAGCCTCTCCAAATGCATGCCTCTGAGCTTGGTCCTCGAAATTCACATTGAACACGTCATGTTCACCTATATTAACCAAGTTTATTTCAACGACTACACTTAAATTCTCCATATTCATTCCTCAACCATCGTATCAATTAACCAACATCCTTATCCAGGACTATGCATTCCTCGAGGAGCTGCAGTCAGGAGGTGTAGTGAACTCCACACTAATCATTCGAGAGAGCCAGTCCAAACACTTTGGGGTCTACAAATGCAACGTATCCAATGACTATGGGAGCGATACCATGGAAATTGTGTTGAGGCCTAACAGTAAGTAGTTTTCATTTCTGAGTAAGAATGTAATGATTAAAAGCCCTTTCTTGTATTTCTATAAATGTCGAGATATATCTTACAGGTTATCAAACATTTATAATTAAAGATGTGCCCATCACAAAAAAATTATTAAATATAATTATTTTCACAATATTATTAGTAGATAATTTATGTTTACCTGGTATATTATGTTATTTTAAAAGGCTTTAGAAAAATTGATATTCCTTCACCAAAAATTCTCTAAGCATCTGTCATTCCATCTGTATTTTTTAGCTTCATCCGTTTGTCGACAAACTGCTCTTCAAGCGAAAAACCTATCCTTTTTCTTTAAAATTCAGACTACGTTAAAGTCTTTCAGCATCTTGTTACATCGCTTTTCCAGCTTAATTTTTTTTCATTCTCAAGATTATTACTGTTTCTTCTATACTAAATACTATAAAACACGATATTAGGAAGTGAAAAAAATCTTGTTTGTTTGGTCTTAAAAGATGATGAGGGTCGTCATTACACTCATTGTTTTTTATTAAGTATTTTACGACAGCTACTTTACGACTTCCGAGTTTACGACTGTTCGCTAGAAAATTGAAAGAAAGGATAATCTTCATTTGATGCTCTCCATTTTAATGTCTTAGACCAATGCAATTTATTTCTAAAGTTATTAACTTCATAGGTTTTGTAATGAGATTTTTTATAAGACATAATAAAATATAAAGTTTTAATCAGTTTTTAATATGTTTATTTATCCGGCTTGTAATCTCATAATAACCCCTCTCTTATTAGACTATTATTTAATCGTAGAAACATTTATTTTTCATTATATCTCTGTGCTACTTAATACGATATCTATGAAATAATTTAGCATTTATATCAATTATAATTACAGGTTTAATGAAGGGTTTCATGTATTACTATTTAAAGACAGCCCATGTTAGGCGATATGGTGTAAATGTTCCTTCTCTTTCAAATATTAATACTTTCCCTATACAAATTCCATGCAAAATGGTCAAATAACATAAATCTACTTTAAATGCAAAATGGTCACCTGAATGATCAAGACCATAAATTGGTGTTTTGATCGAATCGATCTTAAAATTATATTTTAACTGAATTTCTTCATTCATTCAAAATTCGTCAAAAGCATTTCATTCCACCCATTGAAAGGACATCACTATTATTCTCTCGAATGACAGAACCGCTATTACAGTTTCAACGACCATGCATTATCGTAAATGTATCGCCATTTTGGCTTTATAACCCTAACATAACTATGCTCATCCATCTTTGGTCTCTTTATAAAATTCCCTGATATATTTTTTTCTGAAAATATTCACACTAGATTGGTTTTAGCCTTTTGTACTACGATCAATTTTGATTGAAGGTCTTAGACTAAAATTTCACCAGAGTTTGGATAAAAATAAGTATGTTTTGACTGATTCTGTTTTTTGGGTTTTCCCAATATCAAAGCAATTTCATTTTTTAAAATATGAAAATATTTGTTTAATATATTGTGAGTCGCAATCTCTCAATCTCTTGAACAATTTTATAAATATCGAAGCATATTTTTTCTTATAAAATCAACTAATATTATTTGTTATAGAAACATTTCCATTACTCCTTATTCTATTCGGAGTAACATCAGGTACAATAATGGTGGCAGCAGTAATAATGTTAGTCATACTGTGTCAAAGAAAGCAAAGGAAGAACAAACAGACACAGGTGGCCGAAAAACCAGATGTAACTGTAACAGCTGAAGAACTATACAAAGAGAATGATAGGAATTCAAATATTAGTGATTTGAAATTAGAATTGAGACAAGCTAATGGAAGCTGTGAAATTGTAAGTATGAAGGTATTTTTTTTTTTTATGGAATAGGGTGCAGCCGAGCAGACGGCTCGCCTGATGGTAAGCGATTACCGCCGCCCCAGAGGAGTCGCGAGTGCGTTGCCGGCCTTTTAAAGGGTTTGGGCCTCCGGTACCCTCACTCACTCGGCGAAACACAACGCAAGCGTTGTTTCACGCCGGTTTTCTGTGAGGCCGTGGTATCAATCCGGTCGAGCCGGCCCATTCGTGCCGAAGCGTGGCTCTCCCACGGTGAAAATATAAAAAAAATGGAAATAAAATGGGAAGGACCTAAATTGAAAATAAATAATGAATGAAAGTAAATGATGACTTAAATTGAATTTAAAGCAAAACAAACAAACGGCAAAAAAATAAACATTCGAATAATTTGTGTTCGATTTAATCATTGTACCAAATTATATCATCCAAAAATTTGTGGTGGATTGAATCATTAATGCTTATGCAATCATAAATCTCGTAGACTTTGCAGATACTTAAACCTCAGCTCAAATAAAAGTCTTATTTTATAATATAAATTGGTTCTAATTAATCGATACTAAGTATGATTTCTGGCTAAGCTTTAATTATTTACTCATATATACATATGTTAGTACATACAGAAATATTCTTTAGTATTCCTTATTTAGAAGAAACGCAGACTAGTTAATTAAGTCCATAAACAATATCAATGTACTTTTTTCTAGGACTACTCAAATACAGGATCGGATAGCACTTTATGTTCGAATGCCAAACTTGGTAGCGGAATACCGCTCGCCGGAACAGTGCCTCTATCATCTATAAACCAGACGAACACATATCAGCCGTATAGATATAGTAATGACTACACCGATCCCGCGTACGCTGATTGTTATAAGGTAATGGAATTTGTAATGCGTCTATCAATATTCTATTCGTTATTTGTACGATCTTAGAAGGAGTTTGTGATTTGATGTAACCGTTAACGTGTATATGGGAGCTTGTTTTTATCGTTTATAAATGTTTTATGTCTTTACCATTATATTTTTTGTAATTGTAATATATGACGGATCTGAAATTTGATTATGATCTGACTTATCATCAAATTATAGTCGAACAAAAATCTTTCAAGAATGAACTTACAGACAACAAAGAAATACTAAAGATTTCTTATAGGTCTCAAAGAATATTTGAATTATTTTAAGACTCATTTTATTATCCCTAAACTCGGATTTAATAATGAACCAATTAAGTAATAGTTTACATGGATGTTGTTATGATGGTTCATAAAGTTGATAATTTGTTTGTAGGTGAACGGCTTTAGTAATGGCTACCAGACTTACGTGCATTATGGTCATGACTACACCCCTGGCTCTTTGAGAGTACAGTCACCTACCATGAGCAGTGACAAGCTTACACCTAATAGGTAAGGCACGATAATTTTTATTATTATCTCTGTAAACGTTTCAATAGTTTCTTTTGTTTTAAGTGTATTATTAATCTTATCGACGAACATTAATAAAGCAGCATGTTGTATGGTGGGACTGATAGTTAGGTATAGTGATACATAAATTCCAAATATAAGTGGTATATAAACTAGAAAAATATAACATACATACATGTAGTAAATACATACCCAATACCGGTACAAAAAAGTGTAAAATAAAAAAAAAAACCGGATTAATTGCGTACCTATATTATTGATTAAGAATACTGCGTTTGTGATCAGTCATCGTGTAACCGTTTCATATGCAATTCATTCGCTTAAAAGTAGTTACTTATTTTTACTTGTTGGGGAATCTTATTACAAATATTTATTTCAATATTTGCGAGTCTCAAGAATCCCCAGTAATTTCAAAAATGTAGACCATAAAACTAAATCAATCTCTACAAAGCTTTTTATTTTAACAACAGGTCTGTAAACGGCAGTCTACCTAGAAGCATAGACACGCCAACAACAGTGCAGTTCAATCCCGGCAACGGGTCACAGAATAATTCCCTACAGAGGAAACAGAAGCGCCAGGATAGCAGCAATGCGCTGAACAATCTAGGACTTCCTACCACTGACGGTAAGATATTAACGTCAATAATGATGTACACTGACATAACTATTCAAATTATTTAGAGACGTCAAACTCAAATATTCGAACAATTTTAGTCGGCACGTATTTCATAAACGTCAAATTGATATTGAAATAAAATAATAATTTGGCATTTCTTAATTTATGGAACTCATGGCTAAGTAACAGTCGCTCAGAACAATCAACCTAGGCTAAACTGCGCTTGCCGCGGTCAGTCTGTGTATGGGTGACCATCATTTCATATCGAGACCCTCCGTGCGTCGGCGAATACGTTAAGCTGTCGGTCCCGGTTATCAAATAAAGATCTATGAGAGCCGTTGTGAGTAATGAAAAGCCTGAAATTCTAACAACCAGTCTTTCCACGAAATATCGTGTTACCCAGCAACTAGGCTTTGGAGGCCAGATAGGGGATCATTCCATGTAAACTACTGGTGTGAAGCTGCCTCCGGATAGACTGGAAGTCAACCTGAACATAGGTTAAAAGCTAGGCAGATTGATAATTGATTTCTTCATTTAAATTTGAATTCTCATAATCCAGTCTCGCACCATACTATAGTTATTATTAGTAAGATATAACAAATCTCTTGTTTTAGTTATAGTTTGCTAGTTATGTTTTGACAGTGCAATTAATAAGTTACAAAATTTAAGTTACCTCAACATTGCAGTCAAACTAATTTCGATAATTTTAGCTCATTGACTAATACTAATATTCTACAACTATTGCAAATATCTGTAGAATATACTGAAACTTTTCTTTTAATAGATTATAGCAATTTGTTTTTAAAATTATACAATTCTATATGATTATCATTTTGTACATAATTGTATTTGTAAAAGCAGAGATTTGGTCTTCCTAACCCATACTCACTCAAAATCTACACAAGATACTTAGCACATTTCAAACGCCATGAACAATGCTCCGCTTTTTCAGAGCGCACGACTGCTTTACATACTCCATATATCGTATGTTCAAAAGTAATACTTAAAAGGCTTTTTAAAGGAAAAATCGTTTGTGAAATATTTCCTTCGTTCCGTATTCAATAAAATTTAGCTTCAATGTTTCGAATAGAAAGAATTTTGCGCAGGAAATTGAAAGTTATGTTCGATGTAGGGAAATGGGGAATATTTTTGTGTTTGTAAAAGTAATGCAATTTAGAAGTTCACCGGTTGGAGGTAATGACTGGAAAAATTAAGTGTGGTGTCGCCTGAATGCCATTTTTCGGAAGAATTTTAAACATTCATAGAACTTGGCTTTTTGACTTTAATACATAGCATAGCATCAAGCTTGTGTTCCTCGAAGAGTTAAAATACAGGATTATGCTGTTGTATAATCGTCATTTCATGGCATTCATTATTTAATCCTATATTATAGGTGGTATGATTATTGCTATCAATCGGGCACGATTCGGGTACACTGCCCGACACAGAAATCGATTCAAGCACATGATCCTCAACAGCCACACTAGCGTACACTTGAATAACCAGGTAACCTACAATGCCTACAGCAAAAAGTAAACACTTTCCTTCTTTCCAGGTAACCGGGTACCGAACGGTGGTATAATTCACGGCGTTGATGTCAGATATGCGGCAACCTACGGAAACCCTCATCTACGGACGGGTGGCGGTCTGGGATTCGCTAACACGGTTAACACCGCAAAACCAGCGTCTACTCCAGCACCGCCACCGTATTCTTCGGTTAGAAGTTCTGTGATTTTGCCATCAGGTGAGCAAACTTCATCAGAGTTGTGTATTATATTTATGATTATTTTCCTAATCTTATCCAAATTATTTAAGGTCAGGCTAGCGATTATTCAAATTGTTTCTTCCTTACATCTCTCAATTCAGCCATTATCTCGCAATTTGCTATTTTTTTTCTCGGTGTATCATAGTTTAACAAAATTAAAAATTGGTTTTTCTCTACACAACATAGAACATACCTGTTGAATTACCATAGTTTACTGATGGCGTTGTTAAGTCTCATGTAAAATGAGACAAACCTACCTGCAGCTCCGACTGTTACTGAGAATTTATTTTCGGAGAAACCCAATAATACTTTACCGAACCGAGGCTCCCATGAAACAATATCTAAATACTTCTTACAAATACGTTTTTACTACAATTATTTATTCCATTTTAATTAAACAGCGCTACGTATTATATTATTATAAGGTCCTTTTTAATTAAACAGCGCTACGTATTATATTATTATAAGGTCCTTTTTAATTAAACAGCGCTACGTATTATATTATTATAAGGTCCTTTTTAATTAAACAGCGCTACGTATTATATTATTATTAGGTCCTTTTTAATTAAACAGCGCTACGTATTATATTATTATAAGGTCCTTTTTAATTAAACAGCGCTACGTATTATATTATTATAAGGTCCTTTTTAATTAAACAGCGCTACGTATTATATTATTATAAGGTCCTTTTCATACCCTAAATGTATAATACAAAAGTTTAATTACATTTCATGAAAGGTCATCTAAAGATAGCACACTCGGTCCTAAGGTTAGGTTAGTTGGTCGATAATATATATTTTTTATACTAAAGTTGAACATTAATATAAAGGCAGGATTTCAAAAGTAGGGTATATTCTATCAGTCAAACTCAACAACTATGTCTTAGAAACAAGGGACAACAGACACAAAAAAAAATTCAGCTCTTATACATGCTTGTGTCTGTGAAAGAATATTACACCCAAGAACAAGCTTCATACGTAGGTTTTCCACTTTCTTGGGGCCCTACTTATATAATAAAATAAATAAACTTATAAATATTTACTCCTTAAATAAAATAAATGTCAAAAAGTCGGTATCCCAGTGGCTCGAAGATCTACCATATGATGAAACTGAATCCCTACTTACTGTTTTGCAATGATTTGTGGTTTTGTATGTTTGATAATAATAATCACGTAAAATTCTGCGCTCTTACAGATAATGCTCACCCACCCTCTGACACTCACTCACTCATACTTTCATTTCACACATCCAGAGGCCACATTAACACATAATATTAACCTATTTCTTCAAACCTTAAAGTTTGTTAGTTATTAGACCTAAATTGAGTAATTTCAAAAGTCTATTATTTGTTTAAAAGTTTTATTCTTTTTTTTTTGTTGTTAGACTTACTGGACTATATATTAAATATAATTATATATATTAAAATTCTAAATCGTGACATTAAATAGCATGCAAAGTGAGCCCTATTACATGTACCACAATCCAAAGGGTTGAGGCGCCGTATGCTGAAGCACAGGTGTCTAACCTAGTTCGGCATCGGAGGCTAACAATAAGTCACAATTGTTACCCATATTTGCTAGCTTACTTACCTATAAAAACATTGTGAATTTTGTATAATATTTTTTGGTCTAATAAATAAATAAAAAAAAAAAAAAAAATGCTTAAGTATGCATAATAAAAAAAAAACTGACGTCTCAGGTTTTCGAAGCATAGTTGTTTAGTTTCGATAGTAGAATCTAACAAAAAAAGATCGACTCTTATATAATTACAGACTACAAACATTCATATATTAATAACATTTATGTTCTTTAGACTGTCGCCAAATTTAAAGGACACCCCTTTCTCTCCATCATAGGTGTAATAACAAATCGATAAAAAGTTCAACCTAAAAATACTAATTTATTGCTGTTTTTTGTGTATACTATGTCGATGCCATATCAAACGCCGTGCCACAAGCGTATAATAATCGTGGTGTACGATTGTATTGATCCTGTGCGTACACAAAAAAAACTCGCCTAAAAGTTTGACTGTAAAATAGGCTAGGGCAAAAAGTAAACACCGGCTTAAAACGAAACGACCCACAACCCAAGAAAATATTTTTCTCGCAGGTAACTCGTCTCACTCTATCACTTCGCCAACGAGTTTGGCGTCACCACAGTGTGCAACGAGCCCCATCACCACTTCAACCATGTCAACTGACAGTACACAGCCAGCGGTAAGTGATTGAAATATTTTTTATATGATTCCAAGTAAAAACTGTAGATCTCGTAATAAGTGGGTTTGTGTTCTATGAAATATGAGAAGACTTGAGGGTAATATATCTTTGTAGAAAAAAAAAATACCACAGTTAACGGCATGTGCCTTAAGCTATCCCAACCAACGCTCGCAAATTCTGATCTTTCTGGCACATTTTAACACTTCTCATAGTGACGTCTTCTATTCGGTTACTACAGAGTGATGGGCTCCGTGGTTATACTACATGCACAATACACTTTTCGCGGTCTCACCATAGTACGAAGACAAAGTCACGTGCCCGTCCGCTCGTGATTAGAACCTAGTTCATAATTTCAACGTTTGTATTTTAAATTGTTATTTTACTTAGTTAACCCATTGGCATCATAACAATAGAATGTATACCGTCTCTGGTCTACCGCCCGTCAATGGTTTAAGCATATTTAACAATAAAACATTTTATCTCAGGTTGGTGTAGCAACATCGTCAGCGACGCCGCAGTCGCCGAGTTCTCACTACATTTTGGCGCCATCGAATAGGTCTATTAGTAATGCGACTGTTACTAAGAAAGGTAAGAATCGTATCAATATCTAATATTATATAAAAATTACGTGTTCATCTCGCAAGCGTCTCTATACCATTAATTATTTAATTGATGAAACTTAAGCGACTTGCTGTAAGTGCGCCCGTAAAGGCTTCGGAAAAAAGAGTAACTAAGAATTGTTTTTATAACATGCATACGATTACTATAAAAATTTTGGTGAGTTGTTGTGTGTGCTGGCAAAGTATTCCGACTGAGCTGAGAACTAAAAGACCCGTAATGCCAGTCTGACGAAATAAATCTACCCATTTAAAAACAAAACGACGTAAGCATGGCATGCCAGACACAGTTAGCCGTTAATATAACAAAAGATACACTGAAGTGAATCCTTTTTTCTTCTTTTTTTTAAATTACATTACACTAAGGCTCGGTTTCACCAATGTAACTATAACCATAACTGTCATGTTACTTTATTATTTTGACAATTTTTTATAAAAATTCTGTCAAATGACCCAGTAACATGTCGGTTACGGTTAAATTTAGATTGGTGCCACTGAGCCTGAGAATCTCTCCTGCAAGCTTAGCCAAGATGACAATTTACAGTTGTTCACGCTAATAGAAAACCAAGAAAAATGTATGAACTCAACAATAAATCACGAAGGCAAAACAAACTAATTGTTTTTTCTGAGGTCTTTTCTAACGAAATTGTAGAGAGAGCGATCGTCTCAGTGGTGTCAACTTGGCCACAAACTTATCGCTTTTATAGACACGAAAAAATTGTAACTTGGCTAGCCCTCTGCTGTATCGTGAGTGTGTTTACAAATTACAATTATAAATCTAACATGCACTCAGACCGGGAACATTTATCCGTGCAGGATCGAACTACTGCGATAACTTGCCGATATTATAATCAGACACACTATTAAAACATAATTCATTAATCATATTCCTCTAGCAGACAGTATAATATTCCATTTAATATGAACATCATTTCAAGTATTGAAAGGACTTTGCTATTCGCTATCACTATTCCGGAACTCCGGAAATCGAATACGCTATATATCATGAAACGTCAAGCGCGTAAATAATTCACACTATGTTGAAAACGAACGTACTAAATCATGTATAGTACTTTGAAAACCTCGGAACTGATAAATGTATATTTTAGTTCAAGTACTTTTATACTTTTAGCAGAATTCGCAGTTTCTTTAGTAGTGTAGTAGTGACGTAATATAATGTTTGTAAGATTCTTTTAAAACTGCTCTTATGGAGTTGGTAATCTACATGATTTCTAATAGATATCGCCAGGCATATTCTTAAAACGAAAAGAAGGGATCTTGAAATTTAATAGACGCGAACACAGGACGCGGTACTTCATTTGGGAGATCGATGTCACGGACTGACAAAGGTTACGGATTTGACTTCCGTTAGTGTTATTATTATTCAGTGTTTTGTTAGAAAAAATATAATTAATATGGGCGTTACATGGCCTTAACATATTGTATAAAAATCATTATAATATTAATGCTCTTATAGAGTTATCAGTTATTATTATTTCGATAAATGCACGTTATTAATGTTTTCCTTCTTTTCAGGTAACGGTCATCAAACCCCGTTAGCGACACACGTATAAGTTAAGTTTAAAACATTTTTCTATAAAGACTTTGGATGAATTTACTACGCAATGACTTGCGTATCCATGTACTATAGTTATTTTTATTTAATGTTTAATTTAGAAGTATTTTCTTCAAGTCATTTCTACGGTCAAATTAAAGGAATGTAATCAATTAAACTTTTGTAAAATATTACAGTTATTGTTTAAGCATTTTCTGTCAATTTTCTTAATATAAATGTATACTAAAATAAAATTGGATTGGACAGTAAAATGTTTGAACGAAAACTGGGAGCCTATTGTCCTTGAAGTCGTATAGTTAGCATATTAGTGTTCAAAACCTAGGTTATAGATCGTAAAAAAATAGATTTACATAAAAAAACTATTGTGTCACAACCGAATTAGGTAAAGATTGATCGGTTTGAACCTTTCATGATGTTGAGTAAAACTGTTGCGTGTAATACCTTGTAGGTATTTTATTTAACTGGAAAAATAGAAAATACTGACTTGACACCATTTTAGTTCCTGGCTTAGAAATAATATTATTTGAGTTTTTAAACTAGAGTTAATGTTTATATATACATATTAAAATACATATATATGTATTTTTACCAACTAATGGGTTCCGTTTGATTGCCCAAAATCCCTCTGAGAAAATAGAAAAAAAAAACGTATTAATTTTATTTGATAAATATATATAAAATAAAATGGTGTCACTACAGCATTGAGACCCTTAGTCAATTCTTTAAAAGTTGTTGAAAATAAATTGTAAATTTTCGTCAATTTCGTATAACCCGACTGAGACTGGTCTTGTTACTATTGTATTAAAGTGTGTATAATATTAAATTAAATATATTTTATTGTAACAATGATGGAATTTCTTGAGAGAGCTCTTTATTATTCGAATATTATGCCCTTTGATGAGCTACTGTTTACTTTATTTATTTATAAAACCGATTAAAGTATGGAATAATGTACAACGAAAAATTGCCCAAGACACTATCACCCTTCGGTCCTCTTTCCAACTTACTTAGGGTCGGCACATCGTGTCATTTTCTTCCATATATCTCTGTCAGCCGTCATCTCGGTAATCACTCCTTAGCCAATAGCTCAACTATATTATTTAAAAAATCATAAGTAAAAGAGTAATTATTGATAAAATGTGGTTTAAAATTATCAATTACTTAAGATAATTTTATTATGACTTGTTTTAGCTCATAAAAAGGCATCATGAAGTGAAACTGCACAGAGCTCTCAAAAGTATGCTATACAGTAAATTTCATTAAATCATCGCTTATAAATTACCTATTTTATATTTTTTTCTTGTAGATAAAAATGAAATCAATTTTATTATGTCAAAACCTTTTTGTAATATAATAAATCCCTCGTATTATGAATTCTGTTTAAAATTTTATAAATAAATATAAAAAAAAATATACTGTGTAAATGTAAAAGTAATTTTATTCTATATTTTTCCATTACTGCTTTTTTTTTCTAAGGAAGTACATATCAGAAATTATATCAAACTTATCCTTATACATATGTCTTCGAATTTTTCAATAAATAATATTACTTATAATTTTATTATAAAATAAGCTTTAATTTCCCTAAAATGTGCCATTTCATGATATCTCAGACATATCGTACATATTTTTTCAATTTATTTAAAATGCACATGTTCTTCCATTCATTTCATAAGTAAAATGACAATTTAGATTTTATTTTCTAAATTACTGGGCATATTTTGAAATAGGAAAATAATAAAAATATTATAGCGATGATATTTTTTTAGCAAATATGTCCAGTATCCAGAATTTAATAGTAAAATAAATCAATTATAAAAGTATAAAGAAATAGGATTTAATACTTTACGGCTTATCACAATATGCTCAATAATCTATAGGAGAAGATAGTATTTCTTTTAAAATTTTCTCATCAAGACTGATTAGACTAACCTACACCACACGCTTATTACATAATTTTTCACTTTAAAAAAAATACACGAATTGTTATATTTATTCATCTAAAATCTACAAAAACCTATTGTTAACATTCGTTTTCAGTACTATTCTTTAATAAGCTATGTTTTGTGTGTTCAAAACAGATAATTATTTAATTAGATACAGCATGATGTTAACGAAAAAAATATTAATTTCGTTATGGATAATATAACAAGAGGTCGAGATGGCTTAGCGGTCAGAGCGCCAGGAGTATTTATCCGGGAGGCCCAAGTTCGAATCTTGCTCACGACCATATTTCACTTTCCACAAACATTTATAACTTTAGAATTCACGCATGCATGCGTTAATGCTTTTCAAAGAATTATCTATATAAATATAACAATTTCGAAAAAATATTTTCATTTATACTCAATGACTTTACTAATTGAGCCAATAAAATTGCTTCAATAACAAAATGGCCTAGATTTACAATTTCACAATGTTTATCGAAAAATTGTCGCCTTAGGAATCATCTCATCCGTCTTGTAATGTTAAATTTTATCTCGATATTTTTTGTATTTTAATTTCTCAAAATGTTTTACTGAAAATGTTAAAAAAATTATATTTTGTTTTTTTATTTCAGTCAAAATTATAATGTTTAGTAGTTTATTTTTTATTGTAAATATAATAGAGTTTCTTGAAAATTGCTAACTGAGGAATTAGATACAAAAAATATCGAGTATCTCACTAGCTAATTATAAAACTGCTTACACACTCGCGATTTTAACTTTCGGAACACGCAAAAACGTCTGTGTGTAGGGTAGTTTACGTCGATTATTCCTCTTGTAATAAAAACTATTATTATGCTAGATAAATAATTATTTTTTCTGTGATACATAGATTAAAGTGTTTTTTGTAAATATTAATCGCTATATTACTATGTGAGTGAAATTGTTAAGAAAAATGTACTACTTAATAATAAAAAAAATGTAAGGCTTTTGACTTTGTGAACTAATTTAGCCGATAGAGGAAAGAACGAGTTATGTTTTATGGAGTGAAGAAAAAAAAAGTAGATAGCAAAGCGTAACTATCGAGTTATAAAAAAAGTTGAAACTTGTAAATTAGTAAAATTGTACAAACTACTTTTCTAAATAAAATGAAACTTTGGCCTATGTAACATGTATTTTCTTTTACCCTCCGGGGAATCTAATTTAGTTTCCCGATGTCAAAGTAGGATACTCTTTGTGAATACGGGGAGAACATATTGAGTGATCTCTTTTGGCATTTCCCATGACTAGATGTTTTATTTTATTATTTTTGCCGTTACCAAAACTTTGAGCAAGTGCTTTTCGATATTTATAGATTGAACTTCAAATAATTATTACGAGTAACATAAATGATCGATGAAATATCTAGTATTAGAGTAAATAATTAAAGAGATTAAACAAAACATTCATTACATTTAAAGGGGAAATACAAAAAGTTAAATTAATATTTTGTAGAATACTTTTGATAAATAAAAAACACGATCTCTCATGTGTTATTTAGATGACTGATATCGATATGTTCTTTTTAACAAGCTACACCTCTAGACACTTAAAAACTTTAGGTGCTGTTCATGAAATAAAAATGGTGCAGTTCAATCAGTGCGCTAAGTGGAGTATCTCAAAACGTTTTGAAAGACTTTTTAAATTGCAATCACAGGCAGTGATAACCTAATGGTAATACCTACCATCGATATGAAGACATAATTGTTTCTCATAACTTTGTGGTATGTCCTATCACTGGCAAGTCAAAAATTGCATTTTGCTTTAGAAACTATTTACCACCTGTTAAAAACGGTGAAACCGACACCCCCGTAAGTTGTTCTCGATGGTGTGTAAAGCCATGTCAGAGGCTTACGGGAAATTTAAAATCTGGCACTAGGTTGTTCATCAACCCTATGATATGAAGAAGAAAATGTGTGTTATCTATAACTTCCGATGAAATTATACCAAAGAATCTCCTTCCCCTCGAGTTCTTCCATTAGAAAGATAACTGAAAGATATATAGGTAGTAACAGTTGTATTTTGTGACGTGCGTTGAATATTTCATGCATCGTCAACATTATGGGGAAATTATGATTCATATAGGCGTTCGGACAAAGGCATAAAATGTTTATCACCCCTGTTGAGTGTAAGGCCTTGTGAAGACAGAAGGTAGGTAAGTAAAGCTTTATCTTGGTAATATCAGAATATTACCCATGAGAACCACATTCATGAGACACAGTCTTGTAAGAAGATTCAGAATATTGGCCCACAAAAGGGATGAATGAAAGACAAATGTATGAGAGCGATGAGATGGATGTTTGGTGTGACGCAGGTGGATAGAATTAGAAATGTATACGTTAGAAGAAGAAGGTCAGAAAGTGGTACCAATAAAATGATAAGTTATGTAAAAATCGTTAGTCATGGTATGGACATGTAATGTAGAGGATTGAGGATCATTAGACGAGGAAAATTTTGAGTATGAATTTGGATGAATTTAAATACGTGGAGTATCATGGAGTACCATCAAAAATTTTGGTCACGGTGGCTTATCTGCACGGAGATTAGCCAAGCACGCAGGAGATATTATGCACAAGTGTATGTGCAAACATAGGTGCGCTTACTCTTCGTTCACTCTCATAAGCCGATAGGACGACAATCTTACACGACCGGAGAGATATCAAAACGCAGGACCGTCGGCTTTACAATCTTAGAGGCACAGGGATGTCACACCGCCAACTTCCTCACTTCGGACTGCAACTGAGCATTTCCGAACAGGAAAAACCAATAACACTTGGAAATCGAACCCAAGATTTCACGGCCAGTAGTAGGTAGCACTTGCGGAAAAGACACCAATTATTCTTCTTATCGTATCGTTGGTAAACTACCTATTGTCAGAGCTTAAACTGCCGGAGGCCTCTGACAGGGCTTTACACACGATCGAGAATATCTCTAAGGTGTGCTGATTTCCTTGCGATGTTTTCTTTCACGGTTTTAAGCGAGTGATAATCACTAAATATTATAATAAAACTAAGTCTCGCGTCTGTTTGTCTACGGTCTCAAAACCTAGTGAACGCATTTTCATGCAGTTTTCACTAATAGACGTAGTGATTCATGATGAAGGTTAAGTATATAATTTGTTAAGATTTTGTATAAATTGGTTGTAATATGACGATGATAGTAAAACCAGAAGTCATGGCATATATTAGTGCTACCCGCGCGAAGCCGGGGCGGGTCGCTAGTTAATTACTATTTCTGTCCAGTTAGCTATAAATACCTTAACAGTTTTTTTTATTCCATTATGAGTTAAGTATATATTCGGTATCAGTACGACGAACTCTACAAAGATATATAATAAAGATATTACAAAACATAAGACAGTTAAGGTAGTAATAGTTGGTAGGACAGATTTCACTAGTATGGTAAGCCTAACGTTTAGTCCGACCTGAGAATCGAACCCTCGTCCACACACTCAACAGCTGCACTTTTTAAATAAATAAAAACCATCTCACACAAGTACTTTTACCCGAATACCAATTTTCATACGAGTTTCATACAAACATGGTAACAGTTTAAAAACTTTAACATTTTAAAATCGTGGTCGGTACGTAAAACGCAACGATTTACTGAGCGGTCAAAGGCTGAGTTATTTTTAACCTAGTTTCGGTTAAGTTAAATGCATTTTACTGAAGTACCTACCTACTGGAGTTGTATTAAAATATGGCGGACCTAGTCCGGAGCTCGTGTATTTAAGTTTGCTCGTGAAACGTTTGCCGCTATTTTGAACCTGCCAGTTGAAACTGTCCGAAGTCACAATATTTTGTTCCGAGAAGAATATTCGAACCCGCGACCTCCTGGAGTAGTATATCACTCGCTCTTGCCAACCAAATTATCAAAAAAGCACGTAAATTTTCTTACGACAAATATTATGAAAGGTGACGGTGTAAACATTTACAAATACAAACTTCAAACGTATGATCGCATGCTAAGTGAACTCTAAAGTTATTAATTTTTAATGAAAAAAAAAACAGTTTAAGCAGGATTTTGAACCTGCGCGTCTTGGTTAAATACAGGCACTTTGCCAACAAGTTGATCCGCCATCCTTGAGTATTTACCTGGAAGGCGCCAGATTTAAATTCTGCCAATGACCGTATTTCTATTTTTAGAAAATTATTTAATTCTTAGTAAGTTCTGGA
The DNA here is from genome assembly GCA_935421205.1 of Xylocampa areola. Lineage (NCBI taxonomy): Eukaryota > Metazoa > Arthropoda > Insecta > Lepidoptera > Noctuidae > Xylocampa > Xylocampa areola. Next base: position 6,725,458 of record OW285225.1, on the reverse strand, counting down.
CTCTTGAGGACTGCGTTTGTCTAGTGGTGCCAAGCACGACTGCTGAGGTTGAAATCCTGGGCTGGACTCCCAGGCAAAGTATTGTTGGGTTTTTCTGTTTGCAAATTCTCAGTAGCAGCCCGAAGTTCGGAATTGTGCCCGGTAAATGGCAATAGGCTCACCACCATATTACATGGGACTCAATAACAGCATTGATGATATGAGGATGTAGCATTTCTACCTCTTCCTACCCCTTCGGAGAATACAGGCGTGATGCTATGTTATGTTTTATGTTTTGGTAAGTTCCCGGTAGAGAACAAGTACACCTCTGCCTACCTTCCGTAGACATGATGCTATCTTATACTTTTTGATAATACTAATTGAACCTTTATATTAATCGGCTTTGTTTGTAGTAACTCGATAGGTATTAATTTTATTTGGACAATTATAACGTTGTAATATCTTAGGTTTGCGCGATCACTACACATTATAATAAAACAACTTTTAACCGGATTAATCGCGTGTATTATTGGTTTTTTGTTTTTCCTGACGTTTCGAACACTTTGCAGCGTTCCTCCTGCGACCACGAACGCTGCAAAGTGTTCGAAACGTCAGGAAAAACAAAAAACCAATAATACACGCAATTAATCCGGTTAAAAGTTGTTTTATTATAATTATAACGTTGTTTACGATGCTTACTGAAGTATCTATTGTGAGTATAACTATTAATTTTATTTGCAAATCGAGTACATATTACATTTGTTTAAATTTTAAAGAAAATAAATACTATTAGTGCGTCGTGGTGGCCGAGAGGTTACGGGCCCGCCTCCTGAGCCACAGGTTGTGGGTTCAAACCTGACATGTACCAATGTGGCTTTTTCAAAGTCATATGTACTTTCTTAGTTAATCTAAGACATCACTGACATACGGTGAAGGAAAACATCGTGAAAGCGAAGAAAGAGGAAAACAACCTGGACTTGGTAGTCTGAAATCGCCAACCCGCAGTGAGCTAGCGTGATGATCAAGCTCGTGCCTTCTCTGTATGAGAAGAGGCCATTGTCCTGCAGAAGACAGTTATGGGCTGGTTATTTATTTATTTTTTATATACTATTTACAAAAAAGGCTTCGTGGCTAAGTAACAAACGCCCAGATCGATCGACCGAAGTTAAGCTGCGCTTGACACGGTCGGTCTGTGGATGGGTGATTATCACTTCACACTGAGACCCCTCCGTGCCTCGGACAGCATGGTAATCCCTCCGGTTGTGAAATTAAGATCTATGACAGCCGTTACGGGTAGTCAGGCCTGAAAATCTGACAACCAGTAATACCAAGAGATATCGTGTTACCTAGTAACTGGGTTGTGGAGGTTAGGTAGGCAGTCGCTCATGTAAAATATTGCTATTAAACTACATCCGGTTTGAATGGAAGCAAACCCCAACGTTATTGAGAAAAGGCTAGACAGATTTTGTTGTACTATCAATCCTGGCTTAAATTTCACTTTTTTACCTTAACTCAATTGATATAATCTAATATATAAAATTCTCGTGTCACAGTTTTCGTGGCCATACTCCTCCGAAACGGCTTGACCGATTTTGATGAAATTTTTTGTGCTTATCCGGTATCTATGAGAATCGGCCAACATCTATTTTTCATCCCCCTAAATGTTAGGGGTAGTCCAACCCATTTTTTTTTATTTATATGGCAAAACATCGTATGCCGGGTCAGCTAGTATGTATATGTAATTGGGAAAAGGCTAGGCAGATACAAAAAAGGGCAAGGAGTTCCTTTATTTTGTTGTCAGTAGCAAAATGTTTTTTTTTTTTTTTCTTCAAATTAGGCTAATAATTGCGCTTTTTGTACGTCAAACATTAAGACAGCCCCAAAAAAGCCCACTTTTCACCGTCTCCTAGAAAGAAAGAAAGAAAGACAAAAATACCAAATACATCAGTAAAGTGATTATTTTATTTTCATTAATTGGGTTATTCTTAAAGTTGGATTCCTTGCGTCATTTTCTTGGCGTTAGTATTTTTATGTAATTAACTTCACAATATTTCTATTAATGAAAATTTACCTTGTGGCCAAAAATTACATTGTTGTCACCCCGGCTATAATTAGTTTGTGTGAATTTTAAAAAGTAATAAATAAAAAATAATTATTTAGTTGTGGGTGTACAAATATGTACATAGCATCATCATGTATCATCATGCTTGCCACCAGAAGGGGTAGGTAGAAGTGTACACGCATTTGTACACTGACATTAAGTCCCATGGTGACCTTATAGCCTGAGCTGAGCACAAATCCTAACTCCGGGCTGCTACTGAAAGTTTCCTTACAGAAAAACTCAATTACACTTTTCCCGACCTGAAAATCGAATCCAGGACCTCGTGCCTAGTGCCTTCCTCGTGACCAACAAGACAGTTGTGTACACCTCTGTACACCACTGCCTACCTCTCCGGGGAATACAAGCGTGGTAATATTGTTTTTATGTTACATCAATTAGAGTTGTTTACCCCTGTTATTATATATTTATATTCCATAATACTCAAACTTAAATTTCATGAAATCATATACACTCAATCAACCTATTAAGAACCTAAAAAGTTTTTATCCAATATCAAAAGCAACATATCTCCGATTCCCCTTCAGTGCAAACGCTTGGAAAGGCAAAAGAAGCCTACATACGACCTTCTTAAGCTACCTATCGGGCCATTTGAAAGGCGGCACTCCTATCCATTGTTTCCCAAAGTACCTCAGACAGTTCCCTCAATATCCTCACGGTGGCATTTTGCATAATATTAGGGTCACCAGATTGTTTAGCCTTCGTCGTTTTCGTTTTCCTAGAATAGGTACCTTTTGGAACATGAATTTATATGGGATGTGGCTAGAACCTTTTTTCTTGGCTTTAGGTGATTCAGGTTTAGTGTTTTCTTTGAGGGGTATTGTTGTTTTTGCTTCGGAAGGGTTCGCCTGAAATTATGCAGTACGTTTCTACTTAGGAGTCAGACCGCGACCTGACTTAGAGGCTTAAGTATTCCTGGGATTGAAAGTCTGGGATTTCTTTAGAGAAATCGTCAAGAATTACATTAGAGCCTTAAACATTCTGGGTATTGTTGCAATGCCATTAAGAGTAAGTAAGGCAGTGTAGGCGATTCTGATTTTATTGAAAAGTACACTTAGGTGATACCCATGCAGTTTTTAATTAAAATTCGAAGAAAGGGATTTATTTCCTAAGAAAACCACAAAATATTAGTTTATATTGAATACTCGCATTATATCTTGATTAGGAAGCTGGGATTATGCAGTTTTGAAGTAGATAGAGTTATTTGATGATATGATAATTATAATCTAGGGTTCTAAATAACAGACCACGTAAAGAGCTCGCACACTTCATTGCAAAACACGTATTGTAGATTATTACAGATTTATGTAACACAACTGCCGAATTATAATAACTGAGCTGCCACATTTGCCGCAAGAGTTGATGAGCTTTGGTCAAAAACATCAAAACAGCAGAAAAAGGTATCTCCGATGATGAAATGAGGATGGCGGGTCGAGCTGACTTCTACTTGAAGGTTGATCAAAGTTCGACCGAAGGAAATAAACAAAGAGACGGAAAGTTTATTATAAATAAACATAGAAAACAGGGAGAACCCGTTGTGTCTCCCTGCAGTGAGACAAAACGGGCTCTTAAGATATGATAAGAATATGATAATTATGTGCTAAGGGTCTTTTGAAGAATTCCACTGAAAAAAGGGAATCTTACAAAATTAAAAATTGCTTTTCGTGATAGATACCTAGAAACCAAAAACATCCCCTACAACCCCACAACAAATTTGCGGGATACCAGTAAAGATTATTGCCAGTGCGTCAGCTAAAATATTAGATAACAAAAAAAGGCATCACGCATGCGGTATTGTGGTTTGTTTCGACTTTTATCTTCTGATGTACCGTGTGGAGATCGTAAACTTCTTTTTATGTGCAAATGTGTCTGCCCATAAAGATACTACGTGATATTTTTGACAACAGGTCCCCGGGGAACTTTTCGTTAGAATTAAATGTTCGATATGAATAATATAGTCTGATACAGGCCTATCTTAATAATTGAGGAGAAACTGTTTAATAAAGTGTCTGGTTTATTGTAGAATACATTTTTGTGTTTTTTTTTTCCTTTTTCGTAATTTTTGCACGGGTCTTTGTTGTGTCTGCAGAAGACATGAAAAGAGTATTATTTAAAACGAGGATGGGTAGTTGTTGCCGGTAATCGCAGCAGGGATCAGCTGAGAAACAGTGCTGTGCATATACGTACAGTGAATACTGAGCTATCCCTCAGTACAATATATTGTATGATTTTCAATTTTAATTTTGATATCCCTAATGTTGTGTAATATTGTATGGTGTGTGGCAATGTATAAATTATACAAATAGGATCAATAATGGAAACTTTAAACTAAACGAAAGAGCGGCAAGCGAAAAAAATACCAGGCCAGTTAAATTTTTGAAGAGTAAGGCCGTCATTTCATAACAAAAAATCAAAAAATAACACGAAAAAATCTCATCTGTTATTAAAAAATATTATGACATAATTCTTCTTAATAAACAACGCCTGTACTCAACTAAGAACATTTAAAATAAAACTTGCAACCAAACGAAATCCAAAATTGATCCAGCAAAGTATTTTTATTGCACATTTTTAAAAATCTATTTAAAATTTACGGTTTCCAACAGTTTTTATTGATATTATCTGTCTGAATAGAAAAGCGTTTGTTTACAACGCGTTCAAAGTTGGGCCTGTGAAGCACGGAATTTTAAGTGGTGTTGACTCATCGCGGTAGTTTCCGATGAGAGTTTAAGGGAAAAAGGGGTTGGTATATTTACGGTGTTTAACGTTTTGGGAGCGACAGAAATTCAACCAGTAGAAATGTGAAAAACGTTAAATAGGTAGCTACAATTATTGTATTTCCCTTTTGCCTTATCCTCATTTATTTGTGGTCTATACAGCACATATTTTATTTTAACAGTAATTACAGAGATAATGGAAATTTTAATGTGCGTATTATAAATTAATTATCACTTGCTTAAAACGGTAAAGGAAAACATCGTGAGCAAACCAGCACACCTGAGAGCTGTTCTCGATGGTGTGTAAAGCCATGTCAGAGACCTACGGATAGTTTAAACTCTGACACTAGGCTGTTCATCAACCACACTATAAGAAGAAGAAGAAAGATTTATCTCGAGTTAGATTTTTAAGGTAATAAAAGGTAAAAAATATGATTTCACACAACAATCTTCCAAACGCTCTAATGCATGCGTAGCGAACTTCAACCCTATAAATGTTTGTGGAAGAAAAATTCTGTCATGAGCATGATTTGAACCTCGTGACTCATGGCAGAGCGCCTGGAGTATTTATCCGGAAGGAGTGGGTTCAAATCCTGCTCACAACAGTAAATGTTTTCCCACCAAAAAATTACCTCATTTGATCATGGCCATCTCTTTTGTTTATCCGTCCTGACCAAAGGTTGTCACTAGCAACGCAGTAAAATAAACGTGTCCAAATTCGTGGAAAGCATAGCTATCATATTTTTCCTCATCTTTGTGTACCAGTGTAATCAGCCGCTTTCGTATAAATTATCTTAGGAAGCTTTTCATACATTACATCGACTTGATGCGTTAAAAAGAAAAACTAAATACTAAACTGCCTCGTTGGTCTAGTGGTCCCAAGCGCGACTGCTGAACAGGAGGTCTCGGGTTCGATCCCCGGGTCGGGCAAAGTGTTATTGAGTTTTTCTGTTAGGAAATTCTCAGTAGCAGCCCGGAGTTTGGAACTGTGCCCGGTTGATGGCAATAGGCTCACCACCTATTACATGGGACTTAATAACAGCATTGGTGAAATGTGGGTGTACAATTGTGTACACCTCTGTCTACCCCTTCGGGGAATACAGGCGTGATGCTATATATGTATGTATGTATGTAAATACACTAGGATTAAGTAACAAAAATATATAGGAAGACAAAAAATATTAACAAGTAGTATGTTTGATTGTATATACTCTATCGATTAGCCGCTGTATAGCTAATAATCCCGCATAATTTCTTCAACTAGACAAAGCAATAGCAATTCTTTACAATTTCTTAATAGCGTAAAATAAGTCACATTACCAACTGTCTCTTTTCTCTTTCAATGAGATTTTTCAAGCATAATAAACCCAATGTTAATCTTAATAAGGTGTACAAGAAAAACGTAAATCGTGACGGATAAACTCGGGTCCACGAAGGTAAAAAATATCTGTTCTTTAATTACCACTATGAAAGGCGTCGGCAATAAAAATAAAAAGGTCGAAGGATAATGAAACGTCTTTATCTCAAAGATAAGGGAAAAGGAAACAGTTGAAATAAGAGCTCAAGAGACAAAAACTCTTAATGAAGAAGGGGGACAAAGTAATTTAAATTCGTTACTTCTACGCCATCTGCTAAATGCACTTCATTAAAACGTGCTAACTGTGGCGAAGCCAAACGTCGACTGACACGGAACGAATTCGAATTTCAAATTACCGCCGCTCTTTTTCAAATTTCGAATGCAATTCTTGAGTGACAAAAAATGGCGGTTCGTGAAATGAAACTCGTTATTATGAAAGTAAAATTTTGTTATTTGTTTTTGTATACATGAAATTTCTGATACCTATGTTTGTTCTTAAAATCTCATAATTATCAGACGATCATAATATTATATTGTAGGCTCTAAGGTTAAATTTTTTGTTCTGTAATTTCTAATTATAAGATACAAGAAAGCAAAGTAATTACATAATAGCATTCAAGAATTCTTCCAGATCGCCGTATTCTGAAAACGTGCCAAGGCTAGGAACATTGCTACATTGAATGGCAATGTTCCACGTCCAAAATATTTACTATTATGGCTCTATCTTTCTACTTTTGTTTTCTAAGTCATTCTTGCTAACAATTATTTTTTATCTTTCATGGATTTGCAGCATTGTCAGAATAGTTTTGAATCCAATACCACGAAACAAACTCGAGGTACATAATTTTATGAAAACGGCTTTGGCAATTATTTCTATGTGCCGGACCCACAATATTCCTCCATCCATCTTTACTTCATAGTGAACTTCACCCAGCCACTGTGTAATAGTACCGAACGCCCATTTTGGGATTGGATGGGAGTAATTCCTGGCCTGCACCCGGTCTCCAGGTGAGAATTCCCTTTTCGCCTTCCGTTTATATGGCCCCGGTTTAGGCGCCGGTTTCACCATGGCATGTAGTCTTGTTTTTACCTCCCTACCGAACATTAGTTGGTAGGGAGATCCTCTCAGGCTTGGTCTGTCTCAGCCGTATCATAATTTCGAGTATTTTGTTGTTGAGGTTTCCCCTCTCCGCTGCTCGCGGGGGAGAGCTGATATATACCTCCTTGCTCGGCTCTCCTTCGAGAAGTGGTCGCGTAGCTATATTATGAATATAAAATGTACGAATTAACGAATAATTAGATTGAAATAGATGAATAATCAAATAGTGCAGAAACGTAAAAAATTATAATAATTAATTAATGCCATCTTAATTATTTAAATTCAATTTTAATAGTGTCCTGCGATGTAATTTCGATTTTGTTATAACTTATTTGAAGCGATAAGGAATCATTTGAATAAAAAAGGACTTGCCTGTATTTTCGAATACCGCCAATAGCTTTAATTCTATTATACAAAACTAATTCAAATTTAGAACATTCTTGTCTTTTACTAATAGTTACTAAAGCAAGATGGTATGAATCAAGGGATGTAAAATTTAAATTTAGGCACGTCAAATTCAAATATCGGAATGTTTTTAAAAGGCACAGTTTTAGATAGCTAATAAATTAAAAACGTCAGATGAAAATTGCATGGAAATTTTAGGTTGACGTGATTAAATTTTTATTTAACGTCATCCCGTCCCTCTCTTATAGTAACGGTAAGTAAAAGATAGCAATGCTTTATTAATTTAGTTTGCTAAATTAGAATTGACGCCAATGTCTTTGAGATGCAAGAAATGAATTTGAAGAGAAAACTACATCACAAATTTTCGTTGAAAAATCTCAGCTACACATACCTTTGGCTTTGAAGTCTTACAATCCCTCTAAACAAATTTGTCCGTCTTGCCATCTGAAGAAATTCCACTTGATTTTTTTTTTGTTCGGGACCAAACGTAACCCCAATTCTTCGTCCATCTGTCACTCTGTTTCAGTAATTTAACTTGCTAACTAAATGAAACGTAAAATTTTTGATGTGTTTTCTTTTTCATTATTGTTTCCTTTGTTTTAACCCTAATGGTATCTAAAATTATGTTTGTGAAGTTAGTGGCATCTATACGACATTGATTATATTTTTGAAAAATATTATACGATTATAGAATAATGATGAACTATTAAATGTATAATATTTCACACCCTTTTGTGTACCATAACTACTAAATTACTATTTTATCTTACTAGCTTAAGTTACCCGAGACCATGTAAGGATTCTAACGATACCCCAAACATCTAGAACGGTTCAGGTGTTTAGAAGTTATGGTGGAATAATGAAACTTACAAACATACATACATACATGAACCCTTAAAATATAACACATCTTTTTGTTGCTGTCAACTGGAAGCGTACCCAAAAGGCTGGCAGCATTGTCACGTTGGAGGGCAATAGTAACTGTTCTGTGTAACTACAAAGTTGGTCGTGACAGTTCAGTCACCTGTACATGGTACTGAATATATGGCGATGATGTCACCATAAGTCCAGTCACCTGTATCTGGACTGACGTACTTGGAGTAGAGGTCGGGATGGCTTAGTTGTTACAGGGCCAGTGGGGTTACCCTTGAAACTAATACCAATTCCAATATTAAATAGAGAACTTAAAACAACACGTAGATTTAAAATAAATGTACCTACATTACAGTTGCCTCAATTTTAAAGCATGTTGTCTTCATATTATCCCGAATCTATAATAATTTTTTAGATTTTTTATAACAACATAACATAACATAAGCATCACGCCTGTATTCCCCGAAGGGGTAGGCAGAGGTGTACACAATTGTGTACACCCACATTTCACCAATGCTGTTATTAAGTCCCATGTAATAGGTGGTGAGCCTATTGCCATCAACCGGGCACATTTCCAAACTCCGGGCTGCTACTGAGAATTTCCTAACAGAAAAACTCAATAACACTTTGCCCGACCCGGGAATCGAACCCGAGACCTCCTGCTCAGCAGTCGCGCTACGGACCACTAAACCAACGAGGCAGTTAGATTTTTTGGCATTTAAAAGTACGACATATTTCCAATGTCAATCGAGCGGATTTTTTTTCAAGAGTAAGTAAGCCCATTGGATTAGTTATCTGGGACGCGCAGGGTCAAATCCTGCTCATGACCGTATTTTTCTTTCCACAAAAATTGTGTGCCTTTGAAACAATCATCCGTATTTGCAATGATAAGTTGTAGATGTAGGCGTTGATATCTGTAACACAGTTTTTACTAGCATATTCTCTGTCGGTAACCCTATATTTAATAATTCATTATTAATTGCGTATGTTTAACCCTTGGGTAAAGGTTTTTTAAATGATGAAATTAAATGGAAAAAGAATATGTTCGTGAGCAGGATTCGAACTTGCGCCTTCCGGATAAATACTCCAGGCGCTCTGACCACTAAGGTCGACTTGAATAGAGTTCGCTAAGCATGCGTTAATGCTTTTCAAAGATTTATCTTTAATGAGGAAATTAAACCTTTTCGAATATTATAAATATAAGTTATTTGGCGTTGAAGTTGTTGTAATGTAGATTAATAATCTTATTAGCAATGATAGTATCAGTAAATTAAGAAATATTGCTTCATTGCTCTTGTGGAGACAAAGGCGGCTGCCAAGCATGACGTCCTCGGTTTGGTACTGGATCTAGCATTAACGTCAGTACCTAAGGAAATTCTCAACAGCAGCTCGGAGTACAGAATTGTACCCGGTAGATGTCAATAGGCTTGTACAACGTTGTGTAGGGATTTACAACGTCATCGGTGAAATGTGACTATAAAAAACCACGTTTGCCTTCTGGAAGTATAGGCGTGATTTTATTTTATTGAAGTAAATATTTTATTGTAGACCAAATAAAGTACATAAGAAAGAATTATATTAATGTACAATGAGCGGCCTTATCGCTTCTCGCAATTTCTTCCAGGCAATCTTAGGGTGATAATGAAGAAATAACTGCTGGGGTTTATATAAGACCTTAATATAGGAAAGCACAAAATATTGGCAAATATCTCAAGTAGAACTAATCGACATTTAGGTTAACATTCTCATACAAACTTAACTCTTCAAAGATTCTCTATATTTTCCTTTCTTAAGACAATATTTGGTTTCTCCATACACTTTATGTAAAATGCTGAATTCGAATTGAATTGTACCATTCCGGGATCCATTCTCGTATTTTTTATTATCTTAACCTGTTTAACTTACAAGGCTTTTATCTTCCGGGGAGGTCAAGTTGAGTGCAAATTGTGTCGTAAAAATTCTTACTGGAATACAAAGGTAATTTTTTTAATATAGGTAGATTCGCAAATATTAACGTAGGATTTCTATTAAAAATCACAGAATATTGCACGATAAACTTATTCCTATCATAAACCAACGTAGTGTCAAAATAGTTCATACAATGAACCATTTTTTTATTACTCAATAGGCCCATAAGTGAAGATTAACTAACCTACCTAATAGTTGTAAGTGTTCATGATCACTACACATTATAATAAAACAAATTTTAACCAGATAAATCGCGTGTATTGTTATTGGTACAACATGTACGAACGCTGCAAAGTGTTCGAAACGTCAGGAAAAATTAATAGTTTAAATTGTCCTATTATGATTTTAAATATCCTTTTGGGGAAAGCATATTGATTCATAAGTTAAATAATAATAGTTTACATCATGGTTGCTCGACTTTTGTTTGCCTCTTATTTATTAAAACTTTATATTGTTTCATAGATTGAGTTGCAGCTTCTAAATTAGAATTTAGTTTTTTTTTTTTTCGAATTACTTTGGGTGCGTTTTCTTATATCAAAGATACAGATCTCTCATGTACACCACTTGAACCGGAATAGTTATCTATATGTCATACAAATATTGATTCCGAGCAGAAATCCATCCCGCTACACGCGATGCAGCATTACTGTTGTTTGCATATACTACGTCTGTCTTATCGGACGCTTTAAGCGTACCGCCAATGACGTGGCGTTAATCCTAAGTGTAGTATACGAAAATTTCTGAGATAAATATGAGCTGGTACGAGATGAATAGGCCACTGACTACTTGGTGATTATTGCTTTTATTTATACAGTTTATAAGATTATACTGAACTGACAGCTTGTAACGAAATTTAAGTTTGGCTCTGGACATTTTTACCAACCTTACCTATTTCATGACAAATTAACTTTTCAACTGTCTTAAATTTGCATAGGACCCTGTATAATTTTGTAATTGTTCACATTCTAATTTTCTCACATTATAAAGGTTTTATGAATCTATGGATTAATTGACTCTTAGGCTAATTACCTAACTTATAAAATCCAGGCCTTTACTTGTCATATTAAGCTAATAACTAAAGATTATGTAATTAGCGGGAGCAAGTAGAAAGTTTATTAGTGTCAAATGAAAAAAAGTTATGGCTAAGTTACAGCCACAGTTATCAATTAATTTAAATTGTTTTGGCGATTAACGCGGTTGATCAGCGGATGGGTCATCACCTAAGAGAAAGGTGACAACAGCATATATGTGTTTTTTTATCTTTACAGGGATTCAGATACCTAGAAATTTGAGAGCTCGTCTAACCAAGGTTGTATCAGGTTACTCAGTATCTGGATTGTACATGTTGGATGGGTATAATTACTTCATGTAAAATACTGCTATTCAGTTGCGTCGGATTAGACTGCCAGCCAACTCAAACGTTGTTGTGAAAATAATAGGCAGATATGATAAAAACCACACCAAAAGTAGCGTTTTTTTTTTCAAAAATTAATCCCCAATTTTTTTTTGTTGTTCAAAAATTTCTTACCAAGCGTGCACAGAACTCGTGTTTAAATAAACACCATATGTTACCGGTCGGGAGAACCGGAAGGGACGCCAATGACGTCATAAAAATGGTAGGGAATACTATCGGGCCAGTTTATGGATATGAGACATAAAACGAGTCGGATAACTCATGTACTAGTGTTAAAGTCTGGTTATCTTCCGGGTTTGTTAAGAGATATGTGTTTATATGAGCTTTTAAATCGTGTTTGTAGAAATATTGCTAAAGCGGAGTTCAGACTGTACTTAGTTGTCTCTGCCGCTGATTACAGGCCATCCCAGATCGATAAAATCCGCCGACCACGTCACGCTCTCCTTAAACCCGATAATAGGATCACTGTAGCTCAAGAATCGAACAAATTCACGAGCACACTCCGACGCGCTCGACTGCCTCGCTATAGACTTCAACGGCGAGGTCCGCGTCCGTCGCGAAATGTCTCATCATGTCCGCTTCGATCCTCGCTCGAGCTGGCCCGCGGAGCTTTAAATTCATCCCTTATTAATAAGGAAACTGATCTGATCCAGCTAGTCCCTAGCTGTCCCCCCAGCAACGCCCTAAGCCGAGGCTCATGTCCCACAGGGGACGCCCTTAGTGCTGTAGCTTAGTTTGTAGTATTTTAAAATATGCTCTGGCTGGAGGCATCAAACTGCCTCGCCTTTGATATTGACCGGTTACGCAGACAAAACCGCTCTGGGATTCTGCAAGAGGCCAATTAAAAAAGAAAAAAAAGTTCAGACTGTAACACATAGCTTCAAGTCTGTATTCTCCGAGGGGCTGTGCAAAGGTGAACATAGTTGTATGCTGCACGTCCGTGGTAACTGTGACCTTGAGCTGGCCTATCGTAGTAGGGAGTTGCAATAGTATGCGAGGCTTGCTTATACTGGTTTTGTTACTAGTTACTGGCGTGCGGCCTTCTGTATACCCATATTAAACCAATTTTGTTATTAATTCCCATGTAGTAATGTCTTAGTTTTTCGCGACCACTATAGTTTATAATAAAACAACTTCTAACCATATTAATTACGTGTATTATTGGTTTTTGTCTTTCCTGATTCTGCAAAGGGTGTTTTGTTTTATTATAATTCCCGTGTAGTTAATAGGTGGTGAGCCTATTACCATTATCCGGGCTCAATTCCGTCGTCTACCGGAAAAGTCCGACCCGAGAAACAAGCTCAACCGACACATCACAGACATATGTGACAACAGTCACAAGTATGTGTGGAAAATCCATTATATATCTTGTGCCGAACTCCAACCGACTAAGAACCACCCTGTCTTCTGCAAACCTTTATCGGGATTTCGGGATCACATCTGCTATTACTGCAACTCAGGTCATAGTCCGTCGAAGGTCTCAACGAACCCCCTCAACATGGTAAAAAATAATAATAATAGAATAATGTTTTAAATTAAATTAAGTATATTTTAATATTATGGACCTTGTACGGTTATAGATAATGACGCAATTTGCAGTTCTTAAAACAATAGCAAAATATACTTAATTCATTGCCGGTTACTACTCACGTGCATTTGTTGGGATTCCTTGACTAGTTTGACTCGTGACATCACCGCGGGTGCAGCTCATGACTAGGGGTTCGAGTTCGAAACTAGTCGGGAAATTCCGGATAATGAAGGTGAGAAATATATAATTATTATGAATGTGCCTAACGACAGATATTATACAATAGCAGGATATTATACAAAAGCAGAATAGTACAATAACGTAGTCAGAACTGCGCTTTATTAGTTGAAGGATTTATCTTTATTCCGCTGAAAACGTTGACGAACTTGTAATTCAACTTAATGGGTTTGTTGTTTATGTTTAGTATTGTCCTTTCTTGTATAGCACTCACATAACGTAAACAGAATAAACGTAAATGGGGATCCACATATAGATATTTTATTTTATATATATAATCCAAACTATTGTGGGTTTATACCCACAATAGTAATAAGGTACTAGAAGAACTTGATAATTTTAAGCTTTAGTGTACGCCGCATTGAAGAATAAAATTATCAACTTGGGCCTTCGTTTGGCAGGACATGTCGTACGAATAGAGGACGCTAGAACACCAAAACGTTTACTCGACAGTAAACCAGAAGGTTGACGGAACTGAAGTAGTGAAGGTATTTACGGAATTGTAGTTGGATGGTGTCAAACAAGATCTCAAGAATATCGAGGTGACAGGCTGGAAAGACTAAAAGCTTAAAATAAGACAGTCTGGAAAAAGCGCTTGACCAAGGCATGGTCCACCTGCGGCTGTATTGTGTAATGTGATTAATTCCTAATATGCACATGACTACAAAAAATTATTACCTGCTAATAACTAGGGTATCACTGTGATAAGGCAGTGGGAGATGATAATATTATGAATTTTTTGAGAGCCATTACTAAGTTGATTAATAGAAGACAATGTAAGCTCACTTAAACTTCAACTTGCGCTTTATATCTTAAGTATTTATACGTAAATGGTAATACAAAATCTTGAATATCACAGCTCAAATAATTAGACTCTTACAAAGCGCAAGATATTCAAACCGGATTTAATAAACAAACATTTTAGTCCCCAACATTATGCCAAAACAATTCTTATTTTAATATGTAAATACGTTGAAAGCATCGTGGCTTCGTATAAATTGAATTTTCTTGCTTCCCATTCAATGACCTTAGAGATGGGTCCCAAATTCTTAGTCGGCCAAATCGAATGGAAAAATCCAAGTTGGATAAGAAAGGGTCTTGGATAAGGGCAGTTTTACAGCGGTCAGTCTGCTAAAGGTCACTTTTAACAGGTTTTAAAAAAGGTTAGGTACTTCCTTTGTGAGGGAATGTGGGTTTTGACGCGTGGTATCTGTCCGCTCTAATGAGCGGGGGACCCGGGTGGGAACTGGCTTAGATTTGCGCAAATTTGAAGCAGTTATAACTGGCAAATGAGTGGGTACTTTTCACTAATGGGGTGTTGGGTTTGTAGAATTACCAATTCCATCAAAAATATTTAAAAGTAGCCAAGACTATCAATACCATTCTCCTAACCATTTCCCTGTCCCAACGAAAACATGTGCTACTCGGTGGTTGCATAAATATTGTGTCTATTTCGTGGACTGGGAATTGTTAAAAAGTTTAAATATAAAGCCAAGCCTGAAGTAAAACTGCCTTTATGGGAAAAAAATATAAGCATAAAACACTTATACAAAAGTCAGCAGATCATCTCTTTACAACTCCCTTTCTACTGAAGGTAGAAAAAATTAACGTGTCTGTTTCTTCAAAGACTACAACAAAATAATTTTCGCCATTACTACCTAATTAGACAACGTCAACAACAAACTTCTATAGTCAAGCAACAACACCACGTTGTAAACAAAATCTTGCAAACTCTTAACAAGCAGAAGTTGAATCGATCATATCGAATTGAAATCCGAATTGTAGGGATCGAACATTTCCTATTATACAACTACTACGGAACTCTTAAGTGGCTCTAAGTGATCGGTAAGTTAACCGATTCGAGTTAGCTCGTTACCAATGCCCCGAGTTCACTGTGTGAATTTGGAGTGACGTTTTCAATGGTTAATTGAACTGTTACTCTTGGTTCCAAATGTTTGGATTGATATTTAACTTGGAACTGATAGAACGGATTTGTGAGTGATAAGTGTTCGTGAATCGTTCGGATTTCAGGTTTATTGTTATTATAGCTTCGTCTACGAAGCCGCTCGCGTAGAGATTGCATTGACCGACCATTTATATAATATATATTATTTATAGATCACTGTTTCGGGTATGAGTGTGATTGTAAGATTCGTATCTGTAAACGAACGAGAAATTCCTAGTGAATGAAATATTCACTTTCTACTGACTAACTAACGCTAACGCTGATTCTAATGCTGACGCCGACGCCGATGCTGATGCCGCCGTCCACTTAGCCCGACCTGGAAATCGAACCCAGGACCTCATGCTACTAGACCATTGAGCAGCATAATAACGTAAAAAAAAACATCTTATCTATATTGTATACTTGGAAAATAGGAGGGCAATATATTATACAGAGAATAAAAACAACCTTCACTCAAGTCAGATTCCTAGAAAATTTTAGTACCATACAGGTACTATGAAGAGCTGCCTCGTTGGTCTAGTGGTCCCAAGCGCGACTGCTGAACAGGAGGTCTCGGGTTCGATCCCCGGGTCGGGCAAAGTGTTATTGAGTTTTTCTGTTAGGAAATTCTCAGTAGCAGCCCGGAGTTTGGAACTGTGCCCGGTTAATGGCAATAGGCTCACCACCTATTACATGGGACTTAATAACAGCATTGGTGAAATGTGGGTGTACAATTGTGTACACCTCTGCCTACCCCTTCGGGGAATACAGGCGTGATGCTATGTATGTATGTATGTACTATGAAGAGATAATATCAACTAGCCCTCGATAAAAAACAAGAAAGATAGAAAGAAAAAAAAAACATAAAACTAAACGCCCGAATTAAATAACAACAATTGGCAACCTTTTCCACAATATGTAGGTAGTTATCATTTCCATTGGGATCCTCTAGTTGAGTTGGTATTATAAGAATCAATAGACAAACGAAAGCCCTTGTACACCCCTAGACGTTATTATACCGTACTACAAATGTAAGGACTACCCAGGGCTGCCAATTGAGACAAAAGACTTAAAAGTGATCATAGAAAAGCATATTTATTTGCGTAATTGCGAGTATGTATTATGACAGCGCTTCGTTAACAGTTTTCAAACCTTTTTCGTTTCCAATAGACATGCGCAAAATGTGTCAGTGAAAAGAAATGAATGAAGTATATCTTTTCGCTCAACGAAGTAGTCCACTCATTTAGTTCAGTACTTCATTTAGTTCAGCAGATCAGAACTAGTCCATGAGATGAGATGAGATATGAAGCTCGCATAGAGTGATTTAGTTACAACAAATGACGCACTTTATTTAGTTCACTTTTTTGTAAATTATAGATTGTCCTTCATATTTTATACAGACTTAGGACTGTCACCCATAAATATAAATGTAAGCAAAACAGTGCAGACCTGGTACATAGTTTCGACTAAGTTTGGTGTTGAAGTATTGTGACTCGAGCGTAAAGAAAAACTGAATCAAAACTGAACTAAATGAAGTAGAGACACATTCGAATGACTACTGAATGAGTGATATATTTATTTTTCGAAATGAAGTAGTCCATTTCCTTCAATCGTTCGCGAACTACCCATCTCTAGTTTCCAAGTTGGTTTTGAACTAGCTCCGCCTCCCAATATTGCCTTGTTTGAGTCCTTTTTTTTAAATGTCCTTTTTTTATGACTTTCCAACTCTATGACAGATGGTCAGTCTCAACTTGGATAAAAGGTGGGCAGTGTCAGCTGCCGGTCGCTTTACCCAAAAATCACACTTAAGGTTATAACGCAGTGCTGACGCTGATAGTAACAGTTGAACATACATTTATACATATCAAAATAATTCATGATTAAATATTAGTATATAAAAACGTGTGTATTAATTCCTTCTTTGTATGACAAAATATTTTTTTCAGTAGGCCAAAGCGAGAGGTCTGCTGCACCCTGTGTCGGGGGTTAAATCCCGCAAAAAAAATTATTCCTGTTAAGCATGCATGTTAGATGTATATATTATATGTTCGTAATCGGAGATGGAAAGGCAAAAATCCAAGTGTGGGGTAAGTTTAAAAAAAATAATAACCTTTAGGAAAATTTTACAGTGGGTGTCAAAAGACGTTATGGTTTGATCCTCTTCAACCAAGTTAACAATTAAGTAGTTTATAATTTTAAGAGAGTCAAGATTTAAATCATCATCTAAAAAACGTTTAACAACAAGTCCAAGTGGTCATAAAATACAGAGAAGAAGCAAGAATCAAGGAAGAGTTTCTGAAAGTCACCATGAGTAAGTTTGCCAAATTGTTAGTAGAGCAAAAAATAAAGAAATACTGTCAAAATTTAGTTCTCCCCCAAATATGACGAACAATATCCCCAACCTACCAACCCTGAGTAAACCCGAAAATCCCCGGATTGTTTCTAAAGGGATATAGACGATATTAACACATCAAAGGGCTATCACGCGATCTGTCATGGCGTATCGTAACACATGGCGGAATACACTTGTGCGTGCTGTTTTTTTATATATTCCGGATAATATGAGCGTTTTGAAGAGGCGGTAGGTCTAATTTGTCCTGTCTTTGAAAATGATTTATATTTATGTCACATGTTAGAACGTTTTGGGATTTTGATAAGGTCTAGGTTTTTTGTTTCACCGGTTGGGCAAATTTTATTGAGTTTTTATGTAAGTAAATTCTTAGTAGCAGCCTAGGGCTTGAATCGTGTACAGCAGATGGCAATAGGTACACCATCTGTTTGGTTCGGAGGAGAAAATGCCTATGGTCAGCCAGTGGCAGTACAGTGTCAATGCGGGTGATAAAATCTCCAATCTGCCATCAGCAGCATCAGGTGGGTGTGCCGCCTCCTACACTTACAAGTCCGCCTAGGCCGGTCACCAAAGATGTCTGTCTCCCTGACCCACCCCGCCTACTTCTGCGAAAAGACCATTTCATGCCTCGGAGAGCTTGTTGAACCATCGGTACCGGTTGTCAAATAAAGACTTATGACAGTTTTTACGGGTAGCCAGATGCGCAAATAGTCTGACAATGAGTGTTACCAAGAGATCTCGTGCGTTACCCAATGACTGGGTTGTCAAAAAGACAGTCGCTCCATGTAAATACAAGTAATAAGCTGCATCCAGTTAGACCGGCAACCGACCCAAACGTAGTTGAAAATAGGCTAGGCAAATTTGATGTGTTAATTTATAAATGTTGATTAATAAATACAAATAAATGTTTTAGACGCATTATCGCATGCGTAGCTAAGATAAAGGTTTTTTTTTTTGACGGAAAAATTACTGTCCTGAGCAGGATTTGAATCTGCGCCTCCTGGATAAGTACACCAGGTGCCCTGCCGATGAAGCCATCCCGACCTTTGCTTACTACCGCGAATTTTTCTTCCACATTTTTATTCATTTTTGCTTGACTTCTTTAAATTATACACTTACTCAAATGTTGTTACTTATATCGTACTTCTGTATGAGTTGTAACATATTGTCCCCAATGCCTTTGTGTCCGCTACTAGATGTTTAGCAGTTGATTAAATATTTCGTTATATTTTTGTTTGTGGCCCAGAATTATTGATAAGGTCTCGTAACAAACCGCTTTGTGTCCCTTTGTAATTGTTCTTCCTTTGTTATTACAACTCTTTTGTTAAACATGTGACTGAGTAAGGATTCTTGTTTTTCTTAATATGGAATTGGTGACGTATTTGAAGGGAAATGTCGATATTTTAGTGAATCCATACAATGTTTGATAGAAGAGTGTTTGAACATTTTTGTTGTGTAATCAAGCAATGAAGTTCATAAATAAATATAGTATTACGTTTAGATTCCCCGGAGGATTAGGCAAGATGCTATTGTATTTCGCCGATGACGTTATAAGCCTTATTCAGGAGACTGGCCAGTTTTTGTTTTTTGTGATGACCTCTTGCAGAAGCCCAGACGGGTTTTGTCTGCGTAACCGGACAATATCTAAGCCAAGGCAGTTTGATGCCTCCAGCCAGAGCATAATTTAAAATACTACAAACTAAGCAACAGCGCTAAGGGTGTCTCCTGCGGGACACGAAGCTCGGGTTAGGGCGTTGCTGGGGGAGCAACTAGGGACTAGCTGGATCATATCAGTTTGCTTATTATTAAGGGATGAATTTAAAGCTACTGACTCGGTGCGGACCGGATCGTGCAAGGGTCGGGGCGGAAATGATGACACATTTCGCGATGGACGCGGACCTCACTGAGGTCTATAATGAGGCGGTCGAGCGCATCGGAGTGAGCTTGTGAATTTGTTGGATTCTTGAGCTGATCCTATCATCGGGTCTGAGGAGAGCGTGTCGTGGTCGGCGGATTTTGTTAATCGGAGACGGCCTGTAATTGGCAGAAAAGACAACTAAGGGATTCGCATGATGAGAGGCAAATTCGAAGTATCTCTTCGATGCCCTTTTCATGAATTGCTTAATGGTGGGTATTCTGAGGTCGAGGTGGAGTTGAAGATTCCTAATTAACCAAGGGGCGCTGTCGCTTTAAGAAGAAATAGATTTTGCAGAGTTTGCATCCTATGGATTTTGTAATACTTAACGTGTGCGAACACGACGCGAGCATACGTCATGATGGGGCTGGCATGGGTGATGCAATAAAAAAAAATATAACACTTTTATTTAAATGAGGCACTTTTTGAACGTCAAACATTATGACGGTCCCTAAATAAGCCAACCTTTTTTATTTATTCTGTTGTCTAAAAGTGCATAATAGATGCTATACCGACCTCCTACCGGCTAAAAACCACACGATCTTCCTCTAAAGTTTAGGCTTTCGTGATCGCTGCTGCATACACAATCGCGGCAGGTTAAGGTCCGTCGAAGATAACCCTTTCACCGTTCCATAGCATTTTAGCTGGAAAGAAGAAACGGCGCTACAAACTCCCCAATTTTCTTCTTCATATCTGAGGGTTGATGAACAACCTAGTATCAGAGTTTTAACCTCTGATATGGCTTTATACACCAGCTGCCACTGTCAAGTCTGCTGGTTTCCTCACTATGTTTTTCTTCACCATTTTAAGCAAGTGTTTTTCACTTTATAATCCGTACATGACCACGAGAAGTCAGTGGTGCTTAGGTTCAGATCTGTGCGTTGAACTTTCCAATCCTAAGGTAATAATACTAAAGTTAGGCTTCATGTTTCTGTAACCAAAATATTCTAATACACTCCCCACAAAAATCACTTAGAAATCAGGCGCCAATCATGAAATAATGTTATACGAAAACCACTCAGCGCCCATGAATTACGGACGATGATTAATTAATTAGACCACGAATGGTAGCTATACTGGGGCCGCGGCTCCGCCCGCCACCTCAACCGTTTTTCATACGGGTCCTACGTTAATATTTTAGATAGAAAAGGTCATGGCCACAGAGGTTGTAATAAATGAAGGCGGTATGTTGGATGGGATAATTTTTACACGACTGTTACAAAAAAGGAGTATTTTTAGGGTTCGTGTATTTATGTATATTTGAGTTTTCTTATTCCATTCAAAGGTCGCAAGTTTGAATCCAAGGCACGGACCACTGACTTTTCGAAGTCATGTGCGTATTATAAATTAATTATAACTTGCTTATAACGGTGATTCCATCCCGATGATAGGACCACTGTAGCTCAAGAGTCTAACAGACACACAAGCACACTCCGACGCGCTCGACCGCGTCGTTATAGACCTCACCGGCGTGGTCCCCGTCCGTCGCGAAATATCTCATCATGTTCGCCCCGACCCTTGCTCGAGCCGGCCCGCGTCGAGCTAGTAGCTTTTAATTCGACCCTTAATAATAAGGAAACTGATCTGATCCAGCTAGTCCCTAGTTGTCCCCTGAGCAACGCCCTAAGCCGAGGCTCGTGTCCCGCAGGGGACGCCCTTAGTGCTGTGTTGCTTAGTTTGTAGTAATATAAAATATGCTCTGGCTGGAGGCATCAAATTGTCTTGCCATAGCTATTGTTCGGTTACGCAGACCAAACCCCTATGGGTTAACCGAAAGAGGCCACGACCAAAAAAAAAATTTATAACTGCGAATTGGGACAGTAACGTGCCGGTTATGTTATTAATATAATTTAGCAAAATCATGCGACTGAATTTAAGGCAGTTGTTTTTTTGTAATAATTGAGCCCATTTTACGTTGTATGGTATATGCTCAGATAGGACCTCTTTAGTCTCGTGCTGGGATGGTAACATTGAGGAAATAAGTACATTCCTTTTTAAGTTTTTGTTTATAAGTAAGTAAGTAATGTGATGCGAGACTAAAATATTTTTTTTTTTTTTTTTCTTGACACAATGCACGATAACTCGTTTTCAATAATCATCTTCAACGTGGCAATGCTGCCAGTTTTTTAGGTACGCTCCCAGTTGACAGCGACGAGGAAGATTTTTTTTTACCCGCTGTTATAGTTTTAATTTAGTATGAAAATTTTCATGATATTTTAACTGTTTTTTATTTAATATAATAGTCTTAGTATCTTTATTTTAAAATAATATTATTGTTCACAGAAAACACTCTTGAACATAATAAATAAAGCATACCGTCTAAAATTACATTTTCTAGACGTTTATTGATAAAGTAACGTGTAACTCATATTTGAGTTGATTTAGCCAGTCTTAGCCATTTTGGGCTTTGAAAGGACGACTTTATCTAGTTCTATCACTGGAGGCGATAATCTTAAATTGGAGTTGGAACTAATGCTCATTTAATATCAGATTATATACCTACCTGCTATATTAAGGCAAAATTTTACCAACGTAAGAATCAAGTAACCAAATTCAAATTCAAATATTTTTATTTCAAATAAACCATATTACAGGCACTTATGAAAAGTCAAAACTAGGTGCACGGTTCCAAGGCGTTGATCTTATGGAGAAGAGCCGGCAAGAAACTCCATAGACACTCTTTTTAAAATAAATTGGTTTAACAATAAATAAGGTAATGTGAGAATAATGCAGGTTAATGAGCAGACTAAGAAAGGAAAGTAAACTTATATAGCCTTTTAAAATGATTGCCAAGGCAGTTAGGAGCCGACCAGTCCCGACAGACAGCACCCGTTCACGAGCATGACGCGCACATCAGCCTCGCTTAGCTCAACCATTTTGTAGGGAACTCGACGACCCGATGTACGACGCCACCATCAGCAGGACATTTTAGCGAGCATGACAAACTCGTAATGCCTGACAATAGGCAGTATGTATGTAATATGAGATTAAAACTAACATTAATATCCACATGATGCTCACATTTTACAAAGTTATATATTATGGAAAATTTTATAAAGAAATAATAATGTAAATTTAAAACTAGTAGGTTCGATACTAGCTGTTATACAATCGATATGTAAATTTACATACCCAAGAGTCAAATAAAATAATAATACAATTGGATTAATTGTACGTCAATAAAATAAATTGTATAAATTAATAAAAAAATAACAAAAATCAAAAATGTCAAAATAAAGGAAAAAACATAGAAATATTTAAGCTGAAAGCAAACAAAATGTCGGCATAATCAAGTAGGCAAGGTGCCAGTGGGTCGCAGTGTGCAGGAAGGAATCGTGAGCCAGGCATCCCTATCTTCCATATAATTATTAGTACTATAGTACGCTTTGGACATTAATATGCGTTTAATAACAATCTTAAACTTGAAATCCGGCAGTTCAGTTATATTAGAGGGGATCTTATTGTAGAACCTAACACTGTTACCCATAAATGACTTGCTTGTCTTTCTAAGCCGAAAGCCAGGTACTATAAGCTTGTGCTTATTACGCGTATTTAAATTGTGGTAATCACTCTTTTTATTAAATTCGACCATATTTTTACGAATATACATTATGTTACTAAATATGTACAAGGATGGTAAGGTGAGTATATTTATTTTCTTGAATAATTCACGGAGTGACTCACGGCAGCTAAGGTTATAAATAGCTCGGACTGCTCTTTTCTGTAATATAAAAATGGTCTCGATATCAGCAGCTGATCCCCAAAGTAGAATGCCGTAAGACATAATACTATGGAAGTATGCAAAATAGACCAGCCTAGCCGTAGACACATCAGTCATCTGTCTTATTTTCCTAACAGCAAACGCAGCAGAGCTCAGTTTTCCTGCAAGTGCCTCAATATGAGGTCCCCACTGGAGTTTAGAGTCCACTGTGACGCCGAGGAATACAGTTGAAGCAACCAAATCTAGTACTTTACCATCAAGTTTTACATTAGAATCTACATTGGGCACGTTAGGTATAGAGAACCTAATACATTTCGTCTTTTTAGCGTTCAATCGAAGGTTATTGGCAGAAAACCAATTAGATATTTTATTATGTGTATTATTAGGTTCTACCAGATCCTTGTCCTTTCTATTTACTTTGAATATAAGTGAGGTGTCATCCGCAAAAAGAACTATGTTTGACATTGTGTCCTTTATGACGTATGGAAGGTCATTAATATAAACAAGGAACAAAAAAGGGCCTAAAATCGATCCTTGTGGCACTCCCATTTTAACAAGTGAGCCTGAAGAAGTTACCTTATCAATAGCTACCCTTTGTTCCCGATTTGTCAAATAGGAACACACAAGATCAATAGACCTTCCTCGAATTCCGTAGTGTTTTAATTTTAGAATGAGCGTTTGGTGATCCACGCAGTCAAAGGCCTTAGAGAGGTCACAAAATACTCCTATAGCATCCCCCGCATCTTCCCAGGCCCTTAGTACTGTTTTGATTAGGGTGGACCCAGCGTCCTCTGTAGACCGGCCCTTTATAAATCCGAACTGTTTAGAGTGAAGTATACCGTTTTCATTGAAATATTCCAACATTTGATTCAACATTATTTTTTCAAAAATTTTACTTAAAGCGGGTAATATAGATATGGGCCTATAATTAGATGCATCGCTCGAGCAACCTGCCTTAAAAATGGGTACGATTTTACTCGATTTCATAAGATCAGGAAATACGCCGTCTGTGACGCAAGTATTAAATATTCATGCTAACATTGGTGCGATCTTAGTTATTATTGATTCGATAGCTTTTATAGACAATCCCCAAAAATCCTCGGTTTTTTTAACAGTTAAAGTTTTAAATGTTTTAAATATATCGTATTGTGAAACGAAACTGAAATTAAAATTTGTGACACAGGAACTAGTATTTTCCTTTAGGAGAGACTCTGCCTTTAATGCAGACGATGCAAGACATTTAGTAGTCACTAAAGGTATATTTGTAAAAAACTGGTCAAAGAAATTAGCGACAACATTTTTATCAGTAACTAGTTTGTCTTCTATTTTTAAATGAATTGCACTGTCCTTATATCTACTATTACCAGTTTCGGTATTAATAATCTTCCAAGTCATTTTTATTTTATTACTTGCATTTTGTATTTGGTCACTAATATACGCAGACTTAGCTTGCAAACAGGCTTTCTTGAAGATTTTCGAGTACTTTCTAACATAATTGTGGAAGTTAATATCAGATGTGTATGACTTTTTGTCATACAGTTCGTACAGGACGTCCCTGCTACGTCTTATACCTTTGGTAGCCCAGGCACTAAACATGAGTTTATTTTTTAACGTTACAGATTTTACTTTGCAAGCTTTTTGAAACTCTGTAAATATAGCATTAAATAGTGTACGATACATATCATTGGGATTGTCATATTGTGGTTTTAAAACAAGTAGGTGGGCTTCTAGATTAAAACCAAATTTTTTTAGACTACATTTACTTAGCGTCCTACACTGTATAACTCTGGAATCTTCGACTATTTTGTGATTTAATTTAACAATCTGACACATGTGATCTGAGCGAATGCCACTAATAAGACTTTTCCCAAGTATTCTAAAGTTTGTCATGATATTATCTATACATGTGGCGGAGGTACTAGTTACTCTAGTTGGCTGAGAAAACATATGTTGTAAGTTAAATGACTTAAACAAAGATAAAAAGTTCTGTTTATCTGTGCTATTTATTAAAATATCAATGTTAAAATCCCCGCAAACCAATTTTTTTTTATTTGCTTTTATCTTCCTTAGGGCATCCTCCATCATTATTAAAAACTGCGTGGTACTTGAGGAAGGTGGCCTATAAACACAAATAATAACATACTCCTCTGTTTCCGCACACGCGAGCTCACACACTCGTTCAACAGAGAGATCCCGGATATCTAGGCGCTCTTTACATTTAAGATGATCTTTTACCATAATTAAAGTTCCACCACCTTCGGCTGAAACTCTCTGGAACGAACTGGCCACTTTAAAACCATTAATACTAAATAACATTCTATCCGCCTTCAGCCACGTTTCTGTTAGGCATATAATATCTACATTATATTTCTCAACAAATAATTCTACATCAAGTATTTTGCCAGAGAAGCGATTAATATTTTGATGAGACAGTATTAGACAACCACTTTGCTTCTCTGTTGTCGTATTTGTCAGTTTAAATTAATTGTGCTAACTACTACAATGTTGTTAGTACTATTACTATATAAAGAGGTAGTTGAAGAAGACTTTGTCATACTACTTATAACTGACTTAATATTATAAGCTAACAATGTAGCTATCTGTCGCTTAAATCTAATAGGCAGGGTACACAGTATCTTTAGTCAATTTTAATTTACCAATAAAACTATTGGTGTCAAAAAACATAAATTTGTTACTATAGTGACTTACTAAGAAATGAATATGCTTATTCAGCATATGTATGTACTCATTTTGCTTATCTGACAAATGGTCAAGATATGGAAAAGCACACAAAGTTATATTGTGACAGTTTAGTGTTAATAGTCGAGCAACACTGTCGGTGATGTCTTTTTTCTTTACATTTAAACAATTACCTATAAATACTGTTAGATCAGTATTGGAATTATAATTACATTTCATAAGTGATGACATTATCTGTTTGAAGGTTGATCCTGGCATACAATGATTAAGGAAAGAATGACCCAGGCTGTTACCTAAAAATTCACAGAAAGACTTGCCCAAGTTATCTGAAAACATGATTGATTGATAACTAACTTTGTTTTTTGGTAGTATAGTCAGTACCTTTTCTATTTGTGTGTTTTGACCTTGAGAGTCAGGTATCACTAAGGAGTTTGCACATGTTTCCTCAACCACAAACGGGTCATCCGTTACCTGAGGTAGGGAACAATTTCCATTAGATTTATTCAAGCAGGTACAGAGATTGTTGTTGAGTGTTATAGGATCCACTCTGTCTGCATTATAATTGCACATATCAACTAACTTATTTGTAGCAAGGATATGTTCATCAATTTGCTTCTGAGAGCTTACATATTTGGTGTAGAGGGATCTTAGTGAGACCTCTAGTGACTTTATATCACTTTGCAAGCGCTGGGTGTCAATTTCATATATTCTTTTACTATCCTCTAATTTAATTTGACAGTTATTAAGTTTGTTTATTAATGCAACACGGTCTTTCCTTAGTGGTATGGATTTAGAAAAGTTGTGTTGATATTTCATATACTTTTTACATCTTTTAATTATTTTATTAAATTTAATGTACTTTTTAATGTTATTATGGCTCATTTTGTGAACATATTTTTGGCTGAATATGCTATCTTGTTTTGTGAGATCTGTGATGACCAAGGAATTTCCTAATAAGAAATCTGAGTTAGAGTTAATTAATTCATCATATAAATTATGAGTTTTAACAGCCTGTGCACACTCTATTTCTATCCGATATAACAATTCAGAATTCGCACTAAATAATTCCTCTTCCAAACCTCTAACTTTTCTTAAAGCCCCTTCGTACTCAGAACTACATTGACTAAAGCTGTCAGTCAGTGCCTTGAGTTTGTCCCGTTCCCCGACCACATCCAAGTATTGCTTGTGAATGTCAACAAGTTCCCGTTTCAGGTTTGTGTTCTTGTCAACAATCTTCTGAACTTCTTCTTCACTTTCCTCTCTTTCTTGCAGAAGTTGCTGACATTGATCCTTGGAAGCTTGTAGGCTATTAAGCGCTAACCTTAACTTAAGATCCATTTCCTGTGATGTGGCCTTGCGAGTTAGGATTGGCATGGTGGCAAAAGTTAGTTCACTGGAAATATAAATAAAGAGAGCTATGAGTTTAGTTTGTAACAGAAATTGGAAAAAAAAGGGAAGAAATAAAAAAGGAGAAATTTAAGGATATTTAAGAAATAGTGCGTGGGCTATGGGTATAGGAATTTTAGAGAATATTTTACATGTAAAATGTCTAATTTTATAATAAATTTATAAGTGGGTATGTGAAATGTCGAATTTAGATTTTATGCAATATCATAGGAAATCGCAAAACTAACTGCTTGTTATCAGCTTAAGGGGTGTTACATAGTAATGTAAATAATCAAGTCATTAATTAATCACGATCAATATCGATTTCAGTGTGTATATAAAAAAAAAAAAAAAATACACTGATGTCCACCAATCCGTATGATTAGATCGTAGCTAATTTATAATTCAGCAATTTCGGTAAAAGAGAGTGCTGACGAGTCGTATATGGATTATACGTTAGGAAAAGCAAATAAAGTAAACAATACTCCCCGTTTAATCCGATGAATTTGAACTTAGGTCGTTGACCGGTCACCGGCAATATGTGTAACCGACAATACTATGGTTATACTGTAGATTTTTGGCGGAAAACAATAATCCTAAGGATTTATCACGTCTTATTATGTTTTACGATGTAAAACCACTTAATTTACACATTTAAACAAAATTAAATAATTATTTAAAATACGCTACGAGATTTGACATGTCACTCGAGCAGTGTTGCAAGCAAAAAAAAAAAAAAAAACCCTTCGGATAAGTAAAATTTTTGACAGGTAATGTTTATTTGTGCATGTGAGATTATGTCTGTAAACGCACCCACGATACAGGAAGAAATTCCTAGTGTGGAGCAATGTTATTTTTAAAAAAGAAAAAAAAACAGTTTTTTTTTATTAACCTGTTTTGTGTCTCACTGCTGAGCAAAGGTTTCCCCCCTTTTTCTTTCAAACCTCCTTATGTCTTGCACTATATCTGGCCACACCTGCCCATCAGATTGATCTAGGTCGTCCTTAACGGTTTATATAATGTATGGTGTTACAAAAACAAAACACGGATGTCGTTATTCCTACGTTAGTAAAATCTAGACTTAGTTGAATAAGCAACATGAAGTTTATCTTTGGTGGGGCTAACCCATTAACTTGCACACACATACACAATTAGATGTTGACAAATTATTTATGTTACGTTGTATTTTTGTTTTGATAGCATTTTCTAACCTCTTACTAAACTATGCGACGATAATATTAATTTTATGTAGACACATAAGTATAAGATGACCTAATAATTCCATTAATGTCTGATATTTTTATATTTATACTATCTCTAAAGTAAAATCTAAAAAATAAACTCCATTTACATACATTCTACATTTCCAACATCATAGCGCAAGCGAAGGGGTTGAATAAACGTAATGTTTGTAGTGCTGTACAAATATGAAATGAAACCCTTTCAATGCTCTTAGTTGAAATAGTTTGTTATACCTAGACAGTTAAGTGATCTAATATACAGTTAAACACTTTTGCTTAAACAGTTGTACACCCATATTTTACCAATACTGTTATTAAGTCCCGGCTGCCATTTAGTTTTTTTTTATTTATTCTGTAATGAATTGTCAAAAAAATACTTTTATGTACCTACTTAATAATATAGTAAGTTTAATCCTAAAATAGGGTACCTACCTACAACGTTTCTTTTAGGATTAAACTATTTCACATTGATATTATTTTCTAATTTCATTTCATTTATTATGTAGTAGTTTAAAGTCACGCCACAGTCAAAATCAAGAAAAGCTAAGAAGTTTACCGAAGCCCGGACGAATGAGATCTGTAACATAACCAGCCCATAACTGTCTGACTGAAGGACAAAGGCTTCTTCTCATACAGCAGGCACGAGCATTGATCACCACGCTAGCTCACTGTGGATTGGCGATTTCAGACCATCAAGTCCAGGTTCCCCCACGATGTTTTCCTTCACCGTATTATGTTAATTAATAAAGTACATAAATTATATTGAAAAGTCACATTGTTACGTCATTTTAACAGATTACTTAGGGGCCCGCATATTGAACCACAGATTGTAGAATCTTCACGAGGCAGGCCTGTAAAGATTCGGCCACCATGACACTTCGGAACAGTATTTTCAAAAATATGTGCGTGGATCACTGCCAGCTGCTTTAGGCCAAGATCATAGGCTCCACTTCAGTTGGGTTTACGGCGCTTTACAATCGATACACCCTTATCCCTTTTACTTATTCAAATGGGATGAGTGGCGAAATTTATGGCATGTCTTCATGCGAAGTGTTTCGGATTCTATTCCGGGCTTTATACAATTATGTTAGAATATTGCTGTCTTTATTTTGTTCAATATTCTTGAGTGAGAGATTTGGGCATAGTCGATTTATTTGATTATGGTGATAACATTGTAGTAATTATAATTATCTAGTTCTTTTTTTTTTTCAAGAATATTATTCCTGATCCTTAGGGCACTTTTAGTAAAAGTCTTAAAAATAAAACTTCACACACCTTTCTACTTCAAATATAAGCTCAATTGTGTTTACTTTTTCAGTTATTATAGTTTTTGATAAATCTATCCTGTGTGTCAGGATATAAACCACCGTAGGCCTTTAACAAAGTTTACCACTCCATGGGAAACATAACATAAGTCAAAGTCAAAGTCAAAATCATTTATTCCAATTAGACCATATAAAGGTACTTTTGAAAGTCAAGAAATGACACGTTCCAAAATGTAGATTCCTATGGAGAAGAACGGGCAAGAAACTCCATGGTTACTCTTTTAAAATGTTGTGTTACAATAATATATAGCATAACATAGCATGATACCTGTATTCCCCAAAGGGTTAGGCAGAGGTGTACAAAATTAAACACTCTCATTTCACTAATGCTGTTATTAAGTTCCATGTAATAGGTAGTGAGCCGATTGCCATCTACCGGGTACAATTCCAAACTCCGGGCTGCTACTTAGAACCTAACAGAAAACCCAATAACCCTTTGCTCTATCTGGGAAACTATCCCAGGACCTCATGCTCAGCAGAGCTTGGGACCACTAGACCAACGAGGCAGTCAGAAAATCGCTCTAATAATTTTCATGCCGGTATTTTACTCTTTTTTAGTCCAGCAGTTCTACCTCTAGGCTTTCACTGCTATGATTCGCAATAATTGGTAAGTACTCATTGGTAGATTTCTTCTACATATTAGGAATTGTTTTCGCTTTGAATGAGCGGCTTTGATAACTGCAACGCCAGGCCCGCAAAATAGTGAATCAACAAAATATATTACGCGCTATGACGAATATTTATTATAAAAATAGCCCAGGTCAATTCTTCGAAACGAACTCATACAATTTCAACTAAAAACTCCAGCCATCTGATATTCAATTCAATTTTCGTGAAAAAAAAAGAATCTATTACACTCACAACCATGCGAAACTGAACACAATATAAAACGAGCTGACCGAAATTCAGGTGCCAAATGAAGTGTTTTTGCTCTATCACACCACCAGTGTAAATTAACCTCCCCCACCCCGTAACTGTTCCCCAAAATGCAAGACAGAGAGGAATTTTGATTAGATAAGGGTGCCAAGTTATTTTGGCCGATACTGTCTTGCATCGTTTCAAGGGTTATCGAGTATCGTAGGTATTCGATTTTCGAATGGAATTCAATAGTGGTGCGGTTAAACTAGTTGTAAGTTCGTTTAACGTAACATTTTTAAAAGCGATAGCGTACCTTCACGCCTGTATTCCACGAATTGCACACCCACATTTCACCCATGCTGTTATTAAGTCACATTTATTAGGTGTTGCGTCTATTGCCATCGGGCACCAGTCCAACCTCCGGGCTGCTACTAAGAATTTCCTAACAGAAAATCACAATAACACTACCCGAACTGGTAATCGAAAACAGTAGGTACCGCAGTTCAGCAGTCACGCTTAATAACAGACTTAATAACAGCATTGGTGAATTGTGGGTGTACAACTGTGTACACTTCTGCCTACTCCTTCGAAGATATTATTACTTAAATCATTACTTAAGTATACCATAACACCATAAAACAAAGTATAGTTATCCCAACTCATTATATTAATGAAATCGCCCAACGATTATCCTCGTCGGTGAACCTACCCTTTAATTGTGTGTTACGACACCGGCGCGGCGGGAAGTGTTGTGGGGAGAGCTATTTGTACCCGGAAACCGCACGGCGAGCTCGGATGGAGGACACATGTACCATCGAAGATGTACGATGTATGGATGTAAGATTTAATGGGTTCAGATACTACCAGGACTTGTAAATTTTTATTTATTAGTACTGAATGACATTTGTAACGTTTTCTTTTGCATTATAACTGGTATTGTCGTGTAATAAAATATGTTGAAATTATTAAAAAATATAAAAGCTCGCCTGACATATTGTGTGTTTTTTTTTTAACACCTGTTACATATTTTTTTTTAAATTTGCTAGCCTTTGTTACCCACGACATAGCATCATAGCATCACGCCTGTATTCCCCGAAGAGGTAGTCAGTGGTGTACATATTTGTACATCCACAAACTCCGGGCTGCTACTGAGAATTTCTTAACAAAAAAACCCAATAACACTTTTCCCAACCTGGGAATTGAACCCAAAACCTCATGCTCGGCAGTCATGCTTTGGACCACTAGATTAATGAGGAAGTCGCCGGGACTATGTAAGGATTCTAAAAAAATATCTAAACTGGTTCAAGCTTTTAGAAGTTATGGTGGAATAAAAAAACCCGTACTTGGAATTTCTTCCTGTACCGTAGATGCGTTAACAGACATATAATCTCACATGCACATACACCCAGACCCAGAACAATTATATGTAGATCATACAAACATTTCAACATACATGAACCCTAAAAACATAACACTCTTTTTTCTGGCCAGTCGCGTAAAAGGATTTCCATAGGTGATTAAACAAACAAACAGAACATAGGTCATTCTGATAAGTTATTCGTTACAGTCATCCAAAATATACTGCAATAGTATTTATTACGTGAAAGCTTTTTGCAGTAATAAATTCAGTTAGTTCGTGAAACAATTAAGTTACCTCGGTACACCGTTTTTAATAGATAGTGTTATTTTCATCCAGTTGTTCCTGCTAGAAACGCAAAATACAATATGGGATAAAAAAATACGGCTCGAGGGCATAATTATGGCAAAAAAATTAACTATATATCTAGTTTTTAACTGGTCCACTGTAAGGTCTTTCCTGATCTACAGTCTAAACGGTTTTGGTTTTCGGTTGGCGATTTCAGACCTATTGGTTAGTTTCCTCTTAATGTATTTATTTTATATTTGAGATGGGTTTACTCTTGACTCTAGTCTACGTCAAAGGTGACAGAAACAAAGTCGACAATGGAGTGAGCTTACCCAGAAGAAGCCTGTTCACTCTAACTTTGAAGAGATTAGGGTTGAATGCGTTCGAAAAACAGACGCAGGTAGAGAGTTCCAATCTTTTGCTGTGCGCATTATGTTTGGATTCACGGTATGTTCGTGATCATTACCCTGACAGGTTAGGTAGACGTAGGTATATCTACTGTTATATACCCAAATTGAACTGATGTAGTTATCAAGTGCCACGTATTAGGTAATGAAGTTATTGCTATCTACCAAGTACAATTCTAAACATGGATCTTGGTTTGGCCACCAACTCGCCTGATGGTAAGCGACGGTGTGACCGAGGATGGAGCATGTAGATCCAGACAAAACCTTTTAACTCGTTAAATAAAGTGGATAGATTTAAGGATAACGATAGTGGGGGAAATGGTGCGACTGCCTAGACCCGTCTCCCACAACGGTTGCACCGGACTACATCCCGAAACACGACTAGGTCGCTTCACGGCATGGCTTTGTCCAGTGGGTGGTAAGAAGCGGCCGAAACTTCCCACCAGAGTTGTGTTGCCTCTTTGCACCACCAAGGGGCCATGTGTAGGGATTCCATTTTAAGGGTGCACTCCTACGGACGCGGGCAACTCAGCCCCCTAGTGCCCATTCTTCATCGTCTTCTGCCTTCATCATATCACAGTTAAACCTGCAGCATTTTTGGTTATAAATAACCAATGATACAGCACTAGAGCAACATTGAATA
Organism: Xylocampa areola; assembly: GCA_935421205.1. Lineage (NCBI taxonomy): Eukaryota > Metazoa > Arthropoda > Insecta > Lepidoptera > Noctuidae > Xylocampa > Xylocampa areola. Next base: position 6,691,626 of record OW285225.1, on the reverse strand, counting down.
CTGAGCCTTGCTTTCCGATATCAAATCCCGCACTGTTCCACAAACAAACTCTTTAAAATTCACTCGTTTCGACAGACATTCGATACGGATTCGATACCGCACATATCCCTTGAACCCCCAAACGTCAGTGTATAATTGATTTTGTTCAAAGCCCCAAACTCTGAGAGGATAATCGACTATTTTCCGCTTACTAACTCGATCCCGGATAGTTTGTTTGCTTTTATCGAAATTGTTTTTGAAATCTGAATTATTTTAGCAGTTTCTGATCCTCGAAGGGATAATTGGGAAGTGTGGGGGACGATCAAAGTTATCGTTATAATGAATACATGTTTTTTTAAGGTTTTAAATGTGTTGTCGAATGTTTGTGAAGGGTACAGGTAGCTTAAAAAAAAATCGATGGTTATGGGTTGTTTAATATTTAAATAAAAAAATCTGTTCATAGCATAATTGAATTTGTTTGTTTTTTTTTATATTAAATTAGAAATTGATATCTTTAAGTTAGTTCTCTAATACCTGTATAATAAACTATGAAAACGAACTAGAAATAATAAAGGTAGAAGCATTATTATCTTCATAGCTCCTTTTTTAACCGACTTCCAAAAAGGAGGAGGTTATTTGTGTTACAGGAAAGGATAAGTAGAGGTATACAATAACATTAACACTACACACATACATTTTAGCGATGCCGAAATTAAGTCCAATGTGGCTGTAAATGATGGGCGATGCCATCTACAGGGCATAATCATAAACATTAAAGATAAATCTTTGAAAAGCATTAACGCATGCTTAGCGAACTCTAAAGTTATAATATTAAATGGAAAAATAATATGGTCGCGAACAGGATTCGAACCTGCGCCTCCCGGATATAAACTCCAAGAGCTATGACCAATAAGCCATTTCGACCTCTGCTAACCACCGTGAATTCTTCCTCCACATTTTAACACATCTTTTGGCGACGTCATTGCTATCTATTCAGCCCCCATACAGGTGACCGAAGCGTCGCTTTATTTCACTAAACATGAGTATTTAACAGGTGCAATGATTTTATATTAACTTTTGTGAGGCACATTCATATTAATTAATGTTTAACGGTTATTACTCACGTTCTTCGGGATTGCACGACTAGTTTCGGACTCGAACGGAGCCCTTATTCATGGGCTGAGCCCACGGCTTTTGGCAGCGCCAGTTTGACTCGCGACATAGCCGCGGGCTCAGCTCATAAATAAGGGCTCTTTTCGTGTTCAAAACTAGTCGGGCAATCCCGAAGAATGCACGTGAGTAATAAGTTAATAACCGTTAAACAATAATTAAGGTCTAATGATAATAAAAGTCCTTGTATTGAGCTAGTATCAACGAGAATGACTGTGAAATATCAATAAATTTGAATTAAGATATAATTATTATAAGATATAATTATTATGTTTGACTTACCATTATCACATAAATAATCATTTAAGTCTTAATTCTAAAGTCCGGGCTGCTACTGAGTATTTCCTAACAGGAAAACAAATAATATTGTTCTGTTTGCTTGAAGCCACTGAATGAAAGAGGCAATAGATAAACATTTATAAATAAATATCTTATTTAAAAGGCTGTTCCCACAATATCACGGTACAGGTGGACTTACAAGTAATAAACAAGGTACAAATTAATTATTAACGCGCTGGGATCTTCTCCAACGTTTCTAGTACATTAAATATAGATTGTGTTGTCCCAACGTCTACACTGTCTGCAGTTTTTAACCATGAGAAAATGATCCTCTAATATTGCTAACTTATAAACTTGTAGATACTTCTTTTTAACCGACTTTATAAAGGAGTAGGTTCCCAATTTGTCTTTATGTCTCTTTTTATTTGTTCTTATTGCAATTGGCGGTGATATCGAACATAAATGACCGATTTAAATGAATCTCTTAATTAATCAACGTGCCATCCGAAGCATGGGACGCTTAATGAAAGTACTCATGGTTACGCTCAGTTTTGTAATAAAAATGTTGCCCCACACTAGGAATTTTCTTCCTGTATCCTTGGTGCGTTTACAGACATATAATCTCACATTCACACACACCCAGACCCAATAACAATTATTTGTAGATAATACAAATATTTGCTCCGTGCAGGACCCGCGACACAGCAGCCGGTCTCCCGACCACTGCACGGTGCCAAACGCGCCGACAAAAAGTCAGTCACGTGATGTCTGGACTTTAAAGACCTTGACCTTTGAGTTTGTTTCGGCATTTCTTCTCAAAGGTAGTCTAATCAGTAGAATAGTAAGGAATATTGTAATATGATAAAACTACTTGTTGAATTTTCTGTATTTACGAATATTGTGATTTTTCTGAATAGTTTTTATAGCTTAGACATATATAAATTCAGATGTGTTCAGCGACTTTTCTTGCTGACTGTACTTAGAGATGTACGCAATGCATTGAAGACATTTACTATACCATATTGTACACGCAAGATACAATCTATCGCACAATCATTACTACTGCGAAGAAAACCCTACCACGGAAGTGAACCTTCTAATATAATATTTGTAGATAAAAACCGTGTATGCGGTACGTACCGCTACTGATCGTAATTACGTTACGTTATTACCTATTTGATGCGGTTGCGATGCGGGTTTTTTAGTTTATTGCAGAGGAGGTGGAAAGTTCTGTTTATTTTTTTAATCTTCAGTCTGTTGAAACATGTAGCATCACGCCTGCATTGCCCGAAGGGGTAGGCACACAGTTGTACACCCACATTTCACCAATGCTATTATAAGTCCCATGTAATAGGTGGTGAGGCTATTGCCATCTACAGGGCACAATTCCAAACTCCGGGTTGCTATTGAAAATTCGACCTAGGCATCAAACCCAAGATCTCATGATCAGCAGTCGCGCTTGGGACCACCAGACCAACAAGCCAGTCTGTTGAATGTTTATAAAAAAAACTAATGTGGAGTCATCTGAAGTAATAAATTTTTACCGTATCAAAAATACTGTAATTGCTTCTATTTTTATTAATTAATATAATTCAGGCCATTGCGGACAGCTGAACTAATATTAAATGATCATAGCATCACGCCTGTATTCCCCGAAGGGGTAGGCAGTGGTGTACACATTTATACACTCACATTTCACCAATGCTGTATTAAGCCCCATGTAATAGGTGGTGAGCCTATTGCCATCAACCGGGCACAATTCCAAACTCCGGGCTGCTACTGAGAATTTCCTAATAGAAAAACTCAATAACACTTTATCCGACCCGGGAATCGAACCCGAGACCAGGAGGTCTCGGGTTCGATTCCCGGGTAAGTAAAAGTAGTCAAAAGCGCGACTGCTGAGCAGGATCTCAGCAGTCGCGCTTTTGACTACTAGACCAGCGAGGCAGTTTAATAATGATTCTCAAAATAACTGAATCTCCAAAAATATACACCTTGTACATTTAACCCTTTATAACTCATTAACGCGTGCGTGGCGGACTCTAAAGTCATAATGACGTCACCAAAAGACGTATTAAAATGTGGAACAAGAATTCGAGATGGGTTAGTGGTCAGAGCGCCTGGAGTATTTATCCGGGAGGCGCAGGTTTGAATCCTGCTCACGATCGTATTTTTCTTTTCTAAAAATCTAATACTTTGCCTTATTCATCAGACAATCCTTTACTTTACACATTACCACAACCTTAACTCGGCTATAAAGCGACATGGTCAATATTGACAGAGCCTCTTAAATATAGAGAAAATCTCGGCTTTAGTGGTACCACGTCAATGACATCCTGTCATTCTTACATACATACAATCACGCCTGTTTCCCATTGGTGTAGGCAGAGACTATCGATTTCCATTTGCTACGATTCTGACACACTTCTTTCGCTTCATCTATGTTCATTAACCTCTTTATGCATACCTATTCCAGCAAATCTCATAATTAATATGATTATTTACTCTACACCTATCTGTTTCTTTCAAGGCTTCTGTCTTTAAGTCACTACCCTTTTATATTACACCTGGCATGCGTTGATAGCCTGTGTTCGTGCATCACGTGTCGTATGAAAAGGAGAAATACGGGCGCAACATATGTACTTACGTAGCTACTCACTCACAATCATGTCATCATTCTGAATCAACTAGTTCAAATAAGTACCGCGTACGCAGTGAAAAATTGTTTATATGTATAAATTCAATTGTTCACTGTATGTTTAAATAAAGTCATCAAAGATTCCCTATCAGAACTTGTTGTCTAAACTCCTTCTGAGTATTTAACTCTCTCTTCTAATTTTACCTTCACAACGTAGACTTTTAAATTATTTTATCTCTAGAAAATAAACACTCGAAAAATAAAACGAAACTTTCGTCCATCCGTACACTTGCCACCACAACAGAGTTATTACCTACCAGATATCCACAATTGAATTAAGATAGTGTCATTAGTGCGGTAGGGACGGACGAAAATACCACCGCCACAAAAACTTGTGAGAAGTGTCGATTTGGACCAAATTCTTTGGGTGTTATTTAGTTAATTGTACGGTAGATTTTTGGATTCAATTTTGTATAATATTGCAGTATAACTAATACTTAATATAGAGGGCTTGTGTTCGATTCCCGCGTGCAACAATTATTTATATGACCTACAGATAAATGTTCCGGGTCTAAATGACCAATGTGCGTGACAGATTTGTGTTCACGCAACTTCGAAACAGAAACATTTTCTAGTGTGGTACCACGTTAAAAAAAGAGAAGAACAAATTAAAATAATAACATAGTTATTGTGTTTGGTAGAAATAGTGTTAAAGAGAAAAGTTTGAATCTGTATACTCGCGAAAGTGCAAAACTGTACTTGATATTAATAATATTTAAGTATATTGTGTTTCATACATATTCAGTACACAGTTTTTTTTTTTTTTTTTATTTACTATTTATTTCAGGCATCAAGGCCCATAACAAAATACATATAATACTATAATGAACATAAAAACATAAAATACTATACATAACAATATAAACTTAATTCACACGTAGAGTCGGCGTCGTGTGTCGCGCGGTGTCCGGTATCTGGCCTCGAAAACGCCGGAACAGCACACCTCTCGGCCAAAATTCTTCTTTCGTGAAGGTCGAAAGATGTTCAGTCGGCACTTTCACCACAAAGGAATTGAAATTTACATTATGACGAGACTCCAACCGCTCGACCCTCAGAGTGAACTTCGTCTTTATTTTGATGTACTCTACAATCTCCTCGACCTTTGTAGAGTAATGCAGGGGACACATACAGCGGCGCCTCTGGTACAGCGGGACGCAGCAGATGGTTCGGTCCGGTTGGTGCGGTGCCGCACTGGTTCCGACAAGGAGACTTTTTCTTCTTCTTTTCCACCTTGATGAAGCCATCCTTGTCGCACTTGTCCTTCGCTGGACAATGCTGTGGCGGATCTTTGTGGGTCGCTTCACAGCAGCTCTGTTTACCCCTTATTTCCTCCTGCCGCATAGACTGTGGTGCAGTAGGTTTGCTGCAGGCAAAAATAGCAGCGTAGGCACGTTTCGGGGTCGACGTACCTAGACGTATCGTTTCTACCGGTGTAGAGGCAGGCACGGCAGAGGGGCACGGTGCATCGTAAGCAATTTTTGTAGCCGGTGACGCAGTAGAACTCGCCGACTCAAAACTGCAAACGGAAGCATTTTGCGCCCCGCGACGAGTGTTCACGTTAGAGGTGACAGGCGACCTACTTACTGAAACAGCATTACGCAACAACACTACTTCGGCACGTAGTTCACCTATGGTGTTATCCGATACCTCCAACTTGGACTGCACCTCGGTCAGGCTCGCTTTCAGGGATGTTATGTCCTTCAAGAGCCTGGTGACGTCGACGTGGTCAAACGTAACGGGAGGCAGCTTATGCAGCTCCTTCACCACAAAAGCAGGCACGTCATCCGGGTCGGTCTCCTTCATCAGGGTGATGATATCCTGAAGACTCTTTTCAGTACCATCCCTCCGGCGGCTCGGCATCTGGTCGACTTTGCCGAGCGTTTGAAATAATAGTAGTTTGGCACTACTGATTTCCTCTTCTTTGTAAGCAGACTTGCAGATCTGCAAGATGCTTACCTCGTCCATGTAGTCGATGGCATGCTTCACGTATGCCAACAACTCGTTGGCTATGAGCGGTTGTGAACCCATAGCGAGAAAACGGGCAGCAGCTATAGCCGCGCGATTAAAAACCCACTAACAAAAATAATTATACAAGATATTGCCCGTAAGTGCCTCGCTCTTAGGTGATATTTTGACATCTCGTTGTTTGTTATTTCACTAACGCGAGAATAGAAATAAAGATCAGTTCAACGAACTGAAATAGGGTCTGTACCACTGCAGATCAAATGCTTATTCTCATACATAGTAGGCTATGCTAGCTCGCTGCGGGTTGAGTAGGTAATTTCAGACCATTAGGTTGAGATTTCCTCACAATGTTTTCATTGACTATTATAAATAATATCTGTGATGTCTTGGCTTACAAAACGTTGGAAAAGTCACACCGATACATGATAGGTTTGAACCCACAGATTGTAACTGAAAACACAACATGCACACATAAAAAAAATTGGGTTCACTTATATAAACTGGGATTATTTAAAGTTACAATATTAAATGGGATTATTTATTTAACGTGTTTGCGTTCATTTTATTTAAAAACTAAAAAAACAAAACTAGCCCTTAACTGTCCCACTGCAGGGCAAGGGCCTATCATCATCATCATCATCCCCCTGCCTTTATCCTAATTTATTTGGGATCGGCGCAGCATAAATTCTTATTCCATACATCTTTATTAGCTGTCATATCGTCAGTCACACCTTTTCTAATCATATCATCTTTAACACAATCCATCCATCGCTTCCTCGGTCTTCCTCTACTCTTATAGCCAAGGGCCTATATAATATAAATTTTCTTTTGTAGTTCAAATGATGCATATTAAAACAACATAGCATTAATAAAAAGCTTTAATTTTTTATCTTGACCATTTAATATCTTAAGTTTTCCAACTGATCGCAAACTATTTTTGATGCTTACATGCATGATGTAATTTCAAATGAAGAATATTTATTATAAACAACAAAGATACTGTTACGTATTTCGTTCACTTTATATTCCTTATTCTTTAGAAATAAGCATAGTAAAGAGTTTCAAACACAATAGATTCAAGAGCTTGCTTCAACCCGTGTCTGGATAAACATATCTTGCTTGCTTTGTATTTCTGTTGTCATTTGTAAACTAGATTTTTCGAGATATATTTTGTGACCTCAATATTATTTATACATATGACTAGCTAAAAGAAATTTTGCATCGTAATTTAAAATATCTATGCTTTTTGTATAATAAATTAATAACTCGCGTGAGATACGTTCATATTAATTATTGTTCAACGGTGATTACTCACGTGCATTATTCAGGATTGCCCGACTGGTTTTGAATTCGAACGGAGCCCTTATTCATTCGAGTTGGAAACTAGTCGAGCAATGCCGAAGAATGCACGTGAATAATAACCGTTGAACAATAATTAATATTCTATGTTTTTGTTTAAAAATATAATATTATTTATAAATTATTGATTATAAATACCACCAGGCATCTCCTTAAGACGGAAGAAAGGAACTCAAAACTTAATAGATACAAACAAGCGACACAATATCTCAGTTCGTAGGGCGATGTCGCGGGTTCGAGTCTATTATTTTTCAACGTAAGGAACATTGAACATCTCTAAAACTTTTTGATTCTTGAATGCAGTTTTTGTTTCTCTAAAATTGAAGATAATCTCTGACTAAAATCTCCTTTAATTTCAGATTTGTATTCATTGACCTTCCTCTATGAATGAAAAACAATAATAATACTCCTCCCAACCGTATTTCGGTCACGGCGGCCTATCTCTACGGAGATTAGCCAAGTACGCAGGAGATATGATAGTGCACAAGTGTTTGTGCAAACACGGTGCACTCCCTCTTCCTTCACTCTCATATTCCGATGAGACGGCAATCCGACACGACCGGAGAGAGATCAGGCGCAGGACCGATGGCTTTACATGTTCTCCTAAACACGGGGGGGTCACACCACCAACTCCCTGACTCCGGGCTGCTACTGAGAAGGATATTCTCAGTAGCAGCAGAAAAATCTAATAACTTGTCCGTCTTGGGAGACCTCACGCTCAGCAGTCTACTCACTATACCAACGAGGAATCACCATCATATTAATTTATAATACTTGGTTTCGACTGCAATCACATCAAACGGCTGCCCTACAATTCCTAGACAGGAAACCGAAAACCCTGAGAATAGCCCGATTGTGACATTTAGGATCATGTCTGCATTTTTTTTGTGTGCAGAAATGCCCTCGCATACCGCTCTGACACGGGGAGACAGAGTGGTTATGTGGGACTCGAACCCACTAAAACTCCACAGTATACCTCCTCAGCTGCTTGAGGGCGGGACGCGGGAACGCTCTCGCACACAACCGCGAACCCGCCCTCAGCCGTCCGTTGCCGGACTCTCTCTCACGACACACCAAACGGATGGCGTGCCGCAACCACCATGGAGACCATGTGCAATGGGCGCCAGACGACCCCGTGTCCGGACGCCCAAGGTCCCCTGTGCCGGGTCAGGTCTGTGGCCCCGCCGCCTGCCACTACGGCCGCAGAGGATAGGGAGAGCGGCGCCTGGCTATACCGGCACTCTTCTTCCCCTGCGGCCCCACCGCGTCCGCCATCTACCAGTGGCGGCCCCGTCAAGGCCGCGGAAGGTAGGGAGAGCGGCGCATCGGCATACCGGCACTCCTCTCCCGCCGCGACCCCCATCTCTCAGCTGCGGTGCCGCCCATACGACACCGCAGCCCACCTCAGTTGCGGCACCCCCCATAAGGCCCGCAACCTACGCCGCTCCAACATGGGCTTGCAGGCAAAGCCCAGAGTAGCGGCCTTCCCCGGGTTCCTCTAGCTTCACCGTGGGTGACCAAGCCACGGCTACTAGAGCCCCCCACCACGACAAGGCAGAACCCCTGGGGGGGGGGGGGGTAGGATCATGTCTGTAACATCTGCCTGTAATGACTATCATAAGGCTTATGCATTAGAACTGGGACCAACACAATGCCTAAACATACTCTCCAAGTCGTTCAATTTGAATAATTAAGATAGGGAAGATCGGTATTTACTTTTCTGTAAACTTATCGAATCCATGGTTATTTAAGAACAATCAAACCCCTATGTACGAATATATCACTTCTGAAATATCTATATAGGTATATAAGTCTTTTATAGAACATTAATATTCATTCATTATGCTCTTGCCCGTTCATTTATTTATAGACGGAAATGAAATGTAAGCTGTCAATTTCTGTGTTCGTTATTGAAGGCTACACACGTGTTTACGTTTCAGAATGTTATTGTCAAGCACTTAGCATAGATTAAAAATGAATGGTGAGTCAGAAAACAAAATAGAAACATTATTGTACTATCAATGAGGTTCGTGGATAAGTAACAGCCGCACAGATCGATCGATCGAGGTTAAGCTGCGCTTGCCGTGGTCGGTCTGTGGATGGGTGACCAACATTTTATACCGAGACCGCTCCGTGCCTCGGAGAGCACGTTAAGCCTAGGTTGTCAAATTAAGATATATGACAGCCGTTACGGGTAGTCAGAGGCCTGAAAGTCTAACAACCAGTCATACCACGAGATATCGTGTTACCCAGTAACTGGGTTGTGGAGGTCAGATAGGTAGTCGCTCCATGTAAAATACTGGTATTAAGCTGAATCCGGTTTGACTCGAAGCCGACCCCAATGCTAGGCTAGACAGTTTTTTTTATTAGTTATAGGCTTGCGTTTGACCGCCATCTCCACTGACGTTACGCAATGATGCGGTCTACGATTTGATTTTATTTACTAGATTTTTTTGTACTATGAATACTAAGATAATTTACTTATATCAATTGGTATAATAAGAATTATTTATTTGCAAGAATACGAGTACAACAAGTTGTCAATTTTCATATAGATATATTCAATCATACTCTACTAGGTGACTGGTGATATTACTACTATTAATAATTAAATGATGGGTGACATTCTTTTTTACATAAAAATAATAGAATATTCAACTCATGATTCAATATACATTATGGAAATTATACGTCAATTAGGACATACGGACAATAAATGCCTCAAACAAACTGGTGGTCTAGTGGTCCCAAGCGCGACTGCAGAACATGAGGTCTTGTGTTTGATTCTGGGATCGGGCAAAGTGTTATTGAGTTTTTCTGTTAGTAAATTCTCAATAAAAGCCCGTTTGGGAATTGTGCCCGGTAGATGGCAATAGGCTCACCACCTATTACATGGGACTTCATAACAACATTAGTGAAATGTGGTTGTACAACTGTGTACACTTCTGCCGACCCCTTTGGGGAATACAAGCGTGATACTATGTTATGTTATGGACAACAAATGATACTTGAAAGGCTTTTATGATTAAAATAATTGTAAATAACTAGAAGGCGCTTTTGCCTCACCGAAATAGGTTCCCACAAGCTTGTGAACTAATAACCCAATCAGGCTAATGTCAGCTCAGTATCCCGACTTACCAGAACCGGCTTAATATAAATATCGGATCAACTTCCATCTGACTTTTTCTTGCGTTTACTTCCCAATACAGTTTTCCCGATGTTGCTAAACTTTCGGGTCTTAACTCCCCAATCGAGTGACTTGACAGATATTCGTATGCGAGCCGGGACCGAGCGAATAGACCTCGAATGTACAAAGTGGTTTTGTTGGGTAAAAATATTTACCCATCCAAAGACTGACCCAAATGAACATAGCTTTACCTCATACATACCCCTGTATACCCGAAAGGTGAACTTTTGTTCACCCATATTTCACCAACATGCCGTAATTAAGTTTAAAGTGGTAGTGAGCCTATTGCAAACCACCGGGCAGTATTCCAAACTCCGCTCTGTAACTGATGATTTTCTAAAAGAAAAATACAATAATTCTTTGATCGACTTGCAAATAGAACCGAGGACCTCGCCTTTTCACTAGATCGATGAAGCAAACCAGACACAAGAGGAAATTATTAAAAAAAATAACACGCTCGCCACTGCCACACCATTTTTGTACCGTAGCGACTTATATTATATTACCCGAGACAAGGTAAGAATTCTAACAATACCACATACATCCAAATCCGTTCAGGCATTTCGATGTTATGGTGGAAAGAAGAAAACTCACAAACATACATACATGAACCATAAAAAACATAGCACTCTTTTGGGCCGGTCGTTTAAAAATGATAAGTGCTTACGGAGGAAAAAATATTTACCCATCTAAATACTGTCCGAAATGAATGCAGCTTAACCTTGTCCCGAGCCACTGGCCTAACAAATGCCACTCTATAAATTGGCTGTCCCATGGGGATCAATACCATTACTAGTGAACAGTTTCTGAATGGTATAGCACGGGCGCACACCACAGGGGTGTTATTCCTGAGTGAGATTGTTATATTTGTGTGCGTCTCTACACGTTTGGAACTCAACGTCACGCCTGATTTCCCGAAGGGTTCTCGGGTGCACTTTCGTTGACCCACAGTACAATTTTGTTTGAAAAAATGCCATGATAAAGTATGCGAGGTACATTTCTTGACATCAGACGAGCTTTTAGCTGCTGAGATGATTTTTATTGCATCAAAAGGCTTTCTTGCATTTATGATTCGAAATAAAAAATTTAAGCTCAGTACTTGCAATTTATAAATTACTGAACCAATGACAGTGAAGTTCAACAATTGTCTCTACAATGGTATTGAATTGATCCAAAACATGGCCAAGTTTGACTGTTTGACTTCTTTCAATATCCTAGACAGCTTTTATAAACAACAGCGTATCGACATCTATATAAATCAGTCAGGCTAAACAAACTGGCATGCAGCCAGAGGCAGCAAACTTTTAACATCAGTTAATCTAACACTGGAGAATGTTGGCGGGAATTCAAGCATCTTTTTTTTTCAAAATTTGGCACTGGCACGAAATAAAACCAAATACGTTAATTGCTGTGACCCAAATTGGTGGCTCTTTGTATTCGTGGCGCTAATTAAAAAACCAAAAGGAATGAATGATTAGTCGAGGTGCAATTTTAAATTGAACTGTCATTATGTTTAATTGGAGCACCTTTGCTTACGATTTTGGTACTGCTACTACGAAAGATAATTTAAGGGATAATTTTTTAGTTTCACACTGATTACCAATAGTATTGTGTTAGTAGATTAAGGCTTTGCCCATAGTGCTAGCCTAACGCGGGCATCTATACTAAACCAAATAGTCCGTCACTTGCCTTTTACTGTGAAATGGCTAAGATGGAATCGACAAGCGGAGATTCGGAGCCCATTATCAGGCGGCGACCGTTTCGTACTTTCAAATACTCCAGGAGCTCTGACCGTTAAGCCATCTCGACCTCTACTCACTACCCCGAATTCTTGTCCCACATTAAATAATACGTCTTTTGGTGACGTCATTTTCTTTCCACAAAAATGTATAACACTCGCTACCTTAGTTGTACCCGCTGTATTATCCGCTCATATTCTCTGATCAACCACTAAGTTAACTTCTGTACTGTCACGTGGTTCAGCAACGACAAAGTTTTAATACATTGAAGTACTCTTTATTAGATTTCGCAATTTTAGTTTGTAAACTGAGTTTTGGGAGACAAAACCTCTTCAGAAGTGCTGAAATATTAGCAGTTATATGTCAAGAATATGCAAAGATGACAAAGTGACAAATATTAGTTCATTGCCCTCAATTTCAGCATCTTACTCTCCTCTATCGCATTACAAATTATGCAAACGCCCGACGTCTTTTTACACCGGCTAACAACACCAGTAAAAAAGAAGGTACAAGTTAATTATTGAATAAGTAACATAATTTATCCCTAAGCCAAGAGAAGCTAGTTAAAAATAGAAAAGAAAAAGCCAAGGCAAACTTTTTTACCGTTTATTAAGAATTTAACACAAATCGCGGTCAAATGGTTGTATCTCCTGGTTCCCTTGAGAAATCATTGGACACCGCAGTAGGATAAAACATGTACAGATTGTGAAAAAGATTCACCTAGTTATTCGTTGGAATTTTAATATTTGATGTGGTAGCGACATCTCGTCTGGTGTTAAGTATTCAGACCTTTAATTTAGTGAAAAAGCGTGTTTACACGACTGCCAAGCTTAAAGATGGTATAAATGAAGATTTATTTTTTGTTTTTAATATAGGCTGGTTGTTGCGTAAGAATTTTACATCTCAGCCTTGACAAAACAAATGAGCAAAAGGAAAAATATAGTACATTTAATTTTGTCTTGAATTAATTAGTCTTAGAAAAAGGGGTTAGGTTAGGTTTGGTAAATTTTTATCCTATGTCATTTCCCTAAGCGCGTTCCATCATCGGACAACCAGACGACGCACGCGAGTCTTTCCATCATTACGCGCGAAGCGTTTCGCTAATAGTATTTTTATGCACACCGCTAAAGAATCCTTAAGCATCTGTGTCTCCTGATAAGTATAATCTGGTGGTCTTCAAAGCTTGAATAAACAGGTTTCTGTATGTATGTGGATCGTCAAGCGCACCGTCGTAAAACAAAATAGAAGCCCTTGGTCTTTAAGTGAAACTAAAAATGCGATTCGTGTTTTTTTTTTTAATTAGCTTAAACCTGTCAGCCAGCTAATGTATTAAGATTCAAATAAAATTAATTTGTTATTTCTCCCCAAAATATATACCTACGTACATAATACGTAACACCTGAAAACTATTATAACAAAACACGATAACGAGAACTGGTCACTTTCCCACCTTAATCTAATCCCTCATCAGTCGCAATATTGAAATTGTTTTTTCTAAACTGTACACCAGAATAAAACATAAACTTGGATCAAGAGTGTCTCTGACACTTTGCATTACATTTTCTTTTAATTCAAAAATTGTAAGACGTAGACTGTGGCAGGTCCCTCGAGACGTAGATGCAAATACGGTTAGGACCACAGAGTAGTGAAAACATGGAGACCTCAAGACTTCATAATGATAGGGACACGATTAACGCAACGACTACTAAAACAATGACACTTGATGCGTAATAATATTTGCGACTAAATTATTATTATTAGACGTATTAGAGCTTTAGTAGGTATTTGTTTCAAAATGCAAACTCATGTTTTGAAGTTTGTAAGCACCAAGATATGTGACGTTGCAATTACGGGCATCGTAAATTGCCCGTAATTGCATCGTCAAGTTTTTTTTAACGCATAAAAAAAAAACTATCGGTAATTTGAATTTACATCATAACACAAAGTAAGGCTTTAATTGCCATTCCAGACGCAGTCAACCAAGGATAACCATTTATAGACCAGATATAGGACCAACATTTACATAAATACAGTTTTTTTTTAAATATATAAGTGTTCGACCACATCTCACGGGGCTCACGGTGAGCGCAGCTGCGATTCTGGTACCGTGCTAGAGGAAAGTTGAAGACTGTATGGTTTTGAGGCCATAGGGAGTCCGGTACAGCATCCGTAATGGAGGCCTCACTAACTGTAATATAATAAAATGTAATTTTTAAGAAAAATGCTCTTATGGACACTCCATTTTCTAATGACTCCATGTTCTATACAGATGGTAGAAATTTTCGTATTACCATGTAAATCCTGCGACATAATATTTTTAGTAGTAGTTAAAAATGAATACTGAGTTTTGAAGTCTAAAGATAAAAGCAAAAGGTAGTCAAGACGAGGTTTCTTGTGAAGTTTTAATTTATTTATGAGCTGTTGTACTCTTGCTTATAAAAGAACAATCACTTTTTTTGTGTGTATTAGAAGAGGTGAAGGAGGATTAGATACTGCCAGTCTGGAGACAGAACCCATTTGTTTATTAATAAATTCTTTATTTACAGCGACTTGAAAGCATTCTGCTGAGGTGGAGTAATTGTAGAAGTGTTATTAATATACATAAATAACACTGCCAGTATTATCCAACTCTCAATATTTTAAAACAAAATGAAAAGAAGCTTCTAGAAAATAAATAATTTGATCTTACAATTCTTAGCCCATAATAACTTTTCGACGGTGTTGGATGTCTGTGTTCATTTCAAAGAACCTCAAACTTTGTAATAAATCAATATTTCTCAGTTGTGGCTAATTGTTGGCTAGTAGTTGGCCCAGCTAGTCGAGTGTGATAGTAGTATAACATCAGAACCTGGCGCATGTATAACATTTGGTGAGACATAGCTATATAAAAGGAGACCAGCATTCCCGATGAGGGTTGACGTCAGGCACGCGGCCTGTCATAAAACATTGGCAAAACTTTAGCAGCATGCAATTTCATCAGAATTAGAAAGTGGAAGAAGAATACATGCTGCGCCGACCCCAAATAAATTGGGATAAAGGCAGGGGGATGATGATGACGTGGCCAATTAATTGTCAATTGCTGTTAAAAGTATGACTTTTAGAATAGCAAGCCCTGCCTTTCATGTTTGAATGTTTTATTTCGTATATTTTCACAGATAGCAGATCAATCTACTGTTTTTATACGTCTGGGATAAAATGGGGGTAAATGGGGTGTAAATGATGGAACATTTAAACTGTGCTGTCAAACCACGCTAACCTTTACCTGAGTTTTGGGTTCACAGTTGCTTTCGATTTGCCGCAAACTGGTAGGGTGGGATAGTCATCACCGTCGCCTACATATTATACTATATATATCTATATCTGCCTAGCTTTTTCCCGATAACATTGGGGTAGGCTTCCAGTCAAACCGGATGCAGCTTAATCCCAATATTTTACATGGAGCGACTGCCTATCTGACCTCCACAACCCAGTAACTGGGTAACACGATATCTCGTGGTATGACTGGTCGTCAGTCTTTCAGGCCTCTGACTACCCATAGCGGCTGTCATAGATCTTAATTTGATAACCGGGACCAACGGTTTAAAGTGCTCTCCGAGGCACGGAGGGGTCTCGGTATGAAATGATGTTCACCCATCCACAGACCGACCACGACAAGCGCTGCTTAACCTCGAGCGATCGATCTGTGCGGCAGTTACTAAGCCACAAGCCCCTCCTACTAATATTCTAATATATCCTACTAATATTATTAACTGCGAAAGTTTGTGAGAATGGATGAAAGTTTTTTACACTTTTACGTAATAACTACTGAATGGATTTCATATTTGACGCGCAGATAGTTTATAATCTGGATTAAGACAAAGGATATTTTTTATTTAGCTGGCCCAATTTTGAAGTCCCCGTAGACGTAGGCGCGGACAGGAGCTAGTAAACCTATAAAAGGACAAAGATCTATAAAGTTATACAAAATCTAGTTTTCGAGCCCACAGCTCGAAGACCACTTAAAGAGTCATAGCAGCCTATCTCCACAGAGATTAGCCAAGTACCAACGCAGGAAGTATGGTGCACAAGTGAATGAGCAAACACAGGTGTGCCTTCCTCTTCCTTCACCAGGCCAATGGGATGACACTCCTACATGCAGATAGATCAGGTGCAGAAAGGACGGTTGTACGTCCTCTCCAAAGCACGGGGGTGCAAAACCGCCAACTTCCTAAATCGTGGCTGTTACTGAGAAATTCCTAACAGAAAAATCCAATAACACTTTGCTCGACCCGGGAATCAAAAAACTAATTCATGAAACATAATAATTACACTATCATGCAAACAATGTAACTCAATATAACACTACCAAAAGACGTTAAAAATAATAAGCTCCACACAGCTAGCCATAACCCTGTCTCGTACACTTTGCACATATCTGGTGATAAAATTCAAATTTCTAGAGTAGAGAAACCCATGTGGGCAGTTAACAGCTTGACTTGCAATAGTTCTGTTACCCGGGTTGGTGTGGTACAAGTTAGGGGAGTAGGTAATTTAGATAAGGGAATGCTGTAAAGAATGTGTGTGTAAAACATGATACCAGCCTTGGTACTAAAACTATCTTAAACCTGTTGTTGTTTTTTTTTTTGGAAACAGCGGTGCGAGTGGTTTGGCGACAGATGTGTCGATTTTAAATGTCAAATTTGACGTAGGTAACGGTAAATTTCAATACATTTAAACGTTTATCGACTCAACAAGTTGGTCGACGGAGATCAGTACTCGGATGCCAGAAAACTCAAAATGGTTGGATTTTGACTATACTTAAGTCAAAGTAAATGAGGGTTTGAAAATGGATACCGATTACAGAGATTAACATTTTTTTTTAAATTGTGTAATTAACGATTATTCAATAAAAATGGTATTAGAGTTTATCATATCATATCATATTCTTTATTGCAAATCCTCAATGTTTTTTTTTTTTTATGGAATAGGGGGCAACCGAGCAGACGGCTCGCCTGATGGTAAGCGATTACCGCCGCCCATGGACACCCGCAACCCCAGAGGAGTCGCGAGTGCGTTGCCGGCCTTTTAAAGGGTTTGGGCCTCCGGTACCCTCACTCACTCGGCGAAACACAACGCAAGCGTTGTTTCACGCCGGTTTTCTGTGAGGCCGTGGTATCAATCCGGTCGAGCCGGCCCATTCGTGCCGAAGCGTGGCTCTCCCACGGTAAAATGTATTATGTAAAGATAAGATGGTAATATAAATAACATGGTAGCAATCGTGGACCCTGATGGGCACAGCAAATAGTAAATTGGAAGAGAGGAAGGCGTTGTGTATATAGAAATATTTGTTTATGCTCAAGTATTCATATATCTTCTTAATGTATCTAAGTATGTATAGTATTGTTAATATGTTTGTATTTTTAGTAGGTATTTAGATATAAGTAGGTTTTTTTTAATTTAATACGTAAACGTAGTAGTTTAATAAGCAACCTGTAAGCTTTTAATATCACTTTACACACCTTCTACCACTCAGGTATACTGGTTTCTTCACGATGTTTTCTTTCACCGTTTTGATAAAGTGATAATCATGAGTCGTTAGAAATTTGCTGAAATTAGCACAACATTGTATAAAATATAAAAACACTGGGAAATATTTCCAGAAATGTTTGACATATCATATATATAAAACCGTTATTCTCATAAACTTGTACCAGACAAACATAGAAGACCTTGCTGTAACTACATGTACGGAGAATTGTTAACATATATTATATAGGCTACGAGTTAATAACCAAGTGAAGATTATCTTGTTTCATATTACACTTAAGTTTAACACAGAGGTGTTAAGTGTAAGTGCTTAAAACTTGCCATTACAATTATACATATGACTAAACTAGCTTCTTTCGGCGACTTCGTTTGCATGGGCTTCGGAATCGGGTCCAGCGAGATAAAAGTATCATTTGGTTTAATTCAGGTTACAATTTATCTGTGTGCATTTCATCCACATCCGTCGTGTAGTTATTGCGTGAAAGATTAACAAACATCCATCCTCACAAACTGTCGCATTTATATGAATGAATTTGTAGGATTACTAGGAAGTAGAATTAATAGGATAATATATACTAATAGCGAGTTATATTTAGCAAACAATATTTTTACTGAAGCCACGTTGACTACGCTACTATAGCAATTTTTTTATCTATCTAGCTTGTATTGTCTCTCTGCAGGGCAAAATAATCCCTCTCACTTGTTTAGGCACTTCTGTTCCTTTAAACATAAATTAATAAAAAAATACTATCTCAGTTACACAGGGCACAGCTCAGATGATCTGGAGTTTATAAAGACTCCTGCACTTTGCACGGACTGGCCTGCTTTGTAAACACAAATATACTACTTATTTATTGAACTCAAGTCGTGGGCCTTCAAGTTGTTTCTGGTCATAATTATTGTAGGCCATCTTTTAGAAGTAAACCAACAATTTAAAAAAATGGTATTCGGATTCCTGCCGACTAATACCCAATGGCTTTAGCACATAAAAAGGTAGACACCGCGAACTAGAGTAGATCACACCAGTGTTGCCGTACTCTGTCTTTGGAACGTCACGGAGTGTTTGCTCTAATACTCTCGCGGGACGCGGCAGTACATGGCTCTTCAAGATCTCTTCAAGTTGCATGCATGTAATGGTAATATAACATAACTCGCAAATATGTCGAAATACTCGGGAATTCTTGAATTTCTTTCTTCAATTTCCCGCAGACTGGTTCGCGTGACTAGAGGGCTGGTTTACTTTTCAGTCACAGGAATTGGCATTGTCATTCAACTTGGTAATGCTGCCAGTCTGCTGGGCACTTAACCAGATGAGAGCGATTCGAAGGTATATTTTGTTTTAATCACCATCGTCCTGCCCTTATCCCAATTTAATTATGGTCTTCGCAGCATGTCTTTTTCTTCCGTACATCTCTGTTAACCGTCATCTCGGTAGTCAATTCTTTTCTAGCCTTATCATCTTTCACACAATTCATCCAATAATTCCTTATAGCATCGGATTTGGCCATCCACGCACACTTCAAAAATTCATCCTATGTTAATTAATGTAATTGGTATTGTACCGTGTTAATTAACTATAAATCAATAAATAAATCCTGTATACGGTAATGTAGATGTTGGTGCCAATGCTGGAATTGCATGTCCTAGAAATGTCTGTTACATATGACTTTAATAGAAACATACTGAAAATAAATAAAAACCCAATAAATGCAGAATAGTTTCAAAAAGTTCAAGTAACGATATATTTCACTTCGTTACACACGGCACGTCTTAGGTGATCCGTAGTCACAAAGGACTCGTTCACTTTTCAGGGACTGGCCTGCTTTGCAAATGTCGCAAAGTCAAGAAGCATGGTCATGAAATGGACATGGTATAAATTTTTTCAATCATAATGCAAGTCCAAAAATACTTTGGACTTTAACCATTGTGGTATAGATCCACTATACCACAATGTTTGAAGTCCAAAGTCTTAAACCAGTGCATCGGCAGGATTTCACGACGTACGGCGCCGAGAATTGGACGCTTACGAACGGGCTAGTTCATAAATTTAAATTCGCACTCGGAGTTTCTTTGAAGGATATCCGGAAAAGAACCAGAGTAACCGACATAGCTTCCTGAGTCAGCAAGCTGAAGTGGCAGTGGGCTGGTCATATCTGCCGAAGGACCGATGACCGATGGAGAGCAGACGAGTCTTAGAGTGGAGACCGCGAATCGGTAAACGTAACGCCCCTTAGTTAAATGGACCGACGACCTGAAGAAATCGGTGGGGACGGACTGGATGCGTAAGGTGGAGAACCGGTTGCTATGGTGCAATTTATATCCAGCAGTGGACTGCGATAGACTGAGTTGATTGATTGATGGATCTCGTGTTTAATACTTATGCTGTGGCTATAAACTTCACCTCAGTCATATTTTTATTAAGAGACTATTATTACTCTACCTATACCAGTGACTAAATAGTGTTAACCTTTTGCATTCAAATTCTAATATTTTTATTTCAAACTAGCGACCCAGCAACCCAGCGAATTCCGGACCGCAATTTTTTTCTGTTTCTTTTAATTTTATTTTATACAAACCTTGTTCTAACAATAACGAACACAACAAAAAGAATTATCCAATTTGGTGCAGTCTTTGGAAGTTATGCGCGTATACACATTTCGGCGAATATTTTTATTTATATATATAGATTATAGATTAGAAAGAAAGAAAGAAAGTATTTATTTTGACATCGTAAGCAGGTTAAACATAAAAAAAAATACACAAATCATAAAACTAAAATTAAGAATACTAAGAACCTGCACAAGACCTAAAAGGCCCCTATCGCAGCATAAACTACTCCATCGAAATGAAGCATCGCTGGTTTTCAGATAGGGGCGAACATGCCTCGCTAAGCTCAGCCATTTTGTAGGTAACTCGACGACCCGATGTAAAACGCACCATCGGCAAGACATTATAGCGAGCATCAACCGAGAACAATTCCAAACTCCGGGCTGCTACTTAGAATTTTCTAATAGAAAACCCAATAATACTTCTTCCGACCTGGGAATCGAACCCAGGACCTCATGATTACCAGTTGCGCTTGAGACCACTAGACCAATGAAGTAGTTTACTTAGTTTTATATTTTTTTATTCTCTTAAATTATTACGACGATCTGTTCATATATGACGTGATCTACTTTTGCGATTTTGTATGAAAAGAATGTATAAAATATCAAAATATTTTTATGAAGCAAAGCTTTATCTTATTCAATACCGCATCCATTTATTCTCGTTTTCGTCCAACCTTCCACCCGTGCACTCCCTTTAGCTTTGTGCATTATTGTTTCAGAGGGAAATCTTCCGTTTTCTTTGTACATCGCCTTATTTAACCGTGCCTCTCAGTCGCTTTTATTTTCAAATGAATATCTGATGAGCTCCGCCATTTTGTGTGTGTCTGAAATGATTTTAAGGACTTAATGTCTGCTATAATCTGCTTAATGAGTTTTGTCTGCTGAAATAAGTGATTTCAAGAATGAGTTTATTAAGGTTATTATATTAAGCTAAGCATGCGTTAATGCTTTTCAAAGATTTATCTTGAATGAGTTTATTAGTACGTTAGTACTTTTATAAACAAATTTTTAAAGTAATTAAATTGTGTTTAGCCTTTAAGCGTTATGGTAGTTTTTGCCTTGATAGGAGACAACAAAAGAGTGGTCTCAGGGTCTCTTTTCAAATAAAGAATGTATAAGCATAGATCACCCACCACGCTAGCTTACTGCAAGTTGGTGATTTCAGGGTATTGCGTTCAGCGTACTTATTGGCTATTTCGGTTACCAACCAAATTGATGGACACTTTGTATTACATTGCGTCGTAAGTTCTTAATATTTTTGCTCATCATAGACAAGCTGTAACACACAATGCAATTTACTACAAAGTGTCCATCAATTTGGTTGGTAACCAGGATAGCCAATAGGTACGCAGGTGTCCTCACGATGTTTTTCTTCACCGTTCGTATGTAGATTGACTAAGATAGTGTATACGACATTGAAAAATGCACGTTAGTAAATACATGCCAGGTTCAAACCCATAACCTGTAGCTCAACAGGCAAGCCCGTAGCCACTCGGCCACCATGACACGACACAACACGAAAGAAAACGAATACTACGAACGTATATAATTTTAATTACAATTAAACTATCACACTAACAAAACTGTACACCGATTTCCACCATAACCAGTTTTGAACCGAAAATAATTTGGCTAGGTCCCATACTACGTCATAATGGTATCAGATAAGGTTGGTCCAATGTTTATGTGGTGTCTATGGCTCCCATTGGTTGGGCGCGACAGGTGTGTCCCGACACTTAATGAATCTGTTTGGGGGATATAGATACAGGCTGTGTAAGTTTTTAATGGGGTTATTGTTAAATTTTTTGTATTGTATATGTTTCTTTTTAACTTTGATTTGTTTTGTTTTGTGTTCAGAAAATATATACGTATTTTAATATTACCGTTTTATTGGATATAGGTATTTACATTGTTACAAGTCAGTTTTTCTGTAAAAAAGCAATAATATACGTTTTACGCCCTTAGCTATAATTTGGTCATAATACATTTGTTTTTATTTATTTAGTTCAATATAGTTTAGTCCTGCCAGTTTACTCACATAATTATTTTGTACCGTGATATCTGGACTCTAAAAGAGACCTTGAAGAAATTTCGAAACAAACTCAGAGGGAATTTGTTTCGGAGTTTCTTCTCAGAGATAGATAGGAATTGCTGGAACCATCTAGTCTTATTAATGCTGGTTTCTAAATGTATGAGTTAAAGATCTGTTTACAGAATAAAACTCACTATTTGCGATTCAGTTTGATTTATTTACTTTAATTTAAATGGCTAAAATAAAACTATTAATTTTGTAATGATCATTTACACCTTTATTAACTCCAGATTCTAATTTTGATTCCTAGTATGATCACACCCTGTAGATATATCACGGTAGTCACAGTAGGTACCTAATCAAGTTTTATTAAAGTACTTGTTTATTAATAAAATACTGGTTGCCATGGGAACTGGCAATATTGATCAGTTAATATTAAAAACTATCCACGCACTTGAGATAGAAAACGATTTATGTTTTGAGAGGAATAATTATGTACTGCGTTATTAGTTATTTCTTTCATTAGTATACATTTTACGAGGGTACTTTAGATAAGCCAGATTAAATACGACGAATAAGAAAAACAAAAAACAAAAAACCGCTAAAATATTTATTATGTAATACTTCGGTAGTGTTTGCGCATATACTTGTACACTATAATATCTTTTGCGTACCTGCTTGGCTAATCTCCGTGGAGATAGGCTACCGTAATCAGAATTCGGTCAGGAGGGAGTAGGTATATTATATCAGTGGATACCAAAGCCAACGGATCTGAAAAAATTACGGATGTAACCTTGCCTTGTCATAAGCGAAGCATAGACAACGTAGCGTACTGGTGCCGAGTGGATGAGTTTTAAGTATTTGTATACAATTAGCTCGTGTATGACAAGTGAAATTGGATAACTAGGCATGCTTCTCACATGTTTTACGCAAAGCTCCGTCCGTATTTTTTTAAGGTCCTTGACCAAAACCAAGATAAAGTCAAAGTCAAATCATTTATTCCAATTATACCATTTAAAGGTACTTTTGAAAGTTGAGAAATGCCACGTTCCAAAATGTAGAATCCATAGTTAGGCATTCTTTTAAAATTTTGTTTTACAATATTTGACGAATGATAATGATAACGATGCAGATATAGTTGTACACGTAGGTATAATCATAATTAATTATTAGTTAGTAGTCTTGGCAGTTTTGAGCTGACCGGTTCCAAGTTGTGGCACCCGTTCACGAGTATCACGCATATATCAGCATCGCTCAGCTCAACCATATTATAGGGAACAGAATAACCCAACACATACGCCACCACCGTAAGACATTTATGACATCTCAAACTACTAGACCTCAAGTCACGACAATAGAATAATGTTAATGGCTGCATGGTGCTCACATTAATAGACAAATGGTAATTACTTACATATCCCAAAGAGCTAAATAGAGGCATTCTTCAATTCAATGCAATTATTAAGTGTAGTCTTATTTGATAGTCAATTGCACTCAACCGAGCACAGTTCTAAACTCCGGCCTGCTACAGAGAATTTCTAGACAAACTCGAAACTCAAGAACACTGCCTAACCCGGGATTGAATTCAGAACCTCATACTCAGTAGTCAGTATGTATGACATCGAAGCTCTATTAATTCTATCTCAGAAGGTATTAAAATAAAGCGTAAACCAGATTAATTTATTTAGTCGTATGCCCCTGGCTGGAGGCCTTAATAATAGTTTATTATTAGGGCATCCACAGGAAAGTCCGGTTAAGCAGTCGACAACCTCCTAGGTTGACCTGCGAGATGCCATTAACAGAAAAAAAAAAAAAAGATTCATTTAATTCTTCTTCCATTTAAAGATAAATCTTTAATATCTGTAACAGGTGTATAAAATAATCAATAAATATAATTTTATATTCCTTTCCTAAAATGGTTATATTTCATTTGAGACATAAAATTCGGATTATAAACTCCCTGACAATGGAGTAACCATAAAAATATGATCGTAATAAATTCTAAACGGCATAATAAAATAAAAACATTACAGGCATAAACTTTGGTTCCATACCATCCATGCTATAAGGCGTTTTGTGTTTCTTGTTATAGACAACCTATAACAAGAATACGCCTACTAAATATTAATTTTTATTCAAATGCAACAAACAATAGTGCAATTTAAACAATTAATTTGTCATCGTAAATAAATTTAATAATAATTCCGAGTACATAATCCTAAGACTAATTACTTCAAGCATTCGGTTATAAACATTCAAATAATCGTTTTACAATCGAAAGGCACATCAGTAGTTCAATTACGGTCACTTCAAAAGATTAATTTAATTAAATGTAATCAGATGCAGACTACAAAAACATTAAGGACCGGTTATAATGAAGAAAATAACACATTTGTGTTTGTCACGCTATTCTTAAGGAGTGTTTATACTTAGCTGCAGTGAATGCAACTACGATTCCCGAGTATCAGTAATGTAGTTTGAATCTATAGGAATCTGGTACAATGTCCTTAATGGATTTTCAGATATTATGTCATAAAAGAGTGTTCGCACTTGTGAAGTGTGTCACTTCGGTGAAGACGGTTTTAAGTAAGATCTTATTATTAAATTAAGTTCTACCTTATAAATTCAACAAATATGCCTAAGAAACACGGGCTTCACATAAAAAATAATTGACGTTCTATACAATAACCGTATCAGAGGTGAG
Organism: Xylocampa areola; assembly: GCA_935421205.1. NCBI lineage: Eukaryota > Metazoa > Arthropoda > Insecta > Lepidoptera > Noctuidae > Xylocampa > Xylocampa areola. The sequence continues at coordinate 6,666,379 of OW285225.1, read as the reverse complement.
ATTTTTGTATGGGAGTTCTATTTTTACCCGACTGCCTCAGAAGGAGGGCTATGTTTTTGTTTGAATTTAAACTTAGGTTTATATATAGTTGAATAGTTTTATTGGAAGAAATAACCACTAATAAAAACAAGTATTTGTGTGACAAGATGTTTACCAGTGGACTACGTAGGACATTTTGAATGTAATGGACATTTTTATGTAATTTTTAGTAAGAAGATTTATCTGATCCTTTTTAAGCTAGCTTTTAGATACTAAATACTCTGAAGACTTCAAAATAAAAATCGCCTTTAAATTGAATTCCCAGCATTACGTTTTTTATAAGTCTACATTGAATAAAAAGAAAACAGTTGAATAAGTAAGTGTAATCTGATTTAAAAAGTCATAAAAGTTTCCACTATCTCTGACGAAGAGATAATAAAACTTTTTAGACACTTTTTTCTTGGATATCTATCTTGCTATCTTAATTTATGTATTGATCTAGAACAAACCGGCGGTGACATTTAAGTTTAAGTTACTTATAGAGAAAATAAAGAGTTTAAGTTTGCTGAGCCCTGTTTTGTAGTTTATTTCATCTAACTTCATTAAATAGAAATAGAAATAAGGGTAAAATACAAATATGTTACTCTTTTTTAAATAAGCCAATATTTTTTAATACAACGATGATATAAAATGTTATAATTAGGTACTGACTTTTCATACCACGTAACCCCATGAAAAATAAACTAACCAAAAAAATAATATTAAATGGAAAAAGAATACGGTCGCGAGCAGGATTCGTACCTGCGTCTCCCGGATAAACGACTTCTAGTGGTCGAGATGATATTCTTTTTCCATTTAATATTATAACTTTAGAATTCGCTAAGCACGCGTTGCTTTTCAAATATACACCTATAAATAAAAATAAAAAAACAACGAGTTATCTATGTCCAACACGGATATAAATTGTACCGATTCTCTTGTCGAATATTTTTTATTTCATTATATTTATGCTCTATAGCTACTATTCTAACAATTTTTTAAATCATTATTACCTATGTTACCCAGGGAAGTGTAAGAATTCTAAATATAGCCCATACACGACGAGTTATCTATGTCCAACACGGATATACATTGTACCGATTCTCTTGTCGAATATTTTTTATTTCATTATATTTATGCTCTATAGCTACTAACCTAACAATTTTTTAAATCTTTGTTACCTATGTTACCCAGGGAAGTGTAAGAATTCTAAATATAGCCCATACATCTAAACCGGCTAAAGCGTTTAGAAGTTACGGTGAAATAAAAAAGCTCACAAACATACATGAACCCTAAAAAGATAATACTCCTTTTTTGGGCAGTCGTGTAATTGAATACTTTGACGTCACAAACCAGGTTTGATAAACAAGTGTGCACACTCCTTAAACTCATCAACAGTCCCTTAATTCAACCAACCGATACAAAGACGTTACGGTGATATCGCGGTGATAAAGTGGTGATTATGTGGTGATTAACTAGGTCGCGGCGCGTCTCTATGTATCTTATTCCGTGTGGCGCCTTTTGAACGGGAGGTAAGTGTTTTGGCTTGGTAAGATTATATTAGTTAATGGATTATTCGATGATCGACGGTTTAATCTGGACTGTCTCGTTGGTCTAGTAGTCCGAAGTGCCACTGTTGAGCATGAGGTCTCGGGTTCGATTCCCGGATCGGGCAATGTGTTATTTAGTTTTCTTGTTAAGAAATTCTCAGAAGCAGCCAAGTCCAGTTGTTGCAAAGTTGATTGCTGAGCGCAAGGTCCTCGGTTCGATTCCCGGGTTTTTTTGTAAGGAAATTATCAGTAGAAGCCCAGAGTTTGAAATTGTGCCCGGCAATAGTTTCACCACCTGTTACATGGGACGTAATAAGAGCATTAGTGAAATGTGGTTGTACAACTGTGTACACCTCTGCCTATCACCTCGAGGAACAGCGTAACTACTACGTATTTATGTGTAATCGGCGACCATATTATAATCTATAAGGTCAATGGGGTTTCATCAGTTCATACTATCGAAAACCCTTGCACTGCCCAAAATTAGTATTCCCTCTGTGTACCAACTTCATTCGGTACGTCACCGCACTTAAAACAAAAAAAAACCTAACGCAGGAACCACAAACGTTGTATGGGGAAAACTCTTTAATATTATTTACTGTCGCACTTTTGTGCCCAAACTTTGCACTTACTAGGATTTGGGGTCACGTATTGTGCTTCGTACACACCAGAACCAAACACATAAAATACATCGCGCTAGTATACTATAAAGAGTTAGTCAGAGTTACACAAATTTTCACCCAACTATCACCGATGGCATAATTTAGTCCTGCGCAGAAATTAGCGCGCCATAATTCTTCAATCTAAACTAAAATTAGGTATAAAATTATTGTATTGATCCTTAAGATATTGATGCATTGTGAATTTTTTTGCAAAATTGTCGGATTCTATTCCTAGCTAAGAATATTATTTATCAAACGTCCAACGATGCAGTTTAATTTTTCATCAAAATCTAGTCTGAGACTCCTTTGGGTATTTTTCGCCTTTCTTTATAGTTTCGTATTTGACCATCCAAGCCCACTTCAAAAATGTACCGTCTAACGTACTTAGACTTCAGATTCAAATTTAGACAAGCCGAACTAAAATATCTTCAGGGCTGTCATGAGAATTTCCTAACAAACTAATAACTAACACTACACAACCCGAAAATCGAACCCGAGACTTCACGCTCAGCCGTTTCAGAACTGGGACATGTTTAAAGATACCTAAAGTAATAAACAGAACTATACTAAAGAAAGGGTTCATAAGAATTTCATTTTATTAACAATTTTATAAATAATGTGACTTATAATTAGTTAGTTAAGTAATGTTGTTTTATGTACCTCGCAATGTATTATTTTGTATGCCATAATATGGCGGAATATTGAATCAATCCTGATGCAGCCAAATAAACTATCTTTTAATTCGAATTTCGTGATGTCATCTTGAAATTTCCATAAAATGTTAGTGACCACCTATAATTTTACCTGACAAAAACACGGCAAAATGTTCGGGACGTGAGAAAAAAATAAACAACTTTTAACCGGATTAATCGTATGTATTTATATACACGCGATTAATCTGGTTAAAGTTTAATTAATTTCAAAACATATTTTTCTAACGAAGTACACTGTATCATATACCAATATTGACAAATCAATAAATAATAATAATTATTATTATAAACTGTTTTGTCTATTGTATGAACTATCCCTTACAGTAAGTGTTTTCATAAACTTGTGTGCGAGTTGACAATTTGTTTTGTCGTTATAGTGCTTTCAATAAAGACCGGATTTCTATTGGGAACATTAAGCTTTTGTTAGTAAGTACAGAGTTTTTAAATAGTTAAAAAAGGGTTGTTTGAATAAAAGAAAGGGTTTGTTTTCTTAAAATATTAGGTAGATAAAGTTGGTCAATAACATAATTATCGCATTACGCCTGTGATGTAGGGTAGGGTATGTAGGTAGAGGTGTATTGAATTTATTTAATTTTTACTGTACATTCTTATTTATACAATACCAATAGTTGGCCCCTAACCACATAACTCCGACACTATGTCGGCCCCCTAACCACACAACTCCGACACTATGTTGGCCCCCTAACCACACAACTCCGACACTATGTCGGCCCCCTAACCACACAACTCCGACACTATGTTGGCCCCCTAACCACACAACTCCGACACTATGTTGGCCCCCTAACCACGCAACTCCGACACTATGTCGGCCCCCTAACCACACAACTCCGACATTTTTCAAATTCAAATTCAATTTTTTTTATTTCACATAGACCAAATTACAGGCACTTATAAAACGTCAAAGCTAGGTGCACGGTTCCAAAAAAGTTGATCTTATGGAGAAGAACCGGCAAGAAACTCCATAGACACTCTTTTTAAATAAAATTTTAATTACAATGGTGTATTGATGGTATGTGAGAATAATGTAGAATAATGTAAGAGGAAAACAAAAGCAAATGATTGAAATAGTAAAAGTTTATAAAGCCAAAACGATTACCAAGGCAATTACGAGCGGACCAGTCCCGACAGACAGCACCCGTTCACGAGTATGACGTGCGCATCAGCATCGCTGAACTCAACCATTTTGAAGGGAACTCAACGACCCGATACACAACGCCACCATCAGCAAGACATTTTAGTGAGCATGACAAACTCATAATGCCTGGCAATAGGCAGGTGAATGTATATATTAATGTAATATATAACATTATTAACCACATGATGCTCACATTTTACAGAAAAGCAATGAATTATTTTATTTATTAATTAGAGACTCATATAAGAATATAGAGTACAATCTGTAATTAGAATAATAACAATAAGTTATGATAAAGTAATAAATACGTATGTCAAATATTAATATAAAATAACTGTAAAAAGACAGTTCGGTCAGAAAATAGACTAAAAAAAGAAAAAAGAAATTATACAAAAGTAAGTATATGTCCGTGCTGGTCAAATAGTGCCAGTGGGTCACAGTGTGCAGAAAGGAATCGTTCGCCATACATCTGTATCATTAATGTACTGATTTATACTATAATAGGCGCTGGACATTAAAACGCGCTTAACAATCGGTTTGAACTTTAAGTCCGGCAAGTCAATAATATGACGAGGAATCTTGTTATAGAACCTAATACTATTACCCATAAATGACTTGTTGGTCTTACTAAGTCGAAAACCTGGTACTTGAAGCCTATCTTTGTAACGGGTGTTTAGATTGTGGCGGTCACTCTTTTTATAAAATTGGGCAATATTTTTCCGAATATACATAATATTGCTAAATATGTACAACGATGGTAATGTAAGTATATTTATTTCCTTGAATAGTTCACGGAGCGACTCACGGCTTCCCATATTATAAATAGCTCGGACTGCTCTTTTTTGTAATATAAATATAGTCTCGATATCAGCAGCCGATCCCCACAGTAAAATGCCATAAGACATAATACTGTGGAAGTATGCAAAATAAACTAGCCTAGCTGTAGCTTCATCTGTCATCTGTCTTATTTTCCTAACAGCAAATGCAGCAGAGCTCAATTTGCCTGCAAGTGCCTCTATATGAGGTCCCCATTGCAGTTTAGAGTCCACTGTAACGCCTAGGAAGACAGTTGAGGGAACCAGATCTAATACTTTATCATCAAGTTTCACATTTGAACCTACGTGGGTTACATTTGGGATAGAGAATCTAATACATTTGGTCTTTTTTGAATTTAGTAGAAGATTGTTTACAGAACACCAGTAAAATACTTTACTAAGTGTATTATTGGGTTCTATCAAATCCCTGTCCTTTCTATTAACTTTGAATATAAGAGATGTATCGTCAACAAATAACACTATATTTGACATTGTATCCTTAATTATGTGAGGAAGATCGTTGATATAAACAAGGAATAGAAATGGGCCCAAGATTGATCCTTGTGGTACACCCATTTTAACAAGCGCGCCTGTAGAAACGACATTGCCAATAGAAACCTTTTGTTCACGATTTGACAGATATGAATTTAAGAGATCAAAAGATCTACCTTGAATCCCATAATATTTTAACTTTAGTAAAAGCGTTTGGTGATCTACGCAGTCAAATGCCTTAGAAAGATGACAGAACACGCCTATAGCATCCTGCGAATCTTCCCAGGCCTCCAATACTGTTTTCATTAGGGTGTATGCTGCATCTTCCGTAGAACGTCCCTTCGTAAATCCGAATTGTTTTTCATGTAATATACCGCTTTTATTAAAATAAATTAACATTTGATTTAATATAATTTTTTCAAATATTTTGCTTAATGCAGGCAGCACAGATATTGGCCTATAATTAGATGCGTCAGTTTGGCAACCTGCCTTAAAAATGGGTACTATTTTACTATATTTCATTAGATCAGGGAATACTCCGTCTGCGATACAAGTATTAAATATTAACGCCAACAAGGGCGCAATTTTAGCAATTATGGGTTCAACGGCTTTGATTGATAATCCCCATAAATCTTCAGTTTTTTTAACAATTATACTTTTAAATGTTTTAATGATGTCACAATGTGACACATAACTAAATTCAAAATTACCGTTACATAAATCTAAATTTTTCTCTAAGAGGGACGCAGCTACTAGTGCGGACGACGGGAGACATTTAGTAGTCTCTACAGGAATATTTGTAAAAAAAGATTCAAAGAAATTAGCAATTACACTTTTATCTGAAACTAATTTGTCATCAATTTTTAAGTTAATTGAACTGTCGGTATAATTACGATTGCCAGTTTCAGTGTTAATTATCTTCCAAGTAGTTTTTATTTTATTGCTTGCGTTTTTTATTTGTTCACTAATATAAACTGCCTTTGCTAGTGTACACACCTTTTTAAATGTTTTTGAATATTGTCTAACTAATTATGAAAATGATTGTCAGATGAATAGGACTTTTTTTCGTAAAGTTCATAAAGAACATCCCTACTTCGTCGTATACCGCTGGTGGCCCAGGAACTGAACATTAATTTAGGCTTTAAGGTAATCGATTTCACCTTGCAAGCTTTTTGAAATTCATTATTTATGACATTGAATAGTGAACAATACATTTGATTGGGGTCGTCATAACGTGGCTTTAATGCAATTAGTTTAGATTCTAGGCTCGTACTGAATTTTTCTAGACTCCTTTTCGTGAGTGTCCTACACTTTATAATTTTAGGACCATCGATTGATTTGTGATATAATTTTACAATCTGACACTTATGATCTGAACGAATACCACTAACAAGGCTTATTTGTAATATTTTACAATTAGTCATAATATTATCTATATATTATGGTAGGTGTCACTCTAGTTGGCTCAGAAAACAAATGTTTTAAATTAAATGACCTAAAAAGAGATAAAAGATTTCTTTTATCTGTGGTGTTCACTATAATGTCAATGTTAAAATCTCCACAGACTATTATATTTTTGTTTATTTTTATTTTGCTAAGCGCATCCTCCATTGTTGAAGAAAATTGAGAGGTATTACCTGCTGGGGGCCTATAAACACACAAGATTACATATTCCTCAGTTTCTGCACACGCGAGCTCGCATACTCGTTCAACAGAGAGATCGCGAATATCTAGTCGTTCTTTACATTTAAGGTGATTTTTTACCATAATTAAGGTTCCCCCACCTTCGGCTGAAACTCTCTGGAACGAACTGGCTATTTTAAAATCACTAATATTAAACATCATTTTGTCTGGCTTCAGCCATGTCTCCGTGATACAAAGAATGTCTACTTTATATTTTTCAATAAATAATTCTACATCAAGGATTTTGCCAGAGAAGCGATTAATATTTTGGTGAGACAGAATTAAACTATGATGACTATAATTCTCTGTTGTCAAACTGTTAAGTTTAAATTATTTTGGTTCACCACTATACTATTAGTATTTTTACAAAATAAAGTGGTAGTGAGATACTTCGTCATACTACTTATGACTGAGTTAATATTATAAGCTAACAACGTAGCAATTTGTCGTCTAGATTTAATAGGCAGGTACACAGTATCCCTAGTCAATTTTAATTTACCAACAAAACTATTGGTGTCAAAGAAAATAAAATTGGCCCCTATTATGTTGGCCCCCTAACCACACAACTCCGACACTATGTTGGCCCCCTAACCACACAACTCCGACACTAAGTTTGCCCCTAACCACACAACTCCGACACTATGTTGGCCCCGTAACCACACAACTCCGACACTATGTTGGCCCCCTAACCACACAACTCCGACACTAAGTTTGCCCCTAACCACACAACTCCGACACTATGATGGCCCCCTAACCACACAACTCCGACACTATGTTGGCCCCCTAACCACACAACTCCAACACTAAGTTTGCCCCTAACCACACAACTCCGACACTATGTTGGCCCCCTAACCACACAACTCCGACACTTAGTTTGCCCCTAACCACACAACTCCGACACTATGTTGGCCCCTAACCACACAATTCCGACACAATGTTGGCCCCCTAACCAGACAACTCCGACATTAAGTTTGCCCCTAATCACACAACTCCGACACTATGTTGGCCCACTAACCACACAACTCCGACACTATGTTGGCCCCCTAACCACACAACTCCGACACTATGTTGGCCCCCTAACCACACAACTCCGACACTATGTTGGCCCCCTAACCACACAACTCCGACACTATGTTGGCCCCCTAACCACACAACTCCGACACTATGTTGGCCCCCTAACCACACATCTCCGACACTATGTTGGCCCCCTAACCACACAACTCTGACAATATGTTGGCCCCGTAACCACACAACTCCAACACTAAGTTTGCCCCTAACCACACAACTCCGACACTATGTTGGCCCCCTAACCACACAACTCCGACACTTAGTTTGCCCCTAACCACACAACTCCGACACTATGTTGGCCCCTAACCACACAATTCCGACACAATGTTGGCCCCCTAACCAGACAACTCCGACATTAAGTTTGCCCCTAATCACACAACTCCGACACTATGTTGGCCCACTAACCACACAACTCCGACACTATGTTGGCCCCCTAACCACACAACTCCGACACTATGTTGGCCCCCTAACCACACAACTCCGACACTATGTTGGCCCCCTAACCACACAACTCCGACACTATGTTGGCCCCCTAACCACACAACTCCGACACTATGTTGGCCCCCTAACCACACAACTCCGACACTATGTTGGCCCCCTAACCACACATCTCCGACACTATGTTGGCCCCCTAACCACACAACTCTGACAATATGTTGGCCCCGTAACCACACAACTCCGACACTATGTTGGCCCCCTAACCACACAACTCCGACACTAAGTTTGCCCCTAACCACACAACTCCGACTCTATGTTGGCCCCCTAACCACACAACTCCGACACTATGTTGGCCCCCTAACCACACAACTCCAACACTAAGTTTGCCCCTAACCACACAACTCCGACACTATTTTGGCCCCCTAACCACACAACTCCGACACTTAGTTTGCCCCTAACCACACAACTCCGACACTATGTTGGCCCCTAAACACACAATTCCGACACTATGTTGGCCCCCTAACCAGACAACTCCGACATTAAGTTTGCCCCTAACCACACAACTCCGACACTATGTTGGCCCACTAACCACACAACTCCGACACTATGTTGGCCCCCTAACCACACAACTCCGACACTATGTTGGCCCCCTAACCACACAACTCCGTCACTATGTTGGCCCCCTAACCACACAACTCCGACACTATGTTGGCCCCCTAACCACACAACTCCGACACTATGTTGGCCCCCTAACCACACAACTCCGACACTATGTTGGCCCCCTAACCACACATCTCCGACACTATGTTGGCCCCCTAACCACACAACTCTGACAATATGTTGGCCCCCTAACCACACAACTCCGACACTATGTCGGCCCCTAACCACACAACTCCGACACTAAGTTGGCCCCCTAACCACACAACTACGACACTAAGTTGGCCTCCTAACCACATTTATGAAGAATAATCAATCTGTTCATATACAGTCTTTATTAATAATATACTCGTACTTCTGACCTAATTTTCGGCCACGGCGGCCTATATCCCTAGAGATTAGACACGTACACAGGAGATATTATAGTGCACAAGTGTATGCGCAAACACAGGTGCACTTCCTCTTCCTTCACTCTCATATTCCGATGGGACGGCAATCCGACACGACCGGAGAGAGATTAGGCGCAGGACCGACGGCTTTAAGTGCACTCCGAACCACGGGGTTGTCACACCGCCAACTTTCAGACTCCGGGCTTCTACTGAGAATTTCCTAACACAAAAACTCAATAACACTTTGCCCGACCTGGGCATCGAACCCATAACCTCACACTCAGCAGCCGCGCTTGCGACCACTAGACCAACGAGGCAGTCATTTAAACAATAACTATAATATAAACAAAATAAATACATTAGAAAATTATCACTATGAGTCTACTATTACCGACTTCGATTCCCAGGTCGTGCAAAGTTTTATTTGGATTTGTCAGTAACAAAATTCTCAACAGTAACCCGGCCTCGGTGTGTCCGGTTCATAGCAATAAGTTCATAATAACAGCATTGGCAAAATGGATGTAGAACTTTGTACACCTCTGTCTACCCGCTCAAGGAATACATACATATAGAATATTGCAACTCTGTTTACCCCTAGAGAATACAGGCATAACATCACGCCACGGTTGAAAAAGTACCCTCTCACATGGTAGCGTTGACATTTTTAATGTACTTACGTCACCACTTTGTTATTTGAACTCTATGACTAAACAATAAAAATGTTTCCAATCTTAAAAGTAAAAAATATTTTAAATTACATCATTTAAAACTATTCGTAGTATGTCCCAACTTACAAGACTGTTTCGAAATAAAATAATTACATACTTTTAGGTGACTAATTGATGGTGGAATGTAATGGAGAGTAAAGGTGGACACGTAATTAAAGGAGCGAAGCTTTAAAATTAGCTTCGATACATAAAATATCAACGGAGTATGCAGAGGTGTAGATAATACGGTATATAAACATATTTTACCGATGCATTTATTCAATCTTGTTATAGGTGGTGAGCCTATTGCAATCAACCGGGCAAAGTTTCAAATTCCAGGGCTGCTACTTAGAATTTTATAACAGAAAAACTCAATAACACTGCCGGACACATGAATGACCCCAAAAATAAAATACTTGGCAGTCGCCTTTGTGACCACTAGATCACTGAGGCAGTTTTAAATTAGCTTAAATGTAAATAATTCAAACATTAACTATTTTGACAGTTCTATGACGGCGCCATTTTTAAAGGGGTGAAGTTTTTCTATTAAGCTTCATTTAATACTAGTTTTTGCCCGCGTTTTCACTCACGTAACTTGTGTTTATCAACTTTAAGAAGAAAAAACGTATCGAGTAGATATCAGTACCAATTAATGTTATTTCTTTTTCATAACTTAACCGGGAAAACTAAGCAATTATCGGGATAAAAAGTATCGTTTGTGTTTCTCCGGATCGTGTTTACGCTCTTTGCAAAATTTCATTGAAATTGGTTCAGTAGTTAATGCGTTAAAAGGATATAAACAAACAAACATCCATACTTTCTGATCTTTAATATTAGTAATAATATACCTGGATTATATTATTCATTGTTGTTCCATTTCTGGTACTCCTCCATGTATAGAGAATTTCAAATTTAAGTTACTCAGTCACGCAATATATCTTTATCTGCCTACATTTTATAACTGCCTTTAAAAATAAATATACTTTCAGCTTAAACACTGGTGATTAATAGAGTGCTAAACACTGCGGCAGAGGCTTGGCACTCGCATCGTTGTTGGCAATCCTCCTGCCTTTCAAGACAGGGCCGAGTTTGTTTTCATTAACTCATACGGGTTTATATTGCTAGGATTACGAAGAAGGATTAAGCTTTATGGCCGCAAAATAATTGTGTTTACTACAGGACTTGCAGCGTTCAAAAGAACGCAATTTTTTGTTTTATATTGGTTTAAGTTTCAAAGGATAAGTTTTTTTTGCAATTCAATGTAAGATCTAATGGATAAAGATATAATCTAAAGGTATATTCCATCAGCCTTAAATTTTTTTAGAGTGCAATTCGATTCTCTAGAAAAAGATTGATACCAAAACATTAACAAATTTTCCAATAGTGAGGACCACTGGAATAATGAAACAATTTTATTTTATTAACAAAATATAGGAGATACGGAAGTATGTACTATTAACACGCATTGTGTTGTTAAAAAAATTATAGCTTCGCATCGCTCTTACAGTGGACAAATTCCTTACAAAATGAATCATTTAATAGCTTTTTCGTTTTTTCCGAAATGTAACTAACTTACTAATAAACTAATAACCTTTAATGTAAATAAAAACAAATACATTATACTCAGCCATATTTTAAAATTACGAATAGTTGCTGACAATGTTCTTTTTACGAATGCATTAAGAATTTAAAAATAAATATTACTATCAGCGCATTACGTAATATTTTATCTGAAATTATGGAAAAGTGTACAGTTGATGCATACCCGGATCGTAATTTATTAATTCTGAGTCATTTATGAAACAGTCGATTGCAACCGAATTCCGAATGGATGAGTTTTGTCGCTAGCGGCTAAAGTGACATATAACTAAATGTTTTATGCAGCTTTATTATAATCAGTCTATTACTATAAATTGAGGGGCTCGTGGCTTAGTAACAGCTAGTGTTGTAAAAATAAGCACTGAGCGTCGAGCGTTGAGCGCTGAGTCGACGCTATTGAGCGTTCAAGACTCGAGCGTAAAACGCTCGAGCGTTTAAGACTTGTGAGCGCTGAAGACTCGGGGTACGGCGCTCGAGTGGCGCGCTCGAGCGTTGAAGCGTTATCATTTTTACTGGGGGTACATTAATAATAATTTAACTAGAGGGTATTCTTTAATCATTATGACGCGTGACGTGCCTATGTACTTCGACTTAAATCGGAAATCATTTTTATCGGCGTGTTACATATTTCCTATAAGTTATATTATTTTATTTATTGTTTTGCGTCCATAATGTCGAGTCAGTCGAGTGTTGATAGGAGATCTATAGATGAGATTGAAATTTATTTAAACTCGTCAATTGAACCTGAGAGCACAGATGTTATGTTGTGGTGGAAAAGTAAAGAATCCGCATTGCCTAACTAATTATTAACCTAACTAAAATGGCCTATGAAATTTTATCTGTACCAAGTACAAGTGTGCCAAGCGAGGTGGCATTTTCAAAAGCTGTCCTCATCATATCTAAGAGAAGAAACAGATTGAGTAATAAAAATATTCAGGCCTGTATGTGTCTTTCTTCGTGGTTAAAAAAGATTATTTAACATTATATAACTTTTTTTTAAAGTTAAAATATGTATATTTTTTCTTACATCTGTAATAATTTCTTTTTAAGATAACAATAAATAAAGTTTATACAAATAAAACTGTTGTCTTACTAAATATATTACTAAATTACTGTGTCTATAACCAATATTATGAATATATTTACAGATAACCCCAGAAAGGCGAAATAGTCCCAAGGAAAGCGATAAAAGTTTCGGTAACCAAAAAATCCACGCGGGTAAAGCCGCGGGTATTATTAAACTGATTTGTTCTTAACATACTTTGTCGAGACTCGCGCTCAAGGTCGAGTCGAGCGTCGAGTTCGGCGCTATAATAGAGCTTCTTTTTTCTAAACGCTCAAGCCAACGCTCGAGCGTTTCTAAACTGCTCGAGCATTGACTCAAGCGTTCCTAAACTGCTCGAGCGTTTCTAAACTGCTCGAGCGTTAACTCGAGCATTTTAGCGTCGACTCGAGCGTATTTACAACACTAGTAACAGCCGCACAGGACGATCGATCGAGGTTAAGCTGTGCTTGGCACGGTTGTTCTGTGGATGGGTGACTATTATTTCATACTGAGACTCCTCCAAGCCGTGGGTTCTGATTGTCAAATTAAGATCCATGACAGTCGTTACGGGCAGTCAGAGGCCTGAAAGTCTGACAACCAGTCATACCACGTGTTACCCATTAACTGGATTGTGGAGGTTAGAGAGGCAGTCGCTGTACTTGGTAGGTATTAAGCTGCATCCGGTTTGACGGGAAGCCGATCCCAATAGAATTGGGAAAAGGCTAGGCAGGCAGATTTTACTATATATTTAGCTGTGAAAGTTAGTTGCAACCTCTAGTCGGTCAAGGTTTATAGGAGTTAAGCGGCACCCGATACGGTTAGTTTATAGGTGGATGATTACTTAGAGCATTTTCACTTGAACATCTCCGTGTTCGCACGGCACGTTAAACTGTCGGTCCTCCCGCTTTTTGTTAAATAATAGTTAACGCTATCCCAAGTCAGAGGTCTACAGGTGGCTTGAACTACTAAGTTAGCCCGTAACAATATAAATATTATAATGTAACGTTATTTAATTATTATGAAAATTATCTAAACGTCGGATAATGTATAAATAATAAACCAAATAAAAGAACTCAATAATTTTAAGGTCAGTGCACACTTAATTGACGTCAAAAATAAACAGCCGCGAATTAGTGACACTTTACGCTTATGCGCTGCAATCGTGAGCTTCCAATAAAATAGGTTTTTCCTTTTCTTGCGCCGGTAATAATATAGCGTTGACTCTTTCGCGCGGCACGCTTAGAGGCACAGAATGCAGAAAGGGTTGAGATAAAATATTAAGATTTTGTTTAGTAGTTTCATAGGCTTTTGCAGTTACTTATGATTATATTTTGATAATTATCACACCAATTACAGTTATATTTTATAAAGAACACTGGTTATGTGCTAAATTTATGTTCGTTATTTTATGTCTAAATTAGAAGTTAATTAAACAAAAAAATATATATTTTATACACATTATAGCATGATCAGTATAGGTAAGACAAATTTACTTTTATATTTGTGGATACTTACTATTATTTTACAAACAGCCATTCAAAATTGTTATGAAACATCCATATCCATACTAATATTAAAAATGTGAAAGTTACTCTGTTTGTTTGTTTGTTACCTTTTCACGACTAAACAGCTGAATGGATCGTAATGAAATTTGGCAAGGGGATAGATTGCAGTAGCCTATGTCCTTCCCTACTAAAGGTATTTAGTCGCGCAGATGAAGTCGCGAACTCCAGCTAGTTATTTATAAATGTCTATAAAAGTTTCAAACTATCTGCTCTTCTTCCTTATACTATAAACTTTAATTAAAACGTGTGGACTAAGAAAGTTAAACTATAATTCAAGAATTATCGCTGAGACCCTCAAAAATTGTTTTTTATCTTCCTTTAATCAAAATTTTTGTATACTGTACGCTTCGCTTAACACGCAGTTGACAATTGTCTATTCTCATTTCAAAAACTTCTAATGGTGACACTTGAAATCGGAATCGGGTTCTGTAATATATTGTTGTAATTGATAAAATAATCATTAATAATAGGGATGTATTTTGGTAACAAATGTGATCCACGTATTTGTAATGAAATTGTATGTTTTATTTGTTAATCAAAGGTGGACGAGGTCTTTTTATCAAATGGATGTGCCATTTGATAAAAACAAAAAGTACTTTTCTTAAAATTTTATTACTTGCATAATCTACATAAAGTCGTTTTGATTTTTGTCGGTACGATCGACGCAGTGGTCGAAAGATCATTCTGCCCTGAACGTCGCGGGAGCGTTCCTGCACAAAATAATTATTTGTAAAGCCTGCTGCATGTGAGATTTGTGACTATAAATGTTATGTATTCATAATACAGAAATAAATCCTAATGCCCCAAAGTTTACTTTTCTTAACAAAAATAATTCTTTCACTATATCCCTTTCCATAAAGTTATTATGTTCTAACCTAAATTTTTTTTTATAACTGAAAGGTTTGGAGGAACCCTAATTTTATGTCAGTAAAAAACAAAACATCGTCTCCGGATGCAACGGTCTTTGAACATAAATCGATCACTAATCAGAAATGTCCATGTTAAGCAACTATGACTAGACGTGGTAATGACCTTGGTAACATAGTTGTTGACCTGCGAATGAAGGAAGAGACCTGGATGTGACGAGCATAGAAGATGAAAGCAGTTGATGGAAGAATGCTGTTATTATAGATGATGATAATGTTGTCGAATGAAAGTCTACTTCTTTTGAGAAGCCACAACTGGTGTCAAAGTTGTTATAGCCACTAAATTAGTTTGAAAACTTTTAATGCTCTGAAAATAATCGGGTCTAACAAATGCATCTCCAAAGTGAATTCGAGTCGAGTTGTAGCAATTTTATTTATGTTAGAAACAGATAGTAAGGAAACCTGGACTTTAATTATCTGAAATCGCCCGCAATGCGTTAGCGTGGTGATTAATGCTCTTGCCTCTCTGTATGAGAATGGGGCGTTGCCTGGCAGTTGGACATAGCACTGTTTTAGGGCTCATATCGAGCGGCACGTGGTCGACGACAATTCGGTGGCAGCTCCAGGTTTCCTCACAATGTTTTCCTAAAATAACATCGCCGCAGGCCCAGCTCATGAAGGGCTCAGTTCGAGTTCGAGACTAGTCGGGCAATCCCAAAGAATACAAGTGAGCAATAGACTCTATAATTTCCTAGAAAACAACAACATACTAGACGATTCACAAAACGGTTTTAGGAAAACTAGATCCACAACAGCAGCAGTTTATAAATACGTACAAATGGCCCTCCAACACATTAACGATAAAAAAGCGGGAATTGGAATACTATTGGATATGACGAAGGCATATGATATAGTCTCTTACGATATCCTATTAACTAAACTGTCAGGTGTGAGAGGACCTGCGTACCAGTGGTTTAAATCCTACCTAAACAACAGAAAACAAATAGTACAAATAGAATACCACAATAACAAAACACATAAAATAGAAACAGTCCGATCAAAAACAAGAACACTAACCTGCTCTATACCTCAGGGAAGCGTGCTAGGATGCGTTCTCTTTCTAATCTACATAAACGAACTACCAAAATCATTCGACAAAAATAAGATCCTACCCGTATTATTTGCTGACGACATTTCCCTTTTAATAAAATGCGAACGTTCCGAAATTCCAGACCAGTTATTACAGAACACCCTACAAACTATTACTCATTGGCTTCAAGACCATAACCTAGAAATAAATTATAATAAATCAAAAATAATGCAATTTCGTTCGTATAAAACCTCCCCTCTCCAAATAAATATAACATATAACAACATACCAATAGAAACCGTAGAAACTTTTAAACTGCTAGGTATACAAATAGACACCAATATTAACTGGAAAAACCACATTGATGAAGTAAAAAAGAAACTTTCAAGATTTACTAACGCCCTCTTTCAACTAAAACACAGCACAAATTTAAAAACTGCTCTTTCAGCCTACTACGCATATGCCTACTCTTGGTTAAGGTATGGAGTAATATTGTGGGGAAATATCGTCAATATAAACCAACTTTTTGTACTACAAAAGTAATGCATTAGAATCTTGGCCCATATAAATAATAGAGAAAGTTGTAAACCATTTTTCCAAAAATACATTACTCACAATAGCCTCAATATTATACACGACATATGCAACTTTGTATTCAAAAACATTCACACATTCACTAAAATACAAGATACACACAACATAAATACGCGCCACAAAAGTCGGTTATATCTTCCACCCTCTAAAATTAAAATATTAAACCAAAGCCCACAATATATGGCAATTAGAATATATAACAAGCTACCACAAGATATCAAAAATGAAACAAGAATTATAGCATTTAATAGGAAACATAATCCTTTTTAATAAACAAAAGCTTCTATTCAGTAGAAGAATTTCTAAATCTATATATAAATAAATAACATAAATCAAACTAATGAATAACATTACATTACATATTATATAAAATACTATACATTTACAATATAAATATGAGGACTAAATAAAAGTAAAATAATATAAATATCACTTAATACATCAATAAATACCAATACTATTATCCTACTGAAAATACAATTTGATATAAATATTAATATAACGATCTATTAAAATCGCATTAACTATAATTATATAATCTATTATACATTTATGGCTAAATAAATTTTTTAAGCTCAATTAATATTATATCCTCTAGCAAATTTGCAATGCCTGGAAAGGGCTGCTAAGTTTATAAGTTCCACTTCAATTAAGACCTATGTATAATGTACACTTAGTTAGCAAATAAATTTGAATTTGAATTTGAGTAATAACCGTTGAACAATAATTAACATTGAAAAAGCCACGGTGCTACATGTCAGGTTTGAACCTCACCGTTGGCTCAAAGTCAAAGGTTTTTATTTCATATAAATCTATACAAAGGCACTTATGACAGGTCAGAATTTAAGTGCAGGTGCAGGGCCCTAATCGACTCAACCACCACGACACTTTTTTGTTTTTTTGAGTGTATCAAATCCAACCTGGATGTTGTGCCGGACTCCTTCCAACTAAAAACCACACGGTCATACTGTAACCTTTACCGAGGTCCCGGGTTCGTTTTAGCAGTCACCGCGACCCCGACAGGTAACCACCACGACACTAAAGTACTGGGACGCTCAGATGAAGATGCTTTTAGCACACCCATCTACAGGGTTACCACGCTTAACATTGCTTTGCCTTAACGAATGAACTAAGCTACTAATCTACTAATAATAATCTTAAATTGTCACGACACTTTGCAGAACTGGCCACGATATTCGTTTTTCTTTGTAAAAGAAACTAATTCTGCCCTATAGTGGAATAATTATAGGCTTTTAATGAGGTACCTAAAGCGAACCCAAATAAAATAAAGGATCTTTTAGGTAACCTAATTAGACTACAAGACTGTCTAAAAAAGGAATGTAATGTTATTAATTTCAGTGGAAAGAAAAATACGGTCGTGAGCACGATTTGAACCTGCGCCTCCTGGATAAATACTAGAGTTCGCGACTCAAGTACGAGTAGATTTATCTGTATAAGAAGTGTAATGTTTCGAACGGAGTTTAACTCGCGACATCGCCGCGGCCTCAGCTCATGGCTAAGGGCTCCGTTCGAGTACAAAACTAGTCGGGCAATCCCGAAAAATGCACGTGAGTAGTAACCGGTGAACATTAATTGACACAAATATATACCACGAAAGTTAAAAAAGAAATGATACTATTATGCCAACATGCTTTAAAATTTAATTAACTACGATATAGGTAAATTTATTTTAACATTACATATTGTTTTAAGATTAGAATTTGGTATTATTGAATATATTAATATGTTGTATATATACATTTTTTTTTTTCATAGAGACTTAGTCAACTCATTTAATGCGCTTTCCAACGAATTTTTATGACTGTTTTGGAATGTTTTTAGTGAAAGCTATTACTGTCCCTATAGTGTCCTGTCCTGACCAGTCCTGACCAGTCCCTTTCCCGATGTGGATACAATGATCAACACTCAATCAAAAGTTCTTGTATCTTAAGAAATATAGATATATATATATAGACTAATCTATAGTAAAATAAAATCAACTAAAGAATTTATTTTTCTATGCATACATTATGTATGCATGAGTATTTATGTGAATTTGGGTGTGTATTTGTGATGATATGAGTATGTGTTCGTGTAAGTGTCAATCAGTCTGCCTAGCCTTTTCCCAATTACATTGGGGTCGGCTTCCAGTTAAACCAGATGCAGCTTAATACCATTATTTTACATGGAACGACTGCCTATCTGACATCCACAACCCAGTTGTTTCTGGGTAACACGATATCTCGTGGTATGGTTGTCAGACTTTCAGGCCTCTGACTACCCGTAATGGTTATCATAGATCTTAATTTGACATTCGGGCTTAACGTGCTCACTGAGGCACCGAGGGGTCTCGGCATGGAATGATGGTGACCCATCTACAGACCAAACGCGGCAAGAGTAGCTTAACCTCGATCGATCAGTATGTGCGACTGTTACTTAGCCACGAGCCCGAGTGAAAGTGTGGGAGTTTAAACTCTGATACTGGCTTGTTCATCAACCATACGATATGAAGAAGAATTAGTACTCTGCGCATTTCACCAACTTAATAGATGGTGAGCCTATTGTTATCTACTGGGCACAGTTCCAAATTCCAGGCTGGTCCTGAGAATTTCCTAACAGAAAAACCCAATAAGACTTTACCTGACCCGGGAATAGAATCCAAAACCTCATGGTCAGCAGATATGCTTGGGACTACTAGAAAAGTGGGGCAAATATTCGCTTTCCAGAAAGCCAAACCCATTTACATACTTAACTCTTTAACACTCTCATCCAGCAAAACAGATGAAACACATTCCTAAGTTAATCTTTGCTCATCCGATTTAATATTCTATTCAATTGGACCCAAAGGCCAGCTTGGACTAACAGCCTTTAGAGACCGAAAAAACCTCGTGAAGTTAAATGTCATTTGACTCAAAGGACGACGGTTTTGTTTGTAGAATGGTGGCGTGTTTTGTTTTTAGTATGGTGTCTGTCTTGAATGAGTCTGGTGGACCTTTTAATGAGGAGAAGAGGGGTCCTTTCTGACTGTTGGAAGGTTGAAACATGCGTCATTTACAAGTAGACTGTTGATTAATTTGAATTTTACAGCCACATTGGTCTTGTCGTCGCAATAGCGAATGCTAAGCGTGACGTATTGGGGTTTTCTGCAAAAATGCAGCTCGGTCAACGACAATAGGCTCATCACTTATTAACTATCATAACATTAATATCACGCTTGTTTCATCGAAGGGGTGTAGTAGTATAAAGTTTTACGCTCACATTTCACTAAATGCTGTTATTAAATTCCATGTAATATGATTTTCTTTCTTATCTGATCTGGATCTGTATCCCCAAAGGATTGGCAGAGGTATACCTCCTGTTGTTCATAAACATTTATCCGATGCAGATAAAAGTCCCATATAATAGGTAGTGAGCCCATTGCCATCAACAGGGCATAATTTCAAACTCCGGTCTGTTACTGAAAGGCATAATTTCTTAAGGAACCCCTTACAATAATGTGTTATTGTATGTGTTATTGTTCCAGAAGAACACTTTGCCCGAATCGTGTATCAAACCCAGGACCTTACAATCAGTAACCGTGCTTCAAACCACCAATGGTCTAGTGATTGAAGCAGTCGGCAAGGAACCGTTATAATTTTAAAAGTATGCTAACATTTACTTCGCTTAATTCATAAAACGACCAAAAAATCTAAACATGGTTTAATTACAGCTATTTCAAGAGAACCAGGGGGCCATTTTGATGCAGTCAGAATGCTAAAAAAGCCGGAAAAAGTTTGTCTGTCCAGCCAAGCTAATTACATCCGTAGCGACGGCTAAAACTCATTTCGAATAATTAATTCTAGCAGAGTTCATGTTTGAGTACGTGTTGCATCACGTTTTATTTGTGTTGGCTGTGTGTGTAGGTTGTGATAGTGAATCTATGGTAGTCTTTCAGGCAAATAATGTTATGTGATTTGCGAAGAAATTATTGAAAGTATTGAATACAGTCAGGGTCAAGTTTGACTTGATATTTTAAGGTTTTGTTGTCTGTCAACTCATGTTATATGTTAGATGCCGTAATCTGTTCAGCGTACGACTTTATCATTTTAATCATCTGTAGCTTGAAACTACGAGAATTTCCAGCGTCTCTACGCATTTAGTAGTTTTAGTAATTATTATAATTATCGTGTGGCGCTACTGCTCACAGTTCCAGATCTAACTCCATAAGCCAATTTTTAGTAGGTTCCGGAGTCAGTTGGCTTAGATAATCCAGACCTCTCGAGAATCTTTCAAATTCAAATTCAAATTCAATTTTTTTTATTTCACATAGACCAAATTACAGGCACTTATAAAACGTCAAAGCTAGGTGCACGGTTCCAAAAAAGTTGATCTTATGGAGAAGAACCGGCAAGAAACTCCATAGACACTCTTTTTAAATAAAAATTTTATTACAATGGTGTATTGATGGTATGTGAGAATAATGTAGAATAATGTAAGAGGAAAACAAAAGCAAATGATTGAAATAGTAAAAGTTTATAAAGCCAAAACGATTACCAAGGCAATTACGAGCGGACCAGTCCCGACAGACAGCACCCGTTCACGAGTATGACGTGCGCATCAGCGTCGCTGAACTCAACCATTTTGAAGGGAACTCAACGACCCGATACACAACGCCACCATCAGCAAGACATTTTAGTGAGCATGACAAACTCATAATGCCTGGCAATAGGCAGGTGAATGTATATATTAATGTAATATATAACATTATTAACCACATGATGCTCACATTTTACAGAAAAGCAATGAATTATTTTATTTATTAATTAGAGACTCATATAAGAATATAGAGTACAATCTGTAATTAGAATAATAACAAAAAGTTATGATAAAGTAATAAATACGTATGTCAAATATTAATATAAAATAACTGTAAAAAGACAGTTCGGTCAGAAAATAGACTAAAAAAGAAAAAAGAAATTATACAAAAGTAAGTATATGTCCGCGCTGGTCAAATAGTGCCAGTGGGTCACAGTGTGCAGAAAGGAATCGTTCGCCATACATCTGTATCATTAATGTACTGATTTATACTATAATAGGCCCTGGACATTAAAACGCGCTTAACAATCGGTTTGAACTTTAAGTCCGGCAAGTCAATAATGTGACGAGGAATCTTGTTATAGAACCTAATACTATTACCCATAAATGACTTGTTGGTCTTACTAAGTCGAAAACCTGGTACTTGAAGCCTATCTTTGTAACGGGTGTTTAGATTGTGGCGGTCACTCTTTTTATAAAATTGGGCAATATTTTTCCGAATATACATAATATTGCTAAATATGTACAACGATGGTAATGTAAGTATATTTATTTCCTTGAATAGTTCACGGAGCGACTCACGGCTTCCCATATTATAAATAGCTCGGACTGCTCTTTTTTGTAATATAAATATAGTCTCGATATCAGCAGCCGATCCCCACAGTAAAATGCCATAAGACATAATACTGTGGAAGTATGCAAAATAAACTAGCCTAGCTGTAGCTTCATCTGTCATCTGTCTTATTTTCCTAACAGCAAATGCAGCAGAGCTCAATTTGCCTGCAAGTGCCTCTATATGAGGTCCCCATTGCAGTTTAGAGTCCACTGTAACGCCTAGGAAGACAGTTGAGGGAACCAGATCTAATACTTTATCATCAAGTTTCACATTTGAACCTACGTGGGTTACATTTGGGATAGAGAATCTAATACATTTGGTCTTTTTTGAATTTAGTAGAAGATTGTTTACAGAAAACCAGTAAAATACTTTACTAAGTGTATTATTGGGTTCTATCAAATCCCTGTCCTTTCTATTAACTTTGAATATAAGAGATGTATCGTCAGCAAATAACACTATATTTGACATTGTATCCTTAATTATGTGAGGAAGATCGTTGATATAAACAAGGAATAGAAATGGGCCCAAGATTGATCCTTGTGGTACACCCATTTTAACAAGCGCGCCTGTAGAAACGACATTGCCAATAGAAACCTTTTGTTCACGATTTGACAGATATGAATTTAAGAGATCAAAAGATCTACCTTGAATCCCATAATATTTTAACTTTAGTAAAAGCGTTTGGTGATCTACGCAGTCAAATGCCTTAGAAAGATCACAGAACACGCCTATAGCATCCTGCGAATCTTCCCAGGCCTCCAATACTGTTTTTATTAGGGTGGATGCTGCATCTTCCGTAGAACGTCCCTTCGTAAATCCGAATTGTTTTTCATGTAATATACCGCTTTTATTAAAATAAATTAACATTTGATTTAATATAATTTTTTCAAATATTTTGCTTAATGCAGGCAGCACAGATATTGGCCTATAATTAGATGCGTCAGTTTGGCAACCTGCCTTAAAAATGGGTACTATTTTACTATATTTCATTAGATCAGGGAATACTCCGTCTGCGATACAAGTATTAAATATTAACGCCAACAAGGGCGCAATTTTAGCAATTATGGGTTCAACGGCTTTGATTGATAATCCCCATAAATCTTCAGTTTTTTTAACAATTATAGTTTTAAATGTTTTAATGATGTCACAATGTGACACATAACTAAATTCAAAATTACCGTTACATAAATCTAAATTTTTCTCTAAGAGGGACGCAGCTACTAGTGCGGACGACGGGAGACATTTAGTAGTCTTTACAGGAATATTTGTAAAAAAAGATTCAAAGAAATTAGCAATTACACTTTTATCTGAAACTAATTTGTCATCAATTTTTAAGTTAATTGAACTGTCGGTATAATTACGATTGCCAGTTTCAGTGTTAATTATCTTCCAAGTAGTTTTTATTTTATTGCTTGCGTTTTTTATTTGTTCACTAATATAAACTGCCTTTGCTAGTGTACACACCTTTTTAAATGTTTTTGAATATTGTCTAACATAATTATGAAAATGATTGTCAGATGAATAGGACTTTTTTTCGTAAAGTTCATAAAGAACATCCCTACTTCGTCGTATACCGCTGGTGGCCCAGGAACTGAACATTAATTTAGGCTTTAAGGTTATCGATTTCACCTTGCAAGCTTTTTGAAATTCATTATTTATGACATTGAATAGTGAACAATACATTTGATTGGGGTCGTCATAACGTCGCTTTAATGCAATTAGTTGTGATTCTAGGCTTGTACTGAATTTTTCTAGACTCCTTTTCGTGAGTGTCCTACACTTTATAATTTTAGGACCATCGATTGATTTGTGATATAATTTTACAATCTGACACTTATGATCTGAACGAATACCACTAACAAGGCTTTTTTGTAATATTTTACAATTAGTCATAATATTATCTATACAAGTAGCCGAGGTAGGTGTCACTCTAGTTGGCTCAGAAAACAAATGTTTTAAATTAAATGACCTAAAAAGAGATAAAAGATTTCTTTTATCTGTGGTGTTCACTATAATGTCAATGTTGAAATCTCCACAGACTATTATATTTTTGTTTATTTTTATTTTGCTAAGCGCATCCTCCATTGTTGAAGAAAATTGAGAGGTATTACCTGCTGGGGGCCTATAAACACACAAGATTACATATTCCTCAGTTTCTGCACACGCGAGCTCGCATACTCGTTCAACAGAGAGATCGCGAATATCTAGTCGTTCTTTACATTTAAGGTGATTTTTTACCATAATTAAGGTTCCCCCACCTTCGGCTGAAACTCTCTGGAACGAACTGGCTATTTTAAAATCACTAATATTAAACATCATTCTGTCTGGCTTCAGCCATGTCTCCGTGATACAAAGAATGTCTACTTTATATTTTTCAATAAATAATTCTACATCAAGGATTTTGCCAGAGAAGCGATTAATATTTTGGTGAGACAGAATTAAACTATGATGACTATGCTTCTCTGTTGTCAAACTGTTAAGTTTAAATTATTTTGGTTCACCACTATACTATTAGTATTTTTACTAAATAAAGTGGTAGTGAGATACTTCGTCATACTACTTATGACTGAGTTAATATTATAAGCTAACAACGTAGCAATTTGTCGTCTAGATTTAATAGGCAGGTACACAGTATCCCTAGTCAATTTTAATTTACCAACAAAACTATTGGTGTCAAAGAAAATAAACTTGTCACTGTAGTGACCTACTAAGAAATGTATATGCTTATTTAGCATATGTATATAGTCATTCTGCTTATCTGACAGATGGTCAAAATATGGAAATGCACATAGTATTATATGGTGACAGTTAAGTGTTAACATTTGAGCAACACAGTTGGTGATATCTTTCTTACTTACATTTTGACTATTACCTATAAATACTGTTATATCAGTATTGGGATTAACTTTAGATTTCATTAATGATGACATTATTTGTTTAAATGAAGTCCCAGGCATACAGTTATTTAAGAAAGAATGACCCAGGCCGTTGCCTAATAATTCCCCAAAACACTTGCCTAAATTATCTGTATACATAATTGAGTTATAACAGAGTTTATTATTACTAGGTACAATACTTTTAGATGACTCCTGACTGATTGACTCAGGTATCACCAAATTACCTATAATAGATTCCTCAGCCTGTGAGTGGGCTTTCATAACCTCAGGAAGAGAACAATTGATATTTGTTTGATTGACACATGTACAGAGTTTGTTGTTGAGTGTTAAAGAATTCACTCTGTCAGCATTATAATTGCACATATCAACTAGCTTAGTAGCAGCAAGAATATGTTCATCTATTTGTTTCTGAGAGCTCACATATTTTGTGTAGAGGGAACTAAGTGAGTCTTCTAATGATTTTATATCACACTGTAGGCGCTGAGTGTCTATTTCATATATATTTTTGCTGTCTTCTAATTTTATTTGACAATTACTTAGTTTATTTATTAATGCAACACGATCTTTCCTTAATTGAATGATTTTAGAAAAGTTGTATTGCTGTTTCCTATACTTTTTAATAATTTTATTCAATTTATTGTATTTTCTAAATTTATTGTGGCTCATTTTGTAAACACTAGTTTGCTTAACTGTGCCATCTTGTTCAGTAAGATCTATGGTGACCAAGGAATTACCTAATAGGAAATTTGAGTTGGTGTTTATTAATTCATCATATAAGTGATGAGTTTTAACGGCCTGAGCACTACTTATTTCCTGCCTAAGATGACACAATTCATAATTTGCACTATATAATTCTTCCTCCAGACCCCTAACTCTTCTCAAAGCATTTTCATACTCAGAACTACATTGAGTAAATCCATCAGTCAATGCCTGGAGTTTGTCTCGTTCCCCGACCACATCCAAGTATTGCTTGTGAAGGTCAACAAGCTCCCGTTTCAGGATCGAGTTCTTGTCCACAATCATCTTAACCTCCTCTTCACTTTCCTCTCTTTCCTGCAGAAGTTGCTGACATTGATTCTTGGAAGCCTGAAGACTCTTTAGGGCCACACTTAACTTAAGCTCCATTTCCTGGGATGTGGCCTTACGGGTTAGAATAGGCATGTTGTCAAATTATGCACTGGAAATATAAATGAGGAAGTGATCAGATTAGGTATTTACAGAAACAGAAGAATAGGAAAGAATAGGAAGATATGAAATTAAGGTCTTTTAATATTGTATATGTTCGAGTATGGGTATTGGAAGTTAGTATTTTACAGTTATGAGATTTGTTTAAGTGGGTATGTGCAATTTTTATATATTTCTATTTGATTTTAATTCTGAACTTTTAATGTACTGTTATTGCTCAGTTTCAGTATACACAATGTTATTATATGTGTACCTAAGTAACAACACAAAAAGTATTACAGTATTAATACATTTTTAAGTTCAATGACGGTCATCTATTCGTGTGTCATAAACGGCACTATATGAAAGTTAATTATTCAGCAGCTTAGGATACTATGATTGCTGATGAATTATTTGATGTTATACAACGCTATTATGGTAAACATATATAAAAGAATAAACAATACTCCCCGTATAAGTCCAATGAATTTGAACTTTCGTCGTTGACCGGTCACCGGCTTTTTGAGTAGCCAAATACTATGGTTATAGTACAGATTTTTGGCAGAGAACAATAATCCATATAATTTGTCTCGTCTTCTTACGTTTTATGACACTCAACTACATATTTTACAAATAAATTTAATATAAATAATTATTTAAAATATGCTACACAATTTGACATGTCACTACAACAGTGTTGCCGGTCCGAAAATACACAATTTTTTATTACTTTACAAAGGATAGCTCTCGATTATGTGCTAGATAGTTTGGAAAGGGTCCCCCTATCCAAACTATCCAGCACATATTAGCAGAATATATAAATAGCAGAATGACAGTTGCATTCGGGAGAGCTTGCAAAGGCCCATTTGTGCAGGTGATAGTTGCACCTAGCCACTGTATGGATACATTTGATGGTGGACAACAATTTACGGCCCCCAGTGTGATTTCATGTATTTTAGGCATCTTATTTATCGTCCCCTCCAGTGTAAATAAGTTTACTCCATACAACCTGGCTATTGATTTTTTTCTAACAGGAAAGCACGTGCGTGCTCTGAGCATTATAATAGTTAATTTCGATGGCCAAGTATCTTGCCACTATCATGTCAATTTAATTTTAGCTATAAAAGGACTGATGATAAATAAATAGCTTGTAGCAGCTGCAGTACAAAGGTCAGTTCTCATACAGAAGGAAAAAGCATTTGATCATCACATCATGAATTTCATCACACATTTTTTGCTATGCGTTGACATTGTCGGGACCCTATAATGAAGGTTTCGCAATTATTTTATATCACCCTAAATAAAATCCATTTTTCATCCCACTTTAACAATTAAAAAAGTTATATACAGATATTACATATCAGTGTCAATTTCAACGTAACGTGTTATTATTTTTACTTTTCACTTTTTTTTTATTGTAATCAATAACAAAAATGTGAAAAGTTAAATTAAATTAATATTTATTATGCACATTATTTACAAAACATAAAACTTTCCAAATACATACACCAACAAAATATAGGTTAAGCGTTAAAATATTCCTCTCAATAGGAGTATGCCCAGAACACTAGCAGCATTGCTACGTTAGCTTCCTCTTCAATTCGGAAGTTAAAAAGATGCTATTAAAATTATTGTATTGGTAATTTCATAATATTGAATCCATCCCATCCAAACTATATGTTATACTCCTAATTATATACTCTATTATCTAATATTATATCATTAAAAAATATAACGTAGAACAAAACGTAGTTGAGGCGTCGAAGTATTCCTCCGCATCGCTGTCATCCGGTAATGTGCCCAGAAGACTGGCAGCATTGCCACGTTGAATGGCAATGCTAATTCTCTGACCAAGAAACAGGCCAGCCCTCTGGTCACGCGA
This sequence comes from Xylocampa areola, assembly GCA_935421205.1. Lineage (NCBI taxonomy): Eukaryota > Metazoa > Arthropoda > Insecta > Lepidoptera > Noctuidae > Xylocampa > Xylocampa areola. The sequence goes on along the minus strand of OW285225.1, from coordinate 6,637,919 downwards.
AGTGTCGACCAATCTGCTAGAAATTTCTTTAAAAAGTTGGCGTGCACTGGGACCCCATGACCCGAGCGTTTCGACCCCAAACGGCACAAAGTCGTAGCAGCCGACAAGGTTGCTTATATTTGCGCCGTTTGAGAGTCTCTGCAGCAGCAGCAGCGGCGCCAGCACAGCCAGCCGAGCTAGGAAGATGCGATGCGAGCAAGGGTGTCGACGCATGTTGCAGGAGTATAATATATTATAATGTAAATATCATTAATAAAATCTCATTGGTTACAGCTAATCTTGGCTTAGGACCTTTGACATATACACAAACTATACGTATACTACATTGTATCTATCACTATCACTAAACTATATATATCTGGTCATTCTAAAATCTATACCAATACTTAATTGAAGTATTTGTTTGTGGTATTTATACGACGTAAATCATAAACGGCCGTTTGTCTGTGTTTCTGTCTGAAAGCTTGTATTAAATAGGCTCCGAAAATGCTCAACAGATTTAAATGAAATTTTACATATTAAAAAAGGAATTTTACTTAAATTTTCGTGCACATTCCATTTCGATATCTTGCAGGGTTCAAAAGTTAAAGTACTATTTGTCCAAATCCCCAGCGAACGAAGTCGCGGTCACAGATAGTAACAAATAAAGATATTATTATGTGATATACACAGTAACAGAATATGAGATCGGTACACTCTGTTACACGGCTCCAATTAGGGGCGTAACACACCAACGATCGCCAGTTCACAACAAAGGGAATTATTAAAGTCGACACAGAAGAGGTACTAGAGGTACTGGAAATGATTTCCTTTTTTTTGTATTGAATAGATTCAGGCATTACTTTGCGGAAGTCCATTACAATGTATGCAAATAAATATTATATCTAGCTACTTCCACAATACTGAGGGAAGTCATGCACCACCCCCGGCTAAATATATTTAGCCGGGGGTGGTGCACAGGTGCATGACTTCCCTCAGTATTGTGGAAGTAGCTAGATATAATATTTATTTGCATACATTGTATGTTTAAAATGGCAACTGCATGTATTTGCATGACTACCCACAATATTGTGGAAGTAGCTAGATATTGTATTTATTAGCATCCATCCTTTTTTTTTGTTGTTGATGTCTGTGATATTTGGCGTGATGATAATGTCATTGTGGCGACACATTATTATATTTGTGATTACGCTGCCCCTTCTGGGCTCGTGTCGCTGCCCCGCGACTGACTCGCCAGTCGTTCCCCATCTAGTACCTCGTAGACCTGCGTCTATACACTTGTATACGAAATAAATTAAACCATATTTTCTTCAGAGGCTTGTGTTATTTAGACTCCTTCTCAGCTTCTGAGTTATTGACAATAGAAACCAGTGTATAGTGAAGGACAAATTGCAGCGAATAGCTAAATTATCAATGATATATCTACTAAATTTCTATACTGAATCTATAAGTTTATTGCTAGATGATCTTCTACTTGTGGATTAACATAACACAGCCTCACGCCTGTATTTCCCGAAGGGGTAGGTAGAGGTGTACACAATTGTTCCCCACATTTCACCAATACTGTTATTAAATCCCATGTAGTAGGTGGTGAGCTTGTTGCCGTATACCGGGCACAATTCCAAAATCCGGGCTGCTATTGAGATTATTTTAACAGAAAAACTCAGTAACACTGGCCGACCCGGGAATCGAACCCAGATTCGAACAAACTGCATGTTGTATGTTCTTTTTGTATATTCAAATTATGTAAGTTTCGTTTGTCCAAAGTTGTACCCCCTTGTGGACAGATTGATGAAACTCATGACTTGTACCATCAGTAGAGAGACTTGAATGGTCAGCGTTAAAAATACACTCTACATAGAACTTATAAAATTTATACGAAGACGATTCCAGATATCAATTGATCAATATTATAGACTAACAAAAATAAATATGTAACAATATAATGTTCATTATAACATTCGTAACATAGCAATTCAGCATCCCCCTGCCTTTATCCCAATTTATTTGGGGTCGGCGCAGCATGTATTCTTATTCCATACATCTTTATTAGCTGTCACATCGTCAGTCACTCCTTTTCTTGTCATATCATCTTTAACACAATCCATCCATCGCTTCCTCGGTCTTCCTCTATTCTTATAGCCATCTACATTCATACTCAAAACTTTTCTTGTCATATGTCGTAATATAGCAATTGTACTATTAAAAATATTACTAAAAATTTTGACTCTGGGCTCCTAATTCTGAATGTTTTATGTAGGTAAGTAGTTTCTTAATATATTTTAAAACCTGGACATAATTGAAGATTTGAAATCGCTAATTCGCAGTAAGCTGATGTGGCGATGAATGGACTGAAGCTTGGCCTGAAGGAAGGAAGGCCGGAAAAGACACGTTTTGCTCAGGTATTCAATCTATGACCGCCAGGCAACATTGACCCTTGTATCCAATACAACTTTATTAAATGATTGTCCATTATAGAGGGTAGCCATTTAAATTACTCGTTAATCCACAAATAGTTATTTTAATTATAATTGGTTCGAATTTTAATTGGTTATAGCTGATTGACGAGTGATTGTTTTTAAACTTTGCGGTTTATAGTAAGTTGTATTTGTGTATGCTTTTTGTAATTGATTGAAATGCAGTTAATTATAACTTGGTTATATGGTTTATTTATTTATTTATCATAATAAACTTAGGACTACCATTACAGATTTTTTAACGTAATGCGATAGTCTTATATCTATTATAAATGTACGGGTGATTTACCTTACACCTTGTTTGTTAATGTTATGAGTACCGCGCCGCGACCCAGGTTAGGGATTAAAAGTAAAACGATGTTTACGATTACACGGATTTATTGGCACTAAAGGAAATAGTTAACAAATCGAACACGAGACACCGCATCGTGAGTGCAGGCGTCAGCATAAAAACTAAACAATACAAAATGTACGGGTTTGCTCGTACATACTCCCTACAGGAGAAATTAATACGATATGGATACAAATGAATATAAATGTTAAAAGATCAAAATAATTGAAACGGTGTATCAAGAAAATACCTAACATAATAAATGTTTTTTTTTTATATATTATAACGAGACAAAATAATATGAAAACGACTTAATGATAAAGTAAAGTATTGTCTCTAGCTGCATCACTAAACTCAACGAACGCTAATCGGTGACGTAGCTTTATTCACTCTTTGAGGGCGCTGGCACTGGCGCGCTTGGCACGGTCCAGGCGCGCACGCGACGCCACGCGAACACCAGTCCCGCTATTCCCGCAATGCTGACGATGATGTATATCAGTGTGTAGTGGTGTATATCATGGTAAGAAATGCTTTCAGCTATAGCGTCATTGTCTTTCATGATCTTAATTTTCTGACCAAGCTCTAATAAATCCCTTTGATTCTGATCAGATTCTGAATCATTCAAGGAAATCATATGCGGGATCGATATGTTGATTATGTGATTTATCGGCGGTATCAATGGTGCATAAACATCAGGTTTAATGTTCAGTTCACTTGATTGTTGTCTGTGTGCAATCAAAGTAAATGCTTGCGTTTTAATAATGCACCCATTGTCTTTAACAACAAGGCCCGCACCGGTCAGCTGATGAGTGGCAACTTGATCCTGGCACATTATACGTAAAGAGCATTGATCGCAACAAAAATAAATGTAGTTGTTAATTGTGTTACTTTCAAACCAGCTGTTTTTGCAGGGAGAGGTTCTTGTCTCACACTCAAATTCTTCGATCTGACAGAAATCTTTATCCTCCTTTAGATGATAAATAGGTGTCTGAATATGACACAGATATGCATCCGATATCAGGCATGATGTTAATGTTTTCTCTGTTATAGTTAAGTAGGTATCCTTTTTCAAGTTTATGGCCACATATTCTGATATTGGTTGGATGCTAACCATTTTAGTTCCTTTGACTTGCGGTCTGGAAAATATTTTGAATATCTCAAAAGAATCTCTACTGATAAGAGGAAGCCTGATTTCAAAGATGAGGTATTCTTCTATTTAAACTTAATTATACATTTTACACACAATTTTACAAAATACTATATAATACACTACATACTCTATCATAACACAAAACAAAGAGCAGTCTCTTTGCGAATTCACTCAAGTGACATACATAAATATCCACTTCGATATGTAGCTTATTAATGACCCTAATAGCCTGGGTAAGAGGTGCCTTGGCCAGTAGGTTGGCCCTGGCTGCCGGCACGGCCAGCTGTGGCGGGCGCCGCCGCCTCCATACATAGCGGTCCGATACACACATATTCAACCTGTTGGTTAACTAACCAAGGCTTCACGAATAAATAACCACACTATAATACGTTATAAATTTAGCCTTATATACTGGTTCATAGGTCTAGTGGTCCCGACTACTGATCATGAGATCTCCGGTTCTATTCCCAGGTCAGCCAAAAAGTGTTATGGAGTTTTTCTGTTAGGTAATATTCAAAAGCAGTCCGGAGGTTGGCATTGTGCCCGGCAGATGGCAATAGACTCACCACCTATTACATGGGACTTAATAACAGCATGTCATAGTTGTACACCCACATTTCACAATGTGGGTGTACAACTATGTACACCTCTGCCTACCCCTTCGGGGAATACAGGCGTGATATTATGTTATGTTTTATATAATTATAAATATTTATTTGTGATTTAAAAATATGGGGTTAGAACCCACACCCCCTGGATAGGTTACTTTAAGTGCTCCGCCAACTGAGCTACGCAACCACCGCTCACTAAGCCAACTCTTCCCTCCACTTCATACCACGTCTCATAGTGACGTCATCATCATCTATTCAGTCTTTCTACTTTATCGTGTAGTTGATAAACATAACATAACATAGCATCACGCCTGTATTCCCGGAAGGGGTAGGCAGAGGTGTACACAATTGTACACCCACATTTCACCAATGCTGTTATTAAGTCCCATGTAATAGGTGGTGAGCCTATTGCCATTAACCGGGCACATTTCCAAACTCCGGGCTGCTACTGAGAATTTCCTAACAGAAAAACTCAATAACACTTTGCCCGACCCGGGAATCGAACCCGAGACCTCCTGCTCAGCAGTCGCGCTACGGACCACTAAACCAACGAGGCAGTTGCAGTGTAGTTGATGAACAACCTAATGTCAGAGTTTAAACCGCCCGGCGTCTGACATGGCTTTACCAACCATCGAGGACATCTCTCACGTGTGCTAGTTTCCTCACGATGTTTCCTTTCACCGTTTTAAGCAAGTGATAATTAATTTCTAATACGCATAAGACTCGAAAAGTCAGCCTTGGATCAAAACTTTCGACCTTTGACTTGGCATATTAGAGGTCATTCCACTTGACTGTCACTACTTTGTTCCGTTTACCTAATCCCACATGGTCCTACGTCCACGAATAAAATTGTATACTTATATAAAAGAAACACTCACTGTATATGGACTGAATAGGTAGCGATGACGTCACCATGAGACGTATTAAATTATTATGAATAATTTATTATATGTCATAACTAACTTATATTTTTGGCATCAAATATTATTAAAAATCATTCAGTAAAAGTAACAAACATCGAATGTGTAAAAGAAATCACACACACACACACACACATAATATATATGCACTCACACGCACACCGACAAAAACACACGCAAACACACACGCACACAGATCATGTATCTTTTCTAAATTGTTTCTCTAAACGTTATCACTGTTGTCTTTTGATGTAAACGGATTGAAGAGACTAGATCCCACAACACAGGGAATCCTAGTCTAGGAGTCTTGGGAGCAAAATTATGTGTGTGACATTTTGAGACAATAAATAAAAAAAATATAAATTAAAATTTATAAAAAGGAAAATTCGGTATAGTGAGTAGTGGTAGAGATAGCTCAGAATTGGTAGAGAGAGCGCCTGCGGTAATTAGTCAAATTATGCTTAGGTTTTTCTTTTTAACCATACATGTATCTACGTTTGGCCACCAACGGGCCTGATGGTAAGCGACGACGAGGCCAAGAATGGCGAAGATCCAGAAGGATTATATGCACTCTAGCTTTGAATATGCAAAGATTGTATTTCCCATGAAAGGCGGAAGACGGTTCCCAGAGTTCCGTTCACGGGCAGTACGTATCATGAACATAGATATAAATCTTTGAGTAAGAATTTGGGAATTTTACAAGGAACGGGTGGTAGTTTGCCGTCTTTCTACTTGTCCGTACCGTCTTTAATAAAATGGGGAGGATAGAATGAGGTCATGGGTAGAACATAGACAGACATACTACTTTACGGCGGTGCTCAAAGCTAAGCAACTTTTTGACGACAAGATATCATCATCAATTAGCCTCTTAGAATGCCGATCTACCGACTCTAAAACTACCAGCTAGTACTTCGTCACTTCTCCTTCTTCACCAGCCACACATAAATTACTTTTCAAATGGCCAGTATTGTAAAATGGAAACTTCATAGGTAATCAAAAAATCTAATATTACGCGTATTGCGAGAAGACTGTATGAAAGGGTTATTATTTTGTTATTCATATATTTCTTATGTTATTTTTTATGTGTTTTGTTTAAGATGTCCATTGTTGGTATGGGTAATTGGTTTTATGTCGTTTATTTTGAGCAGGATTCTTACCTCTACCGCTTGTATGAATTCTTCAAGTACTATACCAGCAAAAATATGTCGCTAAGCTACTTTGTGCTACGCAATCATAAATATGTTAAAAAATATATTAGTATACGTATTGTTTTTGCTAACCTTTAAAATCCACAGACTTGTTTCGGATGCGAAAACCGGGGATGAAAATGAAAGGGGAAGCATGGAAGGGCGCATGCCTAACGGAGGGCGATTGAACACTGATATAGAAAGGAGCAAAAGAAAATTATTGTTACGGAAACGGCATACGCTGACTAATTCTCAAGGAAGATTCGATGTGTGTGAAATTGTATGGAAATAAAATAAATGTGTTTCTTTTACAGATGAATCTTTTAAACGCATGCGTAATGGATCCTTTTTTTTTCTAGAAATCACATTACGTGACTACCACCTTTTTATGGAGTAGCGGCGAAGTACCAATTGGTAGTTTTAGAGTCGGTAGATCGGCATACTAAGAGGCTGCTTCACGATGACCGTCTTGTGGTCAATAAATTGCTGCGTCGTCGTCGCGCTGGCGATCGTTCAATACATGCGGCACCCCGCATCGCCAGCGCGACGAGCACGTTGAAGTATGCCTTGAGTTGCTAACAGACACAGAAAAGAAAGGATTTTAAACCGCATTGTCACTTGTGTTGAAAAATTGATTCTTTTTGATAAGTGGTAATCATGTTGGTTAGAACCTGGTTCTGCACCTAGGCAATGCCCCAAACGAAAAAATACCCCGTAAAAAGTCATGGTCACTGTTTGGTGGTCTAGCGCCGGTATAATTCATCACAGCTTCTCACCAAATGGCACCCGCATTACTGAGGATGTTTATTGTGAGGAACTGGAAACTATGATGTAGAAGCTCGCAAGTCTCAGGCCAACCTTAGTTATTCGCTCGTCGCCGCTGCTCCTACATGACGACCAAACTCATACGGCACAACATACGGTTTCTAGGCTACAAAAGTTAGGGTTGGAAGTTTTGCGTCATCCACCGTAGTCACCAGACATTGTGCCGACAGACTCCTACTTTTTCGAAAATTTGGATATCTTCTTTGCAGGGAAATAATTCAGTACCCTAGAGGCAGAACAAAATGCGTTTGTAGAGTTTGTTGGCTCCCGTAGACCTACCTTCTTCAAGAAGGGCATTGAAAAATTACCACTGCGCTGCACTGCGGTGCATCGATAGCATGGGTTCCTTTGATTGACAAAAATAAAAAATATTTATTAAAAAAATGGTTTTACTTTCTGTGTACTAAACGGCAATTTCATAGGTAAAGACCTAATATATTATTTCAACAATACCTTCCATTCATCACCAAACAGCGTTAATTTCAACTAGATACTAAAGACTTAGCTCTACAAAAATCTAACAAAACATCCACAAACCTTGTCCCCAATAATATAATACGCCAACTAACACACAACCACATATACAATAAGTAGACACATATAAAGGCGAGTAAAAGCAAGAACGTGTTCGTAATCCGGCGGCCATATTGTGACAATTTCTACACGGTACGTCGATCCTGAAATAATTGGCGCCAAGATAAAAAGCTTGCTGACGGTATGTTCATAATGGTAACGAGAAATGTTTCGCTCTTATATTGGGGAAAAGGGAGTAGGTATTATTAATGTGTTGGGTTAATTTTAGGGAGGCTGGCAGGGTATTTAGTGGGTTTTAGAAATAAATAATCGTTTAGTGGTTTAATTTTATTTTATTTTATTTGTTAGGGACAAAAACAGTTACATGCCAGAGCTTAACTAAATAATCTTAAATTAACACATAAATATACATTGATACATAATCTACTAGACTAATGTTACTATACATGTAACCCACACCATAGTCCACGAATAAAAAAAAAAAACTCTTGTATGTCGCATTAAAAGACATAATTAAAATACCATTGCATCTCACGTGGATCTGCGTTCTGATATATAAGAGGTTACAGGCTCTTACTGTTACAGCCGTGGACACGTATCGACGACTGCAGCCGAGGGTCGACCAGTGCCGCCGAGCATCGACGCATGCGATCGAGCTGTCACTGACACGCGTCGACGACTGCCGCCGAGCTGTCATCGACAACATGCCGCACGTCTGTAAGAGTCCTAAGATAATACATATGTATAATAAGATACATATCATGTACATAGGTAAAAAATAAAAATTGTAATTGAGAATTTTTTAATAACAATAGACTGGAATTAAAATTTAACGGATTAGTACAGAAAATTAAAATAAATTTCATAAGTATGTAGAAATCTTACCCTTTATCAAAATCCAATTACAATATTTTGCTAACCTTGGTTACTAAATAGAACTTGATTATACCATAGTAAATGCATGTACAAAGTAATCTTCGAGTGTGTCGGTTACTGATCAATACAAAAATATTAATATACATGACTAGTGGACCCGGTAGTTAGAAGTTGTCCTGTCACATTTTCTGGATCTCGACAACAGCTCACCTACCGGATTCAACCATATTTAAAGACCACTAAAGACTATCCAGGTGAGCCAAAAATAGAAAAAGAAAGATAATTAAAGTCAGTCAAACCGTATTGGAGAAGAATTGATAACACATGCACAACGAAATTTCATACATAAATATGTTGAGCGATTAATCCGGGACATAAAAGGCATCCTATGAAGTTCTTTGGCGAACACCGAAAACTCCCTATTTTTCAACGCTAGCCCCCACGGCTATCGGCCCAAAATAATAATAAAATGTTATCTTTTATTTGCTCTCATAATTTATACCAAACAAAGTTCCAAGTACCACCACATTGCCACTAATTGTAATGCCTATATATCACCACGATTTTATGAACGCTTAAATGAATCAGGATGCTATTGTCATACAAAATGAATGATCCATTCACTTCGAAGTACTATTCATAAAGGGGATAGGGGGATATGATATTGAATCGGCACTAAAATTATTATTATAGGTACTTGCGACCCTCTGTTAGGTTAGGTTAAGTGAGTTATGATGATTTGGACCTTGAAATTGTTCTAATCGATTGACATTTGACTTATTTATTTATATTGAAACACATTTATACCATTTTACAAAAATTTCAAACGTAATGATTTAAATAAACATGGAATAACGTAACATTTAAGTTAAAACTAAGTAAAAGTAACTAAAAAGTTGACTTAATAAAACAGTTAACCCCTAATAATTAAAAGAAAATTTCGCATTGAAAAGTATGAAACAGGAAAATATTCTTGTCTACATTATTAATATTATTCAGCCATTGTCGTCCCACAGGTAAAGGCCTCCCTACCCCATTTTTTTTGTGTATGGCATATCGCAGGTTCTCTAAGAGGTTGTCGACTGCTTAACCGGGCTTTCCTGTGGTTGCCTTAATAATTTTAAGGCCCCCAGGCACGGCATTCAACTTATAAACTAAGTGACAACACGCTAAGGGCACCCCCTGCGGGGTACAAGCCTCGACTTAGGGCGTCGCTGGTGGGAGGACAACAAGGGACTGGCTGGATCGGATTCAAATCATTATTATTTAGGGACGAATTTAAAGCTGTAGGCTCAGCGACGCCGGCTGGCACGAGCAAGGGTCGGGTTGGACAATTACGGAGACGTCTCGACGGGCCTCGACGGCGAAGCCGAAATGACGGCGGTCTGTTTTTGGTGCTGGTTACCCTACTGCTTTCTTAGAGGAGGGTTATAGCGTCGTCGGGATATGTGAGTGAATGCCTAGGTCGACGAATTCTACTGATCTGTGAGGTGGTATACCGGGTGGCTGCCACGACAAGAGTGTTGGGGTGCTTTTCAGCAGAGTCGAAATAAGGCTTAGATATGCGTTTAATGAACTGTTGGATGGTGGGGATTTTGAGGTCAAGGAGAAGAAGAAGAAAGAAAGAAAGAAAGAAAGAAAGAAAGAAAGAAATAAATAAAGAAAGATATATTTATTCCCACACAGTGCGACATTTGTACAGAAAAACAGAATAAACAGTGAAACTTAATCTAAACTATAACTAAAACATATGGTTGACAATATAACTTTTATTTATGTACATAACTACATATAACATTTTTTTATTTTTTTTTATTCTTATATATGTGCATCGCAACTTTGCGAAAAATGGTCGCCACTCAGCCTAATGCTGATGTGTTGCCTAAAAATAAAGCAACCCAACAGCGCTGATATTCTGTGGTAACCTCTTGTCGACGTATGGCGTCTTCCAGTACAAAAAACCTGAAGAATCAATTTATTCGATCTTTATAAGTTGAGTTTTAGTATAATTAATCTATGGTAAGTATCGATATGACATAGGTATTCCCAAGGTTCCAAGTATTCCAAGTAAAGTTCAGTCATTCATTCAATTGAAGGAGGAGGTTTTCGTTACGGTACCCTTCTTCCACTCCTCATGGTCTAAAGGTTTTTGCGGCCAATCCTTCCAATAGGTTTCAAGCTCATCCCGCCATCTCCTTCTGGTCTTGTCGCGATGTCGTCTTGTCTACATACTATTCAATACTTATTTATCAACTAAAAAATATTAAATTGTACTCCCAACCGACTTTTCAGCCACGGTGGCCTATCACCACAAAGATTAGCCAAGTATGTAAGACTAGGCAGCTTTACGCGCTTTCCAAAGCATGGGGGAGACATACCGCCAACTTCTTAACTCCAGGTTGCTATTGAGAATTTCTTGAAGAGTCTAATAACACTTTGCCTGACCATGGAATCGTATTAAGGACCTCACGTTTAGCAGCCGAACTTGCATCCACTAGGGCAATAAAACTCTTGGTTTACGGGATAAATAAATAATTCTACGTGTAAGTGTTCCATGGAATCGCGTAATGCAATATATATAACATAAATCGTTTTTGCAGCGCGAGGGTCACCCTCTTATTTTATGTAGCGATAGCAGAGGAGGAGATACTTATATTTATCTCACATACACATTTAACTTTTTTATTCGAACCTGCGCCTGGTCAGCCAGCCAGGTCGAGATGGCTTAGTGGTCAGAGCGCCTGGAGTATTTATCCGGGAGGCGCAGGTTCGAATCCTGTTCGCGACCGTATTCTTTTTCCATTTAATATAATAACTTTATATGACACCGTCTCATCACTTTAAGATAAGTTTGAAACAAAATTGAATTAAGTAAAAATGCAAATGATGGTTTGTTTTTAGTAATAAATGTTGCTTAACTAAGGTATCTTATTCCATCTGTAAATAAAATCCAAATTAAGGAGCTTTCGCAGACTTTCTTTCTTCTTTAGTATCGGCCGGATCTCATGAAAAAGCAATATTTAAAAAAAAAAACTTTTGTCAAATCACAAACCACCCCCGGCTTTTTATTAGTGTGTAATGTTTACTTATAACGTTTTTTTATTGCTCATCAACCTAATCGTCAATAATATTTACTATCTCACGGACCTTAAAAAATACGGACTAAGCGTTGCGTACGACATGTGTGAAGCATGTCTAGTCATCCAATATCGCTTGTCATACACGAGCTAAACGCATACAAATACATAAAACTCATCCACTCGGCGCCAGTACGCTGCGGTCGTAATCGGATCTATGCTACGCTTATAACAAGGCAAGGTCACATCCGTATTTTTTTCGGATCCGTGGTCTATCTATGCGAATACAATAAAGCTGAAGAATTTGTTTCTTGTTTCAACGCGAAAACACTGGAACCATTAGTCGGTTTTGATAAGCCCAAAATCTTGAGGAAGGTAATCACGCTACGACTCCAAGAACTGAGCAAAAAGAAAAAGAAAGCAGGTGAAACCGTGGGACACAGTAGACTGTATACTTTTGTTACCAAATTCAACACACTAGCTCCCCAAACTTTGTGCCGTACATGGCACAATTTTCGGGAGACCAAACGATCCCTCTGAGAGGGTTTATCAAATCGGTCGAGCGAGCCATGCTGCACAATCAACAAGATTACAGTGCACACATCTACGTGGTATAGTATGTGTAAATAGTTACGTCATTGCATGCATGGAGGTTTAGTGTTGCAAAGTGAAATGGGTAATGTTGGTATAATAACCTAATATAGCATCACGTCTATATTCCCGAAGTTATAAGCAGAGGAGAAATTTTGTACACCAACATTTCATTGATGCAGTTATTAAATCCCATAGGTGGTGAGCCTAATTGCTATGATATGATAATTGTCTATTAAAAAAATCTCCCTGACCCAAGAATCAAACTCAGGCATGCAAAACAGCAGCCGCGCTTGCGACTAGACTAACGACGCAATATAATTACCAGCATTATTACGACCTTTTTACTACATGATGAGCAGAAGGATGTTACACCATCTGTACCAGGTGGAGGTTCCAAAAATTCAACACAGCGTTTTGGTTTCACATCTATGATACGTACTGCTCGTGAAAGGAACTCCCTGCCATATTCCGTGTTTCGTGAGAAATACAATTTAGACATTTTCAAGGCTAGAGTGAATAGATTTCTTCTGAATCTTCGTGCTCCATCCTCGGCCTCACCGTCGCTTACCATCAGGCGAGTTGGTGTCCAATCTTAGATTTATATTGGATAAAATAGAAAGAGAGAATACACTTTGAAACACGAATAATCAAACGGACCTTTATAGTTAAATAAAAAAATGTCAAATAAAACAATCAAAATAAAGTAGGTAAGGACGCGACGCAAAATATTAGCAGGCTATAAAAAATAAATTATTTTCTTCAATATAATGGTCACCCAGTCAGCAAGCAGACGGACGGCGGTGCAGATATCAGCCTAGAATGCGATGGAGGTATTATCTTGTCAGCTATGGTAGGAGATCAGCAAGGACCGAGATAAATGGAAGAACTTATATGATGTATACCTAACTTAATATAGATAATGGGATGGAGGCTATTGAATGTAAATTGCGTCATTTGTGACACGCGCAACTGAGCGAGAAACCCCCCTCGAACTACAGTAGTGACCATAGTTTGCAAAGTTGTATGAGGAAATCTCCAGAAGGGAGTAGTTCCAGAACCTGTTTGTAGAAGTTTACTATCTAAAAAATAAAGATAATATAAAAATTTAGTCACCAAGTGCCTCGTTGGTAGTGCAAGTAATTCGCAAGCGCGGCTGTTGAGCCCGAGGTCTTGGAATGATTTTCCAAGTTTTTTCTATCGGAGCAGTGATAGTCTAGGGGTATGACGGTTGAATTGACAATTCAAAGGTCGCAGGTTTGATTTTGACATGCACCACTGTTTTATTTTTATTTAAGTGCGTATTATTATTTAATCACTACTTAAAACGTTGAAGGAAAACGTTGTGAGTAAACCAACATACTTGAGAGATATTCTCAACGGTTTGTAAAACCACGTTAGAGACCTATGTGTGGTTTAAGCTCTGACACAAGATTGTTTATCAACCAAACGGTAAGAAGTTTTGTGGACCAACATTATGTGCTGCTCTCCTTGGCGAAGACATTTTGAATTTTGAATAAACCGAATAAAATGTATAGAAAATGATTAAATTAATAATAAAAATGGGTTACTATACAATAGTGTAGTTATATTTACATTTACTGTACATGGTCCAGGCTCCATACATTTCTGAAACATGTCCTTTGTAGGTAGAGGCATGTAGCTTATTCAATTGATTTGTATCTACAGCCACCCATAAATTCGATCCCCACATACCTATACACTATCAATTTACTCTCCAGCACCCTCCAGCAATATTTCAACAAATAAACATATTCGTAAGGGTGGCTTGTGAGGGGTGTGTTAAATAATTAGTTCGGGTCTGTTGTAGTGTTGGTGAACAATGTTTGTGTGTTTGTACGTTTGTATATTGTGGTTCATGGTCATTTGTGGATTTACATTGATAGTTTTGGTGATGAGCTGCATGAGAGTAACTAAATATATAATTAGGTAATTGTCTATAGATACCCTAATTTTTATTACACTTTTTAGTAATATTCAAATTAATTACATTGTTTTTGGATCTCAAGCTTACAACATAACATCACGCCTATCCATTCTCCAAAAAAGGACAGTTCAGGAGCAACCTTAACCGACGAGTATGCATGGATAGATAAATGAACATAGAGGACGTGAGAAAGGTTTGTCAGAACCGTAGCGACAGTGGAAATACACTCTGCATACACCGATGGAAAACAAGCGTGACTGTTTGTATGCATATATTACGCTTGTATCTTCCAAAGGGATACCCAGGTGGTTGGAGATGGATTGCTGTACATCCATGTTTCAGTAATGCTGTTATTAAGTCCCATGTTTGGTGATGAACCTATTGCCATATATTATCTACCAAGCGCCATTCCAACCTCTGTTGCTGTCGAGAATTCCCAAACCAGATAAACCCAACAAAAAAATTCCAACCCGAAAATCGCATCCAGAACCTCAGGGGGTTAGCTAACGTCCTGATCAGTTCAGCAGATGCATTAGAACAACAAGGGAGTCTCAACTGAAATTATGATCTGGATATGATCATTATCTTCGCAGTCAAAATGTTATCCAAAAACCTAGGTAAATCACAAGATGTATGTCGTTACGGTTCCTTAAGGAATGGGGGATTCTTTATTGCCATAACTCCGATACGATGTCGGATATCGGAAGCTACCATCGGAAACTGATAAACCGGACAATGTTTCTTGACTTTCTTCTTTGTCGCCAAAGAAACTTTCTTTATAATATCGCTCGATATGTCTATAATATTATATTGAGAGTTACGCCGGTAATCGAGAAGTTATATGGACAAGTAATGCGGAGGAATGAGGGTCATGTCACGAGGAAAGATCTGAGTATGAATGTAAATGGCTATACGAGTAGAGGAAGACTGAGGAATCGATGCATGAATTGTGTAAAAGATGATATGTCTAGAAAAGAAGTGACTAGCGAGATGACGGCTGATGGAGATGTTTGGAAGAAAAAGACATGCTGCACCGACCAGAATTTAATTGGGATAAGGGTAGCAGGGATGATGATGATGATAATGTCTATAATATTATATGATAGCTGCCTTCCTAAGCAAAAGTAATAAGTTTGCGGTGAATACAATTATGATCCTGGAACCCTGGTAACGATGAGCGGAGGAACGTGTATAGTCGGTAGGAGACCGGCACAGCTTCCACAACGGATTTGTCACACTAAAAAAAATACAGGCGTGATCCTATCTAATATTATGTACAAGGGCCTTTGTTGGCAAAAATTATTACTTACCACCAACTTCGGGATTGCCCGACTAGTTTGACTCCCGACATCGCCGTGGGCTCAGCTCATGAATAAGGGCATCGTTCGAGGTCGAAAGTAGTCGGACAATCCCAAGAAAGCGCGTGAGTAATAAAATACTTTTTAATTTATTGCATTTTAACTCCCTTAACCAGCCTTACCAGGTATGCGTGGACTTACCAATAACCTAGTACCTACAACTGACTGCAAAAAATTGTAAGGACTTTACCTCATTACATTTCGTGAAAATGAAAATGAAATAAGTAATTTCCCGACTCCATTATAACTCGGATTCACATCTGTAAAAGCATACGGAATACCATACGCTCCATGATACGACCATAGGGAAAATAATACGATTATGAAACATAATAATGATCTGATTTTCCTCAAAGGAAAAGTTGGGAGGAATCCTTGTAATACGGTTGGTGGATATGGCAGTGAATTTTATATTAAAATAAATTTAGTATAAGAATATTGGCATATGAAGAGCTATTACAAGACTGGAATCGAAGAAAAAACTATTTAAATAAATATTAGGTATATGCTATTTGTTGGTAAGCACTTGAGGACGATTGGACCATTGGGCAATGATTTTTAAAATATTTATATATATAGAAAATTCGGCGTTCAACGTCTGTCGAGTCAGCTAGTTACAGTTACATAGCATCACGCCTATATTCCTTGAAGCGGTAGGCAGAGGAGTGTACAGTTGTACATCCACGTTTTGCCACTGCTATCTACCGGGTACAATTCTAAACTCCAAACTGCTACTGAGAATTTCGTAACAGAAAAACCCATTAACACATTTCTCGTTTCGTTTCCTTTGTTCAAGTCCCACTTGCCATCCAATTTATCTAATCACAAAATATTGAAATACTAGAACAATATTTTTAAGATCAGAGAGAGACCTTTGAACAACTTTAATAAATAAGCAACGGTACCAACTTGAGTAAGCGTTTCTGATTTCTCAGAAACCGAAGAAAATATTTCATAACTTTGGAGCATTTATTGAAAGAAATTAATACTCTAGTCTGAATAGACTTGGTAGGTTTCGTACACGGGACAAAAAAAAAACGAACGTAACCTCGTCTTATGATGGTGAATCCTGAAAATGGCCGCCATATAAATGTATGTGAGTGAAGATATAATTATTTATTTTTGTGGAAAAAGATTGTCGTAAGCGATTACCGCCGCCCATGGACACCCGCAACCCCAGAGGAGTCGCAAGTGCGTCGCCGGCCTTTTAAAGGGTTTGTGCCTCCGGTACCCTCACTCACTCGGCGAAACACAACGCAAGCGTTGTTTCACGCCGGTTTTCTTTGAGGCCGTGGTATCACTCTGATCAAGCCGGCCCAATCATGCCGAAGCATGGCTCTCCCACGGTGAAAATCTGTGTGTGAGAGTGGTTTCGCGCGCAGCGATAGGTAGTACTATCACCAGTTATTGGACCTTGATGTATTTGTGTGTGTACCCCGTGCACTGGCAAGTAAATTGTAGGACCTTACTAGGATCTGAACATATTATACTTAAGTAACCATTAGACGTCTCGTTTGGCCAATGCTGTGTTATCCCATAATTAGCATAGGTATGTATATATTAGAATAATAATCTGTACTGTGTGTTTCTTATATATATGCTGTGGGAGAACCTTTAACAAATAAAAACATTTTCTGTAAAATACCTTTGCATATTCCAGGACCTCAGATTTTTAAGGCGGTCGTAAACAGGCTAGTTTTTTTGACAATATCTTGCTGCAGTTGTATAGCAGTCGAGTTGTCGTCTATATCACGCAAACATGCTGCAAGGTTTTGCGCAAAAAACATCGCTGACAATGTAGCGGAGCTACACTTCTCGGCAAGATTGCTAACAAATTGCAATTTTTATAGCCCGTTTACGAGCCCTTTAAGAAAACTTAGTTAGAATTTATTGTAAAGATTTCTATCATATAATTAGGACTCAATCCTAAGTTTTGAGGAAATACTTGAACTGGAGCTTAAAAAACTAATAAAAAACTGAGATTAATAATGATTATCGATCACTAGAAGAAAATCCCCTACAAGCTTTAGGAGAATACCAATGCTATGTGACCTTAAGATTAATTGACGAATACAGGAAAAGCTTCGAAACAAAATGTTTTAATTACACGACGGCCCAAAAAAAGGAGTGTTATGTTTTTAGGGTTGTAATGTATGTATGTAAATATGTTGTGAGTTTCTTTATTCCACCATAACTTCTAAATGCCTGAACTGTTTTCGATGTATGGGGTATCATTGGAATCCTTATATTGTCCCGACTAACATAGGAATTTTATAAAACGGCATTCGAGCTTTTTAATTAATTAAATTAATTTCTTTTTGTTTACTTGATCATTTTAAGTACGATAGGGATTATGTTTTTTGCAATAATACATTCTCCTTTAGTTAAGCTAAGAAACAACCCTATGTCAAGGGTTATCAAGCCGTACGTAGGTCTTTGACCTGTCTAACAATAAGAAATTTAATAAAATGGCCCTAACGGTCACCCGGTCACGCATCTACAGATTGAATGCAGCAAAACATTGCTTAACCTTAACGACCGTTTACTAAAAATATATCTCAACTAGATATCAGCACCTCATTAATAACAATATTACCAAAATCAGAACCTTTATTAGTTATTTAACGGGCAACATCAAGAAATCATTCATCGACGCACAAAAAAATTAATGTAAAACACAATATTGACGGCTCTTGTTAAAAAAATATTGCAAGACGAACTTGTTGACAGGCCGCCAACCTTCGGCACATCATTTATCAACGTCTGGCAGGAGAGCGGGGTATTATTAGCAACGACAAATGGTTGGCGATCGCTTATCTATTGATTCGAACATCCATTCGGTGGGATGTGTTAATATTGTGTTGGTTTTTTAGGGTTCAGTGTAATGTAGTATCAGTATTATCAGATCTTTGGCAAAAGTGTATACCTTCATATTAAAATTATTGATTTATCATGCGTGTTTTCTCGTGTGTGGTAAATTAAAAATATCAATTTAAATAACGATGATGTGACCATGAATATTTTGTGAAACATTGCTTTAGATAAAGTTTTAACTTATTTCCTTTGACCGCTATTGATCATAAAATTATATATCAACAAAGTCCTGCTCGCGACCGTATTCTTTTCCACAAAAAATAATTATAAGTTTAAGGTTCGCTAAGTATGCGATAATGCTTTTCAAAGATTTATTTGTATTTAAAGTGTAACTTTAATAAGTAATATATATTTAATAATTTTTAAGGACCCAATTCAAAATACCCACCACGAATTGTCACGAATGTCAATTCTTGAGATGGCTTCGTGGTCAGAGCGCTTGGAGTATTTATCTGGGAGGCGCAGGTAATACTTTAAATTGAGGGGAATTGCCTTAGCCATAGTGCGAGCCCTCCGTGGGTGGGTACTAATCCACCGCTTGTGTACACAGTGAAACGACCAAGCAAGCGCAAGTAACAAGCGACCGCGCAGTACTTTTAAACGGTCATATCTGCTCATTGCGGCCATACTGGTGACAGGGATAACCACATTGGGGTTGTGACGAACAAATGTAGATACATAGGCGTTGATGAATTGTGATCAACTCCCCGAATACTGACTTGCCTCTTAGTCGATTACACCCGCATTCGCACCATTGCATGATTTGCAATTTACGCGCTAGTGGTACCTGCGGCCATCCTCTCTGCGGCTCTCGTGAACCTCCACTCACTCTTTTCTCCGCTCGTTCACCGGGAACGTCGACTAAGGCACTACCCGCATTTTAACTACCATGACTTTACTCGCAGGACGCTGAAACTGAAGGTAACCGCTATGCAGAATATAAAAGTTTCACTATAGCACATAGGTACACACTGACAAACACCGCATTACTGTCCTCCAAAAAGGTCAGGTGCAAAAGCAGTATGTGTATTAGTGGCGTTCTGTAGTTTCGGCCCACCCACACTGGTAAAAAACGTGAATTTATGTAGGTATGTATTAAAATATTATTTATTTTTATACAGAACCCGACGAACAAAATACCGATGTAGGTACATAATTACGTGACCATCTTTTTTATTATGCCCACGATCCAAATGTTAGGTACTCTAACATATTGTGGCCGAAGGATATCATTTTTATGGAAATTCCTTGCGTTAATATGTATTATATTTTACGAAATATGTACAGAAAAATATCGTACGAATATTACAAAAGGAATTGTAGTCTCGAAATTTTTTGTTGTGTATCTTGCTTTCTCGAGAAAATCTCCTCTTTACTTATTGGTATATGAAGTACGATATTTTTATGTATTATTTTTCCTTTTTTGTTTTATATATAAGTTATTGGATATTTCTTAGGAGAAGTATTTTGTTTACTCTATCGGTATTATATCGTAGATGATTTTGACGTCCAATGGTATTAAGGCTTTCTTTATCAAGGTCTTTGAGCTCAAATGTTTATTGCTGGCTTATTATATTTTAATAAAATAAAGTTTTTTTTCTGCTCTCTACAATCGCCATCACGTCCTATCATCTTTAAATTATCGGATAGCGTTTAAAGCCCTTAACTGCACACTCACAGCGTTGGTCAAAGCGCTGAAAGTATTGTGGTTTTGCCTTGCCGACTGAAATGTAGTATCCGGATATCGTGGGTCTTAATTTAATCATGTAAAACACAACAGCGCTTGCGTTTGGGGAGCGTTTATACGTCCCCTAAATACAGGGGTCTCATTAATCTGTTTGTCCCCTATAAAGTCATATAGAGGGATAGATATAGTAATATAAGGTATTTTCATACCATATAGGTTTTGCTTTCTCTGTCTAAATTGATGCTGGGTAATGTGGTCGACGATGAAACATGCTCTACTGAAATCTACAGAAAAAATAATATGATTTAGAAACATGTAAACTCTAGCAGGGGGTCTGAAAAAGTTATGTACGTGTAAAAACAAAGGATAGCCCGGTTAGATAGTAGGATAACATTTGGTTTGACATAGCTAGATAGAAGAAGACCGTATTGGTGGCGGTTACCACCAACCACCAACAATAGCATTCCTGATGAGGGTTAACGTCAGGCAGGCGGCAGGTCATAAAACATAGCCATAACTTTAGCAGCATGCCAGACATATGCTACGCCGTCCCCAAATACCTAAATGGGAATAAGGGCAGGAGGATGATGTGTACAAAACAAAGAAGAGACAGAAAAGAAAAATTTTGGGGTACATACTCCTGCTGCGCAAGTTGTTCATCTTGCAAGGTCCTCAGCACCTGAAGGTCCAAACTATTTAGGCTGAACTAGTAAGGTTTACACTCAATGGATAAGTTTTGAAAGCCTAGAGGTATGACTATTTGGCTAGTCATTCAAAGGTTTGAAGCAATGTAAAGGTACATCTAATCCAAAGTTCACACCACAGACTTTTTGTAATCATGTGCGTATTAGAAATTAATCATAACTTATTATGTAGAAAAACATCGTGAGATCGTTGATGGTGTGTAAATAAAAAAAAAACATTTCAGAGCTCTGGTACTAGCACTAGATTGGCACTAGATTGTACGTAATATTAGAACACCTACCATACGTCCTACCATCAACTATGGTTGGCCTTCATCATTTCATGTGGTGTCTAATGTTAAACAGGTGAACCTACTCGACTAGCTGTTTTTTTTAACTATCTTGCCGATACGATGATGACAATGCTTACAACTCATTTTATTTCCATCAGCGCCAGACTGGCGTTAAATGTGAGAAACAGCACTTGAGTGGGATAACGTAACATAGCACCTCACGTATATTTCTGAAGGGTTAGGCAGAGAAGTAGTCACACCCATCTTTCAACGCTGCAATTATTAAGTGCTGTGATGTAGTGCCTATTGCCATTAAACGGGCACGATTCCATTCTCTGGGTGGCTATTGAGAATTTTTTAGTAGAAAACTCTATAACACTTCGTCCCATCCGGCAAGCGACACCCAGGACTTTACACTGAGCAACTGCGCCACTTGACCAGGAGGAGTGGAATGAACTATAATAAATCATAATTGTTGTTGCTTATGGACTCAAACTGTTTTCCAAAACACAATACGACCAAGAACCTATTAAAGTCTCAGTTTCTCCAAATACGACGGGACGGTTGCTCGTGTGGTGCTAACACACTGTTATACGGTTCCCCCCATCCCCCCTCATTTGCATGGCCTGAGCGGGCGATCTCAGCGCTCCTGCGGTTTGTTAATCTTTTAATGGAATTAACCCGCGCCCGCCGATGTCACTAGCAAAATAGCGGTGAGAGAACTAAAGGACTGGATGAGACAATTTTTTTTTGGATTGGTTAGATGTTGGATATTTTATGGCTTGAGATTCAATTGAAAATCCTTAAGTACATATAAATTGAAAAAATACATACAAAATGTTATTATAATGCAATTTATTCCGCCGCAAGCTCAGCTCATGACTAGGCACCGTTCGAGCTCGAAACTAGTCGGGCAATCCCGAAGAATGCATTTGAGTAATAACCGTTGAACAATATTAATTAACATGAACGTGTCTCACGAAAGATAATGTACAAACATTTTGTTGATACACTTACATTTGACTAATAGCTTATAGTAAAAATTGCTATGAGTATTAATTATAAAATTTCATAGTCCAATGCAATTGTGTATAAACGTAGTAGGCTTTTATAAAATTAATAAAATAATAACTGTTTAATAAAACGATCTATAGCGCTCGATTATTGTTCTGTTCCTCGGTGGTAAGAATGGCAGAAGTCGTCATCGCTAGACGGTCACCGTCGTGCCTGGCCCCCTCCCCCATCCCATCACCCTAAGCCGAAACCAACATGACCCTGACAACGCTCGAAAAATCTCCACACCACGTCCAACTATCCACGTACTATCATAGTCACTTCCATCAAAACTAACCCCCTACATTCGCCTAGTAGATTGTTTCGCTCCTTGCATAATTACTTAGCTTTTGTTACTTAATTACAAAGAGAAGAGTGGGGTTTTTAGTACAATGAGATGAACGGTTAAAAGGCTGATATATATTATTTGCCGTGGCATAAATATTGTTAGCAGAACTTGTTAGTGTCCACGAGGTAAACTAACCACTTGTTATCTTTTAAAAATTGGTTTGCTATTTTCTGCAAATAATTCACGCAAACGTATAGTTTTAATACAATAATAGTAGACTACTGCGTTGGTGTAGTACTCTCAAGTGCGACTGTTGAGCATGAGGTCTTGGGTTCGATTCCCAGGTCGGGCAAAGTGTTATTGGGTGTTTCTGTTAGGAAGTTCTCAGTAGCATCCCGGAGTGCAATACTCTCCACAAATACATGTGGGTTACAAATGTATACACAGTAAATAAGAGAAGTAAGGGAAAAATAAATTAACAGTAAAAAGAGTTTTTAAAAACAAGCTTTTATTTAAATGCACTAAAAACAACAACTTTTAATTTATTTTTTAGTTCACGCGGTTTTCTTTTTGTATGTAGTGGTTTGTTAACCTGTTCATTTCATTTAAAACATAATTGTTGGCGGGTCGTTTGCCGTCAAGTCCAGCATAATATAATTGGCAACACCCTTTGTTCAGTAGAGCTGTCAATATTTTGCTGTAAATTGTACAGACTTGGTTTGAATAAGGTGAATACCATTTTTATCGAAGTCTATACGGACGGATGGTATGTCAGTATCATTGCACGTTTATGTTCTCCAGAAGCAGGGCCATATGATTTCTGTAATTAACCAATAGCGCCATTCATTACCGCATTATAATTGCCCATTTTTTAAAGTATTAAAATGGATATAGTATGTTATCCTTAAGACATAGACATATGCCATCGCACACTTTTCTGTAGACCTATATAAGATACACAATTCCACTATACATCATTTGTTATATCTCAAAGGGCTTAGGCAGCGTTTTCGTTGAAAGCTCCCAGACGGCTTATTTTTTTCCTACAGTACCAACAAATATCATTATATTTTAGCCAATGTATACAAAAACTTGACAAATTATATAATATAACCTTCCTCTAGAACCACTCTATCCGTTGGTGAAAACAACATGAAAATTGGTGGAGTTGTTTTTGAGTTTATCGCGAACAGACAGACAGACAGACGCGGTGGAGGACTTTATTTTATAATTTGTAGTGAGTGTGATCGCTAAGCATGCTTAAATGCTTTTCAAAGATTGATCTGTATTTATAAATAGGTAGGTATCAAGGTTTTTTATATAATTATTAAAATCGTAAACAAATATTGCTCAATTAAAAGGCGTAGAGCAGATCTTAATAATAGTATTAGTGAAATTAGTTGTAATTTTTCTTAACCTACTTGAACTTTCATAGTACGGTCGACAATAGGACATGCTAGCCCAGCAGAAACCTGTTCACTCGAGCCTTCGTAACGTGTGGTTGATGAACAATCTAGTGTCAGAATGTAAACGCTTACTTCAACACTCATAGATCTCTGACATAACATACATATGTAGGTATCGGCTATGCTGTCAGAGCGGACGACTTTGACGGCCGTAGCCTCCTACTGTGAATCAGTTCTGCTCCAGAAGAAGGCCGCAGAGTGGGATCGGGAGAGGGCAGATCCTGCTCGGAGATGTAGGCGCTGAAGGAGAGGCAACAGCTCTCGCGCTTAGCCTAGGTAGGGAAAAAGCTGCATCCCCACTATCAGTGGTAGGGGACAATTCGGGTCGCGGGCGCTGTATCTCAGCAACCCTGTAGTGCACGTTCTCACATGTAGTCGTACACTGTGAGGGTTTTGGGGAAACTGTTCTGTTTCCCCGGAGGAGCCAAAGGTATGGCACAAAGGGGCACTGGTTTGATCTACTCGAGTTAACGGTGCGGTTTTAGTCGGTAGGAGTCCAACATATCCCTCGCCGTAAGGTGCAGGGCATCCATGAGGATTTCCACACGATAATAAACAAAAAGGCACTATAGCAGTACGTCTCTGCCTGACCCACTAATATGGGCGTGATCCTATGTATGTATGTAACTTATATCTACCTAAACTTCTAAACCAGGCTATGCACTGCTTCAGTGTCTATAACAACTAACTCGTCCATTCGAAGCCGAAAGTCTGACGTCAGGCTACTACCACGTAGTTAGACAAACTTTAAGTTAGTGTATGCAGGTAAGTTAGCGAATTGTCACAGCCGCTTAGTAAGCTAATCATTAACTTAAACAAGCTATTGCGTTGCTTAAGAAACTACAATTCAGTGGGATTACTCTTAAAACTAATACCAATTCTAATATTAAATAGACGCCTTAAAACAACGCGTAATTTTAAAATAAATTTACCTTTTTTTTTATGTGGGGAAATAACCTCGCGTACCGCTCTGACACGGGGAAACAGAGCGGTTATGTGGGACTCGAACCCACTAAAACTCCACAGTATACCTCCTCAGCTGCTTGAGGGCGGGACGCGGGAACGCTCTCCCACACAACCGGGAACCCGCCCGCAGCCGTCCGTTGCCGGACTCTCTCTCATGACACACCAAACGGATGGCGTGCCGCAACCACCATGGAGACCATGTGCAATGGGCGCCAGACGACCCCGTGTCCGGACGCCCAAGGTCCCCTGCGACGGGTCAGGTCTGTGGCCCTGCCGCCTGCCACTACGGCCGCAGAGGATAGGGAGAGTGGCGCCTCGCTATACCGGCACTCCTCTTCCCCTGCGGCCCCACCGCGTCCGCCATCTAACGGTGGCGGCCCCGTCAAGGCCGCGGATGGTAGGGAGAGCGGCGTATCGGCATACCGGCACTCCTCTCCCGCCGCGGCCCCCATCTCTCAGCTGCGGTGCCGCCCATACGATACCGCAGCCCACCTCAGTTGCGGCACCCCCCATAAGGCCCGCAACCTACGCCGCTCCAACATGGGCTTGCAGGCAAAGCCCAGAGGTTCTCCCCGGGTTCCTCTAGCTTCACCTTGGGTGACCAAGCCACGGCTACTAGATCCTCCCCACCACGACAAGGCGGAACCCCTGGGGGGGACAAGAACTTTTTCGTATAGTGTGCTTGATATAGAAAACCTTTCCGGTATTAAAAATATTGAAATAAATTGGTTACAAATAGCGTTAAACAAGTAATGCAGCATGATAAAGTATTTATTATTAAACAGAACTACCTATATAAAGTCAGTTACACCTATGAAACACATAAAAGTAATAACATATTAAAGTATTTAACGCGGCTTTGTAAACAGATTATGCCGCCTCCGATCATGGCATTCAGCATTAGTAATCGGGTATAGAAAAACACATCAAATTCAGTCGCATCAATGGCTCTGTGTATAATTTTGTAAGCACTCTTGGAGTGAATTAAAGCCTAAACAATCCCGTGAAAATATATGTAGTTGGATACAGGTAAGGATAGTACGACATTAGGTTCTAGGAAAAAAATAACAACAGCATAACATCATATAAGCTTAAATCAAAAATGGTCGTTACCTTATAGTAAAACAACTTTTGTCCGGATTAAACGCGTGTATTATTGGTTTTTTGTTTTCCCTGACGTTTCGAACACTTTGCAGCGTTCGTGGTCGCAGGAGGTCGTTACCTGGTAAAAAACTACCCTCTGCACAAAATTCTTTATAAGCCGCGCTGATGACAACTGATTAGTCTAATACATACAGCCCAGTCTCGTTGGTATAACTAACCAAGTTCTGTGGTTCTACAGCTTAATTATTCTATTATTTCTATTATAATTTTTCTATTAATCGTTAGTTAAAACTTACCCCTGTTAATTAAAGCTCCGGCCTCTCTGCAGCTAGGTTGCCTGTCAAAGATAACACAAACGGAATGGCTTTACACACTATATACACTCAATTGAGTTATGTATGTCATTTCTTTTTTTTTTCTTCTGGCTTCGCACTCCTCGTGCATTTAGCCAATGTCAAGTATATGGAGTAATCAATTAATAATAGTCCCGTCATGGGATTAATTATTATATATAGCGCCACACTTTTTGTGCTTGCCAGTGTCAAGTATTCAGAATAATCAAGTATTAAAAGTTGTTGCGCGCGTTGCCCCAGTAAAACGGTGGAAATTTTACTGAGTCTTCGATGGAGTTTAGGAGTGAACACAAAAAGTCATGATTTTCAATTTTATATGATTTGCCCACACTCGCACACCCTCATAAACTTAATGGTTAATTATCCACCATAATTACACATTAAACTTCGGAGAAACACAAGTTTTGGAAAACAATATAAAACCGACAACGTGCACTTTACATTTTCCCGTCTAAAACTCATGTTTGTCACACACAAACGAGGTTGTATTTTTATTGTAGTTGTGCTTACTTTATATTGCCGCACTGGTGAGATAATGTAAAGTGAAAAGCATGTGCATCATTAACCTAAATCCCGTGCAATTATTGCGTGGTTGATGAACAACCTAGTGTCAGAGTTAAAACTACCCGTAGGTCTCTGACATGGCTTTACACACCATCGAAAACATCTCTCAAGTGTGCTGGTTTCCTCATGATGTTTCCTTCACCATTTTAAGCAAGTGATAATTAGTTTATATTACGCACATGACTTCGAAAACACAGTGGTGCGTGCCTTTGAATCGAACTTGTGACCTCTGACTTGTCTGTTCAACGGTCATACCACTAGGCTATCACTGAGCGAGTGTGCTAAAAATACATTACATAATTAACCGTAAAAAAATATTAAAATAAGATGCAGTGCTCTAAACAGCCATTTTTAATATCACGCTTTAGCTTATGATAAATACAAAACATCAAAAAGCGACCCTTTTAAGAGTCAGTAAAAAAATCCTTTGTCGTTTTCCCTTATTACCGAAACACAAGCAAAGACCTCTTCATAATAATGGACAATATGAACATTCCTTTTGTTCATAACGTCAACAGTAAATGAAAATAAATATCTTTTATCAACAGCGAAAAGATACTAATGTTATCCTTTCCTTGTGTCGTGGATGAAAGTGGTACGGTTCAATCAATTCACGTAATTTTATTTCGCGTTCATTCCGACCGCATTGAATGAACGTAGAGATAGGAAAGTACAGACGGCGGGGGATATAAGTAACCGTGTCAGTATAAGAAGAATGAAAGACTGCTGTTACGTGGATGTTATTATTAATGAAATTCATTTTATATTTGGCAAATTGTTTGGTGATTGCAGTTTTTTATTAAGAGATACCAGACAGGTGTTTTTATCTAACTTTTTTTTTATGGAATAGTGGGCAACCGAGCAGATGGCTCGCCTGATGGTAAGCGATTACCGCCACCCATGGACACCCACAACCCCAGAGGAGGCGCTAGTGCGTTGCCGGCCTTTTAAAGGTTTTGGGCCTTCGGTACCCTCACTCACTGGGCGAAACACAACGCAAGCGTTGTTTCACGCCGGTTTTCTGTGAGGCCGTGGTATTAATCCGGTCGAGCCGGTGAAAAACTAACTCACATAAACTCTTTTGTCTTCTTTTACTTCTTATTTTGACATTAAAATAATTGTTTGAGGCCGAGTGTCATATATTTGAATCTCTAAACGCACCCATGATAATAAAGGAGATTTAAGTTTTAAGATAAAAATCTTTGTAAATAGATGTTCCTTAAAATCTTCCTTTTCTTTTATGTCTGTTATAATGCTGGTTAATGTAGACTTTAGCTCTTAAGTGTGTAAGTTGTAGTTATAGTATATAGTAATCTAGAGAGATAAATAATAAACGTTTTCGGTATCACTTAATAACTTCAACTTCACTGTTTCATTTATTTCACTTGTAAGTGTCTATAGTCTACAACGACTCAGGTGCGACTGCCGATCATGCAAACAGATGACATCATTACCCCTACAAGTGTATTTCTAGTAATTTGACGAATACCCGGCAGGACTAGATACGGGAACTAAATAAGTTGGCTTATTGTATATCAATACACATTTTCCTAACTTGTTGGTGACTTAGCAATAAAGGTAATAAGAATATGTCACAAAATAATGTCATTCAATGGACTACTTTTTTATATTGATAAGTAAATGTCTGTCGTAACTTTAAAGTTATAATGTTTTATGGAAAGAGAAATACGGTCGTAAGCAGGATTATTTATCATGCTCACGATTGTTTTTGCTTTTGTTTCTATCCAGTCCTGCTAGGTACCTGTACACTTTTCTATTTTCTCGTGTGTAGTTTTCTAGTACGTAGTACCTTGATGATATTGGGTGGGTTAGCAATGTTAGATTAAGATTAGTTTTTACTTTGGGTTTGACTTGTAGAAACGTGGTGCTGTAGTTGAAATTTGCAGCTTATGTAGATATAGAAGCATATGGACTTATCCTAAGACTGCTGTATTAGTTCTTCGGTTTTGAAATTAAAGAAAAAGTACCTACTGCCACATTAAAACTTGACTTCATAAATTCATGTATGAGGGGATATGTTTTTTTTGTTATCAAATCTACGTTTGGCTACCAACTCGTCTGATGTTAAGCGACGGTGTGGCCCAGGATGGAGCACGTAGATCAAGAAGAAATCTATTCACTCTAAGTAGAGAGGAAAGATTTGGGGAGAACGACAGTTGGGGAGTTGGGAACCAGCCACGGGCTAAGCATCCAAGTGTTGTATTGCCTGTTTTGCACCACCCAGGGGCCACGTGTAGGGACCCCGTTTTAAGGGTGCAGTCCCACGGACGTGGGCAACTCAGCCCCCAAAACTATTGATATAAATAATATTATATTCGTCTTGCTATGATATTATGTGGTATTCAAATCTTTGGCCACCACATCTTAAAAATATTTTAATACAATTTAAAAAGACTTCTAAACATGTGACCCTTTAGATACCGTATTTTAATGAAAAATAAAGTATAAAGGCACCAACCATACTTTCAACAATTATTTACCGTGAAAAATAGCACTCATCTCAAACGCCGAGTAACTTATTAGAAAATTGCATTAAAAACATATTTGAAGCCTACAACACAGTAAGTTGAAACATTAAAAAATTCTCTCAATTTGCAGCCTACTCTGTAATTGCAGAGGCGTGTCACAGTGTAGATAAAAGCAGAAGTTCCATCCTATACAATTACCGAAAAATTATAGCTGCAACTGGTTATCAAATGTTCAGATATCTGAATTACCTGTTACATCAATCATATATCTTAGTTTGACAACTAGGACCAACGGTATAACGTACTCTTTGAGTCACGGAAAGGTCACGATAAGAAATTACGATCACCCATCCACAAGCCAACCACGGCCAGTACAGCAAGCAATCTCAATTGATTGATATATAATTATACTTTTTTAATACATGTTGAGGCCATGTAATGCCTCTATTTTTCAAAGAAACATTGAAAAAATAATAGACAAGAACGGGGCTTGAACCCGCGACCTTTGACGTTCCGTGTCATCACTCTACCAACTGAGCTACCTTGTCGTGTTCAAATCTATTGAATTTTCAATCCTCTTTGTATACATCTTAAGGAGACGCCTGGTGATATTTATCTAGTAATCATTTACAGATTTACTAAACTCAGTGTTACCACTTTGCAGTTGTAAATCGCCGAACAACATCCCAATCCTTTATAAATCATATATAATTGATTGATCTATGCTTTGTTTACTTATAAATACCTCCTATAAGTACGGATGCAAAATAAAATGTTTACCAACATAAAATTAAATCATTATGTCTGTGTAGAAGTCAGGTAATTTTTGAGAAAAAGAACGTGTGAAAATACTCCATATCTGTGTCAATTAAAGTCATAATCACCAAAGCACTACAATTGCTACATGACACAGCTCTAAATAAATTAAATTATAGAGGTGAATGCTATCTTTTACCCCTCCACCCAGCCTAGCGATGTTTATCGTCATATAGCATCACCCCTGTATTCCCCGAAGGGGTAGGCAGACGTGTACCTACACAGTTGTACACCCACATCACCAATGCTGTTATTAAGTCCCATGTAATAGCTAGTTAGCCTATTGCCATCAACCGGGCACAATTCCAAACTCCGAGCTGCTATTGAGAATTTCCTAACAGAAAAACTCAATAACACTTTGCCCGACCCGGGAATCGAATCCGAGACCTCCTGCTCAGCAGTCGCGCTTGGGCCTTGATATTTATCTTCAACGGTCGTTAATCAACCAGAAACGGCAATGAGCTTCAAATACCCAAAAAGACCTAAGTGGTCCTTTTGTAGATTTTTTGTCGCAGAGCTGTCAACCCACACCGGTCATATGGACCGAATGAATTAATTCCTCCCAGCCGGACCACTGAAGGGTTGAAAGTCTGTCAGCGTAACAAATTCCTCTTAATTAGACGGTCTCATGGACCTTTTAACTTTTTCATTCGGTTTTGCTACATAAATATAGGTATATGTGTCTTTTAAAATAACGTTGGAAATGTGTCAAATGACGTGGACGTTAGTGTTTACATTAAACCTGCTATTTTGATGCATTTTTTTAATACGAAAGTGAGGCGAAATTTTTTATTGGAATTGTTTACCCTTTATTCAAATTATTTAAACTATGTTACTCGCGTTTATTATTTACTAGCTTCCGCCCGTCGTCTTCACGGACTTCAGAATTGGGACCAGTCGGGATAAAAAAGTATCCCATGCTAATCCAGGATATAATCTATTTGTGTGCCGAATTTTGTGCAAAGCCATTCAGTAGTTATTGCAAATGTATGATGATGTGAAATAGTAACAAACATCCATCCATCCTCACGAACTTTCGCATTTGTAATATTACTAGGATTTTTCTTTATTCTGACGTTTCCAACTCTTTCAAGCGTCATAACAGTTCATTTGAAATATAGCTATGTCTGATTGTGTTTCTTTTATCATAACAGACTAACCAATCACCTGAAACTTCTTATGCTAAGTCTATAGAATATGTTTCTCACGCAAGGGTTTGTGTAGCCACAAATAAAGGTCTCATAGACACTACGTTATGAAAATTTCGTCTTCTTTTTCTTATCACATGGTTAATGAACAAGCAGTATCAAAGTTTAAACCGCCGGTGGGTCTCTGATATGGCTTTACACACCATCAAAATCACTCAATAGTGTGTAATTGATGTGAAGCTGAGCGCGAGGTCTTTCGATTTAATATCGCTATTCGGATTTTCTATTAGGAAATTCTTAGTATTAGTCCGGAGCTCGGAATTAGGTCTAGTAGATTGCAATCGCTCAACATAAATATTGAAACTGTATCGGTGAAACATGGGTGTACCTTTGGGGTCCCTTTGGGGAATAATGCAGGCTATGTAATTGACGTAAACGTTTCTTTTAATATGGCGCATTTTTTGTACATGTGCTTGCGTGTGTTCGTGTAAACGTTTTTGTGTTTGTGTGATGAGTTATCAGACCATTTAGTAATATCTTAGGTTTTCGCGATCACTACACATTATAATAAAACAATTTTAACCGGATTAATCGCGTGTATTATTGGTGGAAACGTCAGGAAAAACAAAAACCAATAATACACGCGATTAATCCGGTTAAAAGTTGTTTTATTATCAGACCATTTGTTTTGTTTTTTTGTTAGTATCATCGTTTGTTAGTACTTGTTAGCATCGTTTTAACTTTAAGGGCTGAGCAGTCTAGATTACGTCACTAAATTATTTATGTATAAGTAGGTAACCTAAAGGCTATCACTTTAGCTGAAAATAGTGACTTCAGAAATAAAGCCCTTTCCTCATTAAGCTTAATAGAGATTACCATAACATTTCCCCTTAATTGACTGGGGAAATTTCTTGGAGTTTTTTCCTTTCAACATGAAAATGACGTTCTTTTAATTAAAGACCACCCTATGATTGACGTTTAATTTTTGTGCTG
The DNA here is from genome assembly GCA_935421205.1 of Xylocampa areola. NCBI lineage: Eukaryota > Metazoa > Arthropoda > Insecta > Lepidoptera > Noctuidae > Xylocampa > Xylocampa areola. The sequence goes on along the minus strand of OW285225.1, from coordinate 6,605,256 downwards.
AATTGGATTTTGACAATTTAGAATAATGATGCCGGTTACCTACCCTTAAATTATCTAAAAACTTTTGATGATCGAGGAAGAATGATAGCTTATTGATTGGACAAAATAATTCTAGATAAATGACAGTAGTGTCAACATTTCCTAATATTGATAAGAATTTGTTGAGATTTTAAAACAAATTATGGAACTCAAGGTATTTGATTAGGCTTAAATCATTTTTGTATCGAAATTTAAAAAAATATTATTTTGTCAGTTAAAGTAAAAGTAACAAAAAGGAAAGCCGCCGTGGTGGGCAGATGTCTACAGCCTGACTTTGATTGTCCTCTGATTTTATGTTCTACACATATTATAATTGCTGTGTAGAGTACTCGCTACTAATAACGAACCGAGCAGTGATAGCCTAGTGGTATGACCGTTGGACTGACAAGGCAAAGGTCGCAAGTTCGAATCCAAAGCACGCACCACTGTGTTTTCGAAGTCATGTGCGTATTATAAATTAATTATCACTTGTTTAAAACGATGGAGGAAAAAATCGTGAGGAAACCAGCACACCTGAGAAATGTTGTCGATGATATGTAAACCCATTTCAGAGACCTACGGGTTGTTTAAACTCTGACACTAGGTTGTTCATCAACCACTCGATAAGAAGAGAAGATCACTAACCTAAAGTAAATGTGCCTTGTTGGTCCTAGCATCACGCCTGTATTCCTCGAAGGGGAAGGCAGAGGTGTACACAGTTGTAAACTCAAATTTCACCAATGCTTTTATTAAGTCACATTAACCTGAGAGTCTGTTATTATCTATCGGACATAATTACAAACTTCGGGATGCTACTGAGAATTTCCTAACACAAAAACTCAAGAACACTTTGCCCGACTCGGGAATCGAGCCCAGGACCCCATGCTCAGCAGTTGCGCTTGGGACCACTAGACCAACGAAGCAATCTACATTGCACTGTATGTTTTAAAAACTAAAAATCCTATACCGTCTCCTCGACTACTAAGCTTGACGCAATGTCAGACTGTCAAAATGCAGTTGATAGTTACAATGCTGTTTTTTGATCCCAAAAGAGCAAATAAATATAATTAGTATAATACGAGTATCTTTCGTGAGGCATATTCATATTAATTATTGTTCACCGGTTACTACCTACTCACAGCTTTTCCCTTTTAAGGGCTCGAGCTCGAAACGAATCAGGCAAACCCGAAGAATGCACGTGAGTAGTAACCGGTGAACAATACCTAATTAATTATAAGGCGAGAAAGGGTTTTTGGCACAGTTTATAAAATCAAAATTAATCTGGATCTGTTGGGATTATTCCAGATTAATCACATAGAAGTATGATCAATTCTAATGATACCAGTACCTACTGCTATGCCTCCATTCCATCTTGCAATGGCTTTAAACTTTCAAGATTCTTGGAAATCTAATATTCCAAGAAACCTCTGAAATGAGTTGCGAAGTATGTTTTTTTTTTGTTTGAGCAATATTTGTTTTCAAGTTAAGAATTAAATTTCTAGGATTTCTTAGCTACTTGTTAATTTCCAAGGATTTGTTATTGAATGATTTCAATAACAAATCCTTGAACAATAACATTTTGCGTGATAATTATTTACATAAAAACGAAGCGCGATTCGATTGGTAATACGTAATAGTTTTAAAGTGAAGAAAGAGGTCTCTGAATTGCGACAAGAACTCCAATTGTAGGTACTATAAATCAAATAAGTGTAATTTTTTTTTTGTTGATTTATGATTACCAAATAGCTAAGACATTATGCACGAATCTTCAACAAAAAGCAACGCGCAATATTTAGAGGATGATGCGATGTCAGTCGTCAGTGACGTCATTCATAAGATTCTGCAATGTCTAAGAACTCTTCAGATCTTTTTGTCTTCAAATCTTCAGCAATAAATGTCTTACATACGGCGTCTACGAGCTCTGTCTAAACTTTCGAAAGCAAATGAATATAATTAATTGGATGTCAGTTACGACGGTGAATTCTTGGCACATAATATATCTGAGTTCCGTTGTTAGTACGTGTTATATAAGTGACGGGGCTCATAGGTATCGCAATTCAGATCTACCTGATTGGAATTAACGATACCTACACAGGGAATCGTGTAAAATTGTAAATCAATCGAATCGAACCATTATGAGCGTATACTTATGTAGCATCACGCCTGTATTCCCCGAAGGGGTAGACAGAGGTGTACACATTGGTACACGCACATTTCAACAATGCTTTTATTAAGTCCCATGTAATAGGTAGTGAGCCTATTGCCATCTACCGGCACAATTCCAAACTCGGGGCTGCTACTGAGAATTTTCTAAAGAAAAAACCTCAATGACACTTTGCCCAACACGAGAATCGAACCCGAGACCTCATGCTCAGCAGTCGCGTTTGGGAAACTAGACACAATAACCATTCAATAAATACTGTTAGAGCACTAATGTTATAATATATTTGATAAATTCTGTTACGTAACGATAACGTCATCATTAAAATGTGGGGAAGAATTTGGTTAAGCGGTGGTTGCAATAGCTTACTTAGCAGAGCTCTAGAGTACCTGAGGATGCCAGTTCACAAAAATGTGTAACTATAACCATTATATAGGTACCTGTTTAGTTGGTGTGCAGATAGTATCTATTGAATCGTTTTAGATAATAATCTATACCAATAAATAAAATTGAAGTCATACACTTCAAAGTCTCTTGTATAGGGACTGAATTGATTGCAATGACGTCGCCATAAGACGTGTTAAAATATGGAAGAAGTATTCGCGGTGGTGAGCAGAGGTCGAGATGGCTTAGTGGTCAGAGCGCCTGGAGTATTTATCCGGGAGGCGCACATTCGAATCCTGTTCGCGACCGTATTCTTTTTCCATTTAATATAATACCTTTAGAGTTCGCTAAGCATGCGTTAATGCTTTTCAAAGATTTATCTTGAGTCATACACTTCAATCTATAATTTCACAAGTAAGAGTTGAAAACTGTTAGGTTTTACTAATGATCGTTTCTAGAATGTTAGTCTATCTGAAAATTTGTCTCAAGCACGACCTGAGACGGCTGAACTCATTCAAAAGAAAATGTTAGGTATTAACACAATTTTGATATCTTGCAGGTTACAGGAGATATGAAAATAATATTTTTGTAAAGCTACTACCGCTGCCATCTAGCGGGTAATATGAGCAAAATGCAAAGTGCTATCTGTCTAACTTCCGCGCGAACGAAATCATGGGCAACGCTAGTTTAGTAATAAAATGTTTCAATGCAAAATTAGTGTCCTATCCACAAAAAAAAAATTAAGCAAAGAAAACAGAAAGAAGGGTGGGTAGAAAGATAAAATATTTACACATAAATCTTTCAAACACGTGCATGGCACACTTTAGAGATATTAATTTTTGTTGAAAGAAAAATATTTTCATGAGCAGGATTTGAACCTGCGCCTCGTGGATAATCCAGGCGCTCTGACCACTAAGCCATCCCGATCTAAAGTTATTATATTAAATGGAAAAAGAATACGGTCGCGAACAGGATTCGAACCTGCGCCTCCCGGATGAATACTCCAGGCGCTCTGACCACTAAGCCATCTCGACCTCTGCTCACCACCGCGAATTCTTCTTCCATATTTTAACACGTCTTATGGCGACGTCATTGCTATCAATTCAGTCCTTATACAAGTGACCGAAACGGAAAACGGAGTTCGACTCGTGACATCGCGGCTCAGCTCATGACTAAATAAGCTTAGCCACGATGTCGCGAGTCAAACTCTTGGAATAGGAACTCTGTCCACAAAAAGGTATAACATTAGATAAATTATTATGTTGTTGCATCTTCACATTACTAAGTTAAAAAAGTTTATGTATTACGCAGTTATCCACAATGCGCATGTCACGGTTGCTACTCAGAAAGAAAGAAAGAAAGAAAAATATTTTATTTGATCACAATACCACGAGACACACAACAGACAAACAACTATAGTTTTAACACAAAAATAAAACGAAGAGAGTTAACAAGTTATTATTCCAAGTACAATAACGTAAGGAACGTTAATATTATAATTAGAAAGACATATCATTAACGAGTCAGATTCCATTGTCATTCATGAAGTATGTGTCCCATGGCTGAACCAAATGGGTCACCAGATCAGCTTCATGTCAAGCACAAGCGCCTGACGCTGGTTTTCATCTGGTGCCCTTGTGCTCCACGGATGTCAGTCAGACTACAAGTGTTGTTCTGTGTATAAGTACGTACTATACGTATGTAGTATAGTGGTAGTGTATATTGTACAGGTGTGTATCATATCCATATTTTAAATTCAATATTTAAGTAATATAAGTGTTTTTTTTTTATGCAGGTACTTGTAAAATGCATACTCAGCAAATGAACGCTTTGTTTATTGCTGAGTGTGTGCGTCCGCCAGCGACTCTGTGAAATGCGAAATGAGAAACCTGCCTAATCATCAGTAACGCAACAGCTTGCTGCGTCGACGCACGCTCGCCATTTAATTATTATTATAGTTTAATATATATATATAAATATTAATATCGTTATTGAAATATTGTAAAGTGTGTTCCCATTTTTGGTTACAATTGAATATTTTATAATTTTTCTGCTCAACCCAAATACGCGCGATGTTTTATGTTGTGCCAAGGAGAAGATAAAAACATGACTTACTGCTTTAGCGACTCGCACGCACAATATGTGGCACGAATCAACCCTGATTTGTGCAATGGGTGAGTATCCACTGATATAACCAGCGATAAATTTATTAGGTAAAATAGATATAGGTCTTCAATTACATGCTACATATATTAATAAATTATTTTTTGTTTTAGTGATTTTGCTGCGGCGGCGGTACCACCAGCGCGTCATGTAGCTCCAATGTGGGAAGACCGTCTCAATACGTGTAGACCAGACCAATGAGGTCCTTCCACACGAACCCAGCGGCGCCGCAGCAGCCACCGTCGCAGCCAACCTCATTTAGTGAGTGCAAGCAAAAGAAGGGTGTATTTTATTTATCTCGGCGTATGCAAGGTACGGACAACAGATTAGACCTATGACCTAGAATGTGTTTGTTAGTGTCACCCAACCTCGAGTAATTTGTCAACTATTTCGTGTTTTAATTGTTTTTATTTGCTATAAGATTTACTTTTATACTTGTTGTTTACCTTTATAAGTATTACGATTATCACCTAAATTACTGATAGGTTAATGTTCACATAACCGAATTCGCATTGTTTCTTAAGTAAATATCGCCGCAAATGTATCCTGAAGATGTTTTTATTACTAAGTTGCCTTATGGGCGGAGGTAGGTTGTTCCAAATCTTGGACGCTGCGTAACGGAAACTGCCTCTAAACGCTGCTGACCTATGTGGTGGAACTGAAAGTTGTTGTGCACACTGCCTACTCGAACATTCTCTCTCACTCGCAACCCAGGCCAGTTTTTTATATAAGTATGTAGGCTCTTTAAATTTTATGACATCAAAAAGCAGACATGCGAGATGAAGCTTGCGACGCAGCTTCATTTTTAGCATTGAATGTTTATTCAAATACGGTGTTATATGGGTGCGCGGGGGCACTGAAAAACAAAACCGCGCACAGGCGTTTTGAACCCTCTGAATTAAACGGTTGGTTCGGGCTAGCAACCGTGGACCGTAGATAGTGTCTGCGTAGTTGAGCTTTGATAGCACTAATGATTCTACCAACTGTATGCGAAGCTCTTCAGAGAGATATGGTCGAGTTCTATATAAAACTTTTAGTCTATAAAAACAGTTTTTGACTGAGTCCGCCACATGTTTTTCAAATCTGAGTTCACTGTCTACGTGCAAACCTAGGTTGCGGATCTCGTGGACTCTGTCAATAGGCTGCCCCAACAATGTTACATTTAGAGTGGAAGGTAGCGCGTCTAGCTGTCTTTTCGTACCGAATACCATATACTTAGTCTTTAAAGGATTAAGTACAAGACAATTATTTGTTGACCACTGGGAAATTTTTTCAAGGTCTTTGTTTAGGCTGTCTATTGCGGTCTTGTACATGCTAGGCTTGAAAGAGATATAAATTTGAATATCATCAGCATAGATATGATAGCTACATGATTGGATATAGTTTATTATATCCGCGCAATATAAAATAAACAAAATTGGGCCCAATATCGAGCCTTGTGGTACTCCTCTCTTCAGACAAGAAATCTGCGAAGCCCTTGTGCTGCCGTCATTTAATTTCAACTCAACGTATTGCCTCCTGTTGCTAAGGTAGCTGTCAAACCATTTTGATGTATTTATGTTAAAACCATAGTAAGTAAGTTTAGAGAGTAGCAGATTTGTATCAATACAGTCAAAAGCACGAGAATAATCGAGCAGAACCAGGACAGTACACATGCCTCTATCCTGCGCGGCCAGGATATTATCCGTCACGTCAAGAAGCGCTGTCGCTGTACTGCGGCGTTTTCTGAAACCTGACTGTAACTCAGGTAAGATCGCATGCTTCTCTAAATACTCTGTGAGTTGATTGCAGACTATCCTTTCTATTACCTTGGAGAGACATGGCAAAATGCTGATGGGACGCAGGTCTGCAACAGTCACCGGATTGGACTTTTTAGTTAGTGGTTTGACTGTAGCAATCTTCCATTTATCTGGGAAAGATGATGTAATAATCGATGCGTTTATAATATGAGTAATAGCTGGAAGTATCTGTGGCAAGGATAGTATGATCATCTGAAGAGATATATTATCACATCCAGTGGCGTTAGATTTAATCCGGAGGATGTTACGTAAAATAATGTCTTGTTCCACGGTATGTATTTTGAAATAAATGTCATTGTATCTGTGGTGTTCAAAATAAGTTAATAGAGAAATAGCAGGCACTGTCTTACCAGGCACTGTAAGAAATTCACTGTTAATACTGTCCGGGTCTGAAAAATGGGGAGGAAGTTCGCAATTTTGTTTTCGTTGATTTGGCATAACGTCACGTCTAATATTGTTCCAAAGTAACTTAGGCTCGCGTATTTTATTATTTATATTATACATGAAATATGCTACCTTTTCTCTGTGGATTGAGGCGATAACAAGTGATTTCAGGTCCTTAAAGTATTGTTTTTTAGTCATAGATTTGGTTCTTCTATACGATACCAGTGCATTATCGCGCAAACGCATCATCTCTTTAATGGTGTCCGTTATCCAGGGATAGGTTTGTTCTTTTACTAAACACTGTTTGATAGGTGCGTGTGTGTCAAAAATAGATAGTACAATATCATTAAAAATGTGGAGCATGTTGTTTACATTATCCTGACTAATTAAATAATCCCAATTTATCTTTTCTATATCCGCTGATAAAGCTTCCACGCATATATTTTTAAGAGGCCTGTAGGTTATTGAGAACTGTTGGAAACATTCACGTTTAATACTGAATTCACATATAACAAAACAGTGACCCAACATGGAAGCAAATGGCACAACATTAACATAACGTTCACTTAGGTCTGTACAAACTATATCGATCAACGTTGCGCTGCTATCTGTATAATGTGTCGGAGAGGTAACTAATTGATTTAAGTTGAAACTATTTAGAAAATCGGTGACCTTTTGCCGTTGCGAATTTGTTTCTAAAAAGTTGACATTAAAATCCCCCATTAACAAATAGTTGTCACATTTACCCATCGTACTGAGGATATCAGTAACGGCGTCTAGAAAGACGTCAAGGTCCAACCACGGTGGACGATACGCTGTACCAACCGCTATTTTGTTTCCATTTATTGTTATCGTTAACCACATTTGTTCGACAGACTCATATCTAATATCCCTGACAATAGTCCATGCCCGCGCGCTGAGGCCACGCCTTAAGTAAAAGCCGACACCCCCACCGCGGCCCGAGCGCACGCACTCTGGCCGCGGCGTATGACGCAGACGGTAGCCCGGCACAGACGGCGCGCGCCCATCCTCTCCGGAACGCAGCCAAGTTTCATTGATCCCGATGATATCTAACTGATGTGTATCTATAGCTGACACAAACTCGTCATGATTTGTGCCTAGGGACCCCGCGTTAAGGAAACCAACTTTCAAGTATTTATGTTTAATCATTTTTGATATAAATGTAATATGTATATAGGTATTTAATTTTGTTATATTTCAATGGATCATTTGTATTAATAAGAAAAATGTGTAAGTAGCCTGTATAGTGTTTAAGTATTGTAAATATAATTATACCTTTGTAATAAATAATAGGTGTAAATATGGATAGTTTTTCAATTTCGTTTTATGGGTTGTAATTAGTGCAAATAGGTTGTAATTCTGACTGCATTTATGGTTTCGAGAGGGGTGGTCGATTGCTTGCATAAGACACATACTCCATAATCCCAAGTAAAAGTAGACGTAATTACCGTGTAAACAATGGAAAACAAGTGGAGATAATAGGTAATATTGCCTATCAAACCTAAATAACAAAAATATTAATTGAATTAAGGCAATCATATAATTGTCATAATACCCAAAAATCAAACAATAGGTTAGCCAAAAAATTTATCAATGTCATTTTGACATTTAATTCGTTCGGTTTTCTGTCCTTCTTCTCTCCGTGCTAGAATTTTGCCATCTCTAGTCCACACATATTTCCAGTTGTGGCGATTGCCAGCCTGCCGGGCGTAATAAAACAGCTGTCGATTGATATGGGTAAGGCGCTCGTTCACGTAAATACGGCTCGACGCACCTTGTACCTCCAAGTCGCACGATGTTATGCCGCGGCGCGTTCGCGCCGCGCGTAACAGCTGTTCACGCGTCACTCGCCGAGCGAAGCGAATGGAAACACATCGCGGCCGCTGCATAGCGGGGTCGGTAGTCAGAGAGGTGTTACCGCTAGACACATCAATTCTGTTGCGGCGAGTAGATCCGACTCGCTCAATATGGACGATATCCCTGTCCTCTAGCTCGATGCCAAGTTTTACTGTGAGCACTTTGATGAGGTGGGTAAGATTTTCATCCTTACTCTCCGGAATACCAGCCACTTCCACATCATTAAGCAGCAACTCTTGATCGCGGTCATTTAATTGGCATCTAAGGTCCGCTATGGTGCTCTCGATAGGGTCCACACTAAGAGGAATAATTTTCTCAAATTTCTCTTCGAGGACTGACATTCTTTTTTCAATAGTGGTAATTGAATTGCTGTGTGTTTGCAACTCGGCCTTGAAGTCTGATATCTCGTCGCGGTAATCTCTTACTTCACTCCTCAGTGCACTGATTTCATTCCGAATGGAGCGAATATCAGTGGCCAGAGATACTATGTCTGTGCCAGACGGGATGACGTCATGCGTCGAGATACCAGGGCTAACCACAGCACTAACGAGTGGGCTTGGGTTCTGGGTGGTCTCCAGCTCCCTGACGGGGGTAGCTAAGCTACTTTTCTGCGGCTTGGCCAGACACTCAGGACATACGTACACGGCAGCCTTTACCCCAGCAGCTTCAGGAACACCAGCACAATCCCTATGGAATGCTGCTGGACATTTAGTGCACCGCACACAGTTGGTATTAGATAAGAATTTACCGCAACTTCCGCATTTCGCCATGTTTGTAGATACCACCGTTGTTTTGTTTATGTAGTGTATGTTTATCTTTGCGCGAGCGAGCAGGCGACGCGACGTTAGGTGATTAGGTCAAACAGACAGCAAGCGTTCACGCAGTTCTGGCGTCAACCAAGAGATGGCGTTGTTACCAATGACTTTTGTTATGGTGAATTACTCGGGGTGTTATGGTGTTACTGAGTTGACACTAAACAAACACTCCGTCTTATAGGGTCAATAGTCACTGTACACCAAGGCACTGTTGGGCTTACACTTTTTGTTATTTTACGCGAATAGTATGTTAAGTACCGGGTAGTTTGTAGTCAACAATGTTCACGTTAATTGACGTTTAATGTTTTTGTAATATATTACTTTAATTACTGAGTAATAATATTTGTCTTCAATGTATAATGTTCACAACAACAAGAGACAACTTTACACAATAAACTATCACTTTTAAACTTTATTTCGTATTTTTTATTTACTTTTAACATAGGGGCACTTGTAACTGCTTTGACATCCGTGACGTCGAACTCACAATACATAATAAGTATAAGTTCTGAACATCCGCTTTTTCTACTGTTTATAACTTATTGAATAGATACCTTACCCTTACCTTGCGGAAGTCCATTACAATAGTTGCAAATGAATACAATATCTAGCTACTTCCACAATATTGAGGGTAGTCACGCATTTACCTGTGTACCACTGAGTCGGTAGTGGACACTGCACGTTCTACCAACTCGTGATGATACCCCGTTGGGCACGTGTAGAGTAGTTGGGGGCAGTTGCACTTTTTTATCACATGCGGATGTATTTATATATATTTGGAGTGGGCGGGCAGTGCACAGGTATTTGCATGACTACCCTCAATATTTTAGGAATTGTTAGATGTTGTATTTATTTACATCCATATGTTTTTAATTACCTGGACTACGGTTTTGCTTAATTAAGTAGCTGGCCAGTAGCTACTTATTATAATTATTGTTACCATGTTTGTTTCAGCTGCAGGGCATAGGCCTCTCTCGTCTTTCGTCCCTATCTGTTGCTTTCGAGAGCCAATCACTTTTGGCCGGCCTGCATTGATGGCGGGACATCGATGTGGCGACAGATCATACCTAAAAACCCAGTAAAGGTAGGTAGTGAAACACCGTGAAGTTTTTAGTCGATAGAAGACTGGTACAAGTGGATGGATTTTCCACACAAGTAAAATGGTCAATCACTTGAAAAGAAATCAAGTTTGTCTGGCCATCGTGTCATCCCTTAATAATAAGGAAACAGATATGATCCAGCTAGTCCCTAGTTGTCCCTCCAGCAACGCCCTAAGCCGAGGCTCGTGTCCCGCAGGGAAAAAAAACTGGCCATCGTGTTACAATAAATATTTAAAAAAACTAGCCCATTCATCCCTATTGTAAATATCTCAACATCTAAAACAATGCTTTCCCCTCTTTTAATTGCATAGCACCAAATCACCACCATAAACTGTTCCTCAATATTTTTCCAGGTGAAAATTAAGCCATGGTGTTTTATCGCAGCGGAAAGTAACAGCTTTATCTTTAACGCAATAAAGACCATTTTTGCTTATATTAACAAAGAGAAAGCGACGCTACACTACCATATCGTGTCTAGAGGATAAGCCATACTCTTCAAACAAAAATCTACCTTAAACGTCTAGTAGTAAAATTGAATATTTTTTGCGGTACGTTGAATCATTGTTGGAAACAGATAACAAAGGATGAATTTGCATAGAAATAAACAAGGGTTGATTTCTAACGATTTATGGGGATCGCAGCCTGAAATAGGCTTTGTTTTGATCTAACTAATGTCTGTCTTGCCTCAAGCTTATATCAGATTAAATCTGGGGTGAGACCAGTAGGTTTAATGGTAGACATAGCAATTAAAGATAGATTAAAGGTATGAAGATTTTTATAAGAACTAAAGTCGTAACTTGGTATAAAAAGAGTGAGATGACGGTGTATTTTGCGTCCACTACGCCAAATAAAGACCGGCGACTGAGTTTGTGAGTTCAATTCCGGCAAGGTTTTTCGGATTTGTATAAACTACAGATTTTTTCCTAGTCTATGTACATGTGTTTGTAAGTATATGTGAAAAATTATATAATAATACATAATATCATCGCGCCTGTCTTTCCCGAAGGATTGTGAGAGTTGTTCACAGTTGTACACCCACATTTCACCAGGTGATGAGGCTACTTAGAATTTATTATCAGAAAAACCCAATGACACTTTGCTTGACCTGGGAATCGAATCCAAGACCTCATGCTCAGCAGTTCCGCTTGGGACCACTAGAAAAACGAGGTGGTAAAATTTGGGACCATCATAATTAGTAAGCATTATTAAATTCTTTTAGTGTAGGTTTTTTTCTGAGTGGAAAATACATCATCAGTCGGTAGGAGACCGATTAAAAACCACACGGTCCTTCATAACCTCTACTGCGGTTTTGAATCTCAGCTGCAACCCCAACAGGCAATGATGGGCCGAAAACATCGACGGACCCCGCCATCAGTGCAGGTCGGCCACAGTCGGCCTGCACGAATACGTCGTTAGTGTAGGCAACTATTATTTATTCTGTGGTCTGGGTAGGCCTGCATGAACTGGGTATAACATAACATAATCGGGACAATCACGAATGAATTATTAACATGACTGATCAAGATGATAATTTAAGATAATGCGACTTAAATCGGCTCTTAATGAATACGAAAATACTTAACTATAAGGCCCTTAGCAAACATGTTACTTTTGTGCATCGGCGATGGTCGTTTTTGAGACTTTTTAAACTGTAGGTATAAATCGTGAGAAAACGAACGCACCTGACAGATGTTCTTGATGTGAGTGTGAGTCAGAGACACAATCAGCTTAACCCATTGAAGGGTAGAGAACGCCTATAGATGTCATAATGTCTGGTCTACTACCCGTAAATAGGTTAAACTCTGACTCTAGGTTGTTTATCCAATCATTCGATAAAAAATTCAGTTAAAAATTAAAATCTATCTATTATACAACTTTTAACGATGTTATCAAGTTTAATATGGATATTATATTTAATATTCATAATAAATATTAATAATATAATTTTTTTTTTCGTTTCGAGCCAACACGACAAAAACAACGTCGCAAATTATTGGAATCTCTGGTCTCGAAAAACTAAAAGCTTTTATATATATTTTGTCTAATATCTATCTAAGCTATCGTGAAAATCTTACAAAATGTTGACTCTCAACTGTTAGTCTCTTACAAAATCTTGGAACCAATCAATGTATATTAATTTAATCATAATGATAATTGTCAAATTTGTTCACACGCATCTCTTACTCATTTCGATGGTTATCACCCGATGATGCCGATAAGTAATTATAATTAGTGTGTCCCGAAAGTAATTGACTTAAGTAACAGGATGCGCTACTGGTTTTGAAGTCATTTATTTTTATTTGATCGGTAGATGATGTCTCCTGATTGAAAGAAAGTAGGAACATAATATTTATATTCGAAGTTATGTAGGTAGGTACATATTTATGAGTGTTTAATAACATTCAGATATATCTTAGTAGCATTGCGTAGAAAACTCCAGTTAGATTTTTTTGTTGAAAGAAAATAAGGTCAGTGCGCACATGCATGTGTTCCGGTTCCACCATAAATATTCTCCATCATTTAAAATTTAAATGTAAATTATATTTTTTACAAAAAAAAACAAACAAATACTTTGTTAATACAACAAAGCAAGAATACCCAAATACCTTAAAATAGGCCTTTTATAAAATAACAACAAAAGAACTGAATGGTTTTCATGAAAAGACATTTTTTTCAGACTTCTTTTCAATAGACAAAATGGTCCGTTTTGTAGACAACGCTTAAAGAAAACACCAAATGCAAAATCTATGCCGAAGAATTATTCTGCACGAACGCGTACAGTAATTGCCTTTACTACACGTGTGAGAAGACGGTGGTTAAAGGGCAAAATTTACAAATCCGTCATAAGACCGGTCGTCCTGTATGGATCAGAATGCTGGGCCATGAAGAAGATGGATGAAAGAATATTGATGTAGCGGAGATGAGAATGTTGAGATGGATGTGTAGAGTGACAAGAATGGATAAGGTAAGAAATGATCTATTGGAGGAAGTTTGAAAGTAGCGCCAGTGACAGAAAAGTTGAAAGGAAACCAGTTGTCTTAATACGGACAATGAGGAGGGATGAGACACATGTGACTAAGAGAATAATGAATATGAATGTAGATGGACGGAGGGGAAGAGGGAGACCAAAGAAAAGATGGATGGATTTTGTGAGGGATGATATGAATGAAAAAGGAGTAAACGATAACCTGACGACTGATAGAGGAGTATAGAAGAGAAAAACATATTGCGCTGACACCAAATAATTTGCAACCGGGGCAGGAAAAAGAAGAGTGAGACGACGGCGGGCGGTACAGCTTTGGTGGATTTTAGTTAATTTGGTGATTTTTAGCCAGTTTAACTCGATTTTAGCCAGTTTGTCTGAACTGGCTTCCATTGAAGCGACCCCATAGATTATAAACTGCCCAGCAAAAACCAAACAATATTATCAACAAAGATTGATTTGCTAAATTACTTATATGGAATGACTCCTATATTCCCCGAAGAAATAGGCAGAGATCTACTACAGTACATACTAATTTCACCAATACTGTTATAAAATTCCATGTACTTGGTGATAAGTCCATTGCTAAAACTGGACTCGATTCCAAACTCCGAGCTACTAGTAATACTTTTCAAGCAGATAAACCTGCTATAATTTTGCCAGACACAGGACCTCACTCAGGACCCTCGATTCCAGGATCTCAGCATCAGCGGTTGCGCATACAACCACTTAACCAATGACACAGTCGTATCGTCTTAAATAAGCATAAATATAATAAGTTACGTTAAAAATAGTAGACCCGTTTTTCTTCTTCTTATCGTGTGGTTGATGGACAACCTAGTGTTAGAGTTTAAACAACCCGTTAGTGTCTGCCATGATTTTACACACCATGGAGAATATGTCTCAGGGGTGCTGGTTTCCTCATGATGTTTTCCTTCACCGATTCAAGCAAGTGATAATAATTAATTTATAATACGCACATGACTTCGAAAAGACAATGGTGCGTGCCTTGGATGCGAACTTGCGCCCTTTGACTTGTCAGTCCAATGGTCATACCACTAGGTTACAACTTGCTAGTCGACCCCTAACAAATCATATCATAACATCACAATTACATCACCCATAACAGCATAACGCTTGTATCTCCCGAAGGGGAATGCAGAGGTATACCTACACTGTTGCATACCCACATTGCACCAATGCTATTATTAAATCCCATGGAATAGGTGGTGCGCTTATTGCCATCTACCGGGCACAAATCTAAACTCCGGGCTGCTACTGAGACTTTACTTACAGCAAAACTCAATAACACTTTGCTATATTGTTTCTTTTTTGGTTTCCTGGCTTTGTACTGGTCCTATATAATATAAAAATATCATAGATCGACACTTTAAGTAGAAGAAAAATATCCTTTTCCCTTTACTTTAGACACTATTTAGAAGTCTTATCGAGTGTGCCTTCTTTATTATTTCTTTAGTGACCAACTCTATTGTTATTTTTCAGTCAATTTACTCAAAGTAATGTTTTGTCCAAATTCATTCTCACTTGATTTTGTTTGTGTAATGCGTTTTATAATGGTTCGTAAATTTCCGCCTTCATTAGAGGGAAAAGGTCTTTGCTAAAGCTTATGGTGGCAAAAAAATCTTTACATAAATCTTTATTACTCCATATTATAAAGAAAGAAAGAAAGAAAACGTTTATTTTACATCAGTAAGGACACAATCTAAACCAACAAAAATATTATGACACAGGTTACATAATATTCTTAAGAATACGGCCTAAGCGAGTGGTTTAGATTCAGTAAATGGTGACACATTAAACTTATTGTATCATCAAATCAACATTTAATTATTATTAAACCACCGTTAAACTTGTTATATTTCGACTATACTATAATCTGTCCACAAAGAATTTAATCTAATAAGGTGTTTCTTTCAAAAATCATAGCAAGTAGGAAACGATAGTCTCTGCTTACCCTTATGAGAAAGCAGGTGTGATTGTAAGTATATATGTACAATCCATCCTTGGGAAATTAACCAGTTTGTGGTTCGTATAGCAATAATTGACTTGTTAGGTTGTTCAATCCTATTTTTATATTGAAAGAAAGAAGCTTAAAGTAAAGTTTTATTGCTACTAGCATTGCCCCGCAAACGTTGTTCTGCCATATAAATTTTCTGGATAGGGCCACTTTTATCACCTAGGGGTATAAAAAATAGCCTACGAACTTTCTCAGATTCTCAGACCTACCATATATATATATATCTCTGCCTAGCCTTTTCCCAATTTCATTGGGGTCGGCTTCCAGTCAAACCGAATGCAGCTTAATACCAGTATTTTACATGGAGCGACCTATCTGACCTCCACAACCCAGTTACTGGGTAACACGATATCTCGTGGTATGACTGGTTGTCAGACTTTCAGGCCTCTGACTACCCGTAACGGCTGTCATAGATCTTAATTTGACAACTTGGACCGACGGCTTAACGTGCTCTCCGAGGCATGGAGGGGACTCGGTATAATATGATGGTCACCCATCCACAGACCGACCGCGGTAAGCGCAGCTTAACCTCGATCGATCGATCTGTGCGGCTGTTACTTAGCCACGAGCCCCTCAGACCTACCAAATATACACAAAAAAACCATAAAAATCAGTCAAGCCCTAACGGAGGAGTTCGATAACAAACACTGTGACACGAGATTTTTATAAATTATATTAATTTAATGAGGTATTAAATAAATCTTCCTTGAAGTCACTGTTTGTTATCATATTCCATATTGTCTTTGTCTAATCATTCAGAAATCCGGATTTTCCTCCAAATTCATATTTATCTACCACTGTCATGACAAGTTCACGAACTCTTTGCCAGAGGGCGCCAAAAGCTCAACTGACATTCAGGCCACGTGACCTGTAATTTGGCGAACGGAAATGTTATCAAACTACGCTTCCCGTTCCAGCTGTTCATAATGAAGGGCCCAGGAGAACTTTAGGAAAATCTGGAAGACATTGTACTTTATAAGCAACTGATTTACCTTAGTAATTAGTGTCGACGAATTCTATAATAGTACACCTAATAAAGAATTTCACCGTAATTTAAGCGTTTATAAAGAGCTAAAATAAAAACATATTTTATTGGATATTGTATTCATAATCATAATAAATTTTTGTTTGACAACTAATTGCATTTAGCTACTATTCCCGTAGGCGCCTTTTTTAATTTTATTTAAAATATTTCTGCTGTCTTCTAAAGACTTGACATCTCTGCAATTTTTCAGTATGAACTACTGTAAATGCTTAGCTTTTTTTCATTCATGAATCTATTTACAGACAGTTACACTAATTGGGTTTCTCTACCATGAACCTACAATGTATTGTGAGGGCGTACCCTATAAATAAAGACCGGTCTACAGGGTAAATCTCTTGATTAATTCATTTCGGTAATTACATCTTTAAATGTTTTTTGTAACACAAATCTGCTTACACACAAAAAATCCTCAATATTTGAACCTGCATATCCCGGATGAATACTCCAGACCCTGTATTCATTCCTGGGGCATAAATTCAAATGCTACTCAGAACAAAATTTTTATTTCCACACAAAAAAAAATTGCTGTTGGCATGCGATTAATTATTATAAATATATAATATATATAATATTAGCCCAAGTATATGTGTCCCAAGGAAGTATCCAAATCTGAACTCGCCCTTCCTGTGATCTGCATTCATTCCACGCGTAGTACAGTCAGCAAAAATTCTGGCCCTGCGGTGTTCGGCTCAAAGTAATGTATGTATGAATTTCACGGCTAAAACCACGCAAACTGCCACAAAGAAATGATGGTAATGAAATGCTGAGTACACCTGTTTTCCTCTTTTGGGAAATAAGGAAAAATGTGGCTGATGTTCGGGCGTTTTCACCGTTTTATCGTTCTGCCGATATATTTCCGGGAAATGTGTTTTAAGAAGCTGATCGCACTCTGCGGTTTTTGGAGATTTGACTAAATAGGAGATCAGACATTGGAACCGATTAGCGAAGGTTTTACATTCAAATACGCGTTTATAGGCAAGTTGGTTTACCAAGAAAAGTCTTTTCCGGGTTTAAACTTTTTGAAGCTAGTTGGCCTGTCATTGTTTTTTCGGTGTATTATAAACATTTCAATTGGAATTTTGTTACAAATGTTACTTTTGACGAATTGAGGTGATCGTAATTATGTTATTTGTTCACAGAAAGATACCACTGGCTATCTTCTATTATTTTCGTCGTCTTTGATGAAGCTGTAAATAAAAAGTATTGTTCAACTACCAAATAGCAATAACATACTCCAAGAACTAACATTCAATTAAAATAACACTTATTTCTTAATTATCAATAAGAAAAAAACACCTCAATTTCTTGTTATCGTTGTCCAGATTGACACAGAACCAAACAATCGACCGGCTCCTAATCTTGCCAATAAATTACTTTTATCTCCCAGATTTTCGAAGTAGCCCGGTCCTGGCTGAACTAAAGGCTTTTATAAATAATGTGACAATCAGTTGGTTTCGAAAATAATGTTGTTTCCAGATAGGAGCTTTAAGTTTAGTGCTGGGGATAAAGACAATAAAAAAGTATCAAGCTTGTTTATTAGCTAAGTCTAAAAGACTTTGGTAAACATGTCGTTTCCTAGATACAATGATATTTTATGCATTAGCAGTCTTGTATGTAGTAAGGCTACATTCTGATGGATTAACTATCGAATCTGATAGAATAAGTAAAAAAACCTCGCTTACCAGAATACATGTCAATAAAACGTACTCTAAAAATAAACCACAAAAACGTAAAAGTCTTGATACAAATCTATTATTAGAAGACGAAGGTGATAGCAATTTAATGTAACAATTACCAATTCAAAACAAGGGTTCGATCATAATCAAAAGAAAGAATGAAAGGCTTCTAATAACGAATTTGAACATTCATTACGCACTTTTGCCTTTACACAACCTTTTAATAAAAAGGACGCGCTCAATCAAGATAACAATGAAAAATATAATTGATCCACCACGTCCAATCATTGTCGATTTTTATGCATACAAAAACATTTACATTTAAATTGGGCAGCTCGATGTTTGAAAACAAATTGTTGGTGTTTGTACGAAAAATATTTATGTTCCTCACTATACAAGGGTTTGGAAAAATGGGTTAGACTGGTACGTTTTTTGTTAGATGAAAGATTTAGTGACTCAAATAACTCATTGATATTTTTAGTACCTCCCTTACACTAAACAAGACGTTGTTTTTATTCTAGAAGTATAAAAGTAAAACTACAAAATATCACAATTTTGATGAAAGTTCTTCCAGCTCAAGCTAATGATCCTGACTATATTCGAAAGGCTAAAATCAAAATTGTCAATAAAATGACACAGTTTACAAAAATTTCAAATAAATACAATCCTAAGTTGAAGTCTCCAAGGAATCCAAAAGAATCGTAAAACTTATTTTTCTTTATCACAAAAAAGTTTCGGCTGACGCATCACTCCCAAATGTATAATTGATCTCGAAGAGACCTCTTTTATCACTTTCCATAGGGAAACTCGAAAAGGCAAGCGTGAGTTCAAAAGGGGGGTGAAATTCGTTTGTTGTTTTATCGAAGATTAAAAATTCGACTTTGAATATACAAGTACGAGCCACGAGTAACAAAATTATTCATATCAGGATCGTGCTGTTTTAAGTGTTTCAAAGACATCTCATATTTATAGAATATTTATTGAAATGCTATAAACTCGAGTCAGGAATACAACTTTTCTTAATAATACATTTGTTTGGTTTCATTTAGGCGATTAATATTCTCTTTCTTCCGTAACAAATCCTTATCCCATTTCATTTGGGATCGTCCCGTCTTGTGGGTCTTCGGGTCAACCTGTCCCGGGTCATCGACAACTTAATTGCTTTCATTTGCCTTTTACTTAACGTAATCCCTTGGCCTACAAACACCTTTTGCTAAACACAACCTTGGGTTTGTCTTAAAATATTTTTCCTTCTCGAACCCTACAAATACTTTGTAACAGAATGTCCGTATCGAATCTGACGTGATTGTGTACTGAAACTATGAAACATGCCGAGACCAATAAATCAATTTCTCCAACGCACCCCAGCTAAGACGGCCAAGACACTTCTATGACATATGCTCTTAAACTAACAAAAGAAAACATACCTTAATATGACAAGAATAAGGTCCTAAATAATATATTCGGATTTACTAACGTTTTTTTTTTCAAAAAAGGTCCCTGTAATGGCCACTGCTCTTCTGATAAGGCATAAAATAGTGCCCGAGGTTGTAATTTAAGTGATTTTGACAGAATATATTGCCCTGAGGGACGATTCGCTAATACTATTTTATCTGAAATGCTTCATGTGGCAGTGGGACGTTCGTTTTTATGCCTCTTGACTGAGATACTGGAGCGAACGTTGATCAGTCTAAGCCGGATGAAAATTACGATGCAGTTTTTTTTTTTATAAAGTTGAAGGTTTAAGTTCTTTAATTTCTCAAAATGAAATACAAATTTACTTACAGAGAAAACTTAATCTAATATGTGCTATTTGGAGCAACATAAAATAAAGAATACGTTTAGTTTACTTATAATAAGAACATAATTACTGAACATCAGTTCAGTCATTTATTACTGAATTATAATTTGGGCCTAAGAAATACAAAAGCTGGTAATTGTATGCAAGGAACGAGCAAGGGGGCGAACGACGCGAATAAGGCGCACTGCAATAGATGCAGCATGTTTACAAAGCCTTAAATAATAGAAAACATATCTGATGTAATTAGAGATATACACCTCTATCGCGAAAGAAAAAGGAAAAGCGTTACGATTATACCCGTAAAACTAAAATATAGGTATACAGTTTTCCTTCATACTGTGTAAATTTACAGCGACTTTTTCAATAGGTCGTTACGTCAAATGTGACATTATCTCTATCAGTGTATGAAATGTTGCATTGGATTGTAATCATTGCTAATTAACTTAATTAATGCTAATAAGAGCTTAAAAATAACTATTATTATGACATTAGATTTCTTAAATGAATTAAATTAATACTATTATTATTATTTATTCTGATTATGACATTTAATACAATTATGACATCTGTTATGATTATGACTTAATTAATATTAATATAGTTGGTTTTCTTGTGATATTTGAAGTGGAATCTCAATTATTTTGTATCTAACTTTGAATCTTAACTGTAAAAATGAAAACTTGCATGCTAACAGAGTGATTACGGTGATACAAATGTATAATCATCAACATCATATTGTAAAACCCATATTCGAAAATAAACAAATTGAATTGGATTGAAATCTTACTCCGCAAAAGGTTATGTATAACGTTATTGATTTTCCTAACAATTACCAATTTATGTTGTATACACAAATATAACAGCTCCTACTATTGGTTCGCCTGCTGTTTCGAGTATGTCCGTCAAAGCTACACTACGGTTGTACCCGATGCGCATACTGTTTTCACATCAATGGGTTGCATTCACATAGAAGGCACAAGGTCTCCGGTGCACAATTTAGTGTGCCAGAAGCATTTGAATATGAAGATTTTGATGCTAGAAATGCCGTGTCCACTGACCTTTTATGGAAGGTTGCGTATATTTTGTAAGGTTTACGAGCTTTAAGAAAATCAAACCTGAACAGAATTCCATTAAATCTTTTATTACAAATGATTGATAATGATGTTTTCTTAGATATTTTATTCGCTTAAACGGAAATGTATTATTACGTGAGAAAATTACGCAATATTTTATATTTTCCTCACGGATCTGGTGATGAAAATAGGGTTTAATATATAGGTATAAAAACACGCCGACCTTTTTTCTTTTATTAAGTTAATTCGTTGCTCTGTTTTGGTGTGAGAAAGGAACAAACGCATATAATAATTAATTAGTATATCAATCTAAGATTAGTTTTTGATTCGATTTTGATTTGTTATTATGTTTTAACAGATTATTTTTATTTTAAATTTATTAACTTTATTTTAAATTGTTTTAATGCAATAATCTACTAAATCTAATTGGCTACTTTTAAATTCAATAAATTTGTAAAAAATGATTTTCTACGCGTATTTGCGCATATTATAGTGCATGCAGTGCTCTTCTTTAAGTAGTGAGACGCTTAGACTTAAGTTAAGAATGTATTTATATTTAAATGAAAAAGTGTACTCATTGTTGAAGACCCAAATAAATAAATAAATAAATAAATAAGATGATCCAAACATACCGATGTTAGAATACTTAAGAACTACTTCTTTAATCTGGAGAAATCTTTATGAATAAATTTTAAGACCCATGTAACCACATTTCAACATATAAATTACTTTTGTATTTGAATTTGGGGACGACAGATCTTATTGTCAGTAAGGCATTAGCCTACCCATAATTGTCCCATTGCAGGGAAAGCTTTTCTAACACTAGTTTACTGCAGTTTGGTGACTTTAGAAAAATCAAGGGAATCCTCGAAATGATTTTCTTCACTGAATGTCTGTGATGTCTTAAATTAACTAAAAAAGTACAAATTACATTGAAAAAATCACATTACGTTCTAGCGGGGGCGATTGCGCAACTGGCTTGCAACAACAATACATTTCAATTCGTAATACATTGCGCCGTATCTTCTAATAATTAAAAGTTCAATACGACCCCCTTACCTAATAAGATTGACGCAACATACCTTGTCAGGTGGTCAAAATAAAAAGCCATTGCAATTGAAAGTCGGCTCTTCTGAAATTACCAATTAGAGTTGTACTATTTAATGTGACTTTTGTAGAATGTACCCGGAAACCAAGAGGAGGCTTGTAATGACTTGGCCACCACGACATAATCAAACAAAACACCCAAAAATGAAGCACAAAGTTTCTTCACAATGTAAATCTGACCGTCAAAACTCAGTCTTAAATGGATGAAAGGCGCGGAGTCCCGTAACCGGGCGTTGTCCGGACTTAATCCGGGTAAATCGTGGTCGTATTCGGGTGTTGGCCGGTTAAGCACACGCCACAGGTGGTCTGGAACCTTACTTTGGGATCTGCGTGATTTTTGACATACTATTTTATGCGTATTCGTACTATTAGGGTCTATTTTAGGTAGGCAGTTAAAAGGGATGTTTTATATTTTTCAGAGAGTGATAAAAAATATCATATTTGCATAATTTACCAGTACCTAAATGTTCATTTTATATGGATATATATGCATCTGAATACAAGCAGAAAATTGTTCTAAACACGCAAATCGATTTCACATAGCGTCACGTCATCATTTGTCAATAATATAATTTTTATTGGTAAGTGTAAACCCTATCGAAAAGGTTTTTTGGCGTTAAATGAGGTATGGAAATCATATTTTATCATGAATTTACTATTGTGATCATAACATAACCAGTCTTATTACAAAAAGCGGTTTAACTAAAAACCCAGGTTTAAATCTCTATAAAGCATGGTTTAAACAAAAATGATATTACAAATCGTGGTTTTGCGATAAACCATAGACCATATCGTGGTCTAACGCTAAACCTCGGCACCCCCTAGTTTAACGATGGTCTAAATGATATTTGTGAGTTTCTCTTTTAAGTAATAGCATTTTTTTATTATTTTGTGTGGTTTTTACCCGAAAATGGATATTAATATGGTTGAATTAATTCATATTGAGGATTTTAAAGCTTCTGAATTGTTGGAAACACCACGCCGACACAACAGAAATCGTGTTCGAATTAAAATTCCCTTCATGTAATTATCCGATGAAGATTTCAGGCAAATGTATAGGTTTAATAAACGTTATGCATTATTACAGACTGATTTCAAGTTTATCGAGTAAATTATGTTTACTTACTTACTTTTTCCTCGGTATTCCAATTCACAGATCGTTTTTTGGTCCATCACAATATAATATTAAAATGGTAATATTATTAACAAAGAGGCATTTGTTCTTTTTAGAGACTTCGATAGCATAAAAATTCCAAAGCTAAATCAACTTTGTTCAACTTGCGATGGTTTTGTTTATTGTTATGGTTTCATATATCGCGCGAGAATGTTACGTTTCGTTACAAGTTATATTATTAGTAATTAATACGACATGAATTAATGTTCTTAAACCTAAAAAAAAGCCGCAGTCGATGAAATAACGAAAGTTTAAATCCATCCTTGCAAAATAACAAAGTTTCAATATTTTCAACACTCCTAAACATCATTTAATCATTAGCGTATTATCAAAACATTTTCTTTTCTGGGCAAACGGAACGTTGCAATAGAATGATATCATAGTGAACGAATGATATTTGTATTAATCTGTGGATAATACATAGTCAATGGTTCAAATCACGGTACTAAGAAATCCACGGTTTTTTTAGGTTTTGTAATAAGGACAAATTTAAACCATGGTTCTGCAGATAAGCCTAGACTTGATAGTACAGGTTTAAACCGAGTTTTATTTAGTTTTTTGTAATAAGACTGAACGAGTCTATACTGTCCCACTGCAGGGCAAGGGCCTCATCTCACACAAAAAAGGCACGAGCATTGATCACCACGCTAGCCCACTGCGAGTTGGCGATTTCATACCATCAAGTCCAGTTTTCCTCACGATATTTTCTTTCACCATACGTCTGTGATGTCTTAGATTAACTAAGTACATATGACATTGGTACTTGCCAGAGTTGAACCCACAACCTGTGCACCAAGGGGCGGACCTGTAACCGTTTGGCCAACACGACATTTTGTTATTGTGATCACTATATTCATAATTACTAGTATAGTTGGTTGCTCATAGTCATTTGTAAGCTACAAAAGGTAATCATTTTGCGCAGTCAACACCGCTTGATACGGTCAATCTGTGGATGGTTGATCGGTAGAAGCATTTTCATCTAAGCGCCTCCGTGCTTCGGAAGCGTCCGTCGATACCGGCTGTCGTGAGCAGCCGCTTTACAAATTAGAAGCCAAACGGGTTCTTGAACACCTCTAGCAAACTATGTCCTACCTGGTGTCCTGCCCATTATACCCCACTGCTTGCTTCCGGGAGGATCTAACGTGTGCTTCAGTCAAGGGTGTCTAGTGTACCACTTACTGGTCCAAATGTATTTAAGATAACATAAATGTTTAGTCATTGACATGAAAAGACAAAGAACACCTCTCGCATGGCTCTTCCTCCAAAAAGCCATTCTGGACGCCCTGCATGGGCTTACACAGAATTATACACTGGTTTCTAGACTTTTAAAGAGACTGTGGCCTCTGAGATTGTTTCGGTTTGTTCTGAGAGATAGATAGGAAATGCCGGCGCTTCCAAAATATTAATTGAACATGTAAACGCCCGTATTCCGTGAACGGGTAGGCAGAGGTGTACACAATTATACACCCACATTTCACCAATGCTGTTATTAAGTCCCATGTAATAATTAGGTGGTTATTACCATCAACCAGGCACCATTCCAAACTGAGGGCTGCTACTGAGAATTTTCACAAACCTAATACATTTTGCCCAACCTGAGAATCGGACCTAGAATCTCATGCTAATCAGTAGCGCTCGGGACTACTAGACCAACGAGGCAGTAAAATAATTCCAAAAACCTATTTACAGAATAAATAATTTGAATTCTGACACTACAACGACTCTTGACCACACGAAAGAAGTTTTTGTTGATACACCAACACCAAAACTTCTCAACACCAATACCAACAAAACAAACGCAACTCCAAAGCCAACTCCCCCTATTTACAATTACAAACGTAAATTTGTTCTTAGTCAACAAATCGTAAATCTATCTTCAAACCGGCAGACAGTGATAGTGAAGCAGTAATGAGCTCTATTGGTGCGAAATCACGGCCGAACGGCGCCCGTGACAAATTCACTGTGAGTCCACGCCGACTCATCTGATTTACGTTGGAAACAGACTTAGGTTATGCTTCGTGACAAATTAGCTGGTGGTGCGTGAAAATGGATTTAAACAGAAATATTTCTACTACATTAGAAGAAATAAAGAAAGAAATAGAGTAATAAACAATGAAAGAAATAATTTGAAATTTAAAATGGTGACAGGGCACAATTTATATCATTTTTTAATTTGTCCTGTATCCATCTCCGTAACTACCTAGTCTAGTAGACTAGTGGTCGCAAGTGCGGCTGCTTATCATAATATAGTGAAGCGACCTAGTCGGGTTTCGGGATGTAGTCTTGTGCAACCGTTGTGGGTGTGTGTCTGTGCAATTGCATCAACTCCCCAACTATCGTTCTCCCAAAATCTATCCACTCTACTTAAGAGTGAATAGATTGATTCTAGATATACGTGCTCCATCCTCGGCCACACCATCGCTAATCATCAGGCGAGTTGGTTGGCAAACGTAGATCCTTTATTGATAAAAAAAGTCTGAAATAGATCCACAAAATACTATCGCAAAATAAATAACTTAATTATGTCCGTTTACTCACATTTTATATTTGTTTTTAACGTGAACTTCAAAAGTTAAATGTAGCAATATATTTTAACCAATAATAATTAAACTAAACACCTGTATGAGTGAATCATTACTGTCAATCAAACAATAATTTAATACCAAAATTGTTTTGAGGAACACTAATTGACATAAATATTGAATTCAGTATAATAATTCGTCAGAAGAATGTATGCAATGATATTTTAGCTTCAGAGTAAGTTTCTATTCAAACTTGCGTCATCAACAACCATTCTAATTACATGTACCTCAAGTCGCAGTCGCGTGAAAAGACTGTGGAGACCAATGACGTCGCGTCCACATACGTAACCACATGCAGCACTTGCGAGCCACAAACTTTTGCTGTTGTAGAAATGCAACCACATTTTGTTGCAGACAAAATGTAATATCAAGCAGCTGCAGCTAAACCATTTTTACTAGCTAGTGTGGTGATTTGTTCGAATAGAGCCTAACATATTTCATCAGAGATATTTATTTCGTAAGTACTGTAATATTTTTTCCTGATCACTTTTAAAGTCAAAAGTCAAAGTCAAATCATTTATTTCAATTAGACCCTTTACAGGCACTTTTGAATTGTCAGAAGCTAGTTGCCACGTTCCAAAGTGTAGATTCCTATGGAGAAGAACGGGCAAGAAACTCCATGGTTACTCTTTTTATAAAATAGGTTTACACAATAGCAGGTATTGGTTACACTGAGTCTGTTGCAAAAAAAAAATAGAATTTAAATATGTGAGAACAATGTAAGATAATACTAAAAGAGTGTAGTTTAACAATTCAAATTTCCCGTCATGACAGTCCAGAGATGACCAGTCCCAACTGACGGCGCCCGTTCACGAACATGACGCATGCGTCAGTATCACCCAACTCAACCATGTTGTAGGGAATCGAATGACCCAACACACACGCCACCATCAGCGAGACATTTTAGTGAGCATGACATACTCCCAACTGCCAGACAACAAACAAAATAGAAAGTTTAGTAAAATGGTTACGTAGCACTCACATTTACAATATTTATATTTAGGTACTAGTTTATTGTTATTTATTATAAAATGAATTTTAATTATACAGAGCAAGTTAATTCATTTTGAAAAATAAAAATACAGTATTAATTTACAAATCAATTAATATTATGGCATATTATTTTTAATATCACCGATATAGTCAGGATTCATCAGGAGCATGTCACAATTGAACTTATTTAATGAAATGTCCGATATATTTCTAATTACAATATATATATTTGATCTGATTTTTACAAATTCTTGAGAAATTCTTTAGGGTTATTGTGGAGCAGGACCAGCATTGTGCCAAGCATTTTTATCAACAATATAGTCTTCTAACTTATAATATGCTCGCTTGCATAGTGTGTGTTTTATGCAAGTTTTGAATTGTGTTTCGTTTAATTGAAGTATATTTGGAGGTATTTTATTATAACATTTTATACAGTACCCCATAAACGATGTGTGTACCTTTGTTAATCTAAACCGTGGTTGAACTAGTTTGTTTCTATCTCTAGTACTATAGTTATGTTTTTCACATCTTTTATTAAATAGATGTAAATTTTTCCTAACATACATAATATTTTCGTAAATGTATTGACATGGCACCGTCATGATATTGATTTGCTTAAATATTTCTCGAAGAGACTCCCGACTGCGTAAATTATATATATCCCTGACAGCTCTCTTTTGTAGGACAAAAATAGATTCTACGCCTGCAGCCCGTCCCCATAGTAGAATACCATAAGACATAATACTATGAAAGTAACTAAAATAGACCAGTCTCGCGGTATCTACGTCTGTCAACTGCCGTATTTTCCTCACTGCATATGCAGCTGAACTTAACCGTCCTGCTAGAGATGATAAGTGAGCACCCCATTGAAGTTTTGAATCTAGCGTAACTCCTAGAAAAACAGTTTGATTAATAATTTCTAGTTTATCATTGTTTAATAATATGTCACAGTCAGTACTTTTGACATTTGGTAACGTAAATCTCAAACATTTCGTCTTTTTTCCGTTTAGTACAAGGTTGTTTGCAGTGAACCAATTTTGGACCCGAATTATGGCGGAATTTACGTCGTCAAGATTTTCAGCACGTCTATCTATTTTAAAAATTAATGATGTGTCATCAGCAAATAACACCATATCTGGTTGGTTCTGTAGTAAATGCGGTAAATCGTTTATATATACTAAAAAGAGAAAAGGGCCCAAAATTGAACCCTGTGGAACCCCCATTTTCACTTTTAAACCTATTGAGTTTACGCCATTTATTTGAACTTGCTGTTGCCTATTATTTAGGTACGAATTTATCAAGCTGAGAGCTGGTTTACCTAGTCCGTAATGCTTAAGTTTATATAATAATGTCTCGTGGTTTACGCAATCAAATGCCTTAGAAAGGTCGCAAAAGATTCCTATGGCATCCTGCGCATCCTCCCAGGCATCAAAAATGTGCTTTAATAAGGCAACACCGGCGTCTGTTGTACAACGTCCTTTGGTGAAACCAAACTGCTTTTCGTGCAAGATGTTATTAATATTACTACTAATACTAATTTACTGATTACAATCCATCCTAAAACCAATCTGTTTATTGTATAACTTGCAGTATCCGTTGTTGGCGCTTTTTATCATTTCGGAGTTGAGGGAAATTATTACGGGACCCTTTGTCAACTAGTCTAGTCCATAAAGTGGTATGTAAAACTGATTCAACGGAGTATTTTGTTGTATGTTAACTTTTAGAAAGCAAATCAGCGCAATTAAATTATTATAGCCAAGAAAATGGCGTAACGTATTCTAAGTAAGTCTCGCCCTTTACCGTTTTGCTTGGTATTCGACAAAATGCTAAGACAGACAAGGCCCCCGAATATGTTGTGATTTTATTTTCTAACTCAGGGAAATTCTCGTAAGGGAAACGGAAAAATTGAAATATGTTTTTCTTTTCAATAAATTCTAAGACGTATGTTGTTAGGTTTATTGGGAATTCATTTTGTTCCCTTTTCCCGTTTTTTGTGCGTTATAATTTTAGCTATTGTACTTTTTAGTGTTATTTTTTTTCTTCCAAGTGTTTGTGTTCACCTGTTGTTCTATATTTTCTGGTTTCTTTTAAGTGTTTCTGTTGAATGCTTTGTTATAATTTGGCGGAATAACAATAAATTCGTCGTTAATTTTAACGAAGTTCTTGCTTTTTGCGTTGACTGTTTGGTTTTTGCTCAACACAATATTTCCTTTAGCTTCGATTTAAAAATCGTAAATGGACACATGGAGTAAGAAGGATACTAGGTAAGGAGACTGTTGAGCGGTTCAGGGAGGCAAATGCCTTTGCACACCCAATCCGTCACAGCTGGATGGGTGGGTATAGAAGCCAGCATGCCCAACTTATGCCCACCTAACAGTGGCCAACGGGTGGTAGATCGGGGATAATACCATCCACATTGCACGGTCTTTGTTGAGAGATGGTGATGACGAACATCAACCGCAGAAACGAAGAGCCCGAGTTCAGGGCTACCGCTTGAGGGGTTGCGAAATTAATATGCAGCAGTACTCGAAGCCCATCGATGAAAGCGGATTAATTTTCAGACCGCGGAGTTTTTAGTGGGTGCGAGCTCCACATAACTATCCCGGTTCTCCGGCGGGTGGCAGTCGAAAAAAAGGATGGATATTAGGTTAAGCTGCGTCTGCCATGTACGTGGACACAGTAAACAATCTTTACTTAGCGAGATGCTGCCTCAAATGGTTGGTCATAATCCGTGAATCATGACAGCCTTTCTATTCTACCTAACTTACCTACTTAGACTAACTACCGATTTTCGATTACCAAAATTTTACAGGATTTCTGTTTTTATAAATCCTACGAAGCAGCCTAAAATGAAACGAAATGTGTTGGTGAAATGTGGAACACTACCCCTCAGCCAGACCCTTCAGGAAATATAAGCGAGATGTTATAGAAAATTGGTTGGGTCGTGCGTCACGGCTGTATATATCTGTTCCGAGTAAAATATTAAATTACTGTTTTCACCAATTAGAAAGGAATGTTTTTGAGGCAAATACACCAACAGTAAAATACCCTTCATTACTTTTAACCCTCTTAATAATACAATCTCTTTCCATACAATTTACCTCCCAAACAAAATCCGATTGAATCATAATAATTTTAATATCAACTGCATCGTTAAAAAATGCAATTTTCACGCGCTGAATCCATCGTGACAGTAATAAATTATTATAGAAGCATAAAATATTATTTTTATCGTCATCTATTAGGGATTAAATAAGAGATTACTGGGATGTGCCAATATTTGTGGCTTTATGCGTTGTTGTTCTGAATTACTTTTGGGAAAACATTAACTTATTTATGGTGCATTACATCATAATATATACATTTTCACAGTACCTGTGTATTCTGTTGTACATTTAAACTGTTTTTATTTTTCATTCCGTGTATATGTAAACTGTTTAAAAAAATTGTACCTAACAGTCTTTTATTTATCTTAATCTTAAGAAAATATGGATAGATTCTGTGGAATGATGTGAATGAAAAGGGAGTGAACGGTAATGTGACTACCGATATAGGAGAATAGAAGAGAAGAGCATAAAAACTCAACAGCTACACGTTTCTGACTGTCAAGTATTATTTGTATGTATTATACGAATAATACTTAAAATACCTATACGAGGTAGGAGCTACGAGTAGCGCACACTTGATAGGTTATCTTGAAAAGTAACAAGACGAAAAATCTACGTGACACACAAAGTAATGACCCAGTATTGTATTTTACGTTATAAACAAAAAATCGGCTCACACCAATACGCACAAAGATAACCATCAAGTCGACCCGAGAGCATCCGAACTATAATAATATATAGCCTTTACGTAAGTCCATTTTGCACCCCTGAGACGAATATCTCTAAAAACATAAAGGGTTGGACCTTCAATGTACCACTGGGGACAACCCTAACATGTCAAACTAGTCATATTTCCAGTAGAAATAGTAGGGTTATGTATTAGTTTTTGGGTAACGGCGTTTTTGGGTCAAATATTGCTCGGTTTGCTGTCAAAATTTAATGTTGATGTAGTGATAAAAATATCTTTATAATGTTTTCGTAGAGTTAATAACTCCAAAATTAATTAGGTGCTATAAGTAAAACACCGCATTTGAATGTATGTCACCTTATGATTGTGAACACCGTTAGTTTATAATAATTCTCGCGATATATTGACAAAAAATAGTGAACTGCAACCAACCATTTAAAATTAAACGTATTATTTCTCGGTAGTTTATAATCTATCCATGTCCAACCGGCAAATTGTGAACGACCCGACAGGGTTCACAATTTATTGACATTTTACAATCTCGCAAGATAGATTATATATTAACGGTGCTCACAATCATACGGTGACATGTATAATTATTATCTGGTTAATACAAAAATAAAGGTATTTCATTATCCATTCTCTTCAAAAAACGTTTCCCCAGACTAGGAATATCGGTGCTGATATGTTGCCTACATTATCTCACATACGCACTCACAGACCCGAAAAAAATAATTGTTAGATCATACAAATTCATACAAATATTTGTTCTATGTGCGAATCGAGTCTAGATTAGCCAAGTACGCAGGGGATAATATAGTGTACAAGAGTATGCGCAAACACAGGTGTACTCTCTCTTCCTTACAATCACACACGACCGGAGAGAGATCAGGCTCATTTCCTAACAAGAAAATCTCAATGACACTTTGCCCGACCACTAGACAAACGAGGCAGTCAATAGGCAAATATAACTCGTCTTTGTTCTAATAGAGCAAGTAACGGGATCACGGATTTTTCTAACTTTCTCCTGTATTTAAAAAACAAAAAAACTTACCTGTTTTCCAAACGTCGCGCGTTTTTTTTTTAAATACGTAACTTTCTAAAACAATTTAAATTTGGACAGTTCTGAGTCGGCGCCATTTTGAAATCGGCGAAGCTTCTGAAATGAGATTGATTTATTGCTATCCTAGACTATCTCAAGTTGCCACAACTTTATTACCTATCAAAGCAGGAAGGCAATCTAGACCGGATCGATATCCCGCAATATTGTGCATTTGACACTATAAGTCAATTAGGGGAAACGTGATAGTAGTTAGGGAAATAGATTAGGTGCCCGATGGCAATAGGCTTTAGCAATCTGTCGCTAATTATACTGAAGTCAGATCGTTGACCTGGCCTCTGATTACGAGACGGATTCAAGTGAAAGGACATAAAACGAATGTCAAGACATTGTAGTTCGTGAACATCCAAAATATTTATTTTATATTTAATTCTCATCAATGTAAAACTATAAAGTGTAGACACCATTGATTGCTCCTACTTGCAATTTTTCGGGTATTTTCTGTCCTATTAGTGATAAGACGGCCATTATACCCTTAGAATTGTAATTGTATTTTACAAATTATACATAGGATAGTAATATCTTAGGTTTTCGCGATCACTACACATTATAATAAAACGAGTTTTAACCAGATTAATCGCGTGTATTATTGGTATTTGTTTTTCCTGACGTTTCGAACACTTTGCAGCGTTCGTGGTGCGACCTGCGACCACGAACGCTGCAAAGTTTATCCGGTTAAAAGTTGTTTTATTATACATAGGAGTGTAATTAATAAAATAAAATAAATAACTAAGGCCTAATCTATTTATTTAGCTACTGTGACACAAGATTCAACTTTATAGCGTGCGAATGTTTACATAACACTTCCGAAAATTGCGAATTTCCGTTTTAATTATTATTTACATTTATAGACAACTAGCTTCTGCCCATGACTTCATCTGCGTCGACTTTAGTCAGTAGAACATTGCTGTAGCTTAGTACATAATAATTTGTAAACCATTATATTATTTGTACACCGATTCGGTAGAATATATGATACTACATAATCTGTTAACACCTATTGTTCTATGTTCTGACAAATAGATTTATCTTTCTTTCTTTCATAATTAGATCCAACCGGGATAGAAAAGTATCCTATATGTTAATACAGTAGATATACAAAACTATCTGTGTGACGAAAAATTTCATTCTAACCCGCTTTGTAGATATTGCGTAAAAGAGTAACAAACATACATCCATCCTCACTAACTTATGCGTTTATAATATAAGTAGGATCTTAAACAGTCATAATTTAACCGTAAAAAATGTATCTCAAATAAAATCGTGTCCATACGTAGGGTTAACGTTTTAGACTTATTTTAGTCGGTGCGTCTTTATTCACATATTTGGCTTGCAGTGAGTTGTAAAATTTCCTAAAAATTGGTTTTTGGTTCAGCCATAATGTTTGAATTTAGATGAACCAAAACATTCACCAAATTTATTTTAAATTAATTTTGATTGAAATTTGCCTCGTTGGTCCATTTTTCACAAGTGCGAGAGTACTGAGCATGGAGTTCGATTTCCGGGTCAGGTAAAGTTATTGGATTTTACATTAAGAAATTGTTAATAGCAGTCTGGAGTTCGGAATTGCACCTAGTGGATGGCAATAGACTTAACGCCTACCCTTTTAGGGAATACTATGATAGGATGATGCTATGTTGTGTATATAACATATGGTATCTATGGTTGACTGGTAGAGAATGCCTAAGGTATTAAGTCCGCCTTTGTATATTAGTGCAAGAAGAATAAATAAATAAATCACGAAAGTAGAGAATTTTTGGCCTGAGGTGTTGCCATAAATTTATTTTTTTAACAAATCTAATTCTGACAAAACGCTACCCATATTCATTTCCCGTCTTCCACCTTTTCCTTGCGCCACACATCTCTAGAGACACCACGTTTGTCAATGTCCCCATATCTTTGCGTTATGATTTGAACAATCCTGAAATGGTGACTTATCTAACATCTCTTGTTTTGTACCTAATGCGCTTTAGCTTATGTGCAGAATATAAAACATGAGGAATGTTTTGTGAGAAGGTGAATTGGGGAGGGTTAGGTAAATATGTAATATTTTTACGGTTTATACCTGTCTTTGTAGACCGAGGAAGCGATGGACGGATTGTGTTAAAGATGATGTGACTAAAAAAGGAGTGACTGACGATATGACAGCTAATAAAGATGTATGGAATAAGAATACATGCTGCGCCGACCCCAAATAAATTGGGATAAGGGCAGGGGGATGATGATGATGATACCTCTTTGTGGCTTTAATTTTGATGTGTTTTAGCATAGACCTTCTGTAATTTAAAGAGCACTAAATGGGAGTACTCTAGTAGGTGGGTCATTCTTCGAGTTGGATTCTTTGCGTAATTTTCCTCGCTTTAATATTTTTATGAAACTAACTTCGAAATAATACAATTTTCATTAATACCAGCTGATTGTATATCCATGAACTTATATTAATGAAAATTATATATTTTGAAATTAGTTTCATAAAAATATTAGCGCGAGGAAAATGACGCGAGGAATTCAACTTGAAGAATGACCCAGGAATTTTAGGACGATCGAGAGTAATTAGTTTCCTTTTTTTCTACCCAACCTCTAAACCTTCAATAAGCGTCCGGTCTTTGGGGAAAAGACCAGGGAGTGTGGAATTTTTACCTCACTTAAACCACCCTGGTGGTCTTCACCAGCACTTAATGGGAACTCCAGGTCCTCTTCAGAAACCAGATCCGGAAGCTGCTCTGTGCAGCCAACATAAGGAGGCATTTTGTTTTTCTTTTTTGTGTGTGCAAAATCCAGCATGGAAGGTATGCCGGATTCCTACAAACTTAAAATCACATGGTGCTCCGGTTAATCTTTAACAGTATCCCGGAATTATAGCTGCATTCACCGCAAACTATCGTGTAGAGAGGCGCGTGTGCCAAAGCACATCGCGCTACAGTCTCGGGCCTGTCACTAGTTAGGCGACGAACTACCCTAGTCTTTCGTCCGCCACCTAAGAATGAGTATCTCTAAAATCACATACGGTTTCTATATAGAAGAAAATCAAAGCATTATATCTGGCTCTCAGATATACAAGTGGAAAACATCACTGAGTTATTTTCCAGTTAATCATGGTTTATCACGAAACAAATTGCTTAAAGGACAACCAAAAAAAACCCATACAAACCTGTTATACATCCTACTTAATACCATGAAATTTTGCATCGCCATTCCGAAAGTAAGCACACCACGCATAAATTATTTAAAACCTTCGGTTCACAAAAGAATTATGAATAAATTTTCGCTCGCATAATACCCAATCGAGCGAGATCGCCATACCATTTTGATAAGGAGTAAATGAGCGATAACTCTTACGGTCTCCCCACATTATTCGATAAATCGTCGAACGTTTGTTTGCTGAAATCGCTCGGAAAATCTATCGGCCGATAAAACTGAGTGCGGTTCGATGCCATACTATTGTGAAGAAGTGATTTGTGTTATTCTTGGGCGAGTTTGAAGTGATATTTAGATGTTCTATGAATTGTGTGTTTTTTTTTAATTTGTTTAACGTCATCGTGTGTCACTACAGCGAACCCTGTTCTGCACAGATACTAGTACCTACTCATAGTTTTTTAAAGCCTATATTGTGTCGCACCGCTAGTCAAAGGCCTCCCCTTTCTTTTTCCAGACCTCTCTGTCGCCTGCAATATCTGACAACAGCTGTCCCGGAAACTTTATATCTAGATTGTCTCGACACCTTTACCTCGATTATTTATAGGTAGTTATATAAAAGTAAGTAAAAATAATTTCGTTCCTACACATTGAATTTGTGGCTAAGAAAACAACTGAAGTTAAAACGGTGAAATTGTAAAGTATACACTTTCACAGTCTGCGAAATAGACACAATATAATGAAACAACTTTTAACCGGATTAATCGCGTGTATTATTGGTTTTTGTTTTTCTTGACGTTTTGAACATTTTGCAGCATTCGTGGTCGCAGGAGGACTGTAGACACAGTAGTTAAACAATCGCATATGGCTCCACAGAAGTGATTGTACTGTCAAAGTGTTAAACTGTAGTTCCCAGCTGAAATTAAAGATAAATATAATTTTATGACCATAAATCCACCACCAATGAAAAATGGGTAACTTATTAATTATTATAAAAAGATATGGTATTTTTTTTTTCCCGAGTAGTTATGCTAAAAGGAACGGACTCAGCTAATGTTGCCAGTATTAATAAATAGTAGGTAGTCGCTTTGCCAAGTTAGAGATACGGTGGGCTTGAACAAAAGGGTGGGCGCAAAAGAGATGCATTAGGGCAATATGCCATCTACAAAAAACTGACTCTTGCAAATTTCATTTTATTAACTTAAAACTACTCACATTTCCCTCGATTTACATATATGAAGTCGCCATGTTTGTTAGGACTAACACTGATCTCTTCATAAAAACAACAAGAAACCGCAATAAAACACGTCTATGCATAGTACCTTCTAGGACTGCTCTCTTACATAACAGTGTCTTTTGTATGGCTGTGAAGATATACAACAAGTTACCCACGGTAGTAAAAGAAACGGTAAATATTGCCACATTTAAAATCAGACTACGAAATTTTTTGATTAATAAGGCCTATTACACTATAAATGATTTTCTAAATGATAATAACATTGATTTTAAATAATAAGAAACGATTTTGTGATACAGACCAATTTCATTGACTATTAATTACATTCTATATTTATTATTGACAAATCCATTAAATTCATTTAAAAGTATTTTGAAGGGTTGTTTTGTTACATGTCGTGAACAGTCTTTTATTTATTAATATTTTGAATAATTAGGTGTAACATTTGCATGCCAATTATGGTAAATTACAGAGGACTATTTTGCTTTATGTACCATCATCACTAACCTGTATTTAGCAAATAAAGATTTTTGATTTGATTTGATTTGATTTGAACAACTCCAGTATTATTATTATTATTTTATCAAAAATGGATCTACATTTGGCCACCAAATCACCTGATGGTAAGCGACGGTGTAGCCGAGGATGCAGCACGTAGATCCAGAATAAATCTATTCACTCTATGTAAAGTAGATAGATTTGGGGAAAAGGATAGTTGGGGAGTTAGTGCAACTGCCCAGTCCCATCTCCCACAACGATTGCAATGGACTACATCCCGAAACACGACTAGGTCGCTTCAAGGCATAGCTACGTACGGTGGCTGGTAACCAGCCGCGGCCGAAGCCTCGCACCAGTGTTGTTTTGCCTGTTTTGCACCACCCAGGGGCTTCGTGTAGGGATTCCATTTTAAGCGTGTACTCTTACGGACGCGGGCAACTCAGCCCCCCAAGTAGGTATTAAGTTGGCACCTAATCATGCGCACGAAAGAAGAACTACACATAAAATAAAAACGTAATATAATTGGAGCAAATCAATCAATCTAAAACGGGTATCAATTCCCTCGGCTATTAACTCTTTCAATGTCAATCAACCAATCCAAAATTATTAAAAGTAAATCCACATTCTGTTTCAGTGTAAAATTTTTGAACAAGGAGATGAGTTATGGGAACTAAGACAAAGCTGAATAAACATTACTAAGCACATGCATTATTCTTGTGACCGTTCACACAATTGTCAAAATAAATGTGCAAGGAGAAGAGAACATAGCTCACAAAAAGAAACTAAAAGTTTAATCGTCATTCTATTTAGTGCAACATTTTAGAACAGGAAGATCAATTGTGGCTGACTAAGCACGTGCAATATTCCTGTCACTGTCACACAAATATTAAACTATATGTGCTAGGTAGAGAGGGGAACATAACTAAACACACGCACGCACAAAGCACGTGCATTAAAATGTTTACATAATACCTTATTTAGCAGTGATAGCCTAGTGGTATGACTGTTGGACTGACAAGTCAAAGCAAGTTCGAACCCAAGGCACTCACCACTGTCTTTTCGAAGTTATGTGCGTATTATAAATTAATCAACACTTGTTTAAAAGGGTGAAGGAAAACATTGTGTGGAAACCAGCACACCAGATAGATATTCTCGATGGTGTGTAAAGCCATATTAGAAAACTACGGGTGGTTTAAACTCTGACACTGGGTTGTTCATCAACCAAACGATAAGAAGAAGATAATATCTTGCCCTAAGACTTAACATAACATAACATAACATAGCATCACGCCTGTATTCCCCGAAGGGGTAGGCAGAGGTGTACACAATTGTACACCCACATTTCACCAATGCTGTTATTAAGTCCCATGTAATAGGTGGTGAGCCTATTGCCATCAACCGGGCACATTTCCAAACTCCGGGCTGCTACTGAGAATTTCCTAACAGAAAAACTCAATAACACTTTGCCCGACCCGGGAATCGAACCCGAGACCTCTTGCTCAGCAGTCGCGCTACGGACCACTAAACCAACGAGGCAGTTAAGACTTAAATTACTTTAATGTGAGAACTTGTAGTAAAAGCCACTTTACAGAGCTCTCGGTAACTAGACGCTTTCGATAACTTGAAGTCTGTCACATCACTTCTCTCGCTCCACGTATATTCGGAGCAATTGAA
The DNA here is from genome assembly GCA_935421205.1 of Xylocampa areola. Classification (NCBI taxonomy): domain Eukaryota; kingdom Metazoa; phylum Arthropoda; class Insecta; order Lepidoptera; family Noctuidae; genus Xylocampa; species Xylocampa areola. The sequence continues at coordinate 6,566,623 of OW285225.1, read as the reverse complement.
TATCAGAGGTAACTTAGATTTCGTAAGATATTCTAATGAATATATTGGAAAATAATTTAAAGTAAGTACTGGTCTAGACTGCCTCATTGGTCTAGCGGTTGTGATTTCGATTCCTGGGTTGGGCAAAGGGTTAGAATAGATTAATCTTTCTTGTACACCATTAGAGTAACATTTATAAAATTCGCTTATTGATAAAGGGTGCAATGGCGGTCTTATCGCTAACAGAGGTATTTACCTGACAACCTTTGGATGGACAGAGAGACGTAAATAATTGCAAATGGGGGTAGTCAGTGGTGTACTGCACTACATATTTTACAAGAAATAAATACAATATTATAAATAATTATGTTCAGATATAGGAATAGGAGGTTGGTAGGTAACAACTAATGTTAGAAAGAAAGAAAATGCTGTTATATAAAAAAATTATATAAATACTGTATAAGCTCGCCTTATGGCTACAGGTAACGCATTCCACAAATGTACTGCTTGGACTGTAAAAGATTTGTCATAAAACTTTGTGAAATGTGGGTGTATAACTGTGAAAAAGGCGTGATGCTATATTTTGTTACACGGTCAATAACGTCGATTCGAGAATTTCCTATTATTTCGTCGGTTAAAAACTAGTGCAGATCATTGAAATAGTAATAATAAAATGAAATACTCCGTTTCCTAAAAGTTTTAAAACTCTAACTAATTAAATTACTAGGTCAAAAGTATCAATTACCAAGTTTTACGACACAGGTGGTCTAAACACAGTAAGATAAAGGATATTACGATTTACGTTGAATTAACAATCAAGACTTACCATTACGACCGCTTTGTTTATAATGTTCCTATTAAATTAAATGAGAACTAGATACCAGTGGGCTTACTCTTGAAAATAATTCCCCTCGATTGACATTGGAAATATGTCAGTTCGTACTTTTAAATGCCAAAATGTCTATAAAATAATTATAGATTCGGGATATTAAGTAGACAACATGCTTTAATATTGAGGTAACTATAACGTAGGTAAATTTACTTTAAAATTACGCGTTCTTTTAGGGCGCCTATTTAATATTGGATTGGGATTGGAATTGGTATTAGTTTCAAGAGTAACCCCACTGTACTAGTATCTTAATTTATAATTTCAAATTCCTTATTTAACACAATTACAATTTTTTTTAAACACATTAACGCATGCTTGACGAACTTTAAAGTTATAAATTATTGTGGGGAAAAAATACGGCCTCGGATATAGAATTGGAACCCGGCGTAAAAGAGGTCGGGGTGGCTTCGTTAGCAGAGCATCTGGAGTACTTATTCGGGAGGCGCAGGTTCAATATTCTCCTTATGACACGTATATTTATCTCCACAAAAATTTATAAGCCAGCATTAATTTTTACACCGTAAATAAATATCAATTCATATACCTGCCCATTTAAATCCATATCAATGCACAATCTCCAATAAAATGTTCTAAGAAATAATAAGAATTAACCGTCGCAACACCATTAACTTAAAAATTTATATAACAAGTAACTGACCACTTGTAATAAAATTAAAGTTTTATTTATATTCATGACATTTCTGCAAAATAATGCAAATATATTGTCTTTTAAGCAAGAAATTAAATACAGTTATTTGAAGTATTTTATCTGGGCGTTTATTTATTGTTATTGTTTTATCGTATTTATAAACACAGACAGAATGTTGTTTATTCAAATATGGGCTCCTATAGCTATATTTGAAGATATACAACCTCTTTTATTAAGTAGTATTAAGGAGAAAAAATGCTGAGTTAAGTGGAACAGGAGTGTAATTATACAATGTTTTACTAAGGAATTGCTTACGTACACGTTACAAAATTAATTATTATTTGTATTATTTTATTTATTTTATTATTGGCAAGGTAATTTGTATGGAAAAATTGATAAATAATTGGCGGAATAAGGATTCGAGCCCGCTACCTTTAACAATCGGTGCTATCGCTCCGAAAATGACACGGTAACTCCGTTGGCAACTGAGCTACCGTGTCACTTGTTCGCATCTATTAAATTTATAGTTCCCTTCTAGAGACGTCTGGCGATATCTATTAGCAATCGTTTACATATTACCAAGAAAAGTCGCAGGTTCGAATCTCGGTCGTATCTATTACTGTTTAATGTTTCCTCAGAAAATAATAAATAGACATTGCATGGCCTAAACACGTTTATAAAATCATTATCTGACGTTTAATGTTCGTGGTAGTTCCACGAACATTAAACGTCAGATAATGATTTTATTTTATTTTATTTAATTTTATATAACATTTAACAAGTCCTTAAGGAACAGTTTTTGCGAAAATGACGAAATGGCCAAGCCATACTTTTTAACCGAGATGTAGAGTTTGTAAACACAGGGTTTATAGCTAGACATACATACATAACAACACGCCTGTGTTCCCCGAAGGGGTAGGTAGAGGTGTACACAACTGTACTCCCACATTTTACCAATGCTATTATTAAGTCCCATGTAATAGGTGGTGAGCCTATTGCTATCAACCGGGCACAATTCCAAACTCCGGGCTGCTACTGAGAATTTCCTTACAGAAAAACTCAATAACACTTTGCCCGACCCGGGAATCGAACCCGAAACGTCATGCTCAGCAGTCGCGCTTGGGACCACTAGACCAACGAAGCAGGTATAGGTAGAGTTATTTCTTATTCATTATCATAAATGAGGTACTGTCAAGAGCACGTAGCGCTATATTTTTTGGACTTTGGATAGGCCCCGTAGACTATGACGTCAAATCCGACCTCAGCTATGAGTATAGCTCTACTAGAGATCCCATAACTTTTGAACAGTGAAAGCATTCTGAACTTCTAGTCTAGGCAACCAACTTAGCATTAACACGTGCTTAGCGAACTCTAAAGTTATAATTCCGTTTCAGTCTCCTGTATAGGGACTGAATAGATAGCAATGACGACACCAAAAAAGACGTGGTAAAATGTGGAAGAAGAATTCACGGTAGTGAGCAGAGGTCGAGATGGCTTAGTGGTCTGAACACATGGAGTATTCATCCAGGTTCGAACCCTGCTCACGACCGTATTCTTTTTCCATTTAAAATTATATAACTTTACATGAAATTTTTTTCGCGGGATATACGTTACAAAATATTTATCTGGTCCAACTTAAAGTTTAACCCTTTATCTTAGTTGATTGTTATGCCCTTTGCAAAGGAAGATATGCACCTACCTTCTGGCTACCTATACTACATAGGTAGCCAGAAGGTAGGTGCATATCTTCCTTTTTTATACCAAGAACAACGCACAAGCAAAAGTTTCATGTTACATTATAAAGCAGTGGCCTCTTTTTTACCCATTACTGCTTTTTTTTCACAAATAAGGACGCTAAACACGATCCCACGTTATAAAGCACAGAGGATTCTTATATTTTTTTTATATTCAATAGAAGAAAGGTGTAAAGTTATTAAAGGAAACATAAAATCCCCCGTTATCGGTCCAATCGTTAAGGTGCTAACACTTTATAGGGTGTTAAACTCGTAACCGTGTAATCGATTTAAATCGATACAATTTATCATTGAATAATCTGATTAATATCGTGTTTCTTTAGTCTCGGATAACAGGTATCGATTAAAATTAATCGGTTTAGAAGTATTGAGGGATTGTCTTTGATGTTTATCTTTGAGAAATTAAATATGGTTTGATATTTTGGTAATGTTATGATTAAGTGTCGTTTTGGGTTTTGATTAAGTAATTTTGTAATGAGATATCCATATTATAAACTCGCAACCGCCGCGCATGTATGACAAGATGTATGAACGTGGACGAAGCAAAAGGCATATGTAAGGATCATGGCAGGTGGCGTTCTGTAGTTTCTGCCCACCCGCATTGGAGAAAGGCGTGAGTTTATATATGTATATATATATATCCATATCAAATCTAATAGTAATAAAATTAATCTGATTAAGTAAACAGGCGTGCGAGAGAGGTGAGTCTAACAGTGGATTGCAATTGCCTGAGATGGTTAATTAATAACATCCTATATTATTAGTCTAGAAAAATGATTACATATTCTACATTCACCTATCTTCAATACAAAAAGATGTTGTATAGTCGACGCTGTCCATCGTCACCTTTGATAGACTCTTTCGGGGTTGTAAGAGACAGCATTGACCACCACGCTATGTTGGCACCGCTCACGGCAGGTTGGCTCATTCAGACTATTAAGTCCAGGTTTTCTCATGCAGTTTTCTTTCACCGCTTGTCAGTAATGTAGATCATAGTATCATAGATCCTTCCGTTAGAAGGATATATGATATGGAAATTATCACATTTGTAGCCAAAACTCGAAAGAAAAGAAAGAAAAATGTATTCATGTCGTGGTGACCTAGCAGTTACGGCCCTGCCTTAAGACACAGGTTGTGGATTTAAATCTGACATGTACCAATGTGGCCTTTTAAATTTCATATGCATATTCTTAGTTAATCTTAAAAATCACAGACATACGGTGAAGGAAAACATCGTCTGAAAACCTTTTTTTTTCTGGAGTTGAAAATTCATCATCGTTGTGCCGGATTCCTAGCGAATACAAACGACACGGTCCCACTCTAACCTTTACTGTGCTCCCCGGATCACGACTCTATTCACCTCTACCCCAACAAGTTATGGCTCATCAAATGCAACGACGCACGTCGTCACCTGTGCAGGTCGGCTACAGGTAGCCTGCACAGAAACTCTACAGAGTTGCGCACGCCAAATCGCGGCGCGCTGCCGTCTCGAATCGAGTGGAAACCTATGGTGATCATATTGCCATCTACCAGGAACAATTACAAGCTCAAGGCTACTACTGAGAATTGTCTAACAGAAAAATCCAATAACACTTTGCGCAGTCTAGAAACTGCCTCGTTGGTCTACGTTCAAATCAATGTACCAATGTGACTTTTTCGCTATTATATGTACTTTCTTAATTAATTAATCTAAGAAATCACAGATCTGGACTACCAATATTTATTAACGTAACAGCTATTAATGAAACAGGTACTTTCAATTACGACAGGTCCGTTCCAAAACTGCTTTTGTATTAAACAACAAGGTCCCTAATAAGCTGAGATCCATTATTTGCTTACAAAGTATTTGTTTTCGCTAAGATTAGCTTGTTAACGAAGTTCTTCCCAAAGTTAGCTCGTTTTAACGTTTTAAATGAATATATATCTATTCGTTTACGGCCATGGCTCGATAGAAGGTTATTTGTTTGTATAAAGTTAAATTAAATTATCTATGTATTCGTCTAAATTTTACTGGAATAATCTTTAAAGGATTTTTCCTTATAACGTTGGGGCTGTACATTAGATTAAATAGCAGTATTTTTACATGGAGTGAGTACATAAATATCTTCTTAAACCCAGTTACTGGGTAACGCCATATCTCGTGGTAAGACTGGCTGTGAGAATTTTAGATATCTGTTTAGCTAAGCCTGACCTGTTACGATTGACATAGATTTTTATTTGACAATTAGTAGACTTACATTTGAAAATAAAACTGATTGATTGACATTGGAAATATGTCAGTTCATACTTTTAAATGCAGAAATTTCTTAAAAATAATAAAATAATAGGGATACTAATAAACCGACGTGCTTTAAAATTAAGATAAATCTGATGCGGGTTAATTTATTTTAACATTAAATATTGTTTTATGGAACTGATTTTATATTGAAATTGGTATTAATTTCAAGAGTAACCCCCCAGAACCGACTGTTGGACACTTATCATGTTCTCTGAAACATGGTGTCTCGATTTGAAGTAAAAATTGTACTTGCGTTTGTATTTTCAAACATACCTATTAAACATAAATAAGACATTCCTGGTCTTTATTTATTATTTTATTTGCCTAGATAGATAATCTTAACTTTGATATAAAAATGTACCGGTTATGGTTTCTTGGACTGAAATCATGTATTAATAAGTGTCCATAAAAATTGATGTGTTTCTACCCGCTGCAGTTCAAAAAAGTGGCACTGAAGTCAGCAAAGATTAACCTTTTTAAAATTATTTTAGTATATATAAGGTTCTAATTTATTAGGTAATGGCGCCAATTCTAATGTAGCAAACTAAACTAAATTTAGAGCATAGCTGTCTTTTACTAATCATTTATATAAGAGCAGGACGGGATGACGTCAAATTCAAATTTAATCATGTCAACCTAAGTTGTCCATACAATTTACGTTTGACGTCTCTAATTCTAGTGGCCACATAAACCTGTGCCTCCTAAAAACGTTCGGAGATTTTAATTTGACGTGCCTAAATTCAAATTTGACATCTCTTGATTCGTCCCATATTGCTCATATAGTAACTTTTGGTAAAATACAGGAATGTTTTTAATTTAGTTTAGTTTGCTACATTAGAATTGACGCCAATATCCTTTGAAAGGGTTAAAATATAAGTCAAATACATTCACTTTAGCTAAGAATTAAATGGAAATAATAAATTATTTGTAATCAACATAGTACTAACAAGACGAAAATTGCTCCTTGAACGGCGCACATTAAGAAAAAAATAAAATTGTTGTAAAAATTTGAATTATAGCTTAAATGAATCCTTATCGCTTACACATTGATCCCTTAAAAGGAAATTACCTAATAAATTAGGACCTTAAATATATAGTTATTTAGTATAGTAGGTTTGTAACAGCATTGCCCTAGAATGTAATGGTGTTATTAACGAGTAGATTTCTGAATGATCAAAAAAAAAAACATTAATTTATTATATTGCTCAGGCTAGTACAAATCTAATCGTTACACAAAATGCACAGCAAGTTGTGGGCACCAACAAAAACTAAATTACAGCTCTACAAAACATAGTACCAACTTCATGTCGTCGGTCGCCATGACACTTTACAACCAAATTCGACCTTTCCCGCTCTGAAAGCTGAAATATTCTTTCAGTGAACACTCAACTTCCATTTCCTAGACTTGGCGATGGCTAAATCTACGCTTAAACCTTTTCAGGCGACTTGACCCAGTTGGTGGGGGCTAGCCTAAGTTAAAAGATGGTGGAAGAAATTATGGTGTTTGAACACTTAAATGGTCGAATTGCAACGCAACTTAGCAGTTTCAAAAGCCATTAAAGTTTCCTAATTCTATAACTGCAGCACGGTCCACGGAGTAAAACAGCGAAATCGGGCTAAAAATGTGGAAGTGAAACGCCCTACCTCGTGATTTTTTTCGATCTGTTCAAGAGTTGGGAAACTATGTCGCTTAAATTTTTCTCTTCTTCTTCGTACTCCTCGTCATACCTCAAGCTGTTACTATGGGTCATTCACTGTAAGAGCTGTGCGGCTTTGGAACACTCTTCCACACTTTACGTGATAGCCCATCTCTTGATGTATTCAAGAAGAGATTCAGGGAGCGTTTCCTTTCTACATAAATGTATGGAAGTATATGTTATAAGTATTTATTATTTGCTGTATATATGTAGGTATATTAGTATATAATGTATATATTTTAATAGGAATATGTATGTATCCGTGTATTTATATTATTACTACATTCTTTGATATTGTACACTTCATACTATCCTCACCTTTTTAAGCTCGCCTGTAAGAATCAATTTTCAGTACTATTATTTTGTAAGCTATGTTTTGTGTGTACAATAAAGAATAAAGGAAAGAAAGAACTGATCCATGGCTATGAACTTCCCTCGTCTGTGTGGAAATCCATCTATCGAATGCTATTTCAGATTGGCCGATGTAGGTGTAATTTAGATAGATAGGGTATGAAATGGCGTTACACACATAATCTAGAACATCTCTCAGGTGTGCTGGTTTTCTCACGATCTTGCCAGTCCAGCGGTCATACCACTAGGCTATTATTGTTTGTAAATAGGTCCCGCGTAAATAGGTCGTGAGCCTATTGATATCTACCGAGCACAATTTGGAACTGTGGGAATTTATTAACAGAATACCTTAAAAATTTATCGACTCGAGATCTTTCAAATAAGATTTCTCATAACTTACACCACAAATTGGGCACTTTCAAAGTTTGAAATGTTGACTCTAACTTCCCTTTTAGTATCGATTTATTATTTATTTGATTTTCTTTTTCTTTCATAAACATTAATTAGGTCTCAACTTGGGTAAGTCCGGGAAAGATTTTAGTGATTTTAGAGCTGAAACTTAGATTGAAAAATACTTCACTAACTTTTACATATGTCACGTTAACATTAACTAGGAAATGTATGACTTCAAGGAAATTGGAAATGGAGTAGATTTTCATACGACTAATGGCATATGTATTACGAGTACGAGGTAGTAATGTATTATGCAACGAATTGAGGAGAAAAAATATGAAAAGTAGAATTCAAAGGCTTGATTCAATTTCAAAATTTCATGATTTCGAAACATTCGATGTCTATGAAAATGCAATATGCCTTTCTCATCTTATTTTTAACATAATTTATAAATTATTAATTTATAGAACAGTAATATCTTAGGTTTGCGCGATCACTACACATTATAATAAAACAACTTTTAACCGGATTAATCGCGTGTATTATTGGTTTTTGTTTTTCCTGACGTTTCGAACACTTTGCAGCGTTCGTGGTCGCAGGAGTCCTCCTTAAATATACACGCGATTAATCCGGTTAAAAGTTGTTTTATTATAGTTTATAGAACAGTGTCACCTACTTTTATGTTTAACCGCGTTGCAATCCTGCCTATGATAGCATGCATGTGTAATTCCGTTGGTAAGTTAATCGTTTGAACTCAAGGCCACTGACGTTTCATAATTTGGAACATGTTAGAAATTAATCATGAATTGCTTAAGACCATGCAGAAAAACATCGTGAGGAAACCAGCCATTATGTTCTCGATGGTGTGTAAAACTATCAGAGGCATACGGATGGGTTAAACTCTGGCAAATTCCATTTGACAGCGCGGTTGGCGCAGTGGTCGAGAGAACGACTGCTGCGCTGCGTAGATAGTGTGTAGATAATTGCTCCGGGTCTGGGTGTGTGTGTGCTTGTGAGATTATATGTATGTAAACGCACCCACGATATATATATCTGCCTAGCGTTTTCCCAATTACATTGGGGTCGGCTTCCAGTCAAACCGGATGCTGCTTAATACCAGTATTTTACATGGAACGACTGCCTATCTGACTTCCACAACCCAGTAACTGGGTAACACGATATCTCGTGGTATGACTGGCTGTCAGACTTTCAGGCCTCTGACTACCCGTAACGGCTGTCATAGATCTTAATTTGACAACCAGGACCGACGGTTTAACGTGCTCTCCGAGGCACGGAGGGGTCTCGGTATGAAACGATGGTCACCCATAACCTCGATTGATCGATCTGTGCGGCTGTTACTTAGCCACGAGCCCCTCTCCAAATGCACCCACGATACAGGACGAAATTCCTAGAGTGGGGCAATGTTTAAAAAAAAAAAATAACATCATCCACGCGATAGAAAGAAGAAGAAGAATGATTTACTTTTAATTATTTTCCATTTTATAGTCTACCTGAATATTACTAAGAACATTTAATAAGGCGTCTATGAGCCATCTGCTGTAAGCGCGGCCGTCCCAATGGTTTGCAGGATATAACAATGCATGATGTGTAGCAGTAACAAAGACAAGACTGCGCAAGTTTTCATGACATAAGTCTTTAACTGTCGGTGGCTAGGAACAGACTAACTTATTGGTCCATATTTTCCCCTCCCACATCTCATAGACCGGTCAGCAGCGAAATCAAGAGAAGCAAAGCTTTTAAGAATGCCACTTGCGTTTATTTTATCAGGTTTTACAAAAGAAAATTATGTTTTAACCACCTTAGTGACATGTATTATGAGCCACTTTATCCGCAAACATCTTTGTAGTTTCATATATTTATAACACGAATTAGCCATTTTATCTGTGCTGTCGTTGAAATAAATAATGGTCCTTATTATTACGAAGATAAGAGTTACTGTTCAGAGTGGAACTGTTAGTTAAGTTGGTAAATTTTGTTTTATAGCTTCACGGGTATTTCGTATGAAAAACAGAGATTTATGCATTCGAGGTGATTCTGTTTATGTTCGACTTTTTTTCTGCAACTTTTTTATTTTATTATTTAGCGAGTTATACTGTTTTAGAAAGTTTTGCAAGCTTTCGCAATTAAAATGAATGCCGGTGTAAAATATTTTAAAGCTTTGATGCATGAGCGTATTTTTAACAGCTGAAATTTTAATAAGTGCTAGCTATTCGTTGTTTTTGTTTTATACTGGTGAGTACAATTTTTAATCGAGAATTTGATGTTCATCTGACTCATTAGTCTAGTGGACGTTAGCGCGGCAGACTTATAATCTCACATACATACACACCCAGACCCGGAACAATTATCTGTAGATCATACAAATATTTGTTCCGTGCAGGAATTGAATCTGCGACACGCGACACAGCAGCTCGACCACTGTGCCAACCGCGCCGTGAAAGTATGAGGCCAATTCCCAGAGTGGGGGGGAGGGTCAATTCTCGGAGTTTTTATTTTTTTTTATTTAGCTTTACCTACAACTTTTGTATACAATACGTATCTTTTTTATCAATAAAGAAAGGGTTTGATTCTCAGTAGCAGCCTGAAGTTTTGAATGTGAAGTTCGTGGCAATAGTGGTGGTCTGCAAAGCTCCAGTGACCAGGTTTCTATTTAAGCGTGTTCTATGGTCGACCGCGTAATCGCTTAACATCAAGTGAAGTGGCGGTTAAATGCATATCCCTCTATCTGCCTAGCCTTTTCCCAATGACATTGGGTCGGCTTCCAGTCAAACCGGATGCAGCTTAATACCAGTATTTTACTTAGGGCGACTGCTTCCGGTATCTCGTTGTATGACTGGTTGACTTTCGTGCCTCTGACTACCCTCCACATAATTTAATAACCAGGGCTGACGGTTTAACGTCCTCCGCGACACAAAAGAAATGAAAATATGAAATGATGGTGCAACTTAACCTCGATCAATTCATCTGTGCGGCGGTTTTTTAGCCACGAGCCTCTCAATTTCAATACAACTCCAGTAAGAATAAAACAATAGGCTCTCCACGAAACCTGTTACTCAACCACTAGGTCGTGTCGGTTATATGAGACTGGAAACCGACCCCAAAATAATTGGGAAAATAATAAGGTTTGATTTTACCGTGGCTGAGCCATGCTTCGGCACGAATGGGCCGGCTCGACCGGAGTGATACCACGGCCTCACAGAAAACCGGCGTGTTTCGCTGAGTGAGTAAGTACTGGAGGCCTAAACCTTTTAAAAGACCAGCAACGCACTTGCGACTCTTCTGGGGTTGCGGGTGTCCATGGACGGCGGTAATCGCTTACCATCAGGCGATCGCAGCTCACGAGCTCAGTTGCCAACAATCCCATAAAAAAAAAAAAATGGAAAATCAAAGATTAAAAATAACACCACAAGATTTTATAGTAGCATCATAGCATTACGCCTGAATTCCCCAAATGGTTAGGCAGAGGATACCTATACAATTATATACCCATATTTCACCCCTTCAATGCTGTTATTAAGTCCCATGTAGTAGGTGGTGAGCGTATTGCCATAAACCGAGCACAATTTCAAACTCCAGGCTGATACTGAGAATTTCCTAACCAAAATTCCCAATACTGCACTGCCTGGGAATGGAACCCAAGACCTCATACTCAGCAGTCACGCTTGGGACCACTAGACCAACGAGGCATTCATTTTAAAGTAGGTAAGTATAATATACTACACTACTTGTAACTCTGCTCACCCCCTTTACGGTCTTAAATCAAAGTGCACCTAATGAATGGCCGAGAAGGATGAATGGCCTCAAATTGCAGACAGACTGGGTTCGACTTCGATTAATTGAAGGAAACTTCAACAAACTTAAGCTGGGTGTATATTAGCGAAATTTGGTAATAATTTTATTTTAAAAGAAAGAATAGAAACGTATACAGAAAGAAATTATTTATTTATTTCAGTCAAGCAACAGGTTCAAATAATTATTATAAAGATTAAGTTAAAAAAATACTTGCATCCTTCGTCTTAACGTATGGTTGATGAACAACCTAGTGTCAAAACTACCCGTAGGTCTCTGAAATGGCTTTACACACCATCGAGAACATCTCACAACATCTGTCAGGTGTGCTGGTTTCCTCACGATTTTTCCTTTCACCATTTTAAGCGATAATTAATTTATAATACGCACATGACTCCGAAAAGTCAGTGGTTTGACTTGCCTTTGATTCGAATACGCGTTGTACCTATGGCTTTCTACTAACTTATAATGATAACAAAGAATATAAAAAGTACTTGCTTATCGTATGATTCATAAACCACCTAGTGTCAGAGTTTAAACCACCCATAGGTCTCTCAAGGGTGCCAGTTTCCTGACAATGTTTTCCCTTACCGTTTTAAGCAAGTGATTATTATTTTATAATACGCACATGACTTCGAAAAGTCAGTGGTTTGACTTGCCTTTGATTCGAATACCTACGCGTTGTGCTTAAGGCATTCTACTCGGCACTATTTGCAAGTCCTGGCTGCGACTGAGGGTTTTTTTTTATCAAAAATCTATTAAAACTTTTGCTATCTCGTGAATCGGATCTAAAACCTCACGCACGGCAGCCGCACTTGTGTCTACTAAACCAATGAAGCAGTTTATGCACATTATACAGATGCAATTAAAACAATTTACAACAATGCCTTCATCAAAAAAAACAAAATTATAGTTATTATTTTTTTCTAAAAAAAAAAAATAACTTTAGAATTTGCTATGGATGCGTTAATGCATCTCAAAGATTTATGTGTAAAAAAATTTTGTTAAACAAACCTCTTCTTAAAAAAACAAACCAATTCCGCTCGTGTAACCAGTCCTAAGCCACGTTAAAAGTAAACTGAAAGTCCCGGACACCTTGTCACGAGTTATCTTTTTCTCTGACAATGTCCGCGGAAAATCTTGGTTCTCTGTATGACAGCCTTTGTGCCAAGTTCTTGTGAGATAAATGGGTGTTGGTATTTTATTATTGTTCGAATCATTATTGTAGTTTCAGAAGGTAGTTTTGTGGTACTTGTAAAAATAATGCCATGGTCCATGGCATAATTTTTGCAAGTTTCTTTTGTTTTCCACATTAAATTTGGAATAGGCACATGTGTTTTGTGACGAGGTAACTATTTGTTCAATTAAGTACACTAACGATGGCACAAAGATATGAAAAAGTCCCATAGTGAAAGCAAAAATTGATTTTGACATAATGAGTGTATTCCTTCAGTTTGCCAAGACACACACATTACCTATTACGTAAGCCAATTTGACACTAAATGACCTTGAACAATTTCCGTGCTATTGAATATTCTATGTATCAACATTCTCAAGATCGTTACTACTTGGGCGATAAATAAAAACATCCTCCACACAACCGAATCACCTAAACATAAAGAATATACCTACATAATATGTAAAAAACACAAATCCCTAAGAAAATATCTTGGATACGAAAAGCTATAGCATATACTTTAACGTTAGTGTTACTCGCGAAAATGTCGCCGAAGTCGCCGCAGAGGGTAAAACAATGATAATATTGAGAGGCCCCGGGGGAATTGTGCCTACACGGACATTGTAGCTTTCTTGTAAAGGCATGTAGTTTTGACCATAAATAATCCCTCTTCTTTTTATCGTGTAATCGACGAACAACCTAATGTCAGAGTTTAAGTCGCCCGTAGGCCTCCGACAGTCGCTCTTATTACAACACTGCCTGGTTTGTCAAGCGACTGTTCTGCGTGAAATCTATGTTAATGGCACCGCAGTAGCAGTATAAGGTTGGCACTGTGCCTTGTTGATGGCAATAGGCTCATCACCGAGGCACAGTTCCAGCATATTACATGGGATTTATATATTTTTTTATTTATGACTTTATGCACAAAACAGAAGTTTTACGAAGGCTTAATAATGGTGAAATGGTGGTAATTCTGCCTTATATTGGATGTGATGAAAACAAAATGTATTTTTATGAGGTCGGCTTTCGATGTTTTCAAAGGGTATTTTCAACAGGTTTTTTTAACTTAAGAATTGAGCCAATGTTAAGTTAGAAGTGTTTTAAAATTGAGCATATTTAAGGTAAAAGAAAAATCTGTAATCGGTCGAGAATAGGATTTAAAAACTTGCGATCTTAGGATAAGAGATCGGAATAGCTTTCTAAAAGGAGCACATTTTTTTTTGTATCTGTGGCAAATTCGTCAAGAACGCTTTGCCAGACTTCTATCGACTAAAAACCACACGGTAGAAGAATAATTTGGGGTAGTGAGCAGAGGTCGAGATGGCTTAGCGTTCAGAGCGCCTGGAGTATTTATCTGGGAGGCGAAGGTTTGAATCCTGCTCACGACCGTATTGTATCTTTCTACAAAAAAAAACCTAATACTTCAACATTACAGCGAGTGCACTTATAAAGGGTCTAGTCACTGACGTGTGACGACAAACGTATTGACGTTTGTCAACGTCGTCCGTCGATCTGCGTATGTGCTGTTCATAATATTGTCTCCAAAAGAAGCCGGAACATTCGTGACCAGTTTTCATCAATTTCTAAAAGGTAAGCTTGTTGCCTAGTACTAGCCCCTGTTGTTGTCGTGGTGGTTTGACTTCTGACTTCTCTTGAGCCATAGACCACCAATTTGACTTTTTAAATGTCATTTTCACTTTATACTTTGCGAATATCTTAACCAAAGCATAAAAACATACATACATAGTATCATTTTTATTGTTATGAAGAACAAATACGTAATTTTTACGTGGCTGAGTCAATGGGTGAGAAACAGATTACATATCTATAATTTTCTTCGATCTACAAAATACTTGATCCGCATCTGGTTGGTTCCCGGTTTATGCATGTGAGCTATTTATCTGAAAATGTATTCACAAAATAAGAAAAAGGGGGCTCCTGGCCAAGTAACAGCCGCACAAATCGATCGATCGAGGTTAAGCTGCGCTTCCGCGGATGGTTTGTTGGTGGGTGACCATCATTTCATACCGAGATCCCTCCGTGCCTCAGAGAGCACGTTAAGCCGTCCTTGTTGTCAAATTTAGATCTATGACAGCCGTTGCGGGAATTCAGCGGCCTGAAAGTCTGACGGCAAGTCATAGCACAAGATATCATGTTACACAGTAACTGGGTTGTGGAGGTCAGATAGGCAGTCGCTCCATGTAAAATACTGGTATTAAGCTGCATTCGGTTTGACTGGAATCCGACCCCAATGTAGTTGGGAAAAAGCTAGGCAGACTGACTGTGTTCACAATACACGAGAAACTCCTAGTACCGACTTTGAAATAAAATCTAAAAATCTTCCATTTAATTTGATACCAATTAATGTTCACCAGTTACTACTCACGTGCATTTTTCGAGTCAGTTTGACTCGCGATTTCGCTGCCGGCTCAGCTCATGACTAAGGGATCCGTTCGAGTTCCAAACTAGTCGCGCAATCCCGAAAAATGCACGTGAGTAACCAGTGAACATTAATTGATATGAATATGTCTCACGAAAGTTTTTATACAAAAAAAATTGATAACCATTAAAGAACAAAAACAAACTCAAAGGTAAAAACAAACCGAAATCTTGTACCCATCTAACTCAAATAGCCTAACGTTTCTGTAACAAGTGCGAACCAATTTTTTGTCCAAATTCGAGGCGTTCGAACATTGGCGATAGTGTGAAGATGTGTCCATTTGTCAAAACCGACAGCTTGCCACGTCTCGCAGAGTTTGTGGACATTTGTGCTGTTTTCGGCACTTTTTTAGAACTTCGACCTTATTGGAGGAATTTGGCTGACGTAGGATGTGATTATTGCCGTAGATTGGGTTTATATTTTAGTTACTTAAGAAAAGCGACATTACATAGCATCACGCCTGTATTCCCCAAAGTGGTAAGCAGGTGTGTATAGAGTTGTGAGACCAAATTTCACCAGTGCTGTTATTAAGTCCCATGTAATAGGTGGTGAGCCTATTGCCGTCTACTGAGGTGCTACAAACTCCGGGCGTAAGAATGTTCTAAGAGGAAAACTCAGTAATACTTTGTCCGACCTGGGAATTGCATCCAAGACCTCGTGGTCAGCAGTCGCGCTTGGAATCACTAGACCAACGAACGAGGCAGTCTACTGATATTTCTCTTATGTTTCTCGTACTTTAAGCTCTTTTAAATCAGTTATAGCAGATCTGTAGATGCAGACGTGCTTCGAAATAATGAGGACTTCAGTGTAGGAAAATTATTTTACAGATTACACATCGGTATGAGACAAAAAAATTATGTAGTATAGGCGTTTACATTTATATTAATTTCAATCAAATTGACAGTATGTCAAGAAAGTCATGAAAATAATGTTTTGGGAACTAGTACTTCTGCTTGTAGGTACTGGAACACTAAATGATTACTATCAAAGTGAGTACTTTGATAGTAATTTTTAGACGTACTGTAACACAATACGGATATATTTTTCAAACGTTTTCAAATCATACTCTAAGCTAGATTTAAGCAGCCCCGTATTTCCTACCCACGTAAAAGCTTTAGCAGGTTTCCTAATAAAAATCAGTAAAAAATTATTCCTCCAAATTATTATTTGAAAACGTGACTTTGTAACTTCACAAAAAGTACCATACTTTCCCACAAAACCAAGTTCACGTAACCCTATTTTATGCTCAAAATAACAACCGCTCATCGATCAAAAAAAAATTGATGTTTACTTTATAAAAAAGGGGAGGGTTACACAATGACCCAATGAGTCAGTTTTACCTGATAGAATAATTAAGTGAACGCCGCCCGTAACAGATCGATACTCAAACGTGATGAACTTAAAAGGGTTAGAATGAAAATATACGGATTTTTGATATGGGCGTAGCCGTCACATACATAGCATCACGCTTGTATTCCGCGAAGAGGCAGGCAAATGTGTACACAATCATACAAACACATTTCATTAATTCCCATAATAGGTGATGGGCCTATTGCCATCTGCCGGGCACAATTCTGAGCTCCGATCTACTACTGAGAATTTCTTAACAGAAAAACCCAATATCACTTTGCCCGACCTGGGAATCGAACCTAAGACCTCATGTACTAGACAAACGCGGCAGTCGCGAGTAGGAGTTAAATAAAATTTTGAAATGGCTTTTTTTTTTCATTATGTTTTTCGCTTTGTTGTGAGCCAAGTTAGTGCAGTCAATTCTTTTTTTAAACTATAATATGTTACGTCTTTTTTATGTTACACAAAGAACTTCTCTTGTATCGTGGGCATGTTTACAGAAACCCACAGAAAAGGGGCTCGTGGCTAAGTAACACCCGCACAGATTGATCGATCGAGGTTAAGCTGCGCTTGCCACGGTCGGCCTGTGGATGGGCGACCATAATTTCATACCGAGACCCCTCCGTGCCTCGGAGAGCACGTTTAGCCGTCGGTCCCGGTTGTCAAATTAAGATCTATGATAACCGTTACGGCTAGTCAGAGGCCTGAAAGTCTGACGACCAGTCTTACCACGAGATATCGTGTTACCCAGTAACCGGGTTGTGGAGGTCAGACAGGCAGTCGCTCCATGTAAAATACTGGTATTAAGCTGCATCCGGTTTGACTGGAAGCCGACCCCAATGTTATTGGGAAAAGGCTAGGCAGATAGTATAGTAGTTTACAGAAACCAACACACCCAGGATCATTCAAATGTTGGTTCCGTGGCAGTCGATCTAATTACGCTATATTTGTGTAATATGTTAAAACCTCAGTATTAAAAAACGCCGCATAACCTCAATTAATTCCTACCCTTATACAATCACCCTATGTAAATGAGGGGTCAAACATAAACTTGTTATATTGACTAATTGTTTCCGAAAGACGTGTAACCGTCTGACTGCGTCGAAGTAACCCTAGCGAGGATAATTTATTAAATAGTTTGCAAGTTTCTCTAAGTAATGATTTATGTTATCAATTTCTAAATGCTTGTGCTGAATTTGTTTCAGATGTTTGGTAAGGTTTGTTAGATAAAACACATAATCAAGGAACTCTTCTCATACAGAGAAGGCACGAGCATTGATCACCACGCTAGCTCACTTGGCGACCCACGATGTTTTTACCCGACTGCCCGAAAAAAAGTGTTATGTTTTTAGCGTTCATGTATGTATGTTAGTATGTACGTATGCAAGTATTTTTTTATTATTGTTTGTGATTTTAAATGCATGAACCGATTTAGATGTATGGGGTATCGTTAAAATCCTTATACTTTCCCGGGTAACATAGGCTATTGAGATTAAAAAAACAGTAGTTTAGTTCCGAGTGTACATAAAAAGTTATGATATAAAATAATATTCATAAAAAAAAAACACACGCCTTTTTTTACTAATATCTTTTTTCTTTAAATATGAAAGTTTGATGTTTGGATGTATGTTACTCGATCACCCAAAAATTGTTGAACTGATTTGGATGAATTTTGGTATAAAGATAAATTAGACCTTGTAGAAGGACATTAGGTTACATTTAGTTGTGCAGATGAGATTGCGCCCACCAGTATTAACTTTAAGAAAAGATGAACTAAAATTAACTTCTTTAAAGTGAATTACTGTTTAGCTACTTCCGCTATTAAAGCGCATTATAAAAATTACTATTTTCTAATCTGATTTCCTTAGAAAATAATTAATGGTTAAACGAACTTACCTTAAGTGATGTTCGACCATAATTATACCAGACGTTACATCCTCAAGATTTAATTATAACAATGTAGTTTCACTTCTCAATGTACTAGGCGTCGCACATAATTTTTAGAGCTGTGGAAATAAAAATAAATTATAAAATTTAAATTGGTTGCTAAACGATACCCTTCGACAGCAGCGCCCTCTCCGCTGAACTTCATTCTTTTCAGAGACACTTATCTCGTTTGATGATGGTATTTGTATGGGCTTTAGTTTAAGGGTCCGGGTGGGACTTTAAATCTCTTCGGATGTAACGTCTCGTATAATTATGGTCGAACATCACTTAAGGTAAGTTCGTTTAACCATTAATTATACTTACGACGTTACATCCTCAAGATTTAATTATAACAATGAAGATGTTTAGCGCCTTCATTCAAACGAGATTGCCAAGGATTTTTACTATTAATAAAAGAGTAGTATATATTAATCAGGTAGGGATATATTTAAAAACATTCTAAGAAACAAAACTTTACATCCTCTTCTTGTTGTGACAATTACCATTGAATACATAATCATTATTTAGGTTAACAATTGTAAATTGCTTCTGCGAACGCATTGCCCTCATCAACTGTAATAGGACGATTATAGAATTTAGCAAATGTTAATGAGTTCCCCGACCATCCTGCAGTTCGTTTAATGATATCCACAGAAACCCCCTTGCGATTAGCCGCCGAGGTTGACGCGTGCCGGGTGCTATGAGCCGTGTAAACTCTGGTATCAATACCACTTTCGGTCAACATATTTCTAATCCATCTACTTATAGTTGCCGCACTACCATTATGGATCGGTTTCTTGGCAGTAAGAATGAGTCTATCGGTTAGGAGTAAACTTCTATAATTCTTAGTTGCATCAATATACGAGACCAATGTTTTCGCAGGGCAGATTTGTTCCCTATCAGGGAAAAAAGGTATTATTAAATTAGGCGCCGATCTGTTTGGAGCCGAAGTTTTAATTAAATCATTTATGTTTATGTCTATTCTCGTGCTACTTACTTTAATACTAGACAAGCGTATCAGTGATAGCGTCTGCACACGTTGTGCAGTTGACAACGCGAGTAAAGCTACCAACTTTTTGGATAGAGAGGCCAAGGTTTGACTCTCGTTGGGATAATAATTTGAAAGATGATCTAATACAAGATTAGGATCCCATGTAGATTTATATCGAGGGAAGGAAGGTTTAGTCCTATAGACTCCTTTCATGAACCTTATAATGCGATCGTCTTGACTTATACACCTGCCCAGTATCAATGCAAGTGCCGAACGGCAGGTGTTGAGGGTTGCATAATTTGCACCTAAGTGGTATTCACTGACCAAAAATTCGAGGATATTAGGAACACTGTTATCAAAAATATTGATTTTCTTTTTAATACAAAAAAGCCACCATTTTTTAAGCACTACATTATACTGTTTAAGAGAGTTGTCAGCTAATGAAGATATTATTATTTTAATGGCACTCCTTGGTAGCGATTGTTTTACGTACGATTGCTCGATAATACTGACGACACCAGGGTAAGTCCTTTCCAAAGTGGGTGTGGAGTCCTGAAAGGTGATAATAGCAATGAGGGGCTCGGGTCAAAATAAATAGCTCGGTTTTTGGAAAGAGATAAAAACAGTGGGTACCATGGCTGGCTAGGCCAGTAAGGTACCACTATAATCCCCGTGGCATTATCCGTCACAATTTTTCTTAAGCATTTAAGAATCAAGGAGAACGGGGGAAATGCGTAGAAAAAATAAGGTGACCAATCTATAGTAAAAGCATCTATGTTATAAGCCGAAGGATCTCGTTTCCACGGTATATATTTTTTACATTTCGCATTAAGACGCGTGGCAAACAAATCAATTTGGGGCTTTCCGAAAGTATTTGTGATCTTATCAAAAACAGACTCAGCTAGGTCCCATTCAATATCAATGTTAAAACGTCTAGATTCCTGATTAGCCTCCGTATTATCTTTGGACTTTACGTAAGATGCATAAACAAAGAGTTTCCTTTGCTCACACCATTGCCAGATTTCTCTGGCTACATCATTAAGGTGTGTATATTGGATTCCACCGTACCTATTTACGTAAGCTATAGCTGTAGTATTGTCGATCCTAAGTAGGATCTCCTTATTATAGAGGTCCTTAGCCAAAGCACTGTAAACCTATAAGGGCTGCTTTTAATTCTAAAAGATTTATTTGTTCTTTAGATTCTAAGTTACTCCAAAAACCATGAGTACGAACTCCATTACAACAGATACCCCAACCGGTGAGAGACGAGTCTGAGAAAATTTCCAGAGCATAGCTGCCACTACGTATTGGATTTTTTAATGTTAAAATATTATTTTGCCACCAGGAAAACTCTGACCTAAGGTTGGGCGAAAGATTCATGACACAATCGTAATTGTCTTCAGAATTCCGCAGAGCTAGATACTTTTCGCGCTCTAAGCGTTTCGTATATAACCAACCATATGGAATTGCTGGACAGGCTGAACACAGTAATCCTAGGTACTTAGCGAAGTCTCTAATTGTTAATGAACTTTTTTTAGCCATTCGTCTTGTTCGGTCTAATATTTTTTGAAGTTTTGTATCTGGTAGCATAAGACACATATCCCGTGAATTTATTTTAAAACCTAGGTACTTTTGAATTTGTTTTGGTATCAAACTGCTTTTTTCTTTATTTATGATAAAGCCTAATTTCTCCAGAATTTCTACAGCCTTGGCTGTGCTTTTAAGGCAACTATTATAGGAGTTATTTATGCATAATATATCGTCTAAATATATAACCAAAAGCAACCCTTGATTTCTAAGATAAGATACTACTGGTTTCATTAATTTCGTAAAAATAAAGGGTGCTACAGATAAACCAAAAGGGAGACACTGAAATTCAAAAGTAGAACCTTGAAATCGAAATCTCAAATATTTTCTACTATATTTGTGAACAGGCACTAAGAAATATGCTTCCTGTAGATCTATTGTTGTCATGAAACAATTTTTAATAACTAATTTAGTAGCAGTACCAATGTCTTCCATTTTAAAATGTTCCGGGGTAATAAATTTATTAAGTAATTTCAGATTTAAAATGAACCTAAACGAGCCGTCATTTTTAGGAATCAAAAAGATGTTAGATATAAACTGATCAGACACGTCACTGCATTCTTTAATGGCCCCTGAACTCAGTAGGTTTGAAATGGAGAGCTTTAGGTGTTTAAGTTCTGTTTTACTGAACCTAGGGTTAGGTGGCTCAAATCTTTGAAAAGGAAGCTCATTGAAGGGAATCAAAAAGCCTTTAACATAGTTTAATACTACTGGATCATGGTTATGGCTCTCCAGTAGCTACCAAAGTGGCGCAATCTACCAGCGTGAACTATTGATGAACTATATACCTCTACTGATTTCTGCGATTTCTGTAATCCATCTTCCGGACAGGGGGGGCTCGATTCGCAGTTGGTTGCCTCCGGCCCTGCTGTGTCGAGTGTCCTTGATTGGGAGTGTACCTCGGCTTCGGCCCACCCGGTTTGGTTGTCCTGGTTGTTTGATACCTGGGTGGGCCCCTCCAGTTTCCCTGTTGCGTGGATGTAGAGGGAACGCTAATATTGCTACGCCTTATTTGAAGGCCTGATTTTTCTGCTGTTTTTGTGGCTTTTATCTTTTCTCCTAGATTAGCCCCAAAAAGAAACGAATCCCGTTTTACATCAGAAATCGTAGTGGTAAATCTTTTGTCTAATGAAGAAGTTATCAACTTTCTTCTATGCTGCGTGTTCTCGTAGTGCAAATCCAGAAAAATCTGGCTGACTTCTGATAGTCTTTTTAAATTTCTAATTTTGGGTGGTCTTCCCTTATCAGAGATGATGCTAAATTGGTAAGGCCCGCAATGCCCAACCCAAGGTGGTTCTGAGCTCTTTCAAGGAATTTATCCCGGTGTTTGATGTTATCGCTAACTATGGCAGAAATTTCTAGGTTGAGCTTTGGAGCCTTCGATAAAGTGAAGTTTTCAGGTGTTCAATTTTTTTTGAAAGTTGTTTCCTTCACCTCTTTAGTCAGCCCTTCGACCAGGATCCTACCCCAACGTTTAGAAATCTCCTCATTGATAGGAGGGACCAAAACCTCTTCTTTGCCTATCGGATCTCCCAGTGTATCTAATATTTCAGGCGGTAAAGCCTCAGACGCAGTTATTGGGCCCTCATTAGTGCTAGGACCAGGATCCTGCGAGAGCAGATTGGATGCGTCTGCTATATCTATAGCATCACCGACATACGGTGGACTAGCGGGGGCTACTACACTAGATCTTATTGGAATATTATTTTCTGACCCGTCTGAACACGTAGACAATCGCAGAGAATTTGGCGATGGTGACCTTGAGTAATAACGTTCATATTCTGTAAATTATAAGAAAAGAACAAGTGTTGGAGTGGACACATCTTGTTTTTTAACCTTTGTACGTACTCGCGTTACGCCTCTAGGCTATTTCATTTAACAAGCTGCAGTATGCAGATTGTATACATTTTAAAGTCGTTGTACGTATTCACGATACGCCACTAGACTAATTCGTTATCAACCGTGCTCACGTCACGGAGTATAACTCTTGTAGGTGCGAGAACTCAGTCACCGCTTACTAGTAGGTAATATACTACTATATCTAGAACTTATATTAACGCTTACATGTTAAATGTAAGAAAAACAACAAACAAACATAATCCCTATTATGAACGTAATAAAACACAATTCTAACTTAGTTAACAAAAAGTTACTTTTCGTAGGTAGATTGCAAAAAAATATCACAAAACGACAGGACGAAAAAAGAGAAAACAAAAAATATTGTTTAAACAATTCATTCATATAGGTACCCGCCGCTTTATAGAAAAATACCTATTTGGGATCATTTACCAATAATTATGAATATGTTAAAGATAGTATAAACGAGTACACTAACCTTCTTCATCCTCACTTGTTGACGAGTCACGTAATTTTCGCTCCAAACGTTTTATCTTTCGTCGAATCTTTGAATTACTACGCACTCTTTTCCTTTTTCCCATACTATCCCGTATTTTCCACTAAATATATTATATGGTATCTAAATAAATCCGATTTTCGACAAACACCCGATGTTGCGACGCCCGCACATAAAAAAGGAATGAAGTTCAGCGGAGAGGGCGCTGCTGTCGAAGGGTATCGTTTAGCAACCAATTTAAATTTTATAATTTATTTTTATTTCCACAGCTCTAAAAATTATGTGCGACGCCTAGTACATTGAGAAGTGAAACTACATTGTTATAATTAAATCTTGAGGATGTAACGTCGTAAGTATAATAATTATTATAGGCATTACATCGCCTTAACATGTATGAAAATCATTTAAAACGAATTATAAAAACTTGTCACTTTTGACAAAAAAACATATACCTACCTCCAAATAAATCTTAGTCTAAAACCAAGCCTATAAATGGGTAATAAACATAAAATAATTTCGCCATGGTGTGCGAAACCTGGCCATTTTATTTACTATCCCGTTTCAGCAAACATGGAAACATACAATCGACGATATTGTCCAACAAGTTGCATGTATGAAACTTATCAAAGGGGGACTTTTGCTTGGTACTTTCTGTTTCCTTCTCTTAGTTACTATGGCATCATAAAAAGCATCAAGTCTCTGTTTCTTGAAAGGGTCAACAGAAATGGAGGCACTATGTGGAAGAGTTTAAAATGGTAAGAAAGGCATTTAAGTACCTGCATTTCAAAAATAACATAACATAGAATCACGCCTGTATTCCCCGAAGGGGTGGGCAGATGTGTAAATCCACATTTTACCAATGCTGCTATTAAGTCGCATGTAAATAGGTGGTGAGCCTATTGCCATCTACCGGGTATAATTCCAAACTCTGGGCTGGTACTGAGAATTTCCTAACAGAAAAACTCAATAACACCTTGCCCTTGCTTAACCTTGCCTCGCGTACCCGGAAATCGAACCCGAGATAGGAGGTCTTGGGTTGGATTTCCCGGTCGGCAGTCCAGCTCAGCAGTCGGGCCTAGGACCACTAGACCAACGAAGTAGTTCAAAGATGCCGTTATTGACTGACATCGTCATCAGTTTCAAACTCCGAGCTGCTGTTGAAAATTCCCTTCTAGAAGTACCAAATAACCCTGCTCGTCCCAGGATTCGTACCTATGACTTCACGCTCTGCAGTCGCGCTTGCGACCACCTAAAGACTTCTGAAGCAGTATATCTGCCTAGCTTTTTCCCAATAACATTGGGATCGGCTTCCAGTCAAACCGGATGCAGCTTAATATCAGTATTTTACAAATTTCTGAAGCAGTAAGTGTTTATATTGTCAATGAGGATTTGTAGCTAAGAAGGCGTTTGTAACACATGAGTCTGTGAAACGTTAGAGGTTTGTTTTATTTTATTATTTTTAATAAGATAGTATTGAATGCTAAAATTTCATTTTCACCTAAAATGACTTAAGTTTCTGTCAGTACCTCTTTAAAACATTTGATATCAAAGTCAGATAAAAATCTGATTTAGACATTGATTTTTAGGTATCTACGTTTAGATCGAAATCACGAAATAGTTATTTAAAATGAAAAAGGTAATTGCGATTTACTTTGACTTTTTAAAAGAATAATAAACGATACAGTATTTATCTCGACTAATGAGCTTCTAAAACTTTTCAATCCCTCTTGTTTATATTGTTCAACAAACAATCAAAAACTTTGACGAAATACTAAGACTTCGTACAAAAGTAAGTATTTTAGAATAAACCACTCCGTCTTTATTGTCCTCATTTGATTTCAAATTTTAAGTACCATTCTGTGATTTTGTGTGGAATCAAATTTAAGATTTTAGAGTTAATAATATTATATGGTAAGAGAAATTGGGCAAAGATAGTTTATAACCTCGAATAACACAAAGGACTTATAATACCTTTCGTGAGACATTCATATTAATTATTGTTCAACGGTTATTACTCACGTGCAGTTTCGAACTCTAACGGAACCCTTAGTTATGAGCTGAGCCCGCGGCGAGGTCGCGAGTCAAACTGACTAAGGGTTTGGTTTATTTTCGAGTCTAGTCGGGCAATCCCGTAGAATGCACGTGAGTAATAACCGTTGAACAATAATTTATATAACGCATAGGATACTTTTATCCCGGTTGGACCCAATTCTGAAGTCTACGCATACGAAGTCGCGGGCAGAAGCTAGTGAAAAATATAACAAAGTATGTCATATAATCAGTTAACTCCAAAGGTCGAAATATACCCGTAACGGAACAAATGTTTTACTGGAAATGTCAAGAAATTGTTCGTCAAACTTAGGTCCTGTATATTACAAAGCCGCTTGTTCCTAGCGGTATAAAACTTAAAGTTACTGCCTTAATATGGCTTAAGTTTGACAGCTACTGCGCAAGAGTTGAGGCCCGGTCGAAATTTATGTTTTATATCAGTTTTCCTGCTATCAATGATTTACTTATACTGATAATGTATGAGAATACATTCTCACAATCGTGAGATTATTATTTATTATTAAACACGGGTTTTGTTTTTGGGGGCTGAGTTGCCCGCAACTGTAGGAGTGCACCCTTAAAATGGAATCCCGACAAGTGCCCCCTGGGTGGTGCAAAACACAACTCTGGTGGGAGGCTTCAGCCGCGGCTGGTTACCACCCACCGGACAAAGCCATGCCGTGAAGCGACCTTGTCGTGTTTCGGGATGTAGTCCGGAGCAACCGTTGTGGGAGACGGGTCTGAGCAGTTGCATCAACTCCTCAACTATCGTTCTCACCAAATTTATCTATGTGTTGGGATTCCATTTTAAAGGTGTACTCCTACGGACGCGGGCAACTCAGAACCTAAAAGGAGTAAGTTAAATAAAGTGTCAGAGTAAAATAGAGCCAATAGCTGTTAGTAACCTTACATTCTAAAACTACCCTCCTACGAGTATTTGACCTACATTACAAAATAAACTCATAATTCACTTATTAATCCCTAACCTAACCTTTATCGTGAATAATGAGGACCTCCAGCGAAAACTTAACTAACATATTTGCAACTTAGTTAAAATTTTGCTTATTTGTTACTGCGAAGGTTAGCAGTCGGTTCTCTTAAAATTTATTTTAAAGAAGGCAAAGTAGTATTTCAAAATATTTGTGTGAATATAGGCATATATAATATGCTAGCTGTGCCTTACAGCTTCACGTTTTTCTTTTTTCTTTTTTTGGATTCTAAGTGCCTGATGTTAGCCTATAACCTTGTTCAAAAATTGGGCTATAAAATGCAAAAGATTGTTTCAAATTCGACTGGTAATTCCAGAGATAAACTTTACTTTATTATACTTAATGATATTTACAGTATTGATAATGACAAGCTGGAGAAGACGTAAGGTGCGCCATGGTTTGTATCTCAATACCACATTCACACCTTAGGTCGGACTGTTCATGAAGCCAAACCTGAGCAAGTTGTCTTTGCTTCACCCGACTAGAGTTCGGAGTCGGTTTAAGGACTTCCTGTAGGTCGCGGTTAACTTTGCCCAGAAGGGAGTCCTCGGAGTTTGATACTTCTTGCGCCAGAAATCGTATCTGGCATGAGAAGCATCGCCTTTGATGGGACTGACACACCGCAAGAAGATTTTTCGGCTCTTAAAGATTCAAAGATTTATTTGCTAAATTATGCTTATACAGCCTCTAATAGGTACTATGTCATGTACTATCGTGTATATCTTACCGTCGAGGCGTCAGAAAGAAGTATTGTTTTACCTCAAATATCAACCTTCACCAAAACCCTACTGTGACTTAATTAGGTTTTTAACGGTCATAAAAGGAAAATTCCTTACTCAGGTTGCCTGACATCCCAGACCAGTACTAGATGCAGTATGAGATTACACATAGGAATAGTTCATGCTCTTTGACCGTTGTCAAAAGAATAAACGACTAACCGTGTGTTCATGTTCTCACGGACTGTATTTTTAACAAGTGCTACAGGCTTGTTTTGTTTTTGATAGGCTTTGAAAAGCATTTGTGTTAATGTGGAATGGGCTGCAGTTCCCAATCCGTAATTACCTTAAAAATAAATATTACTTACCCTTAAGCTGTTGCGTCAGTCATTAGCAGACACAATAGATTTTTATTGTTACAACGTACAGATCTGTACGTTACTGAGCCGAAAGGTTAATATAAAAGAGGTTCTGATTATTATCTATGTCTATGTAGCCTTTCCAATGTGCATTAGGCAGCTTCTCATCTTGCTAGCTGCGTCTGATTAGACGTTAGTTACTAGCTACTAGTTCAGCAAATCTTGGCAGTACTAATGTACCAAGGTTTGACTTCTTCATACTCTTGTGTATCAGATAAAATAACAAACCAAACTCCGAATTGCTACTGAGAATTTCATATTAAACACCCAATAACACTGCCTAGGATCGAACTCGGAATCTTTCGCTCATCAGCTGCGCCAGCAACCACGTAACCAACGAGACATAATAAAGCTAAATAATTAAATCTTAAATAATCACAAACAATCAAGTGATTCTGAAATCAACATCATTATGAAACCAATACACGAAACTGTTTACCTGTTTACCTATATTCAAGTTTTAAGTAATCTAACTTGCAAATGTTTAAGCAGACGATTAGATCGAACGTAAATAGACGGCATTCCAACTAATAAGTAAGTTTTAATTGATTTCGTTTAAAAGCTTTTAGAGTCTGCTCAGACTTGCTTCATCGACGATCAGTGATTTTAGTCGCTTTTCGGAAATACACTACAGTGACTGCACGTTAAAACGCGCATTTTTATACAGCGATCGAACGCAATGTCACAAAAACGCGACGCATCAGTGATACAGATGCCAAATCGCTAATCGCTGATGCTAAAAGTAGCAGTTAGTTAAAGTACACGTTGAACGAAGAAACGCGCAGTTACCACAATCTTCGCAAATAGTCGCGAAAATGTAATGCAGAATTGATGCACTTGTCCAGATTAATGAAATAATCTAAAAAGGAAAATTGATTAAGAGGAGTGGTCCTCCAGCTACTTGGTGGTCCACTGATTCAAAGAACTGGACAGCCCAATTGAGTCGGCAGAAAACCCAGGCAGACTGTCCTAGCGCATGAAAATTAGAAGAGCCAACCCCAAATAATGGGACGAGGCAAAGACAAAGAAGTAGTTCAGCCTTGATTCTTTGGTAGTTTTTTTTAGAAGTTTGCTAAAGCAATTTAACGCTGAAATGCGTAATGTGGCAATTGCAACTGAACAAAAATAGTCAACAAAAATCGATGTAGCGGTTGCACGGTGCGGTTGCACTGTTCTTTTAATCGATACATTTAAAACGTGACATTTGACATAATATGGTTCAATTTATCGTCTCGAAAAGTTTATCGACAAAGATTGCTCAGATTTCAGTATCAATACAGTCGCAAAATCGACAACCGCTAACAGCAGCATGTCTGTTGAGGCTTTTAGTGATGTACAAATAACATCGAACAGGAATTGTCTAAATAAAATGTTTAATTCTGTACAATGTTTGTACGTATTTGGTTTGTTAATACTATGTATTTTCTTTTGTTAAAAGAAGGTTATTTTTAGAATAATGTAATCGTTTCTCTTTGAGTTTTTTCATCCGATCCTTTTTCCGGATTATCGGTTGGTTTCCAAGTTTTCTTTTGGACACTAGCCTTTGGCTCATTATCTATACGTTTTTTTATGATGGTAAGCCAAGTTTTTGTATTTATGTCAATAGATGGACCGATGACAGTAAAAATGGGAAGTCGGGATTAACTCGACAAATGATTTGTTATTATTTAATGTCTGTACATATTAATTTTGTTATGTCAATCTTAATGTATGATATTATATGGAAAAAGAATACGGTCGCGAACAGGATTCGAACCTGCGCCTCCCGGATAGATACTCCAGGCGCTCTGACCACTAAGCCATCTCGACCTCTGCTCACCACCGCGAATTCTTCTTCCATATTTTAACACGTCTTATGGCGACGTGGCTTAGTGGTCAGAGCGCCTGGAGTATCTATCCGGGAGGCGCAGGTTCGAATCCTGTTCGCGACCGTATTCTTTTTCCATATAATATTGTAACTTTAGAGTTCGCTAAGCATGTGTTAATGCTTTTTCAAAGACATCTTGACTTAATGTATGAATTTTTTTACACAAATGCCCAAAAAAAGTAATGTTATGTTTTTAGGATTCATGGATTCTTAGAGTTTCTTTATTCCACCATAACTTCTAACTACATGAAACGATTTAGATGTACCTATGCGGTATTGTCCCAGGTAACATGGGCTAGAAATTGGCTAGAAAGATCGAATATATCTGCCTAGCCTTTTCCCAATTACATTGGGGTCGGCTTCCAGCCAAACCGGATGCAGCTTAATACCAGTGTTTTACATGGAGCGACTGCCTATCTGACCTCCACAACCCAGTAACTGGGTAACACGATATCTCGTGGTATGGCTGGTTGTCAGATTTTCAGGCCTCTGACTACCTGTAACGGCTGTCATGGATCTTAATTTCACAACTAGAAAGATCGAATAAAAAAAGAATATAGTAGCTATAGTACAAAAAACGGTTGTGAACGAGATTCGAACTGGCGCCTCCCGGATAAATACTCCATGCGGTCTAACCACTAAGCCATCTCAACCTCTGCTCACTACCCCGAATTCTACTTCCACATTTTAATACGTCCTTTGGTGACGTCGTGGGAGGTGCAGGTTCGATCCTGCTCACGACCGTATTTTTCTTTCTACAAAAATTTATAAAGCTTGTGTTCGTTGCGTTTGAAAGATTCATCTTAATTTATAACATCAGCATAAAAATAAACGACCATACATTCTTCATGTATGTCAGGAATGTAAGTAAGAGAATATGGTATGATAGTATTCATGTATCAAATTCAAATTCATATTTTTTTAAAGTTACAATATTAAATGGAAAAAGAATACGGTCGCGAACAGGATTCGAACCTGCGCCTCCCGGATAAATACTTCAGGCGCTCTGACCACTAAGCCATCTCGACCTCTGCTCACCACCCCGAATTTTTCATCCATATTTTTAACACGTCTTTTTGGTGACGTCATATATTTTTATTTCAAATAAACCATATTACAGGCACTTATGAAAAGTCAAAACTAGATGCACGGTTCCAAGGCGTTCATCTTATGGAGAATAGCCGGCAAGAAACTCCATAGACACATCAAGTACATATCACGGAAATCTTACTTTATCATCAAACCTATTTCCATTTAAGCAAATCCACGGGCACAGCTAGCAATTCATAAAACTCCAACATAAACTAATACATTACCCAAAAAACACAATAGTAAAATTCAGGCCTTTACCAAAATCCTTTTGTAAAGGCAATTTGTTGTATAATCTAGCTACAATAAGATAGAAGCCCACTAGTGGTGTTCGTGATATGGGTCTTGACGTTGCGATGGAATCTAATACGAAATGATTTATCTCACAAAGGTTCTGGGAGTGCAGTTATTTTTGTAATGTTCGCGGAATTTTGCTGATTTGGGGTGCTGAGAATTTGGGGTAGAATGGTATTCTATCGAAGATTTTGGTCAAGATTAATAGCGACATCTGTTGTTTGGATAAGAGATCTTAAGAAAGTATTGAGGAGTGTTCTGTTTCCGGGTAAATTTTTTGTCATGTGTGACATGATGATGAACGTCGTGCCTTACTCCTATCGACTAAAACTACTCCATCTTTCCCTATAGGTTCCCTTGGTTTGATAAAACTATAAAAAGTATTAAATGGAAAAAGAATACGGTCGCGAACAGTTCTCCAGGCGCTCTGACCACTAAGCCATCTGGACCTCTAAGGTCGAGATGGCTTAGTGGTCAGAGCGCCTGGAGTATTTATCCGGGAGGCGCAGGTTCGAATCCTGTTCGCGACCGTATTCTTTTTCCATTTAATATAATAACTTTAGAGTTCGCTAAGCATGCGTTAATGATTTTCAAAGATTTATCTTGAATTATAAAAAGTATTGTTATGATTTGAATATTGTTTATACCTTGGCGCAGTACTGAAGGCTCTATTCCAATTACCTGAATGGTTCCTAGCAAAAGTCTTCAATAGGCAGATGTTTAAACTAATGTTTGGACGGAATCATGAAAAACACTACGTACCTGTAGAGAATATTTTGCCAGCAAAAAAAAGATACTTGCAAAATTAAGTTATGATCTCATTATAGTTCTCTATCTATGTCTTTATTTTATTTTTTGTATTAGTTGCACAACTGCACAATCTGTGATAACTTAAAAAAAACATGAAACCATTTAAATTAGTATGGATGCAAATAAATACAAAGTCTAGCTACTTCCACAATATTGAGGGTAGTCATGCATAACCTGTGCACCGCCCGCGCGCCCGCAAATATATGCACATACGCAAGCGGTGAAAATTGCGACTACAACCAACTACTCTACACGTGTTCCCCCCCCCCCCCACGGCGCATCCTCAGGAGCTGTTAGACCATGCAGTTGCGGACGGGCGGTGCACAGGTAATGCATGACTACCCTCAATATTGTGGAAGTAGCTAGATATTGTATTTAATTGCATCCATTGTAATGGACTTCCGCAAAGTAACGCCTGAATCTATTCAAAACTTAGATTAGGTCAACATCGATTACCGACGTATATTATAACTAAAAACATTTTTACTTAAGCGACGAAATACAAAACATTTGAAAATAAGTTCCTATTTTGCCATATACCAAGATACCCCAAACATTAGTAAACAATCAAACAGAAAAGCAATATCTCGTTAAGATGCGATGAAGGCGTATCCGTGTCACAACCCTCGTCCATCGCTTTGTTTTGTTTATATCGATACTCAACTTCGTTCTCACGGGTCTTTAAGATAAAGGTTTAGGAAAATGAATATTTTTGGTTTTGAAAGATATTCCTGTAATAAGCCTTGACACAATAGTAAAGGGATGAAATATTTTTACGATCTCAATATTGATACCATCCATGAATTTAGATTGTAAGCGGAGACCACACTACCGATTCCTACTTGAAACAATAAAAAACTTTGACTATTGTAAACTTTGACTATTGTATTTGGTAGTAATATTTCCTATCTCTTTCTTAATAGGGTATTTTGAAAGAGGTAGATGAGTTTCTTCCATTCTGTCTCTTTCTAAAAGGGAAATTTTAAAATGCGGTATGAAATAACATCAAGTAACAATTCATAGTGTTTTCTTCACTTATATAACCTAACTTGTTCTAAGTTTCTCGAACAGCGACTACGGACCGGCAGACGCAATGTACATCTCTGGTGGGCCGATGACACCGTAAAGGTCTCAGGGTCGCAGGGTAGAGTGGGCTCAACATCGTACGTTTTGGATACCCATATCCAGTACGTCTGTCAGCTGATATGATGAATGATGATAACCTAACTTCATGATACCATTCCTTTCCTTTATATTACTAAACTGCCTTGTTGGTCGCAAGCAATTCCCAGGTCCGGCAAAGTGTTATTGGATTTTTCTGTTACGAAATTCTCAGGCGTAGCCCAGATTTAGGAAGTTGGTGGTGTGACACGCCCAGCTTCGGAGATTACGTGAAGCCGTCCATCCTGCGCCTGTTCTCTCTCCGGTGGTTTCGGATTGCCATCCCATCGGACTCGGAGAGTGAAGGAAAGGAAAATGTGTTTGAGCATACATTTGTGCACTATAATATCCTGAGTACTTGGCTAATCTTCTCGGAGATGGGCCGCCGTAACTGAAATACGCTCTGAACACTAATCCTTAGGACGGAGTATGATCGACGATTGAGTGACTCATTAGAGCAGAGTTTCAACAAAGGTAAAGAGATTAACACTTCTTCTTCTTTCGTGTAGTTAGAAGCTGTTGTAAGAGCTGGTCAAGATATCCGTTGTCCTCTGACAACTGGTATAAACAATTTATGTAATGAAAATACTTTTATCCATCCTGAAACTGACACACCAAACCTCCTTAATCGTTTGCCAACCAGGTTGACAACTAGCAATGAGGGCCTGAAAGCATCACACTGGTACCTAGTATTCTACACCCAGATGTCACCGTTTCTATTATTAAGTCCTTTGGTGGTGAACCTATTACCATCTCCCGGTCACGACTCATAACTCTTGGCCCCTACTAAGAATTTCCTGGGAGGAAAACCCGATAACACGTGGAGCAGCCACGCTTCCGGTCTCTAGACAAATTAGTGTCTCTACACAATTTACAATGTGAAATAAAAATATATTCTTACCTCTCAGAGATGAACAAAGAAGAAGAATAAATTATTATCCATCGCATTAATTCTAGACCAAACGCGGTGCTACATTAAAAACTAAAGTCTTAATAAAACAAACAGAATAAATCCTCCTTTCTACAACCCTGCAAAGTTCAGGAGAGGGAAATAAAAAACCTTCGTTTACTGTTAATTTTTTGTTTCCACTTCATTTGCAGGGGATGTTTTTAAAGAAATTCTTCGTTGCGCTACTGCAAACCCTTGTCAGCTTAATGAGCCACCCTATTGTGCTTTGGCAGAATTCGTTGAAATGTTATTTTTATTTAGGACCTAGTTTATTTCCCCAGAGCCGAGGATATTGGGTCTGTTTTTAAGTTTTTCTGTCCGTTTGGGTGAATAAAATGCCTTGACGATGGCTTTCTAATTTAAATAAATATGGTGGAAACATTACTTTGTTGGAAAAATTTAATATTTTTTCTTCTGCTCTGCTAACATTTCAATAAAATACACGTGTGAATTTTTTCAAGTAGAAACGAATCTTTAACCTCCTCTTCTTATGCTTATAATAGAAGAACTGAAATCATAACTGGAAGAGACAAAGTTAGGTTATACCCGAAACCATTTACCTTACACCACCACCACTTCAGCTAACCTTCACGTTTCTTGATCAGGATTCGTTCCATTGAATACCCCAGTGTATTGCCGGAACGCGAGCGCCCCTATCATTCTTCTTCTTTGAGTGTCGATGGCTCAGTTCTGGGCCGCAAAAATATAGGCCTACATGGTGTCCTGTCCTACCTGCCCTACCACCTGTTTGCAGCAGGACCTATTGGACGCCACCGATTCCGAACTACGACTTTATATTAGTAGTAGTTTGATCTTAACTCAAATTTCAAAGAATCTCGTTGATTCTTGGTCTCTTTCGAAGATATACTTTTAGTTAGCCGATAGTATTGTAGAGATAGAGAGAGATAGAGAAGATTGGCACACTAGATTTCACATTGAAGAATAAAATTGCCTATTACACTTTTATGCCATTGTTTCCTTGGACTGTCAATCTACAAGGGTTCGTAGGGAAGCTATAGTAATCTAAACTGTGGTTACCTAGAACTTAGCTAGCGTTGCACTATCATATGCATAGCCTACATGAGAGACTTTCTTTCTTGGTCTTCTATGTTTGCGTGAATCGTGTCAGTCCAGAACAAAATGCGAACTGTCGCAAAAATTTGCGGAACTGTGTCTCATTTCCAGATTTCACAGTATGAATTCTGCTCGGGTAGAAAAGGAATATCGTATTTACTTCATAATAAAGGATAAATTTAGTAAATCAAACGTAGATGAGTTTTAATATATATTTTTGTACATGATAATATTGTAAAAACTTTACATATAATGTCAAAAAGACGCGTTCAATTCACAACCGGCCGGCGGGGCGTAATGGTTCTGAAAAGTAAATTAATATTTTTAGACTTCAAAGAAATCTTTCAAGACATCTGTAGAAAAAAATTGAGTATTAGGAAATACTTGAAGCTTATTTTCGGTATCGGTAGTGTTATTATTATTGTATTTAGGCTGTAATGTCCCAATATGAGGCTTTTCTCTGTTTATATATAATCTTTACAGGAAACATTTAAGTAGTTGCGCCATCTATATGCGGTCTACTGCGACTTGGTTTACCGTCAATTTGCGTCACGTTTTTCTTGCACAAGTTATTCGATAAATATAGTCTGCCCATTGCCAGTATTGTTTTATCAAAAACGTTCTTTCCCATTTTCATTGTCTTAACTTTGTATAAACCCGGCCGCATCAATGATTTTCATTTACTTTGACGCAAAACCTAACAGCGTAGTTGTACGTACCACAGTTTGGAAAAATAATCAGTTCCATACTTTTCTGATAAACTGACCAAGACCAGAGTGGCCAGATTGTCTGCCACAGTTAGCCTTGCTTTCGTCTATGACAGCTGTAAAGTTCACTACACACAATAGAAATTGCTCCTGAATCATGGGTGTATTTATAGATACACAGACCGAGCCGTGCCCAACAGGGTCTACATATGATTCTTGTTTCCTTTACATAATACTTGTAGAGTACAATAAATGTATTGAGTATTGATCTGGATTAATTATCTGTGAGCCATACAAAATACTCGTTCCCTACAAAAATATAATCTTTCAATTCGTGGGGTACAAGCCGATGTCTGGGCCAAACAACAGAAAAGATGTCGTTTGCCTGATTGTTAATTTAATTAAATATCAGCTAATATTGAAGCAGACCATCCTTACCTTTTCTCCTCAAACTGCTAAGAGTCAAACACAAACCAGAAACCACGTCTTGACCTATTAAATACAGAATAGTGCATATCTCAGATACTGTAGGTATTTCTGAGACATACCTGTTAAATGTACTGTTATGGTTTATATATATAAATATACAATATTAAATGTATGTATGTCTTACTTGCAAAATGGCGAACTACATGAAAGCTTGTCCAGTCTCCACGTCGGAAATTTCTTAGGTCGAACCACTTTAACTTTGTTCACGGTTTTTGCACTGCCATAAATATAAATATTATTGTTGGATTTTAATTATTATAAAAAAAAAAAAGTACTTATGGAGGTACTTTCGGAAGCATATAACTTAGTGCTCTGGATGCCACTAGAAAGTCTTAATTTTGCTAAAAGCAAATGTTTAACTTTAAGATACAGAGATACAGCTCTTAAAAACTGGAGGAGACCATCTTGTCCATCCCAAGACAAATAACACTTATATTGTCGGTAAGCAAGCGTTTTGTTGGGAGTAGAGGGATTTTAACGCCGGCGCAGCGTTTCCTCTTACGCGTATCGGCAATGTGCGAGTAATTTTTACGAGTGATAGTTTTTCCATTAATAATATTGTAATAAATAATAAGTTCACTGTAAAGCTCTTTTAGAACAATTTATACAAAAAAGACGAGATTTTTATATCCTCATCCCATAAGAATCTGTTTAATGTACAATTATTTTAAACAACAACTCAAGCTGCAATGTTTCTTGCTACTGATGACCAATATAGCAAAACAATTTGATAGATACATAATGGACTACCTAATCAACTATCATAAAACGTGCTATGTGCTTTGGATTTTGATTCTGCTTACCTTATTTAGGGCTCATAAATGGCATAAACATGAAATCCTTGCTCAAACTCCTTCTTGGCTTCTTCTTTATTGATTTAAAAGACTTAATACTTCTCATTGCATTGTTAATTTTACTTAGATGATATGAAGGTATGCTCGGTTTTATTGACTTTATAGCTCTGACTGCATTGTTTACTTTGTGGTTTAGATTCAGTGCAGGTAGGCTTAAATGCATACTGGTCTGGATTCTTGTTTGGAATGGTAAAGCACTGGAAATGGACTTCCACGCTAATCTGGGAGTAAAAGAAAAACAGAGATGTATTAGCTTGTGTTTGCTTATCATTCCAAACAAGAGGTAAAGACGATGGAGGCACATAAGAGGCATTTTGAAATGCATGTTTGATTGCTTGAATGCTAACGAGTTTAGACCTTAAAGATTTTAAGGGACAAGTAATATTTTACACGTAAATTTTAATCAAAAGTATATCGGAAACAACTAAGGTGTTAGAGTGTTAATATAACTAACGTTTTATAGCGCCTCGTATGTGCCTACCCTATTGCACTTTGCAAAGCATGGCTACGTAGCAGCAGAATTATGATGGTTTGAATGCCTCTTGTGGCAGCCATCTTGGGTTTCTATGATAATTTTATTTGAATGCTACTAGTAAATGGTGGTTTGATTTGGGTAAAGTTTGGTATGATTTTACTACATATAGGTCTTGGAATAGGACAGGATATTATTAATGCGGTGAAAATGTTGTGTTGATCTGCAAATATACCGCAAGACAATGTATGAAGGTCTACCGCAGCTATTTGAAAACTATTTTTTTTTTACTTTTATCTATTAAGTGTATGTGGTAACTGCACGGCACTGTCGTTTATTTTTCCTATAAAAAGTTTTTTATTCAAATTCAGGTCCAAATTTGGCCTTATCTATGGAAGACTAAGCGTACTTAGGTTTCTAATGTTTATTACAGTTGTATAATACACACCTATTGAAGTAACTTTTCTGTATTTTTGGAGGTTTGTACCGTCGATCCGCTCCGAACGTGCCGAATTTTTTCTTCCTAGAACGATTTAAAAATGAATTGAATGATTTAATTTTATATCGACCAATTTTGGGTCGATATAAAATTAAATCATTCAAACTTAATATTTTTTTTCCTGGCGTTTCTTTGCAGCGTTTGTGATCGCAAGATGATTGCGATTAATACGGTTAAAAGTTGTTTTATTATAATATGTAGCGATCGTTAAAAGTCAAAACATTACTTCCGTATGTAATTTAAAAACTGCCTACGAATTAGATTATTTGATCACTCTATTCTGAAGCACTTTCTACCAATGAGACTGTTTGGGGAACTTACATTACTCATTTCTGAAGCACTGTCTACCAAGGAGACTGTTTGGGGATCTTTGATCACTCATTTCTGAAGCACTTTCTACCAATGAGACTGTTTGGGGAACTTACATTACTCATTTCTGAAGCACTGTCTACCAACGAGACTGGTTGGGGATCTTTGATCACTCATTTCTGAAGCACTGTCTACCAATGAGACTGCTTGGGGAACCTTGATCATGCTATTTTGAAGCACTGTCTACTAATAAGATTCACCGACTGTTTTCAAACTTGAATAGAGCCCTT
This sequence comes from Xylocampa areola, assembly GCA_935421205.1. NCBI lineage: Eukaryota > Metazoa > Arthropoda > Insecta > Lepidoptera > Noctuidae > Xylocampa > Xylocampa areola. The sequence continues at coordinate 6,527,962 of OW285225.1, read as the reverse complement.
AATCTTGAGGCGATAACCGCCAATAATAATTAACACGTTTGTATAACTAAAATTAATATACAAAAAAATACATAAGTTTTTATACATTTTAAGTATAATTGCCCAACTGTGGAACATAATTGGATTTGATCTCTCCCAAATTAGTTTTTATACGTGTTTAATTTAATATAGTAATTTGAATCCACGTGTTTGCGCGGTCCTTAAAATACAGACTACACAAATTTTGTATGGAGGATTTTACCTTAGGGTCTAAATATAATTTAATCCAGGGCCCGTGTTCAGCTAAATTAGATGAAATCATTAGATTCTCTGTACCTATGTATTTCATTTCAAATCTATACATGATGTAATAGAGTTAAAGAGTTTGTTTGTTTGAAAGGACTAATCTCTGGAACCAACCGTCGGAATTCGAAAATTCTTTTTGGATTTTGATAGCCCAATTTTTGGAAGGTTAAAGGTTATTTAACATCACATTACATCACTAGCAAAAATGAAAAAGAGAGTGAAATTGCCTTGTTGGTCGAGTGGTTTCAAGTGTCGTACTTGCTGCTGAGTATGAGGTTCGAATTCGGTTCCCAGGTCAGGCGAAGTGTTATCCTTTCGCTCACCAACGTACAGAACTAAACGTTGTAACAATAAAAATCTATTGTGTCTGCTAATGAGCGAGGCAACAGCTTAAGATGCAATTTTCATTGATACTGATATACGCCGCACAAATACCATATCCAAATTTATGTACAACCAGTTTTTATAAAAAAAACCATCAAATATGAATACTTTAATGTACAATTATAAATGTCTTACTTTTGAGGATAATGTATGGTGACACCTTTAGGCGTCACCTTCTGTTTACAAGGACCATCATTGCCGCATGGACACCCTTTCACAGGACGATATTGTGGTAAAGGGACAACTCTGAAATGAAAACACGGTATAAAAACTAAATCAATATATTCTTACATATAATTATCATTTTAATGAGCAGTAATAGCCTAGTGGTATGTCCGTTTGTAAGTTTGAATCCAAAGCCACTAATTTTTAGAGTCATATGCGCATTAGAAATAATTATACAATAGTGCAGGAAAACATCGTGAGGAAACCAGCACTCCTTAGAGATATTTTTGATGGTGTGTAAAACCATGTCAGAGGCCTACGGGCGGTATAAACTCTGAGACCAGGTTGTCCATCAACCACACGATGAGAAGATCTTTGTAATTTCAGTAACATGACACAGATTATAACATGTTATGCGGAGAAATGAGGATTATGTGACGAAGAAAGTTTTGGGCATGAATGTGGATGGCTCTATGAGTAGAGGAAGCCTGAGGAAGGGATGAATGGATTGTGTTAAAGATGATATGGCTAAGTATATCAATATGACGGCTGATAGAAATGTACGGAACAAGAATACAAGCTGAGCCTACCCCAAATAAATTGGCATAAAGGCAGGGGATGATGGTAATGATTACACAGATTGATCAAACGAGGTTAAGCTATGCTTGTTGTGGTTGGTCTTTAGATGGGTGTCCATCACTTTATATCCGGACCCCTCCGTGACCCAAAGGGTAAGTACGTTAAACTGTCGGCCTCGGTTGTCAAATAAAGATCAATGACAGCTGTGACGGGCAGTCAAATACCTGAATGTCTGACAACTAGTCTTACTACGAGATATCGTATTTCCAAATAACTTGGTTGTGGAGGTTAGAGGCAGTTGCTCCATGTAAAATACTGTTACTAGTTAGCTAACCTCCAACGAAGTGGTGGAAAAGCTCGACAGTCATTCAAAATAACCAGTCGTTAACTATCCCACCTCAAGGTAGCCTGTAGATAAACTCGAGCATCTACCACCACGCTAGCTCACTGCAGATCGGTAATTTCAGGCTGTCAAGTCAAAGGTTTCCTCACGATGTCTAAATAAATATATATATACTAATAATAATAGTATTTCGGTCACGGCGGCCTATCTCCACGGAGATTAGCCAAGTACGTAGGAGATATTATAGTGCACAAGCGTATGCACAAGCACAGGTGCACTCCCTCTTCCTTCACTCTCATATTCCGATGGGACGGCAATCCGACACGATCGTAGAGAGATCAGGCGCAGGACCGACGGCTTTACGTGCTCTTCTCAGCACAGGGGTGTCACACCACCAACTTCCTGACTCTGGGCTGCTACTGAGCATTTTATAACAGAAAAACCAATAACACTTTGCCCGACCTGGGAATCGAACCCAAGACCTCACGCTCGGCAGTCGCGCTTGCCACAGCTAGACCAACGAGGCAGTTCCTCCACATTATGTATGTGATGACTAATTACACCATAGAAAAACAATGAACCGAGCTCACTCTTTCTTTTTGAAAACTTTCCATTTTGGCTTCTCAGTTATTACATAGCGTAAGTTGGATAAACTGTAACAAAAAATCTGAATTAAATTATTATATTAACCCTTTCTCTATCCCGTGTATCACGTAAGATGCACGATGATTGTTTATATATTGTGTTTACTTTTTGAACAGGGAACCTGTTAATCTGCCAGGTTGATGGCAGGCTCACAACCTATTTTATCGGGCTATTAACAGAATTGGTGAAGAATTTGAACACTAGGCATCAAACGATACACCTATTTCACACTATTAAAATATCATCTCTTACAGTGTTTAAATATCGTGCCATTGAAGCTGAGTCCCACAAGAACACGTCTTTATTTCATGTAATCACAAATTAGGACCTTGAAGACTGACAGACACTACGCGCGACTAGAAGGCTAACTTGTTTTTTGATTAAGGAATTCAACGTAGCAATGTTACCAGTCTACTGGGCACTTTCGTGTTATAATAATCGTGTTTATTTTATTTATGTATAGTGTTTTTAAATTATTTTATTATTAAGTATTGTAGAATTGTATTAAATGATCTACGAGTATATTGAAAACCAAGAATAGGAATTTTTGTGACAAGTGTTTTTGTCAAACGTATTTCTATCAGAGTGATAAAACTACCTTAAATTTGAAATACGGATCATCAAACCAAAAAAAAAAAATTCTATCATCATTTGTTGTACAAATAAAATTTGACCTCTCACATCTTGAGACCAAGATGACAGATTTGACCTGAAATTCTAAAAATATGACCATGATGTTACCTCGAATTACTTGTAGCTTCATCAATTTTTCTTCTTGCCATGAATTCTTTGCTATTTATCATTCCCATTTTCAAATCTCTTACTTTCTCCCTTATTTATGTTTTCTTGGTATCCAGCTAAACGCTTGCTCAGATACCAAGAATTTAACAATTTTTGTTCATCAATATCTAGATTTATGTATGCATTGAATTAGATTCATTTTGGTTCTATATTTATTAATTTATTTCATAGTTTTTTGGTTATAAGTTTCCTTTTTGACTTGACATTTTGATCGTGACAGAATTTTCTTTTCTAATACTGCTTTTTGTCATTAGGTTTTTGACATTTTATAAAGAGGCTTGTTTATTTATTTAATAAGCATTTTTACAATTGTTTACAATGAACCTTATAAACTAAAACAATGCCCCACAAAACCGTTATAAATGATAAATGATGATTCTGTAAAACATCTGTTATAGACACTTTTACAAGTCACAATTTTTTTTAAGTTAGATGTCGTCGGCATTTCCTATCTGACAAGCTCAGCCAACCGAGATAGCGAATAGGTACGCTGAGAAGAAATGCCGAAACAAACTCAGAGGTAAACTCATTTACACAGTTTGTCTGTGAGTATGACAAGATGCACAAAAAAAAACATCACTATACTTAGCTACTATTGTCAATACGTCCAGTACGGATGGATGAACTGTGTTAAGATACATTACAGACTCAGTAATAAATGTTGTTTTAGAATTTTAGTAAATTTATATTTGTTATTATTTGTGTTAATTCTATATTTAGGAGTTTTTCTATTGCTTGGGCTGATGTGAGGTCATATTTTTTTCTATTCCATGAGCAAGGTCGCTATAGAAATAATATAATATAGAAAACCAGAGCTTTTTATGAATAAAGTTATGGATGAATACTCCAGGCACTCTTTTGTATTGTATTTGTAAATATTTACCTCGAATAATATTTTATATTATTAAGCTTAAGTACAATATGTTTACACTAGCATGGAAACCCAAATCTCCAAAAATAGCTCTAACATAAATTGTATTAACTTTGTAAAAGGTTGACAAGAAAAAAACTTTATTGGACATATTTCAAAAATAAATGTACATTTCTTCGTTCAATTTTGGAAACTAAAATATACGAGAATGTTGCCCATTACTTGTGTTTAATTTTAGAACAAATCTCGAAAATATAACAAAAATGCCTTATAACATTTTATAATATGTATCTAGATTTAAACATTTTGGTATCCAAATTTATTCATCGGCAAAGAACAATGATTGATCATGGAAGCATTTTGCTGTACGAGTATTGAAGCTACGAGCCTCCGACATGCGGCACAGTAGCCGGTCTCTCGACCACGACGTCATCTTTATCGTCAGACCTTGTAAAATCTGGAATATAAAATAGCTGATTTACCACTAATAACATGCCCTTACTCCCATTCGTGAAATAGATTACTTCCTATTTTATATTAATATACCTACTCATTCTGTCATCATAAATACTTAGTCAAACCTTTCAAGATTATAAAACAAGTCAAATATGTAAATTTATTGATCCAAATAACCTTTGTATTAAGCCACTACAGAACTCCATTGTAAAACTTTTATGTTTATACGCCTAATATTCACCCACATTGATCTCCGAAGAACAACCCGGTCCTAAGCAAACAGGCATAACTTTACGACGAAACTTCGCACAAAGCGCTCGAGGTACAAGTTCTATGGTTTTTATTTTACATGGTTGTACTTGTTCTTTACTTAGCTAAACATGTAGATATTTTAACGTACGCCATTTGACTATAGCTTGATACAATTAGATGGATCACCCCTAAAATTAATTTCAATTCGAATCGAATTTAAATGTTAAATCAATCAAAATCATCACTTACACATTTATCTCTATTTTAGACCATATTTAAAGAGTAAAATATATTTTTAGGATAACTTAGCATCCAAATGTTCGAACTGACATAATTTCGAATGATTTATTATCTCCAAGACTTACCTATCTTGTTGGAAACAGATGACGATCATTAAAGATGTAGCGCAATCTATCATGCTACATGAACACTACGCAGTCAAGTAGTACAACTACTACATGACTGCGTAGACTACTATATACAATACTGAATAAACTTGCGACGTACGCATAACAAGATGGCGTCACAAATCCTGTATCGCGCAAACAATATTTCAACGAAAAACTAGCATTTATACGATCACCCAAATACAACAGTCGGTAGTATCACTCGCATGGTTGAAGGATCAAAATTTTAGATAACTTACATAGTAATCACAGGTATGGTGAAAGAATTTGGACCAATAAGCGACATCAGTGCGAGACCATTTCTAATCTTATGTCCTGTAATCTGCTTTAGAATTTTCCACATCTCATTGCAATGGTTTGTCCTACAGCAAGGTCTTATTATTAAGAACTTAAAGCAGCTTAATAAAGAAATATATGTACTGTCCCAATATAAATATTCATTACAATTTACTTTTATAACCTTTCTACAATCATGTTCCGTATGCGGAAGTTTCTTATATTAGTTGCACTTCGACCTTTAAAAGGATATCCTTATTTCTTGATATACAAAAACCTTTAACCCTTTCACGATAGGTAGGTACTCGTATTTTTATTGACTGTATGAAATTCCAGGAAGTTGTAGATATTTTATTATGTCCTCTGTGATTGGTAGGTAATTGCGTTTTCGAGCAAAAGGTTAGTAGATAACAAAAAACTGAACTGATCAGGAATATAATAACTGCCAAATGTGATAAAAGCAATTATTTTAATAACAAACTCTAAAGTTATGAATTTATGTTGTAAGAAAAAAATAAGGTCGTGAGGAGGTTTCGAACCTGCGCCTCCTGGATAAATAGTCCAGGCGCTTTGACCACTCGCCATCTCGACCTCTGCTCACTACCTCAAATTCTTCTTCCAAATTTTAATGCTTCTTTTGGTGACGCCATCGCCATCTATCTTCCGAAATCTAAGGATCCTTAATCAACCTACGCTTTTATCAGTAGTCCTTTTAACACCAGGGTCAATGAAGAACAGTATTCATATTTGCCAAGCGCACTTGATAAATATAATGTTATAGACCCCGCATATATGTATAAAACGTACATATCTAGAGAATAATAAATATATGCAATCCACAAACCATTTGGACTCAATTCTTAAACAAAAATAAAGTCAATAAACTACCGCACAACCATCACCTTTTGCAATACCCCTGAGCTATGGAAACCGACCTCCTATTCAAGAAACAAGTACCGGGAACATTAGCTATAAAACCATGATGACATTGCCTAATAACTGTAAAATGCCAATACACTCAAGACAATCCACGTACCGTGAATAACGCCTATTGATTCGTCTATGTTGGCACTTGTCACCCTATGAGTATGATCGATTGCCACCTATAAGCCACCTGGTACTTGTGACCCAAATAACAAGTGCAAGCGACTTTTTTTTAATTTATACAACGTTTGACAGAGTGAAGAAGTTCGTATTATACTTTGAGAGGTCAATGTACCCATGAATTAGAACAACAACGTAAAGATCTACGTTTGGCCACCAACTCGCCAAATAGTAAACGACGGTGTGGCCAAAAATGGAGCACCTAGATCCAGAAGAAATATATTCACTCTAAGTAGTTTGGATAAACTTGGGGAGAATGATAGTTGGGGAGTTGGTGCAACTGCCCAGACCCTTCTTCCACAACGAATGCAACGGACTACATCCCGAAACACGACTAGATCGCTTCACGGCATGGCTTCGTCCAGTGGTTGGTTAAACCCCAAAAGCAGTTTATTATTTTTACGCGCATATTAAAAGTAATTCGTATACATTTACACCCCTCAAAGTAAGACTACGAACTTCTATGACATGGTGCACAAATAGGTACACAGTTCCTGTAGTGAGAACCAGTTTAATGGTGAATCAGGTTTCGAGATTGTAACTGAATCCCGAAATCTGGTAAAGGTTAGTGAAAGGCTAAGGTTTTGGTAAATAGAAGCCCAGAACGATTTCCATGCAGTAGCTTCAAACTCCAAAACAATGGCAGTGTAGATGTATACTGACTTGAAATTTAAAGGCTGGGAAGATGGAGAGAATCTCGCTCACAAGCATACAACTAGAACCCACAAGTATACTGGCTGGAGGATTTGTCGGCTTTTTGTGGCTGATGGATCTTATCGTTTAGATGATAAACAACTGCCCGAAGGTCTCTGACATTGCTTTACACACCATAATAACGTCTCTCAAGTGTCTCACCATGTTTTCCTTCACGATTTTGTTTAGTCAATAGATATTTTTCCACTATATTTTATTTTTCAACCAAACCGATGAACATTCCCGCTGACGCATATAACTTACAACTCGTACTTACTCTTATTCAGATAGGAAAATTTTCTTTTTTCAATTTCCTATAAAATTGTTGTTTACATGATATAGATCTGTGTTAATTTTTATATTTTTATACCACTATAATTTATATAAAAATTATGTTCTGTGGCTATTCTATTGACAAAGTGTCCAGACTCTATAGTTACAATATTAAATGAAAAAAGAATACGGTCGCGAACAGGATTCGAACCATAAGCCATCTCGACCTCTTCGCTTAGTGGTCAGAGCGCCTGGAGTATCTATCCGGGAGGCGCAGGTTCGAATCCTGTTCGCGACCGTATTCTTTTTCCATTTAATATTGTAACTATAGAGTTCGCTAAGCATGCGTTAATGCTTTTTCAAAGACATATCTTGTCCAGACTCTTTTAACCCGGGCATCAAGTTCCATCCGAGTCCACTTGAGTATGCCAAAGGAGTACATCAACACCGGCATGACCCAACCGTTAAAGCCCACCTTGTTTCCGCCCGAAAAAAGACTTTTAAGTACTTTCAGGCGGTCAAAGAAGCGTTCCCGTAACAATTGCTTCATGTCGGCCTCGTTGATGCCTAACGCCTCCGACATTCCCAAGTATTTTTAGGTCTCAGTTAGCGCTAGGGGTTCTAAGCTGTATGGAGTTGGAAAGTCTAATTCTCTCGGACTCCACAATTCGTCCCCGCTTTACATGCATAACTGCACATTTGTCAACACCGAATTCCATACTGATGGACTACATGAGATGCAAATCATTGTTGGGAAACAGTTTTATGTTATCTATGTAAAGTAGGTGGGATACAACCTGATTTCTTATGTGACACAGAGTCATAGGCCTTCTTATATTCTATCCAGCATGTCGACAGATTCCTTCGGGATCGTCGAACCTGTTGGCTAATGGCCATGTCTATGAGGAGTAGCTCCTTTGTACCGCGGGACCCATTCCTACATCCATTTTGAGATGGGGCCATGATTTTGTTACTGTCGATGTGATAAGTCATTTTTAATCTCAAAATGGATGTCAGATGTTTATAAACCGTAAGTAAGCATGTGATCGGTCTATAATTTTTAGGTTCCGCGGAGCTGCCTGATTGGTGGAGCAGGAAAGTAATTGTGGTTAAAACAGTGGCAGCGACCCATTCTCTAAACAAGACTGAAATTGAGACGCCAGGCAAATGTGTGAACTACGAAACCATTTAAGCCAGAAATTATGCAGCCCGTCCGGCCCTGGGCATTTCCAATTTGGCATTGACCAGATGCTACGCCAAAATGAGCAGATGGCGTCATCATCTGGCAGGTGCATGCCACCCACACGTTGATCGGGTCGCTCCCAAGATCTGTATACCCACCTTTGACCACTACGGAACATGCGGTTTTGGGTACAGGGTTCCAAACAGGTGGTAATTGCCAACCATCTTCTCTTTGAAATGCGGGTGTTTTTTAAATTCAATAGCCTCCCGGAGCATTCTCGGTATATATCGGTTGTCTTTCACAAGGATTTCAGGTTTATCGAAACGTAGACAATGGTTGGGTTTATCTGTTGTATGTTCAAAGACTGCAGATTTTGTTAAGCGTCTATTCTTGACGTCAGCTATGTGTTCTTACAGCCTGGTGCCAATGCTACGCTTTGTTTGCCCTATGCATGATTAATGATGCAATTACCACCTGTTTAGAACCCTGTACTGAAAATAATCAAGTCCCAAACCAAGTCAAGTCACAAGAAAAATCAAGATACTGTGAGCGATTACTGCGTGCATCGGAACACCTTTTAGTTAATAATTCGATAAAATTGTAAAATTGTAGCTCTAAATTTAAAACTACTGTGACCTCTGACTTAGTTTCGGTATTTCTTCTCAGGGACAGTCTTAGGAAATACCATCGCGATTTAGTTTTAAATAGACACAAAAATAATTTTATGAATTTTATCAATTCTATGTACGGTAGACTGAAATAATTTTAAATACTGTTGAGACGCCTGACACCTTAGTCTTCCTGTGACCACGAACGCTGCAAAGTGTTCCAAACATCAGGACAAACAAAAACCAATAATACACGCGATTAATCCGGTTAAAAGTTGTTTTATTATAATGTAATAATAGTAACTCCGCCGTTGCTCCGCCGCGTATTTGTTATCGTATTATATTTTTATTTAAAGCGATGACCTTTTTGACCCTACCTTTTTAATTCTTATATCGCAGTGGTAATATAGTGTAGTATTTGATTTAGTGAGTGTTGTGAGTGATCCATTAACAATTACGTATATTTTGATAAAAACAGTGGGCGGCACCCGTAATGGTAAGTACTTATTTTATTTACAATAAATATCCCAATCTTTATAACTGAGCATTAATATGCGTTATGTAATGTTTAGATTATATTCTTAAGTTCACAAAACAATAAAAATATAGCCAGTCGAGCTAATATTGTACATATAAACATATAACTTCCATAGAGGCGCCGCGAACTCCGCCGGCCGTAATTTTTAATAACGTGTTTTTATATTAAAAATGTATGTACGGGTATCAATATTATTCAATAGAATACTGTAAATATGTATACTGTATCGTGATTAACAGAATTTTCTTCTTTACAAAATGATAGTTCATATGTATTATAATTAAAAAAAAAATTAAAAAAAAAATGATATTTTGTGTTTACTGTGAAAAAGACGTGTATTTCTTTTTATTTTGTCTATTATGTTTTATACAGTATTCAAGGAAATTTAATATACTTTAACTCGTCTATACATCGCCATGGTGCTTTCTATAGAAAAAAAAAAACAAAGATATCATTATGTATACGCAAGAAGGTAGCACGACAGTCCACCCGTGAAAATATGGCCCCACAGATGCGCCAATCGACCGACTGTCGGCTCCTCCACTTTAGTATTTTAGTACTATTAACTTTTTGTTTATTTTTGTTAAACTTTCCTGAATTTAACTACATTAGAAGGTGATTAGTGGATCCTCTAATTATAGTATCTCTTAATTATGGGATCTGAACGAAATACAAATAAAAAACAATAAAATAAAATAAAAATGCTTTATTGATATAATCGACGCTAGCGCGCCAATTAGGAGATTTTGATTTTGATTCCCGGGCAGAGCAAAGTATTACTGGATTTCTGTTGCCCGTGATGTTTTTTAATACAATTTTTTAATAATCTTTATCTCATAATTCACTTCCATCAACCAAGATCATCGGATCTAAGACAATCAAATTACCTACAGTACTAACTTTATCGTAAACGATCCATCAAGCCACCGATAAAAAGTTATACAAGCAGTTTTTCAGCTTATTACGTCACAAATTTAATTATAGGAAAATACGAATGCTATTAAAATTATTACTACCGCGGCGCTGTTAAAATATTAATATTTTATCGTTGAAAAATAAGTACCTACCTACCTATTAAATGTATAAATTGTTTATCACATCGCATCATTGGACCAGTATCAAATGTCGTAATATTTATTTCGGATCCAATAAATATTAGAAATAATTATAATATTTTTCTTATCCTTCTTCGTCGTGTATTACAGAAATGGTTAAAACCGGACAGTTTTTATTCCACAAGTGATTTTTTAAGAATAACTCATGTCGTTTCTGCTCGTATTGAAATGCATTTTCATATTTAATTTTAATAATTTTAAAATTTTCTCAATTAGTTTCCGTATTCGTATGTAATTTAATTATGTATTTTATTAAATATTTGCATGCCTGGATTGGTTAAATATGTCTTGGCCAAAGTTTTATATCGAACTCCGAAAATCCTTTCAGTAGTTTTTGAGTTTATCACGAAGAGAAAGACAGACAGACACGGCGAGTATGTATACATATATATATATATAATATGTGTATAGTTACAGTTATACTTATGTACCATATTTCTAGAAAATCACTACATATTATCTTTCTGTTCGCGATAAACTCAAAAACGACTGAAAGGATTTTCATGCGGTTTTCACCAACAGACAGAGTGATTCATGAGGAAGGTTTAGGTGTATAATTCTCGTGTGAAGCCGAGGCGGGTCGCTAGTAAATAATAAATTAAAATGAAAAATGTCGTTTCCTCAGAGCTTACATCCCCTAGTGCTAATTCATTACTAGGTTCTTGTACTTGAGATTGTATGGTACCATATAGACCATGGTACATGATTGTATTGTATATATTCATTTAAGCCATTGATTTTGATTTTGTTGGATATACCTAATACATTGGAAACAAGAAGGGAATGGCTCTTGCGATGTACATTTTTAAATTATTGCGTGGTAATTCGTCGAATCCGGATGTTTTGAGCGAGGTGAGCTTCTGTGTTCCCAACAAATGTTTGCTGCGGCAGCGGCGGCGACGGCCACGTCTATTGGCGGTACCCAGCGGTAGGACAAATTTATGGAACAAACGAATAACGCGTACCTTACGTATACTCAATGAGGTATCGGATAAGATTTTACATCCTCTCTGAGTGAATTTGCAAAAGTTAAAATGTATGTGTAAGGACCACACTATTGCATTAGGAAAACCTGTGGGGTTACTCTTGAAACTAATACCAATTCCAATCCAATTCCAATATTAAATAGACGCCTTAAAACAGCGCGTAATTTTAAAATAAATTTACCTACATTACAGTTGCCTCAACTTTAAAGCATATTCTCATATTCTTCATATTATCCCGAATCTATAATTATTTTTTAGACATTTTGGCATTTAAATGTACGGACTGACATATTTCCAATGTCAATCGAGCGGAATTATTTTCAAGAGTAAGCCCGCTGTAATGATAGTGATGCAATCTACCTATATATAAGTAATATTGCTGATTTACATATCACAATAGATTTAGGCTGTTATTGAAAAGATTTGTCTTAAAACCATTCTTTCAGTGGTAGATACTTTTTTGCACTCGCTTAAAAATAATTTGCGCATCTGGCACAACATCCCAAGTTCTGCAGTATTAAAATTAATTTATTTTAATGTAAACCGTATCTATATTTTAACGAAAAATTTATTGAAAATTCCACTGTAACGTTATGCAAGCTTGATGCTAGTTTTCATTTCAGTTTATACTTCAAAAACAAACACATCCGTTTTTCGCGAAAATTAATTAATTTGTTATGAAGTTCTCTAGTTTTTCTTGGAAGGATTGTAACTTTTGTTCACAACATTAAGCAAAACGAATCAGCACACCTGCGGGGCAATTGTGCAACTAACGTGCAATGACAATACATTTCAATTCGTCAAACATAAAGCGGTATGCTTTAAAAAGTAGGTAATCATCCTTTACCACCTCTTCGACTACTAAGAACGACGCAGTTTATATACATTGCGTCGTTAGAGTGTTTAAATGAAATCTATTAAAGGGCGGTTTCGCAAATATCCTGCAGTACGATGTCCTCGATTGCGTGTGATAACACAGAAGTCAGTTCCACAATAGGCAATATGCGTGTGATTAAAATTCAGATCAAATATTTGTATTCGTAATCTTTATTGCTGTAGAATGATACCAATTTAATAACTTTTTTAATAAACCGTGTTTTAACTATAAAATATGAAAGTTGAAAAGTGAGAAATTTAAAATGTCAAAACGCACGCTATTGGTTGGAGTGAAACGTGACGTCACTCTGCGCGATGACAATATTTCGAGTATGTCATTACTGGGTTTTTAATGTTTTGTGGTTCTTTTTGAGTTTTAACGTTATCCTATAAAGAAAAACCCTTCAATAAAATTTATAACTTTACAAGATATCTTTTAAGATGAAATCTGCGCGCCAATATAGCGGCGTTTCAAACGCCCGAAACTGATTGCAGGTTTGTTTGATAATTTTAATACTCAATTTTACAAGTGTTATATTTTTTCACGGTAATGAATTAAAATATATAAAAAATACATGCATATACCCTATTGCAACTTTGTGTAAGTTTCTTCGATTGTATATAAGAACTCCTACGGATCCAGAAATTGAAATATTAAGTCAATAGAAGTGACAAAGATGCGTGTCTTTGTCGCCTCGCATATGGTGTGTACATCACAAGTGCATTAGTGTGAGTGGGAGTGAGTACGCATTATGCTTTACTCTGTGTTATAAGAACTGCTAACCGGTCCCAACAATAAAAAGATAGAAGTTGATGGCATTTCTATTGAATTATCATTTTGATATCTGTGCCAACAGGTAATTTTAACTTTGATCCTATGTTGTTAAGAATATAGCATCAGCACCACGCCTGTATTCTCCGAAGGGGTAGGCACAGTTGTACACCCATATTACACCAATGCTGTTATTAAGTCCCATGTAATAGATGGTGAACCTATTGCCATCTACCGGGCACAATTCCAAACTCCGGGCTGCTACTGAGAAATTCCTAACAGAAAAATTCAATAACACTTTTTCCGACCCGGGAATCGAACCCCTTCTGCTCAGTAGTCGCGCTTGGGACCACTAGACCAACGAGGCAGTTTTTGTGATTTAGAGGTTCATAAACCATACCATATACAGAAGAAGCACAGAAAATTACCTACCAATATTAGATTAATTAATGTATTTAATTATTCACTCAAGCCTTTCGCTCTTAATATTTATATTACAGCTCATGCCTTAGTATTAATTGAAGTCTAATTAATTAGCCAAAGAACGAGTAGCTTCGCTAATTTAATATTATTTTTCAATTTACTGAATTTTCTCAAAAACTGTAATTTTCATGAGATAATGTGAATTGATTTGTATTACCTTTATTTTACTGCCTTTGACTGCCTCGTTGGTCTAGTGGTCATAAGCGCGGCTGCTGAGTGTGAGGTACTGGGTTTGAATTTCCAGGCCGGGTAATGTTATTGGGATTTTCTGTTAGGAAAGTCTTAGTAGCAGCCCGGAGTTAGGAAGTTGGTAGTGTGACACCCCCGTACTTCGGAGAGCATGTAAAGCCGTCGGTCCTGCGCTTGATCTCTCTCCGGTGGTGTCGGATTGCCATCCCATCGGGCTATTTGAGTGAAGGAAGACGGAGTGTTTGCGCATACACATGTGCACTATAATATCTCCTGTGTACTTCGCTAATCTCCGTGATATAGGTTACCGTGACCAAAATACGGTCGGGAGGAGTAATATTAGTATTTTACTATGTTACTGTACATTTTGATCAAATCACACAAGCCAGTCGTAAAAATCCTAGTCGCACAGAAGTAATGGAAAGACTCCTGCTTAGAATCATGTACATGCTCCAAAAGAGAAATGAGTGAAACAAAGAAGGACAGGGTTTCGAGATGTGGATGAAGAGATAGGGATTGTTGGGCAAGGAAGACTCTGAAATGGAGACATTTCGCCAACACCCGCAGCAGAGGAAGGCCACCCGAAGATGGGTTGATGACATTTGGCAAAGTCAACATAAACTGGTTACAGAAGACCCAAAATTGACCAACACGGAAGGATGGAGAGAAGGCCTAATATGTCTGGAAATGAGCGCACTAAAGACTGCAACAGTTATAAAAATTAAAATCTAGGAATATCAAGTAAAACATAGAGGGACAATAGTTTAGTTGGTTATGTCTATAACCAACGCTCTAATCAACTAAGCCATATTATTGCTTGCTTGTTCGCGACACTTGCCGTCATTATGTCTGTCAAATCCCACTTGTGGCTATTATTTTTATATATATAAATTAACTAGACAAATTTAAACACCAATAAATTCCAAAAATATACACTAGATTGACTACTAAATCACGATTAGTTGTGTCTATAGTTTTAGATTAATGAGGTAATCGCAACAGAAAACTATTTCTAATATAATTTTATTAAATTTCCACTTAACTACCGATATAACACCGACATAGTTCTTACTAAAGCCTTTTTCAGTAAAGTGGCCCCAGTGGCACTGCTTTGTTCTGTTCTATTGTCTAAAGCCCTCAGTGAAACTACAAAGAAAATATTATTTTTGAAACGCTTATAGCTCGGACTTTATATAGATGCTGGAAAGGGTTGGCATTTTTTTTCTAAGGGTATTAGTATCGTTGCTTTAGTTCCGAAAATATAACTTAATAGGCTGTATTTGTAGCCTTGAATATTATGAAGTTAATATTCAAGAAGCACAGTGAACTGCGCTTTCATCTAACATCTTGCAGTGTAACTAATTATTGAAACATAAATGTTCAGCAATAAAGATTTGATTAGTTGATTGATTGATAATCTTAAAGTGGTATTATATTCTTACTGATTTTGATTATAGCCCGTTACAAACTGTGATCAGTAAACGATGGTTGAGGTTAAGCAACACTTGGTGCGGTTAGTTTTTAGATGGGTGACCGCTAGAAGTATTACATTTGAGCGTCTTTATGCTTTCGAGGGCACAATAAAGATTCGATCTCAGGTATTAATAAATAGCAAATGCTAAGCCAATTTGGAGTTCTACGGCGTTTTGCAAAACTATGATACCTTCAGAATTGCGCCTGGCCTTTGGGGATAGGACCGGGGAGAGTGGGATTCTTACCTCACTGAAACACTACGTACGACATTGTATTAATTGCAAAGTTAGTCGTGTCGGTTCAGTCACTTGTATAGGAACAGATAAGATAGTGATGACGTCACCATAAGATATATTAAAATGTGGAAGTAAATACAGGTAAAATTTTTAAACGCATTTATGAGAGTTCGCTACGTATCTCTAAAGATACAAATTTTATATTGTAGAAAGAAAAATCCTGAGCAGGATTTGAACCTGCGCCACCCGGAAAAATACTCCAGGCGCTCTGCCAACACAGCCATCTCAACATCTGCTCACTATAATTCCGAATTTTTCTTCCACATAAAGTTACACATTTTTGTTGAAAGAAAAATTCGGTCGTGAGCAAGATTCGAACCAGCGCCTCCCGGATAAATACTCCAGGCGCTCTGACCACTAAGCCATCTCGACCTCTGCCTATGCATTTGAAAGAATTATCTGTATTTTTGCTATATAGTTTTGTAAATAACCATTGATTAAAACAACACCTTATATAAAAGCTACGTCACCAATGAAAAAAAACACAGATACCATATCTAACCGTCACATCCAGTCTATTCTATTTCCTCTCCACTTGTCGTTTCCGGTTTGAGAGTAAACTAAGCGTTTGTTACTTTAGCGACGATGGCATTTCGGAATAGCCCTGTCAGTTTGTAATATAGTGCATCACAGGACAAAGAGTTCTTATGCAATACTCGCTTTGATTCATAGGTTTGCTCGCGTGAATTCTATTTGTTAGTGGTACTTTCTACGTCAATTTGTTAAACGCGTTGTCATGGAATTACTTGGCTATATGTTTGAATGAAACTTTGTTAGTCGTTTTTTACACGTCGGTCCAGAATCATATGTATGTATGTTTGTGAGTTACTTTATTCCGCCATAACTTCGAAAAGCCTGAACAGATTTAGATGTATGGGGTATCGTTAGAAACCTTACATTGTACCAAGTAACATAGGCTAGTAAAATAAAAAAATTGTGGTTATGTAACACAAAAAGATTTGAAATAAAAAAATCTCGATGGCAGGCGTGCTTTTTAATGTTTTTTATTAATTTCACTTTTGTATTAGTATTATTTGTGTGGAATAGTAGTATGTTAGTGGTAGTTTGATTATTTCATCCCATATATCAATTACAGTAGCCTAGAGGTAATGGTCTGATTTCTTGAGAAAAGTTTTGATTATGTATCAAAATTAAAACAGGTATGTTTAAAATTTTTAAGTCATCATTGACCAATGTCAAAATGTCTCGTGAAGAAATCTGGACAAAATAATCTGAAATCAGTCAGTCAACTCGCAGTCAGTTAGTATGGCAATGAATGTTCTTTCTGTATACGAGAAGGAGTAGTTTTCCTAAAGTAGGATAAGCTAGGTTTTTATTTATTTATTAGGCTGTACATTTATATGCCCTAAAGAGAATTTTTTTTAAACGTTGCTTCACACTTTTAATTTCTTCTTGTATCATTACAAACACATAATCTCACATGCACACATACCCGGAACTACTATCTGTAGATCATACAAATATTGAGTTGGCACAAAAGTAATGAGACACTTGGTTAACGTTTTGTTTTTTATTATTATTACAATACACAAAGCTTAGTCAATGATGTAATCACCATTAGTATCTAAGACTTCTTGCCAACGATCCGGCAAAGTTTGGATGCCTTTCGCCCAGAACTCTGATGGCTGTGCCTCGAAAAAGTTGTTCAACTCCTGTACATCATGGAAATCATTAAATTGTTTACCACGCAAATGTTGTTTCAGGGCTCTAAACAAATGATAGTCTGATGGTGCGAGGTCTGGAGAGTAAGGTGGGTGGGGTATCGTCTCCCAGCCCAAGTTCTGCAGCTGTTGGCGAACGGTAGATGCGACGTGAGGTCGAGCGTTATCATGTAGTAAAATTACATTGACTCGTCTTCGTCGTTTTTTCTTGATAGCAGAAGATAGTTCGGTGAGCTGGGTTGAATATTTGTTAGCGTCTACAGTTTCATTGTGTAATAGTTCATGAAACAGCATACCTTGCGCGTCCCAGAAACAGCAAAGCAGAACTTTTAAGCGGTTCTTTTGACTCAGCTTCGGTTGAGTTGGTGGCGTTTCTTCTCGAGGCAGCTAAAAAGTACGACGTGTATCGTTCTCATAATAAATCCATGATTCATCTCCCGTAACCAGATCAGACAAAAACTCTTTAGGTTGGGGTCGCAGCAAAAGTGATTGACAGATGGTGACACGGACTGCACGACTGGCGTGCAGCAGTGTGCGTCATCGTTGTCTTTGTGTGTGTATGTGATGTTATTTATTTTGTTTGTTTCGTGTTTGGTTGATTGTTGTTGATTTATCTTTTTTTTTTATTATTTAACTGTGTGTTATCCCTTTGTTTTAGTGTGTTTTGTGTGATTTAATAAATATATTTTCTTTCTTTTTCTTTCTTTCTTTTGGCGTCGGTAAGGATGTGCGGTACCCATCGAGCCAAAACTTTTCGATACCCAAGCTCATGCAGATGGTATTCCACAGCGTGGTGACTGCAGTTAAGTGCTTCCGCTAATTGCACGAGTGGTAGCATCCGGATTCGACTCCAGTTCGCGGCGTAAATCGTCATCATTGAATGCAGGTGGTCGTCCTGAGCGTGACTGACTTTCAAGGCTCCTGTCTCCTGATTCAAAATGGTCAAACCATCTGGACACCGTGGCATGGCTAGTACTTCCAGCACCCAATGCAGTGTTGATATTGTCAGCCGCAGCCCGCGCACTGTGGCCTAACAAGTACTCGTATAAGTATAGTGTTCGAACTTGTCGCTCCTCCATTTTTCTTCAAACTGACTAAACCAATCGCGAGGGCGGCTTTATATACCCTCACATTAGAAGTACCTAGAATGTTCTACAACATATTAGAATATTATCGAAAACAATTAACTTAAGAAAGGAAATGTATAGAGTTTGTAGAGTGTCTCATTACTTTTGTGCCGACCCAATAATAGCTCCATGCAGAAATCAACCTGCGACACGCGGCGCAGTACCCGATCTCTTGACCACTGCGCCAACTACACGATCAATTTAATCTAATTCTACTTAAATAAGACAAAAGAAAGCCTTAGATGCTGTGCTATCCATTCCTTTTTGAAATATAGTTTAGAAATGTATGGCCTCATAGGGAATTTACAATTTATCACACTAAAATCATGTCATTCATCCTATATGGGTTGAATATCTGCTTCAATCTGGTAGAACGATCCTGTTTGGGGCAGCTTGGGAATAATCCATCACTTATTGTTAAATGCTGATCGATTGCTTAAACTGATGTATTTAGGATGTGTAAATATTTAATCATTGTTAATAATGTTGTGTAACTCGTTATTTGTACAAATATTAAAGTTTAGCTCGGCGTATCAAAACGTCTACATGATGTTCACGCGACACTCATAGAATCTAAGTGATCGAATTTGAAAGGCCAAAATTTATTTCGTAATATTATTGGAAATACTTTTTGGGTCCTAAGCTTGACATGTGTTCTAAGAAAAGATTTCGTCATTTTTATTTTTATTATATTGAGGGATAAAATCGATTCAACTGTCACTTACTTGTGTCTTTTTGCTTTAGTTTTGCGTCTTTTTGGCGTAATCTGATTTATTGTTGAACGACCTTTATTTGACATCTAGTTAGGTTTAGATTTGAATCTATTCTTTTGTAACTTAAGGGTATGAAAAGATATTAATAAAAATATAACATAAAACAAAGGTGGTAGCATTATTATTACGTTTTTGGTCTAACTGCCTCGTTGGTCTAGTGGTCCCAACGAGACTCCTGGACATGAGGTCCTGGGTTCGATTCCCGGGTCGGGCAAAGTGTTATTGGGTTCTTCTATTGGCTATTAAGAAATTTTCGATAGCAGCCCCCGTAGGTTGGAACTGTGCCCGGTAGATGCTCACCACCTATTACATGGGACTTAATAACAGCATTGGTGAAATGTGGGTATACAAATATATACACCTACTACTCTGCCTACCCCTTCGGGGAACATGTTATGTTCATGTATGTTAAGTATTGAATATATCGAGAAAAACAACGCGATTTATATCTAATACTAAAAATCCCTTATATCTGTTATTTGATATTAAATAAAGAAATAAAATTGGAAATTCTGCACCGCATCACTTTTCTATTACTTTCGAGGTCTAAGAATAGTAATATTATTCCCAAAATTATTCGCAATAATATATTTCTTCGTCGATAACACATCCAATGACAAATTGTTAGTAATTTCCAAAGTACATTTCAACCCCTACAATGTGACAAAGTTTTGAGAAGGGGGGATGAAACAAATGTTCGCAATTGACAACTCAAAAGTTTTCATGGATGCACATTTGTCACCTTCATGTTTTAAATATATTGGTATTTCCAAGATTGAATGGAGCCATCAATTTTTCTTGTGACATGTAATTTTGCTTCAGTAATGGCGTAATTTAGATTTCAATTGTGGTCTAGACGTTTTGATGGTATAACGTTTAAAGATGATTGTTTGAAATCTATGAGAAGAGATCCATTTGTGATATTTATTATGTTTCAATCTGTATGTTACATTTAATTTGGGTCCAATTTTAACTTATAAATAATGTTAAATTACCGAAATGGGGTTGGTAGAACCATTCAAATGACATGTTACCAAAGTCGCAGACGGTCTGTGGACGGGTGACCATCATTTCATACCGAGACCCCTCCGTGCCTCGGAGAGCACGTTAAGCCGTCGGTACCAGTTGTCATATAAAGATCTATGACAGCCGTTATGGGTAGTCAGAGGCCTGAAAGTCTGACAACCAGTCATACAACACGATGTCGTGTTACCCAGTAACTGGGTTGTGGAGGTCAGATGAGCAGTCGCTCCATGTAAAATACTGGTATTAATCTGCAACCGGTATAACTGGAAGCCGGCCCCAATGTAATTGGGAAAAGGCTACGCAGCTATATATATGTAAACATCGTCGAAATTTTATATGTACAGTGACTACACTCGTAGTAGTTATAAATTAGCTGATTGCTACGACGGCGTAGCAAACGTAGGCCTAAGAAATCGTAGCAATTGCAAATATTCGTAATTCATTCGTAGTACATTACTGAAGGTAGTCCTAAATTTGTTTCTTATTCGACTTAATCGACTCAAAACACAAATAGGGTAAAATTTGATCTATACGTTATTAAATATTGAAGATATTGGCAACAACAGCTTAAAATTGTAATACTTATTAAATCTCTGCTAATCCTAAATTACAAATCAAGTTCGGAAATTACTTACCGACTTAATAAATTAATAATAATATTCATAAATAATAACACAGCTAATGTAATGAAGATTACAGAGGACTCGTATAACACGGTTGCAGATTACGTTATTAAGCGAAATAACTAATTCACGAGCTCAAGTCATGAATCAAATGTGGTTTCTGAACTGATTGCTTGAGTTGACTATGATATGAGGACAATTAATGTATGTTTACGTAAGTGGGAGGTCAATTTGATGATGAAAGGTACAACAGATGTTGAGGTAAATAACATAGTTTCACGCCTGTATTCCTCGAAAGGGTAGGTTGAGGTGTACACTGCTGTACACCCACGTTTCACCAATGCTGTTATTAAGTCTCATGTGTGGTGACCCTTTTGCCGTCTGTTAGGCACGATTCCAAACTCCGAGCTGCGACTGAGAATTTCCTAACAGAAAACCCTAATAACACTGCCTGACCCGGAAATCGAACCCCAGACCTCATGGTCAGCAATTGCGCTTGGGACCACTACACCAATGAAACAGTTCCTCTGAGGCAGTCGTTTGTAAGTATAAAATTTTATAATATTAGATTAACATTGACTATACCGTATTTATGTGGAAAATAACCTACATATAATATTTTACTTTCTACAAAAACATTAGTTTTTCGCAAAATTCTAGTGTATTTTCTCCTTTAAACTAAATAAATTGTATTTATCCCTCACACGGAGACACTTTAGGAACTTTTTAGTTTCATTCACATCTGAATCGACCGAACTTCATTTTATAAAGAACTTTATAAATAACCGCATCAAAAACTTTTACGTCTGAAAGGGATCCCGAAAATAAATGCTAAAAGGAATTTCAGTTAGTCAAATGAATTAAGGATTTGATGAAGAAATTTTATTTTTGGATACAGTTAGCTTTCAACTAGAAATAGTCTAAGCTATAGTAATGACATAGCACTAGTGTTAGAAGCATTTACTACCCTTCTGCAACAGCAGCGTGTTGGTAACGATATTTCCTTTTATTGAACAACATAACATAACATCACGCCTGTATTCCCCGAAGGGGTAGGCAGAGATGTATACAGTCGTACACCCACATTTCACCAATGCTGTTATTAACAGAAAAACTCGATCACACTTTGCCCAACCCGGGAATCGAACCCGAGACCACATGCTCAGCAGTTGCGCTTGGGACCACTAAACCAACGAGGCAGAAGCTTTTATTGAAACCAGTCCTGTATCGGCTTATCCAAAAAGCTGAGAAGAAATATATATATTTTTTAATCACAAATGTTTCTACGTTTGGCCACCAACTCGCCTGATGGTAAGTGACAGTGTGGCCGAGGATGGAGCACGTAGATTCAGAATAAATCTATTCACTCTAAGTAGAGTGGACAGATTTTGGGAGAACGATAGTTGGGGCGTTGATGCAACTGCCTAGACCCGACACCAGAACACAAAATCCTGAAACCCGACTAGATCGGTTCACGGCATTGGTTGGTCCGGTGGGTAGTAACCAGCCGCGGCCGAAGCCTCTTACCAGAGTTGTTTTTGGGGTTTTGCATGGATTCCATTTTAGCAATGCTTTCCTACAGACGCGGGCAACTCAGCCCCCAAAGATAAACATTCATAGCCCTGCCTTTATCCCAATATAAATGGGATCGGCGCAGTATGTCTTTTTCTTCCATACACATCTGGCAGCCGTCATCTCAATAGTCACTCCTTTTCTAGCCATATCATCTTTCACACAATCCATCCATGGTTTCCTCGGTCTTCCTCCACTCATATAGCCATCTACAAACATACTCAAAACTTTCCTCGTCACATGATCCTTAATCATCCGCACTACATGTCTGAGAAAATAAACATAATTTATGAAAAACAACTCTTTGATAGATTGAAAGCACGCGGATTTACTAAAAATAATAATTGTACGTTTAATTACGAAACTGTCAATTTTAATTTTGAATGGATCGTACGTCCACAAATATCAAACATTAATTCCTCGACTACATAACAAAGTAATGGCTGACGTGAAATTTTGTAAAATTAATATGACAGATGAAGGCCATAACGTCCACTGAATATAATTAAATGTGTTTCAATTTATTCCTTGTTTCGCCTGTTTCCTAATGGGGTAGGCAGAGACCTATGGCAGAGACAATCGATAAAAAAAAACTTGATTTTCTCATAAGAGATTCTCGGTAGCAGCTTATTTAGGTGATTGTTGATTAAGTGATTAACAAATGCCAAAATGACTGTTTATTAGAAAAAATTTGAATAACGACCAATTATGATGTAAATCGTTGCCCCTGTCTTGTCGGTACGTTTACAAAGAAAAAAATATTGAGGTACAATTCAAATGCTATTTGTGTACGGGTATGGAACTAAAGACACCTGGCGCAGTAGCTGATCTCTGAACCTTTTAACAATCGTTTATTCTGCGTGTCAGAATAAAATGGATTTTATTCTGACACAATGGAACAAAGGTTTATTATTTTCTGAAACCTACAGCACAAGGATTTGTACGCCCCATGACAGGTGTCATATTATACGCCAACATTTTGTTATTTTTTTATGATACTGTTTGTTTCCCGCAACTTCGTCTGCATAAAAAGAGATAGCTTGTGTCCTTTTACAAGGTCTAATAAATCTCTATACCTATCCAAATCCATAACAAACATCTAAGCACCATATTTTAAAATAAATCATATCATATATATCATATCTACCATACTTTAAAATTTATAATATTAGTTGGATATCAAGAAAACTCCAACTCTATTGCAAAGTATGTGGGATCAGTCGTTCTCTCTCTCAGTTTGAAGAGAGTAAGTGAGCTGATGAAAGAAGTTTACATTGGAGTGAGTGATTGTGTATTTTAGCTTCTCAATCTCGTCCTGTCGAGTTTAGCCCCGTGTAAGATAGGCCGTATTTTTAATAATTGTCTTATTTTTACATAATTATAGCATCATGCCTTTATTACCTGAAGCAGAGGTGAGGCTTTATTAGGCAGAGGTGTACTGCAGTAGGTTCACTTTTAAGTGACGCCGTTATTAAATCCCGTGTAATAAAGAGGTGGTGAGCCATAATTTGCCATTAATCGGGCACAGCTGCAAACTCCGGACTGCAACTGAAAATTTCCTGACAGACAAACCAAATACCACTTTGTCCGACATGGGACGGAACCTAGGCCCTCACTGTCCAAAACCGCCCTTTCCACTAGATTAATGAGGACTATATTTTTATTTACATTTTGCGTCTACCGTTCACCCATCAGCTAATTGACCACACTCGGCTCTGTTTAACTTCAATGATCTTTCAGTTGCACTAGAGTCACACGCTTTTTAATAAAAATGTAACATTACTTTCTGCTGAGTGAGGTGACGTCACAGAATTCATTCATTCGTTCCCCGCTAACGCGTCGATTCAGTATTTTTTGTGCTGGCAACTCCAATCCGAATCCGTGACGTGTCTACTAAAGAGTTCTGAACATTAATCTAGGAACGGACGGTCTTTGGATAGGTGACGATCATTTCATATCGAGACTCCTCCGTGCCTCGGAGAGCACGTTCTACCATCGTCCCAGCTGTTGGTTAATTAATAGTAGTTGCTAAGCCAATTCCAAAGCTTATGAGTGACTTGAACAAATTCAACACAGGTTGACTCCTAACCTCACAAAGGAAAAACTCTGGGGCAGTGCTATATATACTTCCGACCGTACCTGTTTCGGTCGCGGCAGCCTATCTCCACGGATTAGCCAAGTACGCAGGAGATATTATAGTGCACAATTGTAAGCGCCACACCCTCTTCCTTCACTGTCATAGTCCCTTGAGATGGCAATCCGAGACGACCGAAGAGAGATCAGGGGCATTACTGACAGCTTTACGTGCTCTTGAAGCTCGGGGATGTCACACCTGGCTGCCTGGCTGCTACTGAAAATTTCCTAACAGAAAAAGCCACTTTCCCGGACCTGGGAATCAAACTGAGGAGACTTCACGCTCAGCAGCCGCGATTGCAATTACTAGACCAACGAAGTAGTTAAAACGTTATTAATAAGCTAATATCGTAATATTATTATATCTTCTCCTACATTTTCTGTATCTACGTCATAAGTGCACCAACAATCGGTCGTCAGGTTTGACTGACGCGGCGGCGCGGCTCGTTGCACTGTGGCCTTTGTAACTTTTTCATTTTAACGTCAGGACACGGTTGAAGTTTTTGAACACGCTTGGAAATTCACCGTCAATTTGTATGTGATGTAGCTTTGAAATGTTGTGCTTGACGGTTTAAGATGGAAATATTATTTTTTCCTGGTTTATTTTGCATTGAATACGGTTTTGGTATATTTTTCAGGCTTGCAATTTTTTCCTTTAAATGGAAAAGTTTTCTTAAAAATGTTAGTTTTTGTCGTATTCGTTTGTTTCAGCTGAATAAAGTGAACTCGTCATCGTCATAGTATGTTCCTCGGCTACAATTTCACTTTGTACTAGGGTTTTTTTTTTATTCATTATTAAAGAAAAAACAATTATCCAAATCTAAATACATATTTTTTTCTAAACAAATACTACGAAAGCAATCGCTCATGATACATACGGGTGATATGCAAACAAATCAGCTAAAGTAAATAATATCATGCTTAGCAATATTTGTTTAACTCCACGCTCGAATGAAATGCAAATAAACATGCGAGGGTGACTCAGTGTAATTTGGATTCAAGAAAATTTGTTTTCCTGTAAAATCGATGTGTTTTCCTTGAAGCCAAGCGTATGATTAGATTTCGTATTTCCCCCGAATTTTAAGTATAATTTTGCCTTGTGGCTCCTACAAGGTAAAGGGAGATTTCATGGTCTTATTACAATCTATGGCTCATCTTAATTTTCTTGAGTCTAACTTAGATGGCTTTTGAATAAATTTCCAATAGCATTTATTGTGGATATTAGGAGTCCCATTTCCAAAGTAATCGTTTCTTAAAACGTGAAATAAGAAATAATAACATTTATTTGTTATATTCGAGAAAAAATTATATATAAGATCTATGATAGTTTTGAGTGACGAAAAATTTATAGATATAATTTTAATATCGATGGCCCATCTGGGTGCCTAATACATCCATTTTTGCTAGTGACACCCAAGTGGGACACTGTTTCTCCTCTGTTATAATTTCTAAGTTAATTTTTTGTATGACTGTAGATGCAGAAAGTTCTTTCTTGAAAATAGCCCAACCAAACATCTACATACTAAATCAAAACTACCGATTCAATCCATAAAATTCCAGCGGTATCGTACCATTGGTCCTCATTGTCAATTCAGTTCATACAACTTTGTTGGACAACTTGCCTCTGCGGACAGTGTTGTGCGAGTCTAGTGTCGAGTTTACAATCTGCATTCGTTTTGACATAGTTGTATGCATATACAATTCAGTTGGTTGCATGCTGTGTGGGGTTAATAGAACAAAGAGTAGTTTTTTGACGTTTATATTGTTGCCTGTCTCTCTAGGTAGATTGTAATAGGCTCAGGACCTATTAAATGGGGCTTAATAAAGATAGCTGCCTCGTTGGTCTAGTCGTCCCAAGCGCGACTGCTGAGCATGAGGTCACGGGTTCGATTCCCGGGTCGGGCAAAATGTTATAGAGTTTTTGTGTTAGAAACATTCTCAGTAGCAGCCCGGAGTTCGGAATTGTGCCCGGTAGATGGCAATAGGCTCATCACCTATTACATGGGACTTAATAACAGCATTGGTGAAATGTGGGTGTAAAACCGTGTACACCTCTGCCTACCTCATCGAGGAATGCAGGCGTGATGCTATGTTATGTTATATTAATAAAGATATCAGTGAAATAGGTGTACCTATAATATTACACCTCTACTTAACCTTCCAGGGAATACAGGCGTGATAATAATGGTATCTTTTACGAATCACGAGTGGTCTATAATGATATCCAAAATTCAAGAAACAACATGTATTTACGTATAGAATATACGAAATTCACTATAGAATATTATATCTTCAGCCAGTTTATAAACACACGAGCGCGTGCCGCGAAAATTAAGCTTCGTCTGATTCCAAAGAGGAATTTAATCACAAGATGAATAGCGTACAGCGGAATAGTTTCTAGCGCAGACATTATAATATAAACTTTGTATATTGTGAGAATTTACTTGGTTCATGTTGCTAACGGGTTTGGCGTTGGTTTATTTTTAACTTTTGTAGTGCAGTGATTAATGGAATTGAGTTTAATATTAACAAACTAGATAAAAGTAAGATTAACATAATATAATACCAGAAGTCCGTAGTCATACTTTATAGGGTTAATATATCCATGTATATAAACAACTCTTACTAAGGTACCAACATCGAAAGTGTGAAAAAATAACTTTTGAAGTCACATATTATCATCTTTCACACACTTTCATTGTTTTTAGGTCTTCCTCAATTCTTATTCATCATCCCCCTTGTCTCTCAATTTATATGGGGTCGGCGCAGCATGTATTTTTCTTGCATAAATCTTTATCAATCGTTATAACAGCAGTTACTCCTTTTCTAGCCATATCATCTTTAACACAATCCATCCATCGCTCCCTCGGTCTTCAACTACTTTAATAGCCATCCACATTCATACTGAAATCTTTCCTCGTCACATTAACCTCATCCCTCCGCATATGTGATGCCCATACCATGACAAACGATATCCAGATTTATATCAAAATTGATGATGAAATGATTGATGTGAAATTTTCACGGAATATTCTAAAACAACGCCTAGTAACTAGATATATATTTCTTTATGTAAGCTGTTTTGGAATGGAACGGTTTTCCTGGTAGTAACAAAATACTGCCTTAGGGCCTAGCTTTCAAAGAAAAATAATATTTATCTTCCTGAAAGATGTTTATTTGGAGAGTAAAAGAGAGTTACTTGACATTTTCTTAACAATTATATAACTTAGGTAAGAGGGAGACTATTCGACTTTCCTAGTTAATCTAAGACATCACAGACATACGGTGAAGGATAACGTCGTGAGGAAACTTGGACTTTATAGTCAGAAAACGCCAACCCACAGTGGGCTAGCGCAGTGATCAATGGTCGTGCCTTCTCTGTATGAGAAAATGTCCTTGTCCTGCAGTGGGGCAGTGCTGGTTATGTTATGTTAAAAGGGACGTTAAAAAAAAAGACGATTAAAAGGGGTTAGACGTACAGACTGAACAATTGAGGTGAAGCAGCGCACGCTATGGTAGATCTGTGGAGAGCACGTAAACCGGGTCGAATCGGTCCCAGCTGTCAAATAAAGATTACAGTTACTTACAACCAGTTTTACCACTAAATATTGTTGCTATGGCCCTTCCTTCAAAAGGTCATTCCAGTCGCCCTACGTGGTTATTTAAACAGTCTTCAAAACCAAAACAAACTCAGTTGTTTCGGCTTTACTTCTCAGTGATAGTCATATAGGAAATGCCGGTGCCTTCTAGATTTTAATTTGGCATGTAGGAGCTCCAAAAGACCTATTTACAGAATAAAATTATGATTTAAGATTAAAGGTCGTTTATTCCGAAATAATGAAATGTCATCAAGATTAGCTAATTGCGTACTGAATACACGGTAGAATTCCAGAATATTGCTTCAGACAGTAGGTATCCGGCTTGTCTTGTCGGCAAGTTTGACTGCCTCGTTGGTCTAGCGGTCGCAAGCGCGGCTGTTGAGCGTGAGGTCCTGGGTTCGATTCCCAGGTCGGGCAAAGTGTTATTGGGCTTTTATTAAATAAAGATTACAATTAATTACAACCAGTTTTACCACTAAATATCGAGTTACCGATAACTGGGTAGTGGAGGTCAGGTAAGCAGAAAAACTTAGGCATATAATACAAAGATGCCTACAACTCTGTCAACGAGCTGATAGCGCGACTGTTGAGCGTGAGGTCCTGGGTTCGATTCCCAGGTCGGGCAAAGTGTTATTGGGCTTTTCTGTTAGAAAATCCTCAGTAGAAGCCCGGAGTCAGAAAGTTGGTGTATTTGACACCCTCTTGCTTCCAATAGCAAGTAAAACCGTCGATCCTGCGCCTGATCTCTCTCTTGCTGTGTCGGATTGCCGTCCCATCGGACTATGAGAGTGAAGAAAGAGGGCACTCCCTCTTTCTTCACACCTGTATACGCAAGTACACATTTGTACACTATAATATCTCCTGCGTACTTGGCTAATCTCTGTGGAGATAGGCCGCCGTGACTGAAATACGGTCGGGCGATATATAAATATATATATCCGGCCCGTGAGCAAGCTAAACATCAATACTTTTATAAAACTGTACAGGTACTATTCTGTACATTGAATATTACTTAAAAAACAATATTGCCTTGTATCAATCACATCCAGTCCTGACTGGACTACGACCGTGATTGACAGGTCGAGTTCGAATCCAGCAAACACTTTAACTTTTAGAAGATATTTTCCCCTAGTAGTGAATAAAATGAATATTGATATACTTAACTGTGTGATCTCAATATGTCATTATTTTTTACATAACATAGCATCACGCCTGTATTCCCCGAAGGAGTAAGCCAAGGTGTACACAGTTGTACACCCACATTCCACCAATGTTGTTATTAAGTTACTTGTTTATTGTCGTCAATCGGGCACATGGCACTAAGAATTTCTTAACAAAACAATTCAAAAACACTTTGCCAGATCCGCAAATCGAGCCAAGGATCTCTCGCTTGGCAGTCGCCCTTGCGACTACTAGATAAATGAGGCAGACATTATTTCTAGGTAATGTAATTCCTATTTAAACATCATCTAAATTGTATTCATAATATAACTTAATCACCTTTTACGACAGTACAATTTCTTGTCTCGAATAATGATATAATTCGCAATATTCCATAGCTTACACCGCCATCTTGTGGCGTCATAATCGTCACAAAATCCTCATAATAAGATTATTACGGTATCCAAGTTTTGTTCCTTTGATTTCCTAACGCCAATATTCGTTTCGTTGGATTTCTGTGAATTAACAAATTAGGTTTTAGTTAATTCAATATTTTTGTTGGCCCTCGTTGGGAGATTGGAATTAATTATTCGTCTTCAATTTTATATGTAGTTATATGGAAATTAGGTTTTTAATTACATTTTAAAGAATACTTCTATCAATTTTATTTTATTATTTCTGGTTTCATAATAAAATACTCAATACCTAGATAATATTTATTGCGGTCCACAATGTTTTTTACGTGGTAAGTTACTGTTATTTATTTAGGTACCGTTTCAGTAAAGTTTATTTAGTATGAGTATATATTCATTTCAAATTAATTTTAAATTCCAATCTCATACTGATGTCAATCTATAACCTACAAACAATAAACAATGCGTAATATGAAAATAAGCTACCCTACATTACAGTCAATCAGTGCATCTCAATTGTAGAACACTTGCTGGTGCGTTTTGTAATATATTTAATCAATTTTGCCTATGTGTCATTCAAAAGTATGATCAGTGGGCTTACTCTTGAAAATAATTCCGTTCGATTGATATTGGAGATATGTCAGTTCGTACTTTTGTATGCCAAAATGTCTAAAAAAATATTATAGAATCGGGATAATTATGAAGACAACATGCTTTAAAATTGAGGTAACTGTAATGTAGGTAAATTTATTTTAATATTACGCGTTGTTTTAAGGCGTCCATTTAATATTGGAATTGGATTGGAATTGGTATTAGTTTCAGGGGTAGCCCCACTGACATAATTCCAATGTCAATGAAAATAATTGGTGGTAATAATTGTCCAAAGTTCTCAATAACGAGTAACAAATATCAATAATCATTTCGATCCAACAAAAAGTAACATACCATCTCTACTTCTTCAAAAACATTAAGAAACACACACACACTAACACTTCGAATAAAAAACATAAGCCAAAACACACAGAATAAAATATTTCGCGCACAAAAGAGAGTACAAAAATAAACAATATTGCCAAAAGATTCCGTACGAAAGCCTCTGGAGGGAAAAAAATAATATATGTAAAAAAATCAAAGGGTGGGTTTGTTTCTAAACATCGCCCCAAGGGTATGAAAGACCTCGACGTGTTTAAGTGGCACTGTGGCTTCGTGAAATATGGGTTCTATTATATTTTTGTTTACTCACATTTCGCAATTTCAATTGACGTTAGTGATGTAAAGTGAAGATGTTGAAATAAGTTATTTGTGGAAATATAATAGAGGAAAGCTTAATAATTCCACTTCCTGAAAGGATACCGTCACTGTAAGGCTGTCTTTGAATAAATTGAGTGAACGAGAGAATCATACACGAGGAAAACGATATTTTTATTGTTGAACGTTTATTATATCTACGAGTATTTTTCACTGTGAGAGAGCCATGCTTCGGCACGAATGGGCCAGCTCGACCGGAGTGATACCACGGCCTCGTGAAATACAACGCTTGCGTTGTATTTCACTGAGTGAGTGAGGGTACCGGAGGCGGCCCAAACCCTTTAAATGCCGGCAACGCACTTGCGACTCCTCTGGGGTTGCGGGTGTTCATGGGCGGCGGTAATCGCTTACCATCAGGCGATCCTTCTGCTCGTTTGACCCATATTCCAAAAAAAGAGTATGTGTTACCTGACTATAATCTTTATTCTTCTTCTTCTCTTTTTCTTCGTGTGGTTGATGAACAACCTAGTGTCAGGGTTTAAACTACCCGTAGGGCCTCTGACATGGCTTTACACACCACTCAATCATTCAGTCCGTGCTGCAGCCACGAGTAGCTTTTAACATAACGTAATCAGTCCATAACTGTCCCATTGCAGGGCACATCTTCTCATACAGAGGAACCACGAGCATTGATCACCATGCTAGCTCACTGCCGGTTGGCTATTTCAGACCATCAAGTCCAGGTTTCCTCACGATTTTTTTCTTCACCGTATGTTTGTGATGTCTTAGATTAACTAAGAAAGTTCATATGATATTGAAAAAGTCACATTGGTACATGCATGCATGAAAAAGCCCGTAAACACTTGGGTACCACGACATCTCTTAGAATTCTAACATCTTATTTCTATGTAGTGGGAATATAGGTAATATACTTGTTAACCATTTTAAATACACAGAGAAAAACAATGCATGGCAGTTAATGGTAGCACCTTTGCATTGATAGCCTAGTGGTATGTCCGTTGAACGAGCAAGTCAACAATCTCAACTTTTCGAAATCGTGTGCGTCTTATTTTAATATTAATAATAATCACTTGCATAAAAAGGTTGAGGAAAACATAGTGAGGAAACCAGCAGACCTGACATATGTTCTTAATGGTGTGTAGAGCCATGCCAGAGGCCTATGCGTGGCTTAAAATTCTGACAATAGTTTGTTCAGATAAGAAGTAAAGTGAAATTCTCACTTGCTTACGCTAATTGCTATTAGCAAAGAAATATCTTAGGTTTGCGCGATCACTACACATTATAATAAA
The DNA here is from genome assembly GCA_935421205.1 of Xylocampa areola. NCBI lineage: Eukaryota > Metazoa > Arthropoda > Insecta > Lepidoptera > Noctuidae > Xylocampa > Xylocampa areola. The sequence continues at coordinate 6,495,242 of OW285225.1, read as the reverse complement.
ACAACTTTTAACCGGATTAGAGTCTTTCTGCGACCACGAACACTGCAAAGTTTTCGAAACGTCAGGAAAAACAAAAAACCAATAATACACGCGATTAATCCGGTTAAAAGTTGTTTTATTATAAAGCTATTAGCAAATTTTGAATATGTTGAGAACATATTTTTCGAATTTTTAACTACTTACTTAGTTTTTTTTTGGAGTTAATAATTACTTCAGATGTTTATAGTTATAAAAAATGGTAGAGTATTTGTAGTAGACAAAAAGTCGGCCATTTTCTTTACATTATCCTATACCCAAATAATTACAGGCATAACGTTAATGTACGTAATAATAATTTTATTCCCACCTAATGGACACACCTCGAAAATTATGTGTGGAAGTGTAATTAGGTAATATATCCTCTTAATGAGGAAGAGGCTCATAATATAATTTGAAACAAGCCATTTGCCATGGGTGAATCGCTTAACAGTTCGTTATGAGAAACCACATAGGATATTAAAGCAACTTGAAGGTTTTTGGTTGCAAATGAGATAATCCTACAGAATTTCATGGCTTATTATGACGTTTTATTTTATACCGTTATGGCATAGCATCACGCCTTTATCTCTGAAGGGTTAGGTAGACGTGTTCTTACTGACTGTTGTACACACATATATCTTTAGCCTTTTCTGAATTACATTGAGGTCGGCTTCCAGTCAAACCGGATGCAGGCTAATACCAGTATTTTACATGGAGCGACTGCCTATCTGACCTCCACAACCCAGTTACTGGACAACACGATATCTCGTGGTATGATTTGCTGTCAGACTTTCAGGCCTCTGACTACCCGTAACGGCTGTTGCGCAGCTTAACTTCAATCTATCGATCTGTGCGGCTGTTACTTAGCTACGAGCCCCTCTCTGTTGTACACACATATTACATTAATAAAGTTATCAAGACCCATGTCATAGGTGGTGACTCCGGCACAATTCCAAACTCCGAGCCGACTGAGAATACCTTATCAGTAAAACTCAGGACAATACTCGGGCCCCCCCAGGGGTTCCGCCTTGTCGTGGTGGGGGGGCTCTAGTAGCCGTGGCTTGGTCACCCACGGTGAAGCTAACGGAACCCGAGGAGGGCCGCTCCTCTGGGCTTTGCCTTCAAGCCTATGTTGGAGCGGCGCCGGCGTAGATGGCGGGCCTTATGGGGGGTGTCGCAACTGAGGTGGGCTGCGGTGTCGTATGGGTGGCACCGCAGCTGAAGGATGGGGGCCGCGGTGGGAGAGGAGTGCCGGTATGTCGATGCGCCGCTCTCCCTACCTACCGCGGCCTTGACGGGGCCGCCACCGTTGGATGGCGGACGCGGTGGGGCCGCAGGGGAAGAGGAGTGCCGGTATTGCGAGGCGCCGCTCTCCCTATCCTCTGCGGCCGTAGTGGCAGGCGGCGGGGCCACAGACCTGACCCGTCGCAGGGGACCTAGGGCGTGCAGACACGGGGTTGTCTGGCGCCCATTGCACATGGTCTCCGAGGTGGTTGCGGCACGCCATTAGTCTGGTGTGCCGTAGCGGGGGGGTGCAATACCCAACCCCGTGAGGGAATCCGGCAACGGACGGCTGCGGGCGGGTTCGCGGTTGTGTGCGAGAGCGTTCCCGCGTCCCGCCCTCAAGCAGCTGAGGAGGTATACTGTGGAGTTTTAGTGGGTTCGAGTCCCACATAACCGCTCTGTCTCCCCGTGTCAGAGCGGTATGCGAGGGCATTTCTCCACATAAAAAAAAAAAAAAAAAAAAAAAAAGACAATACTCGGGAAGCGAACCCGAGACGTCATGCTTAGCAGCCGTGCTTGGGACCACCAGACCAAAGAGGCAGTAAATTAATTATGAAAATAATTTATTATTATTAACCTTATTAATATTTGTGGTAATACAATAATGGTCTATTATTTCTTTGATTTTGTGTTGGTACCGGTAAAAGGTAATCGACCCAAAAATTTTATTTAGGGCGCTCATATCTAACTGTGACCTCTGATAGGGAAACGATAATTGAGGTTGAACAACACTTGATTAACATAACCAGTTCCTAACTGTCATACTGCAGGGCGAGAGCCTCTTCACATACAAAAAAGGCACGAGCATTACTCACCACGCTAGATCACTGCGGGTTGGTCATTTCAGGCTATTAATGTCTGATTTCCTCACGATACTTTCAAGATCAACATCTCTTGATAAAAAACAACTTTCATAGCAAGATGGACTTTTTGATGGACTCTAAAACACATCAGAAGAAAAAATAAAGAATCGTCAAAATCAGGCTACCTACTATGTAAAAAGTTATGCGTGGTCATACATAAAACTTATTAAAGTGAATATAAAATTTGTAATCAATTTTCTCAGTATCAGCGGTTTATACTATACTGCCTCGACTCTGGTCCCAAGGATGACTGCTGAGCATGAGTTCTCGGGTTCGATTCCCGGGTTGTGCAAAGAGTTATTGTGTTTTTCCGTTAGAAAATTCTCAATAGCCACCCGGAATTTAGAATTGTGCCCGATGGATGACAATAGGTTCAGCACTTAATAACAGTATTGGTAATATGTGGTTGTACTACTGTGTACACCTCTGCCTATCCCTTCGGGGAATACAGGCGTGGTGCTATGTAGGTATGATGCTATTTCATCATCATCCCCCTGCCCTTATCCCAATATATTTGGGGTCAGCACAGCATACCTATATCTGACATGCTGCTAAAGTTTTGGCTATGTTTTATGACCGGCTGCCTGCCTGACGTCAAACCTCTTTGGGAATGCTGTTGTTGGTGGTAGCCGCAACCGATACGGTCTCCTTCTATCTATCTATGTCACACCCAATGTTATCCATGCGCCAGGTTCTGATGTTATCCTAATACCACACTCCACTAACCGGGCTAAGGTATGATGCTATGTATATACTAAAGCTTGTATATACGCGTCGGCTTGCGAACCCTCTCCTTTTTCATCGGTTGAAATGTTAAAGAAAAACAAACACATTCTCTTATACTGAAACAAAAGACATGCAATCTCACCCACCATTAACTTAACAGTAAAACAAATAAAAACTTTTAAATTCCAACTCAATAAAGATGTACAGAACACAGCCTTAAAGCTATTACGCCGCTTTTTACATTAGAGACCTGGCTGATTGCCAAGTTGGGCCGGAATTATAACTCTTTGAACCAGGGAGTTCCTCTTGCTATATCTCACCGGGTGACTGCGCCTGAGCTTGGCCTCTCGAACAAGTCCGGAGAGCGGGTCCAGTGTTTAAATTTCAAATTGGTTTTGAAAACTGTCGGGGTAGTGTGGCAGTTGGTAGTTTAGTTGCCCAGTGTAGAGTGCTGTATTCAATTCTTGTATTGGGGAAAATATTGTAATTAAGTAGCGATTCGAAATATTGATTAGATTAGAAAATATGAGCTGATATGCAATAATATGTGCTACGTACCTACTGTTGGATGTGGAAATCTAATTATGTTCTAATTAAATTTATTATAATAATGTTTGACTCGCGACATCGCCGCGGCCTCAGCTCATGACTAAGTGCTCCGTTCGAGTTCGAAACTAGTCGAGTAGTGAGTAATAACCGTTGAACAATAATTAATATTAAAATAATGGAAAACAATTCAAACTTTCACAACGTTTACGCGCGAACTGCTAGTGTCAGAATGGAAACAAGTAGTGCCGGGACCAATGACGCCACCGGAGCACCATAGGTCATATTCCGCCTTACACTGGCATAAATTTTACTAAAGTTTTCAGTATAACCAACGCATGTATACCTACCTACATGTTCACTTAGCATGATAATTAAGCTCATACTATTTTACAATATATGTATGAATATAATAGAATAATAATTTATTTAATGTGGGTATATAGGCTTAAGATGACTATTAGTAATGTGTTGTTTGGAAGCTCTAGTTCTAAATTAATAAACGCATATTCAATTTTCGTTTTTCCTGATTCTTCCAAAACTTTGCAGCATTCCTGATTGCATGACGCTAGATCAATAATAAATGCGTATAATTATTTTAAAAGTCTTTTACTATAAGTCGCGAGTGCGAGTGCTGAGCATGAGGTCCTGGTTTCGATTCTCCAAGTCGGAGACGTGTTATTGGGTTTCTCGGTTAAGAAATTCACATTAGCAGCCCAGAGCTTGGATTCCCGGTAGATGACAGGCTCTCCAATGATTACATGGGACTTAATAACAGCATTGGTGAAATCAGAGTGTACAACTGTGTACAACTCTGATGACCTCTTCAGGGAATATAGCCGTGGTGATATGATTGTTTTATTATAATGTGTGGAGATCGTGAAAACCTAATATTTCCAATTTTTGATGTCCATCTTTATTTTAAAAAAAACGGAAAAATGCGAGTCGGGCTCGCCCACCAAGGGTTTCGTACAAATTTGTAGGTACATAATTATTACAAATAGTTCAGAAATCGAGTCGTTTTGAATTTTTTTCGTACGTAATCTATCACCGTTCATACCGTTGGTTAACCTCGATGATTGATTACGTACTTTAAATAAAGATTATATTTTTTATGATTTAATTACTAATAAAATGATTTTTCCCTGTACTTGTAGTATAATACGATATTACTTGCCAAATTTCATAGTTCTAAGTCGTTTATTGAAAAGTACCCTTTAAACCTTGAGAGTGTCGAATATATGTTTTTTTGTGGCATAAATGCCCGTCTCTTTTTTTACGTTAACTTAGCAGTCAGATTTTTTTACAGCTTCAAAGGAATGTAGACGCGTTCCCGTGATAAAGAGCCTTGACAGATAGACGGACAACAAAGTAATCCTATAGAGATTCCGTTTTTTCCTTTTGAGGTACGGAACACAAAAAATAATGTTGTTTGTATTAAACAGTTACTTGTATCGATTGTAGTTAACAAACAGGCTCACTAATGATGTCCTAATTAGAGCCACACATTGACACTTCATTGATTAGACATTGTGATATATGTACCTAATTATTTTCCTATCGCTAAATCGTCATTCACGATTATTTGATACGATTCGTCGACGACGATGTGGATGGCTACAAGAATAGAGGACGATCAAAGACACTATGGACGGATTTTGTGAATGAAGTTATGTCATGGCTAGCCTCTCATCTGTACTTACTTATTTATTCATGTAATAGAATGGCCGGAGCAAATTACGTATGTAAAACAAACATGAAAAAAATATAAAAAAGTATAACAATATTATAACTATTGAATATTCACGCGTCGCTTTGCGGAAGTCCATTACAATGGATGCCAATAAATATCAGATCTAGGCAGATTGATATAAAAGTAAATAGGCATCCATTTGTGACATATACACCAACAGCACAGTATACAAATGCTATGTTAAAATAGCTGCAAACGACGCACTAGTATAATGCAGTTGGTAGCATTTTTATAGACTTAAAGTTCAATGGATGCAACGAAATACAATAGCTAGCTATTGCTACAAAATTGAGGTTAGTAATGCATTAGGTGTGCACCGCTCGCCCTCCGCAAATATATGCACATACGCAAGCGGTGAAAAATTGCCACCAACTACTCTACACGTGTTTCGCCCTCCCCACGGAGCATCATCAGGAGCTGTTATACCGTGCAGTGTCCACCACCAAGACTCGATGCACAGGTATTGTATGACTACCCTCAATTTTGTGAAAGTAGCTAGCTATTGTATTTATTTGCATCCATGGAATTTTAAGTCTATAAAAATGCTATCAACTGCAAATGGATGCTTATTTACTTAGATATCAATCTGCCTAGCCTTTTTCAAATTATGTTGGGTTCGGCTTCCAGTCTAATTGGATGCAGCCTAATACTAGTATTTTAGAAAGAGTGACTGCCTATCTGATCTCCACAACCTAGTTACTGTGTAATATGATATCTCCTAGTAAGACGTAGTAACGGTTGTCATAGGTTTTCATTTGACAAACCAGGACTGGTTTAACGTGCTCTTTGAGGCATGGAGGGGTCTCGATATCCATCACCCATCCACAGATCAACCGCGGCAATTGCAGCTTAACCTCGATCGATCGATCCTTGTGGCTATTACTTAGCCACGAGCTCCTCAAACCTATTTACTTAGATAACGGAAATTAAATTAAATCCCTCAGAGGAAAGGAGACAATCTTGTTTATATCCTGCTATTTAAAGACTTATCCACGTTTCTGGCATCACAGGCAAAGCCCCTTTAATCCATGGGGTTATGGCGGAATATTCCATAAATTGCGTCGGCCGCAGCTCGACGCATTTATCATTGTTTTATTGTTTTCATATAAATTTGAGTTTGTCTTTTTTTACCGTTCATTTGCGACCGCCGAACGCCATTCACATCGGCCCCGTGTTTTGTTTTTGCTTTCATTAATTTTAATTGTCTATTTTGTTTGATTTCATACAATACATAGGTACTCTTTATTCGCACATTTTCGGGTTGTCTGTCAGAAGCAGGTTGATGGGTTGATGATTTACTAGTATTGTGGCAAAATTCGGCTTTGCATCATAATGATTTTCAGTTTAATATATTTTCCACTGCAGGGGCGAGGTTTGTTTTCCAATCATTTATATTAATTGCGTATGTTTGAAGTGGAGTGGGTAATTTTTGCCATCACCCGGTGAGTGTCTTTAAAATACATACACACTTGTGCTTCTCAAGGGTTAGGTAGAGGCGTACATTTGTTCACCCACAATAGGTTGATAGATAGATAAATTAATCTTTATTGTACACCATTAGAGTAACATTTATAAAATTCAATTATTCATTAAGGATACAGGCCACCAACGCCGTTATTACGTCTCGTGTAAATTATATGTGTGGGGGTAGTAAGCCTGTCACGGTGATTGCTGCAACGAACCCGTTTTCTCGATAAATGTTAGAGTAGGACCTTGTGATTCTTAGTCGGTAGGAGTCCGGCATAGAGCTCATAACAGACTTTCCACACAAAAAGAAAACTATCTACCGGACACAATTCCAAATTCCGGGCTGCCACTGACAATCTTAAAAGAAATATCCAACAACTTTTGCTCAATACGTCAATCGAACCATGTACTTCACATTCCGCAGTGGCAATTGCAACGACTGTCCCAATGTCGCAACTAGCAACGCCATTAGTCTAGTGGTTGTCAGTGTGGCTGCGAACGTGACGTCATGTGTTGTGCAAAAGTTGGTGGGTTTTCCTGGACTTCAGAATTGTGACGGGCAGATAGGCACCTCAATCTGGATATCAGGACCGAGAAGCCACATTAAAATGTTTGTAACTAATTGTATTTTTTCTGACTTAATAATATCAGAAACGGTATTTACCGACCTATAAGAAATTTTTGGATCTGGGAATTAGCTTCTTAATCATAACGACGATAGACTTAGCTGATGAGCAGCTAAGTCTGTAATAAATATCAAAATAAACAGCTTCCACAATATTCGAAGTAAATAACAGAGTAAAAGCCTTGTAATATCTTTCAGGTAACATTAATTTATACAGATTACGAGAATCCCAAAACAGTTTCATCTAGCTAAGATGGAGGTTGGCTGATTTCCTTTGTGTATTAAGGCTTTAGAGAGGAGTATTTGTTTTGTAAATACTAACGTATAAACAGATACATTACATTTACACCGTGGGAGAGCCATGCTTCGGCACGAATGGGCCGGCTCGACCGGATTGATACCACGGCCTCACAGAAAACCGGCGTGAAACAACGCTTGCGTTGTGTTTCGCCGAGTGAGTGAGGGTACCGGAGGCCCAAACCCTTTAAAAGGCCGGCAACGCACTTGCGACTCGTCTGGGGTTTCGGGTGTCCATGGGTGGCGGTAATCGCTTACCACCAGGCGATCCGTCTGAAAAAAAAAAAACATATTTAAAATGCAATAATGCCTGCGGAGCTGAATTTTGAAGCTATATTTTTCTTAAATGTAATAGAAAAGCCCTTAAGCAGACTTTAGCCCCCGAGTACCAATTTAGGGGAGATTGATACACGGACGCCAAAGTGTGCTAATTAAAATACAGTTGCCATACCACTGAGATTCTATTTTATTTATGACAGTTTTTGAAGTAATTGAGAGGACATCATCGGAAACGTCAAACTAATAGTAGACACACTCCACTAATGATGTTAATGTTTCCAAAAAAAGGCTCCGAGAGTTGTTAGTCACTAAATGCTATTATTCTATAGACAATTTTCTACAAGACAAAATATAATTTTATAAATTTCTATCAACACATTAATTTATTATGACTTATATGAAATGTTTGCAATTAACTATTTTAATATATTTTTATTAAGAAATGACTAACCATAATATTGTATGCCATAAAGGCAGGACGCAGTAGTGCTTTTTATTTTTCTTATGTACTTATTGAATGAACATCTTATATAACCTGTGTTCCACCATAAAGTGATTGATTGATTGATAGAATACCTAAAATGATACCATAAAGATTACATTACTATATTATTATGGAATAAATTCAGACGATACCTTGTGGCACTACCACCAACTACTCTACGCCACTGTGGACTACACAGTCGACAGCTCCAGATGATGCCAGTGGGGAAACGAAACACGTGTAGAGTAATTCAAGATATGTCTTTGAAAAAGCATTAACGCATGCTTAGCGAACTCTAAAGTTACAATATTAAATGGAAAAAGAATACGGTTCGCTAAGCATGCGTTAATGCTTTTTCAAAGACATATATTGAATTAATAAGGTAATTGCATTCTTTACGACATTGTATTAACTGCAAAGTTAGTCGTGTCGGTTCAGTCACTTGTATAGGTACTGAATTGATTGCAATGACGTCGCCATAAGACGTGTTAAAATATGGAAGAAGAATTCGCGGTGGTGAGCAGAGGTCGAGATGGCTAAGTGGTCAGAGCGCCAGGAGTATCTATCCGGGAGGCGCAGGTTCGAATCCTGTTCGCGACCGTATTCTTTTTCCATTTAATATTGTAACGTGTAGAGTAGTTGGTGGTAGTTACAATTTTGTCATCGCTTGTATAGGAGCATAGATTTGCGAGCGGGCGGTGGATAGGTCATTGCATGACCTCCCCTTATTGTGGAAGTAGGACTTCCACAAGGTAATGTCTGAATCTATTCAATAATAATGTATCAGTATTTAATTAAGATGGTATCATTATGGTAGGTAGTCTAATATTTGTTTGACATTTCCGATGATTTAACTTTTAATGATCTTAAATTCCATGTTCATTCCAATTCCACAAGAAGTATGTTGATACAGTACTGTAATAAAAATACATTTTCTGACATGTTATTATTTTCTTATGTAGGTTTAACTTGCATACATAAATAATCAGCCGATAACTGTTTCACTTCAGGGCAAGAGCCTCGTCTCATACAGAGAAGGCATAGACATTGAATAATACCACTTCAGACCACTGAGTCGTATTTTCGGTCATCGTAAATCACTAAGAAAGTTAAATCAGGGCATTGAAAAAGTCATATCGGTACATGCTAAGTTTAAACCCATAACCTGTGTCTCATTTGCAAGACCGTAACCATTTGACCACCGGGACATTTAACTTCTGATATTCTAATTACAACTGATTGGTTGATGTAAACTGAACTAAGTTCACAATTGTTATGTTTCTGTATTATATTTGCGAGTATACGTATTTGGAACTCTGCCATATTTAAGCCTACCTACCAAAGTTTTGTTTGTCTCAATTATGTGTATCAACTAAACTTGGCACACCTTAATTTTGGTAATAAGTATTCAGCGTGGGCTATAAGTGTACAGTGTGGAAGGTATAACTGTCGAGGACTTTTAAGGTAGGTTCTACGACTAAAACTTAATAACTATGCTTAAAAAACGCGGGTTTTCACACAAAAAAAAATATTCTGACCATACAATTGCCCTCGCCGCTGAGCCTGTAGCTTTAAATTCATCCCCAAATAATAATATCTGAATCCGAACCAGCCAGTCCCTTGCTGTCCTTCCACCAGCGACACCCTAAGCCGAGGCTCGTACTCCGCAGGGTGTTTTTGGTAAGTTGAATGGCCTGGCTGGGGGCCTTAATCTTCTAAGGCAACCACAGGAAAGCCCAGTAACCCAAAACTTAATTATTATTATTATTTCTACAAAAAAATTATAACTTTGGAGTGCGCTACGCAAGCGTGAATGCGTTTGAAAAATGTATCGTTGACTATTGAGCGCTGTACTAAAGAGTTTTCTGGCACGCAAAATGTTATTTATCTAGTCTAGCCCTAGGATAAAATAATAATGGGAAGGGTCAAGTTTATGCATGGAACATATACGACGATGCCCGATACTTTTTACCGCAATAAAGCGGCTGTCACACCCGCGACTCGACGGTGCGACCGCTACGCAGTTTTGTTGCCTGTAACCGACATATTCATGATCGGAAGCCTATCGACACGGGTTCGGTGGCGGCGGTAAAATGCTGCTTTGCTCGTGTTAGACAAAATACAATTTTTTTACTATTACGTACAAAATGTTGATGCAAACTTTACGTACCTAAATAAAAAAAAAAGCTTTTCTGGCTTGCTTGATTAGAATGCCTGAAGTTTTATACGGGAGGCACAGTTTCCAATCCTGCTCACAACCGTATTTTACTCCACAAAATTGTTAACCGTTCCCTTTAAGAGTTCGCTACGCATGCGGTAATGCAATTAAAATATTTATAGTTTTTTTTTATTAATTGATTTATTTATTTTTCATATCACTATTCATTAATAGTATCTTCAAAAACAGCAAGGTTAGACTGGAAGTCGACCCTAACATAATTATGTATTTTGAAAGGGCTAGGTAGATGTCTTATAAAAATAATGTAAAAGAGAAGCCACAGTAAAAATCATGCAAAATTGCATGATTAAAAACGAAATCTGCCTCGTTGGTCTAGTGGTTGCAAGCGTGACTGCTGAGCATGAAGTCCGGGTGGCATGTGCCCGAGTAGGGCAAAGTGTTATTGAGTTTTTCTGTAAGGAAATTCTCCGTAGCAGCCTGGAGTTTGGAATTGTGCCCGGTTGATGGCAAAAGGCTTACCACCTATTGCATGGGACTTCATAACAGCATTGGTGAAATGTGAGGCTATGTTACGTTATACAAAATTATTTAAAAAAATCTACGGGTTTTCGTAAAAATAATATACAATCTTATTTGAAAATTTATCGCGATTAAGATCTCTGAAAGAAATCTTCCATAATCCATACTTATATTATAAATCATGCGGATTTATAATATAAGTATGGATGTTCAGTTGTTTGTTTGTTTAAATAAAAAAAATTGCATCACACCTGATTTTCTGAAGGATTACGCAGAAGTGGATTATATGGATTATGCTGTTGTACTCTCATATTTCACCAATTCTATTATTAATTCCCATGTAACATAAAAATGCAAACTCCAGACTGTTACTGAAAATTTTCTAACAGGAGAACCTAATAACACTTTGCAGGACTCAAAAATCTAAGCCAGAATTTCACGCTCAACAGCCGCCCTTTCTACCATAAGACCAATAAAGCAGTAAAAAAATAAAAACTGGGGCATAATATTTTTTTAACATAGTTTTACAATACACTAAACCTAAACTAAACCTAAACTAAACTAAAACCCGAATAAAAAAAACTGCCAAACTACATTTTCAAAGCGCCATTTTAGCTACCCTCAAGCCTATCAGTACATAATAATGTATGCGCATACATTTGTTTCGGATGTCGTGTCGGAGGCCTATCGCCCGCGTGTAGAGGCCCTAACACCAATGAAAATGTTTTAAAAACATAACATAAAGCCGGCTACGCGCTGGCGACAATATTCATGTTGTCGGTCTGATTGACCGGGTAAATTATGTTAGGGTTGAAGCCAGATTTTTATGTGATTTTGTTAGGACAAAGGCTCCCATGTTTTTTTAATATTGTGAGTTTTTGTTGTATTATAACTGAAATAGTGGAGCTGAACTAGAGACAGTTTGTGAAGTAACTGTTTTATTAAAACCTTTTCCATAAACTGCAACACTAAATTACGCGACTTTATCTGCGAAGACTTCAGTGGGCTTACTCTTGAAAATAATTCCGCTCGATTGTCATTGGAAATATATCAGTTCGTACTTTTAAATGCCAAAATGTCTAAAAAATTATTATAGATTCGGGATATTATGAAGACAACATGCTTTAAACTTGAGGCAACGGTAATGTAGGTAAATTTATTTTAAAATTACGCGTTGTTTTAAGTAGCCTATTTAATATTGAAATTGGATTGGAATTGGTATTAGTTTCAAAAGTAACCCCACAGAATTGTATTTAGGTGCAATAAAAATATGCTATCTGTTAATCCAGGTTAAACTACATATCTGTGTTCAAAATTTTATCCAAATCCGTTCAGTAATTATTGCGTGAAAGAGTAACAAACGTCCATCTATCCTCACTATCGCATTTATGATATTATTAGTAAGATAGTTCCAACTCTATATTAACTTCAGTCTAAACAACGGTTAGCAAGTGATTTGATATCCAGAATATAACAAAAGATGACCGTGATTCCTGGTAAAAAATATATGATCCAAGCAAGTACTTAACGTAAGTTTATAATAATAAAAAAACACGATCGTTTAACAGTAGTGCCAATTCTAGCGTCGGCCAACGAAACTAAAACAAAATGTGTATCTATTATTAATAGTAACTATAAGAGCGAAAAGATATTAATTATGAGACGTCAAATTCAAATTTAGGCTCTGCACATTTTTATGTAGCATTATAAAGAAACATAAAACTAAAATGTATAGTAATTTGAATATCATGTAATAGGAATCAGACATCTATTAACTTATCCTATCTTGCTCTTAAAGTATTAATTAATAAACCAATAAATGAATATCAATTGCAGCAAGACCAATTGGCCAAGGGTTGTATGAAAAATATATATTGGAAAATCGCAAATTTGGAAACTCATTCTCGTCATTAGTAAATTGCGCTATTCACGACTATAATAAAATGAATAAAACAATTATTTGACATGTAAAAAACTACAACACTCCAATTTTAGTTTAGTTTGCCGATTTTTTATACTAAGTGAATGTATTTTTCAACCAGATTGCAATAGTAAACCGTACGGTATACAAATAAAAATCTGCTAAAGTTACAATATTAAATGGAAAAAGAATACGGTCGCGAACAGGATTCGAACCTGCGCCTCCCGGATAGATACTCCAGGCGCTCTGACCAACTAAGCCATCTCGACCTCTTAGTTGGTCAGAGCGCCTGGAGTATCTATCCGGGAGGCGCAGGTTCGCATCCTGTTCGCGACCGTATTCTTTTTCCATTTAATATTGTAACTTTAGAGTTCGCTAAGCATGCGTTAATGCTTTTTCAAAGACATATCTTGAAAAATCTGCTAATTACCTCCAAACATTTTAACTTTACCAAAACACTACAAAGAAAACCAACTTATCTACGTGTTACTAAGAACACAGCAATTATGTAATAATAAACTGAACTATGCCACGACATTGTTACAACCGTTTCGTTAAGTTTAACTGTTATAGCTACATTCAAAGTTAAATGTTGACTTTTGTTATTTTGTCAGTAGATAGAGTAATATCTGGACTGTCTGCGTTTTAGTGTTATTTTACTCTTTATCCTTATTTTAAGATCTTAATTAAGAAAAAACAACTTACCTTTTTTCTGTTTTATTGTTGACGTTTTTAAAGAAGGTACTGGGTTATAATTAAGGGGAAGCCTACCTCCTATGATCATTAAACCATTTGCTAAAAGTGGCGATACATACGTGCATAGATAAAGTCACGTCTTTTTCCTATGGGGGTAAGCAAAAACTATAGAATGCCACCTGCTACGATCCTTACCCAACAACAATAATATTTTATTACCTTTTGTTTCGTCCACGTTCGTTTACTTCTTCAAAAATAGTGATTATTGCTAGATATATATCCTGAATGTAATACCTCTTCATGTGAATAGACAGTCATCTTTTAATGTCTTCTTTTTCTTCTTATCATACAGTTTTTTTTTTTTCCTTCGCCCTATTCGGGCAGGCTAAGGTCTTGGACCATACCGCCTCGTCTTCAGTGTTCTTGAATAAAAGTAAGGCCAAAGCCACGCCTTCAGTTACATCCTTCAGAAGCATTATAAGTTGTTGCGCGGGTTGCCCCAGTAAAACGGTGGAAATTTTACTGAGTCTTCGATGGAGTTTAGGAGTGAACACAATAAAGTCATGATTTTCAATTTTATATAATTTACCCACACTAGCACACCTTCATGAACACTTAATGGTTAATTATCCACCATAATTACACATTAAACTTCAGAGAAACACACGTTTTGGAAAACAATATAAAACCGACAACATGCGCTTTACATTTTCCCGTCTAAAAACCTTATCATACAGTTGAGAATCAATCTTGTGTCAAAGTTTTGTCGCCAGTCGCTCTTTTACATAACTATACACACCAAAGAGATCATAACTCAGATGTGCTGGTTTGTAACTACTAATATATCTACAACTCTCAATCAAACTCCAGGCCGTATTTCGGTCACGGCGGCCTATCTCCACGGAAATTAGCTAAGTACACAGTAGATATTATAATGCACAAGTATATGCGCAAACACAAGTGCACTCCCTCTTCCTTCACTCTTCAGCGCAGTGTTGGTACTGAGAATTTCCTAACAGAAGAACCCAATCACAATCATACTAAGGCTCGTTTGCACCAAATTAATTTTAACCGTAACTGTCATGTTACTGTGTCACTTTAAATACAATTTACTTAATAAAGTAAGCTGTCAAAAGAATAAATTAACACGTCGATTACAGTTATAGTTATATTGGTGCAACCCAGCCCAAGACGTCACTTGTAATCAGCAATGGTTAACATTTCGTAATTTTTACCTACTACCCCAGAATGTAAAGGGTAAGTATTTCAAATTAAATTACTATATGAACTTCGTATTGCTTAGAATAAAATGATAATGGAATTATTTTAAGCATTCTCTACATAGTTACAATTTGTCACGAATAAAGAACAATACGAAATTTTTCGATCACAAACCACTCCTGAAACGTTTTTCAAATGTTACCCTCTTGTCTCACTGACACATTGCATAGTAATAATATAAAGCGTGATGGGGACCGCCTTCTTAAATGAAACAGTATTAAATACTCTAACATTTGGTAATACTATTAAATAAACAATTATTTGACCCCCAAAACTGTGTACCAACTAAACTAACCCCCTATTTCACAAAAAATACCGTTACCCACCGCAACCCCAAAATGGTTCATAAGAATTCCGGTCGCGCGGGAGCAAAGGCCAGTGGTTAAGCAATAGAATCGTGAACCAAATTCTGCAAGATTCTGGCAGCTAATAAAGCGATCCGGCAACCACAATCTGGGTATTCGAGTCTTTGGAATCTTGGACGGTGGACCCAATATTATAGATTAGAATAACAAACGTTCCAATGGAGGAACGGATGACTAATTTAGTTCGGCGAGGAAATAAACATAACATAGCATCACGCCTACAATTTTCGAAGGATGATGTAGAAAAGAAAGAATGAAAGAAAGATATATTTATTTTAGAAGTTACTGTGTACCTACAATTTACTGATGCCACTTTTAAGGCCCATGTGAATTTTTATGTGCAATTCTTACTCGGGAAGATTAATTGTTTTTCAAGATAAATCTTTGAAAAGCACGAATTCGCGGTGGTGAGCAGAGGTCGAGATGGCTTAGTGGTCAGAGCGCCTGGAGTATTCATCCGGGAGGCGCAGGTTCGAATCTTGTTCGCGACCGTATTCTTTTTTCATTTAATATAATAACTTTAGAGTTCGCTAAGCATGCGTTAATGCTTTTCAAAGATTTATCTTGAATTATTAAGGAAATTGCATTCTTTACGACATTGTATTAACTGCAAAGTTAGTCGTGTCGGTTCGGTCACTTGTATAGGGACTGAATTGATAGCAATGACGTCGCCATAAGACGTGTTAAAATATGGAAGAAAAATTCGCGGTGGTGAGCAGAGGTCGAGATGGCTTAGTGGTCAGAGCGCCTGGAGTATTCATCCGGGAGGCGCAGGTTCGAATCCTGTTCGCGACCGTATTCTTTTTCCATTTAATATAATAACTTTATTAATTGTTTTTTTTTTTGTGTTATGTTTTTTTTTATGGAATAGGGGGCAACCGAGCAGACGGCTCCCCTGATGGTAAGCGATTACCGCCACCCATAGACTCCCGCAACCCCAGAGGAGTCGCAAGTGCGTTGCCGGCCTTTTAAAGGGTTTGGGCCTCCGGTACCCTCACTCACTCGGCGAAACACAACGCAAGCGTTGTTTCACGCCGGTTTTCTGTGAGGCCGTGGTATCAATCCGGTCGAGCCGGCTCATTCGTGCAGGTGCATGGCTCTCCCACGGTAGCAACTCGACCCTTCGAATTTATTGAGTCTGATAGATGGCAATAGGCTCAACAACAGCAGTACCTACACCTGCGCCTAATCTTTTAGTCATGTGTTATGAATTGGACAAAGTTGAACCGTCGGTCCCGATTGTGCTAATGACCTATCTAGGACCACCGTTTCTTGTAGTTAAATATCAGAAATATTGACAACTTCACAACAATGTTACCCAGTAACTAGGTGAAACGCTCAACTAGCCTACTGACCATTGGAGTGGAAAGTCAAATGTCAAATGGCATGGCAAGCACCACTGACTTTTCGAAGTAATTCGAAATTATTTTTGACTTGCTTAAAACGGGGAAGGAAAATGTTGTGAGGAACACAGCACACTTGAAAAATATTCTCGATGATTTGTGAAAATCTATGACAAAAGTCTACGAGCGGGTTAAACTCTAGCACTGCGCACTGATTAAAAGAAAGAAAGAAAGAAATTATTTATTTTCATCTCAATGCAGAATAGTTACTTAAACTAAAACAGATGTAAAATTAAAAATACTCATATAAAAAAAAAAGAACAGATCTTATCTAGATGCTACATTTTGCTACCTGCACGAGACCAAAAAAGGTCCCTATCTCAGCATAAGCGGCCAAATCGAAATGTGGCCGCGCTGATTTTCAAAAGAAGAGGAAGTAACGAGGTTTTGGAGATTAATTGAAGTCCTTCCATGGAAAACACTGCATGGAATTAGACTGGTAGCCGACCGCGACGTAGTTGGGAAAGCATAATGCTACTCATCCCTTGTTCAGGGCTCAGAGCTATCTAATTTTTTTAAATATCCTGGTTAACATAATACCCATGTCAAATTAAAGATATCGTAACTAGTTGCTGTCATTATAACGCAATAAAAATCAAACCCAGCAACAAAATCCATCTACAATAATGTTTCGAAAAATTTATGAAATTATACAAATATACCAGCGGTCAATTATGTTTTTGTTTTGTGTTAAACTTTGCCCCACTCTAAGAATTTCTTCCTGTACCGTGGATGCGTTTACAAACATATAATCGCACGCACGCACCCAGACCCGGAACAATTATATGTAGATCATACAAATATTTGCTCCGAGCAGGATTCGAACCTGGGACACGCGATGCAGCAGCTGATCTCTCAACTACTGTGCCAGCCGGGGATTTGAGACACTAGAATAAATTCTAGGTAGCCCAAACACTTCTAAATAGTTTTCAAAGCAACATCCCATTATTCCTTACCTACGTGTTACATGTTCTTCCTCATTCAAAACAGCAATTGAAAGAGAAATATGGACTAATCTTAGCTAAAGATTATACAAATCTCATCCGCATTTCCAAGCTCCATGTCGCCATCCCCTACTTCAAATTCTTGTACAGTAATAAAAGTAAACAACGCAACATAGCTTTAATTTCCTCTCTCGTATTACGCAACGTACGTTATCTGGGACTACCAGTGTGGCCACTAAAAAAAGTATCAATATTGATAACATATTATAACAAAACATCACGTCTTTCTTAATAACTGAATCGGAAATCCGATTCAGTTATTAAGAGCACATTTCCAAACTTCGGGATGATAGTGAGAATTTTGTGACAAAAACCACAATAATACTTTGCCCGACCCGGGAACCCAGAACCTCACTTTTGGCAGTCGCAGTTGCGTTCACTAGTGCAATGAGGCAGTCCTGGTTATAAATTTGTCTTAGTTCAATATGGCTGTCACCATTTACTGATATTGAACAAAGCTATGATGCAATCCAACAATAAAATGCTGGGAAATAAAATCATTTAATTTTTGATGATACTATAATAATTATAATGTGTAGTTAAATCGAACCTACCATGTCTAAATAATGCAGGTTATTTAGCGTTATTTATTTTTATTGTTTATGCTTACATTTTGTAATAAATCATAGCTCTTAAACTATCGCTGAAAACAAACTCGGCCTTTCCAGGCCTCATAAAAACTCTGTAATAAATATTATCAACTTCCCGCCCCCGTCGTTAGGTAAAAAAGGGGTCCATGGTTGAACTTTGATTTACATACATACCCTCCATCCATCAGTGGTGTTTAGGATGAAACTGTAAATAAACTAACATTTCCGCTTTCCATGGTGTTATGTTTAAATCTTGTTCAAAATGAGGGTCTAATTTTCAGGAAGGTTTCTTATTTTATTTCGTTGCTTTTCTTTTCAACGTTTTTATGATAGTATTTTAGAAAGTAACGTTCCAAAATTAACAAAATATTTGAATTAAAACATACGTAGGTATTCTATTCTTGTAAAGAATTCTCAATCTTTGGTACTGTTATTATCTATACTCTATACTTTCAATAAAATCGTAACTCGAAAGCCCGAAAATTTCAAATTCGCTTTTTGGTTTTTTTTTCTTTCGTAATGTGTTATTTAATCGATACTATTGCCAAATCTGTTGTTTTTAAAATTTGAGTATTTTTGTCTGTTTGTATGTCCGAGGTTGGCGTCCAAACCAAGAAAAAGAAACAACTGAAAATTTGTAAAAAATATCGCCAGAAGCCAGGTCAACTTATAGGCTATTTAAAATTGCGCATTTCCTCAAGGGAGCTGAGCTGTGATGTTAAACATCTAACGCTCAGAATTAAAATTGGACGGATTTCAATAAAAATTGCACTGTTGTATAGCTTATCAAAAATGATAAGCACTTCAAAAGGTATCATTGCGCTTTATCACATAGGGACCAAGCACTTACCGGTTTTGTATTTTGATTAGTAGATTGTGAATGCCTATTTTAGCGACATTGTCAACTGAGTAATTAGTTGCATACGATACATAGGTGACTGGCACAGAATAAGTATGTCGATCGAATCCCGGTACAGGATATTATTTTTGTATATTTTTAAATTTGATAATACAAGGGTTATCTGTTATTTCGCAGAAAAACAACGTTATTTTATTTTTTCGTGTCTTTTTGTAATATAAACTCACTTTTTATGTGTTTCTCTTGCTGTCTCATATCAATATGGTGAAGCACAGTGAAGATGTTACACGTTAGCGTTATGTAATTTTTTTATCAATCAGATCTCATCATTATCATGGCACTTCTTTCCAAAGAAAAGTCATTTTTAAACTGTGTCATAAATAATATAAAAATATATATATATATAAAATGGATCTACGTTTGGCCACCAACTCGCCTGATGGCAAGCGACGGTGTGGCCGAGGATGGAGCACGTATATCCAGAATAAATCTATTAACTCATAAGTATTGGGATAGATTTTGGCAGAACGATAGTTGGGGAGTTGATGCAACTCCACTCCCACAACGGCTTTGTCCGGTGGATGGTAAACAGCCGTGGTCGAAGCCTCCGACCAGTGTTGTGTTGCCTGTTTTGCACCAGCCAGGGGCCACGTGTAGGGATTCCATTTTACGGGTGCACTCCTAAGGACGCGGGCAACTCAGCCCCCAATACCTATTTAGTAACAAAACTACACATTTCCTCAGCCTGGCCTTAGGATTAATTTAATTGCCTAATCCATAAGTAGGTAATAGCGAAACATCAAATAAGCATTACTGACGATTTTGTTAGAGGCTGTCCAGCTATTGAGGTGGTTGGAGAGTACATTCTCGATGATATCCAATAAAATACCGTGTAAAACATTGCTTAACCTCAGCGAATGTTTACTAAGCGGAGATTGGAACAGACTATCAGTACCTGCATCTAGGGCATTCGTTTTATAGATCGGGTATTAAATGTTGGAAAAATAAACAACAAGCCAGACCCAAGCTCTACTGAAAACTCAATTATGGAACTCAACAACACTTTTTTCGACCTGGTGATCAAACTCAAGCCTTACCTACGCTTATACTCACTTGCAACTACTAGATTAATAACTCAGTTTTTCTAAGATTCTCTTTAAACTGCACAAGATTGATGATCATTAATATTTTCATTTTTAAATGAAGATGCAGTGACAGAAACTGAAAAAATTATGCTTAGTGACTCTAAGCATAATTTTTGAAATTCTCTGTTGAAAAGACGAGGCAGGTGTAAGTGGAAATTCTGAGATCCCTAAATGGATATAAATTGACCCACCGAAACTCACTAAAAAGTCAAAAAAGTAGTGCTCACAACCAGCACGCGTGTATTAACAGACGTATGAACGTGATAGAAGCAAAAAGAGTATGTAAGGATCTTAGCAGGTGGCGTTCTATAGTGTCTGCCTACCTAAACTAGAACTAAACTAGAAGTTTTTTTTTTTTTTTAAACTTTGCCCCATACTAGGAATTTCTTCCTGTATCGTGGGTGCGTTTACAGACATATAATCTCACAAGCACACAAACACCCAGACCCGGAGCAATTATCTATAGATCGTACAAATATTTGCTCCGTGCAGGAATCGAACCTGCGACACGCAGCGCAGCAGTCGGTTTCTCGACCACTGCGCCAACCGCGCTGTCGAAGCTACTACCTGAAGCCTAGGCCAAAGACTTGAATTTTTGTATGTACCTATGTATGTGACATTATCATTTTGGCCAACACGTATTGTCATGCCGTCAGTTCTGCGCCTGATCTCACTCCGGCCGTGTCGGATTGCCGTCCCACCGGAATACGTGAGTGAAGAAAGAGGGAGTGCACTCCATAGAGATAGGGCGCCGGTACAGTCATTCGGGAACGTTCAGTCGGGAGTACTCCCGGTATAGAAGAGGTGGTAAAACATCCTGGTATCTCGAATGTATCGGTAACGGCGGCTTATCAAATTTTTCGGTAATACAATTGGGAAACGGAAAATAACGTAAGATCATCTATGTCGCACCTAGCTTTCAGCTGATTGGCCTGCTGCCGAATTCGTTCATCATCCGTGTTTCTCAATAAATATATATCTGTTGGTTTTCAAGGCTCAAGTGAATAGGTATTAAGTGGTCAAGTGTGTTCCATCGTCAATTACATCATTGCTTAAAATCAGGCGAGTTGGCGGTCAAACGCAGGCCCATTGAGATTATGTAAAAATCTAATTCATGCGTGGAATCCTAATATAACATCATATAATCTACACCACTTCAAAAGCTGTATCCGACAGCTGATATAGCGCCCCCACATATCTACAGACAAGTCGCGTGTGCTGTGGAAAAATCCAAGCAGGAGTCAGACCCTAGACCCCCACTGTATGACGGCCAGTTACCAGTACAACACCTAACCACCTAACAAGCCAGGCACAGTTATTTAAAACTGACCGAGGTAGTGTCAGGATGCCCAGTCGAGACTCACCGCAAAACTGAGGCTAGGAACTTTTCCACCACCCGCTAACAAATTAAGCATAAAGTGAACCTACCTGAACACAATTTTGGACACGGCAAGTGTGGATCTAGGCAACCAAATAATTAAAATTGTACCATCGACATGAAGAAGAAGAATCGTTTAGTAAAGTAATCCTAATCCGGATAAATACTCCAGGCGCTCTGACCGCTAAGCCATTTCGACCTCTGCTTACTACCGCGAATTCGCATAAAATCTGTACGATATTGTATTAACTGCAAAGTTAGTCGTGTCGGTTCGGTCACCTGTATAGGGACTAAATAGATAGAAGACGTATTAAAATGTGGAAGAAGAATTCGCGGTAGTGAGCAGAGGTCGAGATGGCATGGCGGTCAGAGCGCCTGGAGCATTTATCCAGGAGGCGCAGGTTCGAATCTTGCTCACGACCGTATTCTTTTTTCCACTAAAATTTATAACTTATGAGTTTGCTATGATTTATCTGTATGAGTTTGGGTTGCTAGGGCAACTGTCAATCTGAAAAGTCACGGCTGTCTGTATGTGGGTGGCGTCAATGAGGATAGACAAAAATTTAATAATGCAACAATTATTACCAAAAATGGAAGGGGTGGAGGGTCTGACTTCAACGAACGTACCGGACCTTCTCAAAAAAGGCAGGTTAATAAACTGAACCGTCGAGCATACATTCTTCATGTCTGTAAGATAAAATCTATAGTTTCTGCCTACTGGAATGGGAATCAGGTGTGAGTTGGTTTGTATGATTAATTGAAATCTTAGTTTGGCGTTAAGACTACTTTGACGTGAGCAAAGCCACGGGTACAGCTAGTATATTATAAAAAGGGATATTAATGTGAAGCCATATTTTATTGAATTCAACCTCGAACCAATATTAAATTCTAAACGTATCTAACAATGTCATAGGTATATTAAAAAATAACTAATACCAATAATAATATGACGGACAATGAATTGCATGACACAGTTTCGTTGTCTAGTGTAGGCTGAAGGTAATTATTGTATAATTTCCTTCAGCTCTCTTTAGCTTCACCACTACTAACGGCATTTGTAGCAGTATCACTGACACAAGCCACGTACTTCAACCTTTTTTATTAATTAAGCCAATCTGTGGATAATTTATATCTTGTTTATATCATAATATTTATGACTGTTTGTTCGAATTTTGCCCACCAATATGATTGTTGTAATTCTGACGAGAAATATGTAAATAAATAACTTCGTTTATCAGTTCAGCTCATTTACTGTGCGCAACTTAAATATATCAAAGTAATAGGATTTTCTGGGTCCATTATATGGACTGCGTCACACTAGTCTTCTGTGTTACGAAATAAAAATAACATCTTTGAATAGGTTAACCGTCCCTAAAAAAAGACGGACGTAGCGTTGCATACGACATGTGAGAAGCATGCCTAGTCATTCAATTTCTTTTGTCATACACGAGCTAAAGGCATACAAATACATATAACTCATCCACTCGGCGCGAGAACGCCGCGTGTGTGTATGTGCGTAATCTATGCTTGGCTTATGACAAGGCAAGGTTACATCCGTACTTTTTTCAGATCCGTGGGGTCAACTTTGAAAAAAGGCCCGTTCTAAAATCGCTTGTTTAGATACCGCACAACGCGCGTGTAGAACAATCATTCGCAAAATGAAATTATCGCACCACAAGGTTCGATGTTCCTCTGTTCTTTAACATCTGTTAGTGTAAATATTCTGTACAAAGCTTGGTTTAGGCTTTATGAACTGTATAGAGTGAAGATAGCGTGCAAGGATTTTGACATAGAAAGGGGTACTCGTTCGAAGCCCACTGCTCATTCTAAATTAATGTTTTTATTGCATTTGGATTTTGTGTGACCATTTCAAGGCCTATATCAATGGTGGTCGCTGATTCTAGGTCATGGCCTTCTTTTTCTATTTCATGTTGGTTAAAAAGGCGTTATAGTGGTACCTCGAAAATGCTCCTAGCGATCACATTTTTAATCGCAAATTACTTAATTACATAACATACCTTCACTGAACACATCCGTATTCCTGGAAGGGGTAGACAGACATGTACAGCACACCCAAATTTCACCAGTGCTGTTATTAAGTCGAATGAAATAAGGTGGCGAGACCAAACCAAACTCCGGGCTACTACTCTCGCCGGTATTCCCCGAAGGGGTAGGCAGAGGTGTACACAGTTGTACACCCACATTTCACCAATGATGTTATTAAGTCCCATGTAATAGGTGGTGAGCCTATTGCCATCTACCGGGCACAATTCCAAACTCCGGGCTGCTACTAAGAGTATTCTAACAGCAAAACTCAATAACACTGCCCGACCCGGGAATCGAACCCGAGACCTCATGCTCAGCAGTCGCGCTTGGGACCACTAGACCAACGAGGCAGTTAGTAGTATTTCTTAACAGCAAATAACCAATAACAACTTGCCGCCGACCCGCGAATCGAACCCAGGGTCTCACACTCCTCAACCTCGAGTATTAGGTACACTAAGGAGGCAGTCTTATTATCTAATTACTTACCAACTTCTAATAAGCCAACTAACTATGTACTATATCATAAAAACACTACTATGTAACACATAACTTTTGCCTCCACAGCAACAGTACAGTGTCAATGAGATTTTTAATCTTATAGACGTAAAATTTTGGGGAAAACTTTTAAAATTTTGAGGGCCGTGTTCGACGCCTGAATACCTTTACAATAATTATGAGCACACTTCATTATGACGTTCTTTTTGTCCACTTCTACATCAAAAACCCTACTTTAAAACGTTACATCTTACAACAAACTGAGTAATCCATCTGCGGTACAGTTGCGAACACAAGTGCTGCTACTTGAAAATTCCATTTCGTAGCATCTTTGTCCGCGCCACTCTCGCCGACTGTCCGATTGTGGGATACCTTGACGGATTACATGAATAATGCTGTACGCGTATATTTTATGTTCGGAAATTTATTAAAAGGTAAGGAAGTGGAGTTATGAGTGTTTGAATAAGATTCGTATAATAATGACCTGAAAATCATTTTGTTCATTATATTATTTCGTAACAGTAGAGGGAATAAAATTGGTGTGATGTGATGATTTGAAACGAATATAATAAACATAACATAAAATAGTATCACGCCTGTATTCCCCGAAGGGTTAGGCAGAGGTGTACACAGTTGTACACCCACATTTCATCAATGCTGTTATTATGTCCCATGTAATAGGTAGTGAGTCTATTGCCATCTACCGGGCACAATTCCAAACTCCAAGCTGCTACTGCGAATTTTATAACAGAAAAACTAAATAGCGCTTTGCCCGACCCGGGAATAGAACCCGAGACCTCATGCTCAGCAGTCGCGCTTAGGACCACTAGACCAACAAGGCAGTTAAGTCAACGAATTTAATGATTTTAGTCATATAAATTGTATGAAAATGGCTACAGAAGTAAATAAAAAAATAAAAACATTATAATATGGGTACATAAACAATTTGAAAGTAATAAAAGACTATTTATACGGCATTAAAAAAAATGGAACAAGCACTCCCTTGATGAACAGCTCGCACCGTGTTTTTGTTCCTAAAATACATTTGTGATTGAATTTTAAAATATACATGTACAAAATAATAAAATTATATCATAATTTAATGTTTGTATAGAGACAATTTTATTACAGGATCGTATAAAAGAATTTTGGTAAAATGAAGACAATAGGGACTGACTAAGTAATAGCCGCACAGATCGATCGAGATTGAGCTGCGCTTGCCACGGTCGGTCTGTGGAGGCGTGACCATCATTTCATACCGAGATCACCCGCCGTGCCTCAGAGAGCATGTTAAGCCGGTGGTCCCGGTTGTCAAATTAAGATCTATGACAGCCGTTATGAGTAGTCAGAGAGCTGAATGTCTGACAACCAGTCATACCACGAGATATCGTGTAACTCAGTAACTGAGTTGTGGAGGTCAGCATGGCAGTCGCTTCATGTAAAATACTGGTATTTAGCTGCATCCAGTTTGACTGGAAGCCGACCCCAATGTAATTGGGAAAAGGCTAGGCAGATGGATAATGATACGACAGTTATATTCTAAAAAAAAAGAATCGTGGACAAAAGTTTAATTCCTACCAAATGAACCAACAAATTCTTAGCACGTCTGAAATTACCCATTCTCATTTCTCCATTTTCGCTTAAAAACCGTTTTCCCACTTACAAAACGATTATTCACTTAAGACCGTACTCAGTATTGTCGTCGGTATAAAGGTGTAACTAGACTAGTCTAAAGCGTGGCTCGCATTATGCATTCTGAGTTGAGACATTACGCTTTACAATGTATCGCATGTAGCCTGCGCCGAATAAAAGGCATATTAAAGTTACAATATTAAATTTATCTTGAAAAGGCATATTTTTAACATTTTAGTGTTTATCGTCGGTCATATTTTACTCATGATATTGTATAATTTAGGCCTATAATATTAAATATCAAAATTGACTAAGGTAGCAGCGTACGTAATAATATCGCGTAGTAATTTAATTACTACTTACTAGCGGATGATTACAAATTATTTAAGTTTAAATTATATATTTTTATCAGTTTAAATTATATTTATTTATCTTTTAATATGAACCTTTTTTGTTTTATCACAGTTTCACCTATTATTTGTTTTGTGTGTTGTTTGCGAAACACGTGTCCAGTACTTGGTGGTAATTGCAGATTTTACCCTCAATATTGTGGAAGTAGCTAAATATTGTATTTATTTACATCCAAAGATTATATGTGTTAAAATACCTATTTAGTAACTACACTAAATGAAACTTTTAAACAGCTTTATCATGTTTAATGTAACCAATTAACTGATCTCTTATAATGACCAATTGGCAGTAGCGTAGAAATATTACATTTTCAGCCTACTTTAAGCAACTCAAGGGATTAAAACGTTAAAAAGTGACTTATCAAGAACATTTAAAAAGGTTATATCTCCACCAGAAGCTTTGCTGCTCGACGCGGCACTAGCATAACGTATTCTATGTCAGATCACAGTGCAAGCGGTCTGATTGTATGAGCCGACCAGTGAAACTGAATAAAAATGTCCTAAATACAATATTGATTAAACAATGTTTAAAAAAATTAAGTTATTATAGAATTTGTTTGGATAATATTTACGGTTTTTTTTTATCCTTTTTATGGATAGGATAGTTACTATCCTCTCCTAATTTAAGGAAAATATTTTTGCCTATATAAAAAAAAGCTAAATGTGTAAAAAAACCCACTTAAAACAATACTTTTAAATAAGAGGCTGTATCTCCACCACAAGCTTCGCTGCTCGACGCGACACTGGCATTACGTATTCTGTGTCAGACCACAGTGCATGCGGTCTGGTTGTGTGAGCCGACTAGTGCAACTGAATAAAAATGTTCTACGTACAATATTGACTAAAGTTATGCATGTCGCTTTTAATACTTTTTTGGTATCCCAATTTCTATTTCTTGTTTTATTTTATTTTGTGTTTGAATGTTGTGTAACTACAATTTACATAAAATATCACAAGACCTGTATTCCCCGAAGGAGTAGACAGAGGTGTACCTAGTTGTACACCCACATTTTACTTTTCCTGTTATTATGTGCCATGTCTCAGAGTTACCACTTAAACTCTATTGCTATCAAACAGCACAATTCCGAACACCGGACCGCTACTAAGCATTTCCTAACAGAAAAATCTAATAACACTTTGCCCAACCCTGTAATAAAACTCAGGACCTCAACAGTACGCTGGCGACCACAGGCTGCACCAATGAGACAGTTACAATTACAATACAACTTTGTTACAAAGTTATTGTGCCTTCCGTAATTTATATATAGAAATTAAATTATCAAAGGTAGCATATAATCTTTAAATAATTATTAAAGCCTAAAGTTACAATATTAAATGGAAAAAAGAATACGGTCGCGAACAGGATTCGAACCTGCGCCTCCCAGATGAATACTCCAGGCGCTCTGACCACTAAGCCATCTCGACCAGGTCTTAGATCTCTCATCTTACCTTGAGATGGCTTAGTGGTAACTTAAGAGTTCGCTAAGCATGCGTTAATGCTTCTCAAAGATTGATCTTGAATATTAAAGCCCCCCAATCCAACTTCCACTGCCATAATATCAGGTAAAAGTTCTCCATTCTCCCTTTATTATTCCCTTCAAACATTAAATCCGACCACAGAATATCGCTTTTTCACCCCCAACACGACGCATGAAAACGGGAAACCAAACCACATAAAAGTACATACATACATTGTGCAACTTCAAAACTCAATACAAAACATTCGAATCAGTATTCCACTGGTATTGTTACAAGTTTGTTTACGAGCGATAGACAGAAGATTTGTAAACATAGGGAACTGCACCTACGCCTGACAAATAATACATATATGTATATGAGGTACTTGTTGACAGAGCCATGCGTCCATTCAGTAATGGATGATTGTACAGTGGGTAGGAAAAGTGGTATGTTTTAATTGATTTTAGGTATAATAAAATCAGTTAGATTATCAATACAAATAAATATAATTAATATAATGTCAAAATAATAGTTTTTTAAGCTCATATTATTTGCACGATACATATGCCTAAAAACCAGTTTTTTTTTTCGGTTTGTCCGTCTGTCTTTCTGAATATCTGTTTGTTCCAATTAATATTCGAAACGGCTGAACCGATTCCGGTAATATTTAACTGGCAGGTAGCTGAATATATAAGGAGTAACTAAGGCTAATTGTAATATAATTATACCCAAGTGAAACCACGGGGTACAGCTTATTAATAAGTTAGAAATACCGAAACAAACTCAGAGGTCACAGCCGTTTTAATACAATTTTATCGAATTATAACAAAAGTATTCCGATGCACGCAATAATCACTCGCAGTATCCAAGAATACACGCGATTAATCAGATTAAAAGTCGTTTTATTATAATGTAGTTATGGCGCAAACCTAAGATATTACTTAAAGCGAAAACTGTCGTGTTCATGTAAAACTAATGCAGATAACATGTGTAAACACGTAAGATGTGCTTACACATAAACGTATAGCACAGCACTATTGACAGAAGCTTGCACTGACTAGAATAGTGTGCCGGTACAGTCGCATACCAAAGTGTTTGCTGTTTGTTTAGAACACGGCAAAGGTTTGCTTGTATGTTTTGGCTTTTTAGAAATGCGACAGTTTTAATATAAAACTATGACTTTTTAAAACGTTAGGTATAGAAAAAAGCAAGTGTACCGAAAGATAAAACTGATAGAAATAGTGTAAGTCTACGTCACATTTATTTAAATGTCGCAGATGGATAGTAGAATCCACTGTTTTACAAAACTGTTAGCTGATTTACAAAACAGCTAAACAACGTTCAGCTGGATTGCCGTTGCGATACGTTTAACAAAACTGCTACCCACGTTTAGACGTAGTGCAGAATAATATATCTACAGTGGGACAGATTTGTTTATTGTATAGGCATATTAAATGGATAGTCACCACTCTAGTATAAAAAAGATACTGTATTCTGTTTTGTCTTTCCGTGGCTGGGACGACGGAGTGTAAGGTCAGAAAAAACCTAAACACGAAGAGGATGATGGACCTGTCCGTGTGTTGACACGAAACTCCCGAGCTCGCTTCGCTCGCTCATGGATGAATTTATTTTATTTTCTGTCACAATCCCGATATATTGTCGACTATTATAGTGATTTGGTATTTACGTCATTTTAAATTTTCACCTTTCTTTTTGCTATTGACATAAAAGTAAATTAAAGTTAAAATCAACAATCTGACAATTCATTTCACATCAGAGATTATGTAATAATCTCTGATCGTTGACCCGCTGCATTGATAAACGCAAAACGTTCGTACAATTTTGCGTGGAATAGTTCAGTAATTAGTACTTTTGTAAATCAGCTAGCAGTTTTGTAAAACAGCGGATTCTACAATCCATCTGCGACATATTTACTATTAATCCTACTTCCTGTAACTGCCTCCTTGGTATACATGAGGTCCTGGGTTCGATTCTCAGGTCGGGCAAAATGTTATTGGGTTTTCTATTAGGAAATTCTCAACAGCAGCCCATAGTTATAAAGTTGGTGGTGTGAGACCCCCGTGCTTCGAAGAGCACGTAAAGCCGTCGGTTCTAGGCCCGATCTCTCTTCAGTAGTGTCAGGTTGCCGTCGCATCGGACTATGAGAGTGAAGGAAGACGAAGTGCACCTTGCGCATACACTTTTGCACGATAATATCTCCTGCGCACTTGACTGATCGTAGTCGAGATAAGCCGCCGATATTATTTCCAATTGAGGTTCACAGAGACTATCTACTTGCACCTACTACGATGTTTTTATTCTTCTTAGTTCTTAGTTATTATAATAAAACAACATTGGAAACAGTGAACAGTGGAAATACGTAGAGATGACGGTTCTTCCAAATTTTCCTCTCCCCAGACCATGGTAAGAGGCATACCTCAGGGATCGATCCTTGGACCTCTTCTGTACATCCTTTACAGTGCAGACATCACTAAGTCTTTCATTAATTGTAAATTTCATATGTACGCAGATGATATTCAGATGTACATGTCATTCCCAACAGATGATACTCTGTCTGCAGTGCAAAAGTTCAATGTAGACCTCCAAAGAGTGGTCAGATGGTCTGAGAACAACTCTCTTGTATTAAACCCACTTAAATCTAAGTTTATGGTGTTGGGAAGCAAAAATCAAATCAGTACTATACTGTCATACAATCCCGAGTTAATGATTGGTGATAGTAAAATAGATAGGGTTGAACAAGCCTGCAATCTGGGTCTGACCATGGATCCTGAACTACGTTTTGAAGCTCATATTAACCAAGCACTCAGAAACTGTTTCTACAGGCTGAAAGTCTTATATGTGATACGAGACCATCTTAGCATACCACTGAGAAAACAGCTAATGGACAGTCTAATCCTGTCCAAACTGAACTACTGTGATACAGTTTATGGTCCATGCTTGTTATCAAGAACTATTAATAAAAAAGTATTCTAATGCACGCAGTAATCACTCACAGTATCCAAGAATACACGCAATTAATCCGGATAAAAGTTTTTATTATAATGAGTAGTGATCGAAAATCTAACAAAATATTACTATATTTCTTAATTAATTCCGATAATTGTATCGTCAAAATTTTTGTGATTAAAATATCTAAAGATTTATTAAGACCGGTCAAGTCTTTCTCTACATTATAAATATAAAGAGATTTCAGTCAGTAATGATACAATAACGGACTGATGCTCGCGATTTTGTCTACGAAACAAAACAAAGCATAAGTAATATGTCCTTCTCCGATCTCATTGCCAAAATTCATCAAAATTGTTTCAACTGTTTAGGAGTAAAAATGTTACAAAAGACAAACAGAGTTACTTTCGCTCATATATAATATTAGTTTAGATCATTATCTGGTTTTCTTTATTTAAATGAATATCAACTTAGACACAAACTCTCTTACTGAAGCAAATAACATAATCATGCTACCCCTATAAACCTTCCAAAGTCAAAAACTAAACTGTTTAAGCCTTAAAAATGCCCTCCAAAGCACCCAGTAGATCACATTATTCCGACGAGCCCAGCAACGACCAATTTCATTGAAGCCAACCAAATAATATTACATTTCGATTGGCCAACCCACGATTGGCGGAAAACGAGTTTTGTTGAATTTCCATAGCAAAATGTTATGATGGATGAAGACTTGGAAGTGGAACTAAGTTATCGTTTGCTTTTGGGTTTATCTGGTCTACTTGAACGTGTAGTGATAGTCTAGGGCCTTATTCGTCTTATGAATTCTAGTGGGATTGCTGAGTATGAGATCCTGGTATGGATTCATCGATTCTAGTATCGAATAAAGTGTTATTGAGTTTTTCTGTTAGGATAAAACAGCTGTTTGGCATTGTGTCCGGGGTATGGAGAGTAAGTAATGAATTATATGCAGCCAGAAACTCACAACCCTTTAACTCTCGATAATTATAATGTAAGTTAAACATAAAATAAGCATCGTGCCTGTATTCCCCGAAGCGGTGGGCAGAGGTGTACACCCAAATTGCACCAATGCTGTTATTAAGTTCCATGTAACAGGTGGTGAGTTTATTGCCATCTACCGGACATAATTCCAAACTCTGGGCTGAGAATTATCTCACAGAAAAACTCCATAACACTTTGTCTGACCAGGAAATCGATTCCGAGACCTCCTGCTCATCAGGCACGCTTAAGACATATTAAACATGCAAATATAGAATATTTACTCCACAAGCCTTCTCATACTCCAAGAAAACGAGGTCTCCAAGCAAACACACTGAGAAAACATGAGTAATGTCCTGTTGACAGTACTCCATGTGATGTTTGCTGTACAAACGTCCCCATCCCGAAACTCTGGTTGTAGATTTATAGAGCTATGTGTCTGAAATAATGCCAAATGATTTCATGCAAAAATAGACCTGCATATTCTAAGCATAGTTGGTATATTGCGACCTGTCTCTCTCTGCTTAGCTTTTTCACATTGGAGTCAGCTTCCAGCCTGTCCAAATAAGGTTTATCAGTATTTTACACGTACTGGTTGCATATCTAACGTCCATAATCCATTAACTTGGTTAGAAAGAAAGAAAGAAAAGTTTATTTTGGCATAGTATGACAGACAATAACAGAATTCTTATAAAACTTACAGTTTACTTACAAAAACATTAAAAAAAAACTAACAAATAAAAAATATAAAGTACACACAAAGTTGCCTGCACTAAACCAAAAAAGGCCCCTATCTCAGCATGTGCTGCAACACCAAGATGCTGAAGCGCTGGTTTTCAGATAGGTCCCGTAAGTGATGCCACGGGCAGCCACGATAAACATTTTAATTATATTTTAATGAAAAACCTTGTAAAAAATAATAAAAATAAACACATATCTTAAATAAATTGCGTAACAAAATGTTAACTTAATTATATAATTGTAAAAATTTAAACCTATATTGTTCGTCAATTATGTGTGCGCGCACCTGTAGCGTGAGTCCAAGCAGTTCCACATCTCTTGTTTATGAAAGACAAACGAGTAGACGCCAGGCAGACTCACGCGCCAAAAGTTTAGTGATCAATTTAATAAAAACCATGTAAAAAAAATTAGATTATGCAAAAGATGGCGGATGTGTACAAACAAACAAATTACTGTTGAAATAAGGTGGAAATAATTATAACATAGGTACCAAGAAAAGCCTTAGAAATAAAGAAAAATTTAGAACAATTAAATATTAATCAGAAAGTTGTGTAATGGTTGTGCTTAATATGCTGTGTAGTGTAACGAGGTGAAGTGTATTGTGGTGAGTGAAAATAAAATTAACTCTGAAACCTCTCTGAAACTGAACAAACAAGAAATTGGGGATTATGTTGGAGAGTTTTTTTTTTACATCAATTGAGAGAAAACTCACAATTACCTATTTGGCTTCGAAATATGTTGGTTACATGTTATCTCATGGTAAGACTGGTTATCAGACTTTTGGGCATCTGGTTATCCGTAACAGCAGCTGCTGCAGCAGTTTCTAGCTGCAATGCGTGTAAGACCGACAGCCAGTCTTATCATGATGCGATTTAAATACCTTTAAATCTAAACTTGAATAACCTGGATATTTACTCCAAACTTAGAGGACCAGACGGGAGATGGATTGTGACTAAATATCGAACAAATTTGCTGGCCATTTTTGGCGGGGGGTGAGGCAACATATAAAGCGCAAAAAAAACTTGTATTAAAGAGCAACAATACCAGTATTAAACACATAAAAAAAACTAAATCACAAACATAATATTGTGTCACACACGATTAAAATCGTTTCCTATCATTGTAACCATACAGGTAAAGGGTATCAAGGTATTTGATTGGGAATCATATGCAAGTGACGAAAGGGGTACCCCCCGCTAAAATTACTCCAGTGCTAATTCCTTCAAGACTCCAAAAGACTTTTAATACACCAGGAAAACCAGGTCTCCAAACAAACACACCTAAAACACTTCAGTAATGTCCTCTCGACAGTACTCCATGTGATGTTTGCTGTACAAACGTCGTCGTCGCGAGAATCGAGTCCTACAATACCCTTGGTGCACTGTAGCTGTATAATAGCTCTCTGCTTTTCACTACGCAGTACTGTGGTTACATGCTTGGTTCCATCTGATTTGTTCTGGCGGCTCGAAATAATGGCAGTTTTGTCAAGGTAGGTTTTTTGCTTGATCGTTTTTTTTTCTTGTTATGAATGAAAATACCGTTTATTATTTGTTGCAACGTCACATAACCTTCCATTATCAAAATAACAAATATATGCTAAAACCGTCTCTTTGCCGTCGAAAGCTTGTCAACAGTTGTTTCAAATAGGTAACTCAGCATATGCCAGGTAATATGCCTGATGCTGGTATTCTATTTCGTGTAGTAAGTACGTACCTAACCTTTTTTTTTATTTGAGGTTTATTATGCACCTTGTGCCAGTCGTCTAACATAGCATCACGCCTGTATTCCCCGAAAGGGTAGGCAGAGGTATACACAGTTGTACACCCACATTTCACCAATGCTGTTATTAAGTCCCATGTAATAGGTGGTGAGCCTATTGCCATCTACCGGGCACAATTCCAAACTCCGGGCTGCTACTGAGAATATTCTAACAGAAAAACTCAATAACACTTTGCCCGACCCGGGAATCGAACCCAGGACCTCATGCTCAGCAGTCGCATTTGGGACCACTAGACCAACGAGGCAGTCGTCTACCGATTAAAAATCACAGGGTTCTTCGGTAACCTTTACTGGGTTTCCAGATAAGTCCTGCATTTGCCGTAACCCTGGTAGGAATTAAGTACTAAACCTTAAATACTTTCATTTGACAGTCTTACGATATACATTGCATCGGTTTAAGTAGTCGACGAGGTCTAGGATTTTTAATTTTTAGAGCATATGACGTAATGATGTCAGTTGCGCAATAGCACAGCCGGTGTCGTTTTTTTTTTAATTCGACATACAATGTGAATATGTATGTAGCTATAGGTGCTACGGACTTAAGTACTGCTACATTTTTATACAAAAATCAGGACTGTGTTCTCTGAGACATGGAAAAGTGATGCATACACTGTCTGTGTCCAGCATTGCTTAGCTTAATAGATTAAATTTGACCACCCAGATCCCGTGCTACGAGCTACGCGCTACGCGCTACGAGCGCTTAAATCATACTGGTTCAATCGAAAGCATCATAGGTCTCAGTAATATTACTATCAAACGCAAAATAAATCATTGTATTCTGTAGATACCTTTAAAATAATATGTTCTCACATGGAAACAAAATATTTCTACAATTACAAACTTAAATTTGCAGTTAGAATATCGACCGTATTGTATATCGATGTACATGTTATTTTTGCAACACAAGATGAAATTAATTCAAAAATTAAAAAGCGCACCCGCCATGTGTAAATTATATTTTTATATTCCACACCTATTTGTGTCCATATAACCCCTATATTATAATATTTTTTTGAAATCTTTCTACCGTTTTTACCCTTTCTTTACCCCATAGGTATAGTCGACCACGAAATTGCTTTACCATATTTTACAAAAACTTCCAGTAAATTAAAATGTCAGTAAAGTTGACAGTATCTGACTGACACTCTGATCTTGTAAGTGAAAATAGACCTTGTCATATTATGATGTGCAAACGAAATTCAGCATTAGGGTGGTAAAGCAATTGTATGGTCGACTATACATCTAAATCTTTCGAAGCATTTAGAAGGTATGGTGGAATAAAAAAACTCACAAACATACATACACTCTAAAACATAATACTCCTTTTTTGGGCAGTCGAGTAAAAATACTGTTTTGAAATGTATGTATAACGCCTTTACTCTCTAGGCTCGGAGCAAAAACGGTAACTGGTCTGGAACCTGATCATTTGCCAACTAACCATTTTCACAATCATAAGTAATTTCTTATAAATGCTATATTTGGGACTACCACCTTCTAAAATTCCACATCTGCCTTCAGCAACACAGCCTTAGATCAAAAATAATCGACACGTTGGTCGCATCCTACGATTACTATAGATAGTGCCTAGTTGTATGACCGTTGGACTGACAAGTCAAAGGTTGCAAGTTCGAATCCAAGGCTTTCTCGACAACTCGACATAGGTACATCGGAAATAGGATACTTGAAATACCTACAGTTAGAATGCACACTATGTAACAAAAGGCAGTTTTAAATGTATGTATGTAAAAAAGGAAGATACCTAGGTAATTCCATTGACAAAATAATAATGGAATAGTTTATTGGACTTCAAAATCTTAGCTCCACTGTCAACAGGCATGCTATTTAAATTAAAATAATAATTTAAAGAAATTATCATATCCTTGATACCACTGTCTTTTCGAAGTAATGTGCGTATTATAAATTAATGATCACTTGCTTAAAACGGTGAAGGAAAACATCGTGAGGTAACCAGCACACCTGAGAGAAATTTCTCGTTGGTGTGTAAAGCCAATAAAATAATGTCAGAGACCTACGGGTGGTTTAAATTCTGACACTAGGTTGTTCATAAACCACATGATAAGAAGATTAATACTATAAATGTTAAAGTTTGTATGTTTGGATGTTTCTTACTCCATCACGCATTTTGGAATTGCATGAAAACACTACATATTATAAAATAAAGTCCCCCACCGCGTCTGTACGTCTGTCTGTTCGCGATAAACTCAAAAACTACTGAACGGATTTTTATGCGGTTTTCACCAATAGACAGAGTGATTCATGAGGAAGGTCTAGGTGTATAATTTCCGTGCAAAGCGGGGCGGGCAGCTAGTTTAATATAAAGATAGATTGAGTCTTCAAAGAGGACACAGGTATCCTATTGCTAAGCAGACGAAATACCAAACGTCAGCTTGAATAAAATAAAACAAACAAAAGAAACTCAATATACTGCGTAAACAATTTCAATCAATACCACCAGCTTCTCTATCCTCAAAAATAAAACTACACTCCTCCACTGTTTTATTTCAGAGCTCTCCAAACTTCCCGAAATAAAAGGATAGGTACTACTATAACGTTATTCAAATCCGGTATCTACCCGATACCTGTACCGCATCCGCGCGGATCATCCGTCAAGTGACGTCATATGATTTATCTTTGTTTGAACTACCCACTTTGCTACTGTATTGAGTTTTCTTCGCTTAGAATGTGAAGCAATTTTCTTGTTTTGACGTAGGATTATTATGAAGAAATTCGCGAGAAAGAGACATCGCATATTAAAAACAAAAATAGCGCAACTCAAAAATGGATACTCAACGCAAAAATTCTGAGTTACAGCGTTACACAGCCTAATTAACCTACTATTTCAAAAAAAAATATGTTTGTAAAATAATGATAGCTGTATTTTTCTAAAAAAACACAATGTTTGGTATGGAATACTCTTACAAAAATGTTAAAAAAATAATTAAATATTGTTTTTTTTTTTTTGGATTGTGCCATTTTTGTTTTCAATAAAGAAATAATATATAGATTCGTTTATTTGGAAAAGTTTACATGTATGTATAATGGTAATTAAGGGTTTCTACACTAAGCTTGAAGCTTGTATTGCAGAAACCGGTGATTGATTTCCTTTTACCGCCTTAAATTTACCAAAAATACAAAAGAAGTAAAAAATAATTTCGGCATGAACTAATGTGTGAGAAATGTTGGCCACAAAAAGAAGTCACCACCATCATCATCTTCCTGTCATAGTCCTGTTAATAATAGTAGTTATAGTTTAATCTTAAGGCGACAAAGTTATGCGCCCCTGCTGTGCCAAATAAAATCTTTTCCTTTCTTTCTTTCTCTCTTTCTGTTAACAATTATGAAATAATTGCTGTTGACAAAATGTAAATGACTCAAAATACTTGTATCCATGCCGATATTTCATCTGTACAACGAAAAAAAGGGTGTCATTGACTCTGGGAATTTTGGCCTATAGAAATGGTTTGGTAATTAAAATTATCTGGTTCTGAGAAATTGGGATACTGGCTAAGTATTATGTATTCGCATTATAAGGAAAATAAAATGGAATCAGTTTGACTTGCGACATCGCCGCGGCCTCAGCTCGTGACTAAGGGCTCCGTTCGAGTTCGAAACTAGTCGGGCAATCCCGAAGAATGCAAGTGAGTAATAACCGTTGAACAATAATTAATATGAATGTGTCTCACGAAAGTTATTATACAAATAAAATGGATTATACATATCCATGTTGTTTATCTTTTGGACTTTTTAAAACACACAGACTTTTGAAGAAAGAGCTATAGCAGTTTTACGGTGATCTATCTTAATGGCACATCAGTCATCATGTAGCGCGACTCAACTAAGGGATCTCAACGATGCGTCACAAAATGGTACCTGCTGCGTGATGATACCAGGTCAGTTTGTAGAACATTGTGAAGTATGTTTTTTTAAATTTTTTACTCCTCATAAACAAGTTGTAACATACAACGTTGTGTTCTACAAAGTGACCATAAACTCGTTGGTAACCGAAATAGGCAATAGTTATGCTGACAGAAAGACATTTGCTTAGGTAATGAGTGATCGTGGTCATATTTTTCTATGAATAAATAAACTAATATAATTTTACTACTGTGCATTTACTAGGCAAAAAATGTTAGAACGGTGACCTGCAGAAATAAACAATGGAACCTTAAAAAACATGCTTTAGTAAAACAAGCAACCGCCACGTAATAAATACACGGTGAATATTATTGCCCTTATTTGTATGCTAATTCAGTTTTATCGCTACGGGAAATTCACGTCACCTACGTTGGGAGCATTTAGTACGATAATTTAGATTTAATTTTAATATTATTTTAGTGTTTTTTTGGTTTTTTACTATATGGTATTGGACTAATAATTAGATTAATTGGCTTTTTTTAACAGCCTCATTGGTCTGGTCCTGGGTTCGATTCCCGCGTCGGTCAAAGTGTTGTTGAGTTTTGTGTTAGAATATTCTCAGTAGCAGCCCGGAGTTTGGATAATATTATGACACCGTGTGACAAAGGTCGCGGATTCGAGTCCCGTTCGTGTCTATCTATTTATCAATGTTTCTTTAGAAAATGATAATAATTAATATAGGCATAACATGATATTAACAAGTTTAAAAAAATATCCAGTAGTAGTCATTGTCAGGTCTGCAACGCAAAATACATAAAGGTTTTTTTTTATCGTTGCCTCTCTCTAGGATTTACTTCCTGTATTGCGGGTGCGTTTACAAACACATAATTACGCATGCACACACACACCCAGACCAGGAACAATTATCTGTATATCATACAAATATTTTCTCCATGCAGGAATCGAACCTGCGACACGCGACGCAGCAGCCGGTCTCTCGACCACTACGCCAACCGCGCCGATTTTAATATAAATCTAAATTAGATAATGCTTTATTTGATTTAGCTTTTACAAGAGTAAAATAATAAGAGATATCAAATTCAGATTGGGAGACATCAAAGGAAGTATAACAACATAACATATCATCATGGCTGTATTTCCCCGGGGAGTAGGCAGAGATATACACATTAGTAGTTATACACCCACGTTTCAAATCCTATATGATGGTAGCCTATTTTCAACTACCAAGGGTAATTGAGTATATATATTGAGTAATTTTAATTATGTTTAATATTATATTACATAATACAATACACATTTAGGAAGGACATTTAAAGAGATCATTTAAATAACGAATTCTTCACATAAATAAAGTTAACCAGAAGAAATATTAGCATCCTCCTCTTTTCTACGTTGCCGTGCCCTACAGGGTCCATAGTGTACTGTAATTATTACTATATTTAACACCTTTATAACATATGGAGTGCAATAAAGTATTGAGTATTGAGTAATTTCGAACTCCGGACTGCTACTGAGAATTTCTTCGCAGAAAAACTTTATTATACTGCCCGAGGAATCCAACCATTGGCCCTGATGCTCAGCGGTCATACTTGAGCCACTCGACCAACGCGGCAGTTCAACGATCAGATGTCAAAGCAAAAAGCTGAGTTAAGCCACATCACAGTGTGCCAACTAAAATTTGGAAATTTTTATATAATATTTGATCGTCTGTAACGACAAGACAGTAAAAAAAACTTGCTGTTGTTATTTGTGCAATAATAATAAAGCCGAAATATTAAAAAGCAAAAACGAGAGAATATTCCTCCAAAATATACTCACTGGTAATCTACGAGGCAATTAATACAATTAACCTCAAATTTTATTCCCTATAGACCCGTTTATTTAGCTATAAAGGGTGGTTTTTAATCTTTTTCTCTGTTTATTACTTAACCCCTTTACGTGGGAATTAAGTGGTTAGTAACAAGGCGATGTTTTTGGGCTTTCCTTGTTAACGATTCAACACTGAATGTTTTATTTACTTTTGTGGTTTTACGGTAATTTCAAACGTCTGGTTCAAGTTATTAATATGTACTTAATTATATACCTTAACTACAGAACGCGACCTGCTATGATACATATATACTCCTTTTGCTTCGTCCATGTGCCTACATCTCGTCATATTTTCACGGAGTAAATATTTGTACGATCTATAGATAACTGCTCCGGGTCTGGGTGTGTGTGTGCTTGTGAGATTATATGTCTGTAAACGCACCCACGATACGGGAAGAAATTCCTAGTGTGGGGCAACGTTTTATAATATATATATATATATATATACGTGCGCTGGTTGAGCACGCACTTGACGTTTTTTGGAGGACAGCATATGCTGTCTAACTGCTGGATAAAGATCTCCCCCAAGTACTTCCATTTGTCTTGGTCTTCCTCCATTCCTCGTCATAGCCGTCGAGATTATCTCTCCACCGCTTTCTCGGTCGACCTCTGCGTCTAAGTCCGTCTGCAAGTAGCCACTGCGTAACTCGCTAATCTCTGGTTACATCCAGTTAATAAGTCCCACCCAAAACTACTTGAACCTAGCAGTCTTTTCACCTATCAGCAATACTAGTAAATAAACGCAGCATAGTGTTCATCATTATAAAAATCGGACAAGTACGAGTCGGCTCGCCCACCGAGGGTTTCGTACAAATTTGTAGGTATGTATTGTAAATAGTTCAGGAATCGCGTCTCGCAGTTTTTTTCCGAGATTTTCCCAAAATTCAGTTTCCAAAACCTATAAAGATTATATTTTTTATGATTTAATAACAAATGTAAAGCTTTCAAATTTTTCCCTGTACTTGTAGTATAAGACGATACTACTTGCCAAATTTCATAGTTTTAGGCCCACGGAAAGTACCCTATACATTTTGATTCCCTTGAGAATGTCGAAATATACGTTTTTTGCGGCATAAACGGCCGTACCCTTTTTTATGTTAAATTAAAAGTTAAATTTAAGTTAACTTAGAAGTTAGATTTTTTCACCGCGTCATGGCAGTATAGCCTTGAGTATACAGTTATAATTTCAACTCGATACCTCCACGCGTTCCTGAGATAAAGGGTCTCGACAGACAGACAGACGGACAACAAAATGATCCTATAAGGGTTCCGTTTTTTCCTTTAACCCTAAAAAAGCTACAGTTATTTTTTTGTGTTTGTTACGCACGCATTTGAAAAATTATCCGTATTAAGATCAATGCAGACACTACAATCACGTATGCTGCGCTCTAATACTACGCTCTATTACAATAATAAATTGGCCAACTTACTATAGCACAACCGCTGTTCTGAAGTCTGTTATGTCATTCACTCAGAATGGAAGTACACTTATAACGTTAAATATTACCCCATCAAACATAAAGAGTGATATGAAATACACGCCATAAAATAAATAGAGTTACGATGGCCATAAAATGTCGAATGAATTTTCAACGAACTTTTACTACTGTATAAGCTATTAGGTAGCTACGCATGCTGAAAATTTCATCGCCGCATGTTAGAATTAGACTTGTTAAATAGCAGTAACTTACGTGGATAAGATAAAGATTGCTTAGAGTAACTCATATCCAGGATAAGATAAAGATTTCTATGAATTTCTTTCTTTACTTTCTCTGACTCAAGGTTGGTTCAAAAAATTTCTATAGATATGGAGTAGTATTTTTGATTATCACGATCACTTTACAATAAAACAATCTATAATCGGATAAATTGCGTGTATTATTTTTCCTAACTCAACATTTGTCAAATCTATCTAACTGCAAATACAAGGAACGCCTTATAATTTATTTATATACTTATTTAAAATTGACCCAGATATTATATGCTGTGACAGAGCATATTTTTTTTCATTGAATGTATCTATTAACCTCAGTCTGAAAGAGCCATGGACGGGCATGAGCCCCGTCTATTTTCGTTAATGCAAAATTCAGTTTTGAATAACTATCAAATTAATACATTTGCGTTGCAAATAAAAAATCATTCATTCAATATATTCATTCCGATACAATTGTTACTTGTAAAACTATCCATCTTAAGTATGTTTTACTAGTTCTATTTCCTTTTTGACCTGAAAATATTCCTTAATATATCGGACCACAAAGTAACCCCCCCACAGACGAAGTTAAGACATTTGGGAGGGAGGTTAAGCAAACTGGGTGCGAAGCGAGCGGAGCAAGTTAAACGTGCAAATAGAAAGGTTCGGTGGTTACGGTTCTCAACTTAAATTTTGTATATTTTAGTTTAATTTTAATTTTACTTGAGGGCCTCGTGGCTTAGTAGCTACCACACAGTTCGATCGATTGAGGTAAAGCTGCGCTTACTGCGGTGCTTCTGTGGATGGGTGACAACCATTTCATATCGCATAGACCCCTCCGTGCTTCGTACAGCACGTTAAGGTGTCGGTTTCAATTGTCATGAGTATATATATATTGTTACATTTAGGTTAAGATACTATGGGATTGACATCGTCATTATTATCATGTACAAAAATCCCTTATAAATAAACAAGATTAAAAAAATAAAAGATCTATGATAGTCGTTCCGGGTAGTCAAAGCTCTGAAAGTCTGACAACCAGTCATACCACGATACATTGTGATACCCAGTAACTGGGTTGTGTAGTTCAGATAGGCAGTTGCTGCATGTAAAATACTGGTTAGCTGCATCCGATTTGACTGGAAGCCAAACGAAAATAAAGATTATTAATTAACAATTAATAGTACATTTTATCTTCAGGCGGCTTCGAGATGGGCAGAGGATATTGTTTCTATCTCTGGAAAGACCTGGATGACCAACACAGGAGCGTGTAGATTTGCACAAGTACAACAAGGTCTCGCTCGATCTATGCCTAGCAGAGGGTGAAGTCGGGCTGTGGATGATGATGAAATTGTGTTAATTTCATCATCATCGACAGCAACCAGTTAACACCAGGCCACCAACCAGCCACAGCTTCCCTTGCTTTCCTCGGTATTATAAAGGCTGGGTTCTTCGTCACGGTTGGCAGTAAAATCTTAATTTTACAAGCTCGATAATTTACTCAAATAAGACACCCACTTCCACGTGGTGCAATTATTAAAAGCAAAGAGCAACAAACAAACAAGTCGCATTAATTTAAAAGTTGTTATTACACCCTCTCCCCTCACCCCTTCCCACCCGCACAGATAGAGTCAAAAAACTTGGTTATTCGTTTTACGCAAGAATTTTCGAGTCGTTCAGGTGATTCTGTTATGTGGATGTTTTTTGTTGTGTTATTTTATGTGCGTGGCTGTGAGAGGGGCTCATGGTTAAGTAACAGCCACACAGATGGATCGATCGAGGTTAAGCTGCGCTTGCCTAGTCGCTTACTTGGTCTATAGATGGGTGGTAAATGAAAACCCATCCATGTTTAAAGAGCCTTTATTTTTAAAATTATTTTGATTTGAGTAAAGCTAAAATGTATTTGATGCCAAACTAAGATTTCAAAATAGGTAAAAACATAACGTTACAAATTAGCCCGTAACTGTCCCACTGCTGGGCTAGGACCTCTTTTCATACAGAGAAGGCACGAGCATTGATCACTACGCTAGCTTACTGCGAGTTGGCGATTTCCGACCATCAAGTCCAGGTTTCCTCACGATGTTCTCCTATACCGTATGTGATGTCTTAGAATAACTAAGAAATTAAATTATGTGATTGAAAAAGTCACATTGGTACATGCCAGATTTGAACCCACAACCTTACATTACTATTTTAATATAATAGTCTCAATATACATGCAGAAATAGTATAAACCTACAAAAAAAACTATCAAGCCTGATTTCTAGGCAGGTAGGCAGAAAACATGGCGAAAATATTTCTTAGACGCATGATAAATACATGCTCGTTAGTTATAATAAGTCTTAATAGAATTAAAATCAATTCTATGTATCCATTGTGATTCATGCAGTTTGATAACCAAATTTATGTTTCATGTCCGTAACTTTAGACGAACGTATGATGATGACCGTCGGCGTCGAAGTTCTGGAATTCATGTCACGCCACAGCCCTAAAAATACATTTTCTTATATTGTGTTGAAGTTTGTTAAGTATTCATAGGATACCGTGCATCCGGAAGAAGCTCAGCGGAGTATATTGATCAAATAAATATAACGTTTAATAGAAATCTGTAATTATACTTTGAGGGATTAATGTACCCCTATAAATATGACTTTGAAAGTCCGCAGAAAAAGTCAGCAGCTCCACACATTTTGATTAAGTAAGTATGAACATCTCTATACAAAGAATGCTGTCGAAGATGGATTCATAGTAAATGTTATTCCTATACTGCCTGCCTAGCCTTTTCCCAATTACATTGGGGTCGGCTTCCAGTCAAACCGGATGCAGCTTAATACAAGTATTTTACATGGAGTGACTGCCTATCTGACCTCCACAACCCAGTAACTGGGTAACACGATATCTCGTGGTATGACTGGTTGTCAAACTTTCAGGCTGCTGACTACCCGTAACGGCTGTCATAGATCTTAATTTGACAACCGGGACCGACGGCTTAATGTCCTCTCCGAGGCAAAAGTTATTTGTATACACGGGTACATATTGACCTCTTAAAGTATTTTCTTATCGTGTGGTTGATGAACAACCTAGTGTCAGAGTTTAAACCGCCCGTAGGTCTCTGACATGGCTTCATATACCATCGAGAACATCTCATAGGTGTGCTCGTTTCCTCACGATGTTTTCCTTCACCATTTTAAGCCAGTGATCATTAA
Organism: Xylocampa areola; assembly: GCA_935421205.1. Taxonomy (NCBI): domain Eukaryota; kingdom Metazoa; phylum Arthropoda; class Insecta; order Lepidoptera; family Noctuidae; genus Xylocampa; species Xylocampa areola. The sequence goes on along the minus strand of OW285225.1, from coordinate 6,450,371 downwards.
TTTGTAACACATACATAACTCAAAATTCAGTGGTGCGCGCCCTTGGATTCGATCTTGCGACCTTTTACTTGCTAGTGTAACGCTCGTACCACTAGGCTTTCACTGCTCAAACTGCTTTGCAAAAGTATGACTTCAGAATTCTATAACACGCTAGATATAAGAATATTATTGTAATAGTGCTTAAAAATATTATCATATCCTCCTTATTTTGTACCTATGCGATTCGAAAGAGGTCTTTCTCCGCCACGACCCCAAAAAAATTTAAACCGTCATTATTTTGACCATCCAACTAAAAATACATTTAACTTTAAACAGTTAAACTACACAGGTTACCACAAGCCGCCCATTACCTCAGTATTTAAGCTCGCTTGCGTAGATAAGGTGGAACTAAGGCGCGCTGGCTTGTAATTAGAAACAGTAAAGTTTCTGGACGTAGATCTAATGATAACTAGCTTTAAAATTGCTTCTTGAAGCGTGGGGAATTGGGCTTTATTTGTTAGCTTTTATGAGGTAGAAGTGTAGTTTATTTTTCAAGCTGGTGGCTGTAAAATGAAACGTATTTTCATACTACATCGATTTTTCTGTAATGTTTATTTCACTATCTCGTTGGTCTTGTGGTGGCTAGCGCGACTGCTCGATTCTCAGGTTAGGGAAAATATATAGATTGATACATTGGAACACCAATTATTATTTTCTGACCGCCACCCCACCTGATGTTAAGCGCTGGTGTAGTCGAAGATGGAACACGCTTGCCCGGCAGATTATATCTATCGGGAAACTGGTTTAAAATTAATTAATCTTTTTTAGCTTTTTTAACTATTATTGTACCAGTATGTAATCTAATATATAAAAATCTCGTGTCACAGTGTTGTTATCGAACTCCTCCGAAGTGGCTTAATCGATTTTTATGTTTTTTTTTGTGTAATAACTTTCGTGAGGCACATTCATATTAATTATTGTTCAACGGTTATTACTCACTTGCATTCTTCGGGATTGCCCGACTAGGTTCGAACTCGAACGGAGCCCTTAGTCATGAGCATGACAGTTTGACTCGCGACATCGCCGCGGCCTCAGCTCATGACTAAGGGCTCCGTTCGAGTTCGAAACTAGTCGGGCAATCCCGAAGAATGCAAGTGAGTAATAACCGTTGAACAATAATTATTTTTTTTGTGTATATTTGGTAGGTCTGAGAATAAATCGTAGATTTTTTTTATACCTCTAGGTGATAATGGTGGCCCTATCCAGAAAATGTATATGGCAGAGCAACGTTTGCGGGGCACAGATAGTATTATTTTAAGATTATGCATTGTTTTCAGGCTGTTGTTGATTCCCCATGGAAATTGGATTTGAATTAAAAAATAATTTTGTTACTGTACTTGTCACATTCTGATTAGCAGATGCAAAACAAGGGCTGTCTTATCAGTCTAGGGTCACGGCTGCTGGACGCGAGATTTTGAGTTCGATTCTCTGGTTGGGCAAAGTGCTATTAAAATGTATGCGTAGTGAACTTTGAATAAATAAAAAGTTTGCAGAAAGAAAAATAATTATGTTAGTATAAAAAGGCTTCTACGGTTTTATTTTTTTGTTTCCCGACCTTTCAACCGTGCCTTTGAATCGCGATATAGACCCGATTTAATATACTTCTAATATGTGTGCAAATCGCGAAAACTTTAATTAAATCAATTATGTTAGTAAGCAGGATTATTCCTTGAATAACATTTTTATTGAGTTTTTTTCTTAGGTGGTCGGTTGACCAGTATACATCTTAGCCTATATGACGCTAAGTAAATAAGAGCTATAAAAAATAATTAAAAGTAATTTAATTCATTGTTTTATTAATTTAGTAACTTCTAGTAAGTTAAAATAAATGAGACTTATTGTGCGTTATAATTTCAAGTTTGTTGTCATAACAAGTTACAAAATGTAGTTGTGACTCAAAAAAAGTGTCTTGGGAATTATTTACAAAATAAGTTTAGTAATAAATTTTATTCTAGACGTTTTTACTGCCTTCAAATATGAGATTTCTTTGAAATTTGATTTACTTAAGTTGTAAACACATTTTGATATTTATTTTCTGAAAACATATTTAGAAAATATGTCTAAATTGCCTATTCATCAAAAAGTTTCTTAAAGTTCAGTGCAGAATAATGACTCCAAATTACATTTGTTTCATCAACTTTTATTATAAGTAGGTACAATGTTGGAGATAAGCCTCGTGTAGACAATCTATCATGGACGTTCGGCTTGCCTTCTATCGACAAAAAACCACACGGTTAAAGATAAATCTTTGAAAAGCATTAACGCATGCTTAGCGAACTCGAAAGTTATTATATTAAATGGAAAAAAAGAATACGGTCGTGAGCAGCATTCGAACCTACGCCTCCCGGATAAATCTTTTTCCATTTAATATAATAACTTTAAACCACACGGTCTTAAAAAAAACCTGTATCGAGGTCTTAGGATCGCAGCTGCATTCACCGCAACCCCAGTGGGCTATGAGGCGTCAAAAATATCGACGGACCTCGCGATCAGTGCTGGCCGGCCACGGTTGACCTGCACGAATAAGCACGAGAAGTGTGCGGTTCCAAGCAAGGCGCATATTCGTCTCAGGCTTGTTGGTGATTGGACGACGATCTACCCAAGTCCATCGCCAGCGCTATGGCTCACCGTAGCCAGAGCTCATTGAAAGCCCCCCGGTGTCTGTTGTGTCTTCTGCGGCCGGGATGAGGAATTCGCCTCTCTCTCCCGTTGCTGGAGTTAAATCCCTCGACTTTGCCGTAACTAACCATGATCAGCAGTCATCTCTTAACAAGCCCCAGCATCTGCTTGATGATTGTAAAATATAATTCAAAGCTGGCAACAATTTAAGGCACTCAAAGTCCGTTACAACTTTGACGAGATATGTGTGATCGGTAATCCATTATAAAGATGGATTACCGCCAGGAGCAGTACTTGTAAGGGTTAATAGTGGACCGTGTGGATTTTAGTCCGCAGGAATCCGGCACAACGCGATGTTAACACGTTCCCTGTCCACGAAGCAGACACAATAGTTAAACAATCACCGTGTACCACATGAGGCTCATTGGACAGTGAAAGGGTTAAGATAAATTTGCATCACTCAAAAAAAAAACAGTACTATTGAGAGTCTGACTTGCACCAAGGATTTCGTACAATTATCGTTACTAATAATTGACTGCCTCGTTGGTCTAGTGGTCCCATGCTCGACTGCTGAATACAAGGTGTTGGGTTCAATGCCCAAGTGGGGCATAGTGTTGTTGGGTATTTCTGTTTGGAAATTCTCAGTAGCAGACCGGATAAAATTAAGATAACTATGATGTAAGTAAATAGATTTTAAAATTACATATAGTTTTAAGGCGTTTATTTAACATCAGAACTGGATTAGATTTGGTATTAATATCAAGGGTACCCCAAACACGCTTCAATTTCGTAATTTGTTTTAAAATCTCAACAAATTCTTATTATTATTAGAAAATCATGACAGAAGGTTTTTCATACTGACCCTATTTACTCCAAATATCATCCATCCTAAGCTTTCAACCCTTTAAACATTCAATGTAAAACAATGGTATGTTAATACTGAGCACAGGGCTGGACTAAATAATTCATTGGGACGTCAGGGCCGAACTGAGGTGAAGGATGTAAAAAATATTACATTTCCACATTCCGCGGCGGGTGAAATTCATGAATGATTTGAGGAAAAAAAGATATTGAAATGTAACTGGTTTTGTTTGGCTTTCATTGCCTTTGCCTATGAAACGGGCACGTATGGAAGACTCTTTAAAACCTATATGTAGGATAAAAACTTTAGTTTTTGTGTCTCGCAGCTCAACTTAGGAGGTTGTCGACTGCTTATAAAATTTTAAGGCCCCCAGCCAAGGGGCTTAGTTTATAAGTTGAATGCTCTGGCTGGGGCCCTTAAAATTATTAAGGCAACCACAGGAAAGCCCGGTTAAGCAGTCGACAACCTCCTCCTCTATGCGAGATGCCATACCCAAAAAAAAGCAATTGTTTAAAAGTTAGTAAAGATAAATCTGTTACATACAAGCACATACAATGGTTACACAAATTGAATACCAAGTATTCAAAAATAATGCACCATAACAAAATACTTTGACGTTTCTTTTAATACAAAATCTAATAAACATTTATTTAAACAGTTTGCTCCGAGAGCCATCAAAAAGATTAATATTAACGCAACATTGATATTCACGATCGTTTAACGGTAAAATAGGCCATTAGTTAGTCTAGGAGCTCGGGTGTATGAGCGCACAGCATCTGAATATTTCTTTATTCAAATTAATTGAGGTTTCGTTTCGACTCTTTTTCGTTTTAGACAGGTTTATGATAATGTGTTGTGAAATAATGAATATATATTCTGTCTAGTAGTGCAGAACTGGATATTGTTTTGTTTAAATGACATTGATATATACTTTTTTCAAAATGTATAGGTATAATTTTAAATAAATTAGGTATTAGTCTTCTTTTCCTCTTTTTAATTTCATGTGCTAGTACAAAATGAAAACATTTTTCTTTCTTTCTTTCTTTCTATTTATCAGAGTAATGTCAATTTGAATGTAGTTACGTTTTGTGCTAAAGAAATAAATAGGTATACTCTACCCAATGACTTGAAGAAAGAATGAAATATTCACAACAGTTTTATTCTCATCACAAAAAAAAAAAAATTCATAGGTTTTAGGAAATACAAAATATGATGTCATAAAAATTATAATTGTCACATTTTTTCGGTCGATTCAATATAGAAAATTATATTGTAGGGTAGGGCGGGGCTAGTTGAGCATAGGGGCAAGTTGGGCAATCGAAATATCTCGCAAACTATTCACCGTACGCATAGGCATCATATGGCGGAAAGAAGGAGTCGTGGGAGGGGTAATCACCACGCGATTGCTAGCGGCGGCTGGACGAACGAGTGAAGCGCCCGTGCGTTTTGTTTATTTTGTGACCAAAAAGTAAAAACATCGTTTATCGCAAGTTTTCGTCTGTATTAGTCAATTGTTATCTGTTTTCAGTCAGGTAAGTGTTAATCTTTCAGAGAATTATTGTACTTTTGATACGTAAAGAGGTTCTGGGTATAATTTTTACGAATTTTTTATAACCTCGCTTTTGTTTTAAAATTCCTGGTTGGGGTTAGTTGAGCTATAGTTGCTCAACTTACCCCACGACTCAAACAACTAAAGTAATGAATGTTTTATTTTTTATTTGGATTCGGACTTACAAGAGGAAGACTACAAGATGTTCTTACACTAGTCAAAATTTAAAAAATGCTGCAAAGGCTGTCAACGATGAAGGAAAAAGTGTTAATGCCACCGCTAAAGAAATCGGTATCTAATGGATGACTTTGACAAAATTTTTGAAGAAATTAAATGCAGGTGGTGATTCATCCATGGGCTATGCAACACCGAGGCAAGGATTTTCTCCTACACAGGAAGACTCTCTGAAAAAGTACTTGCTACAAATGGATATTCTCCAAAAGATGTCCGTCGCCTTGCCTACGAATGTACTGCTAAATTTGGCACTGAAATTCCTCCCAGCTGGACAGCAAATAAGATGGCCGGGAAAGAAAGGCTTACGATGTTTTTAAAACGAAATCCGGAGCTATCTATACGAAAACCAGAACCCACCAGCCTTGGTAGGGCAACATAATTTTATGCGCAGAATGTTAAAGTTTTTTTTTGAGAAATTAGCGAATGTAATGGATAGATATGGTATTACAGCGGCAGATATTTGGAATATAGATGAGACAACTAAAAGACTATAAATAAAGAGCTGATTGTCAAACACATATTTTACTTCATCTCTAGTCAACATTGAAGCCATGGTTTGGTTAGAAATTCTTAGTGCTCAACTTGCCCCATACCCTTGCTCAACTTACCTCACCTATGGGGTACATTGAGCGTACTTGACTTACTGCATTTAAACAGCTGTAGCTCATAAATTCGACTTGTTACAAAAAAAATACTATGGACACTTTTACTAAGGGATAAATCACTAATCCATCAAGCCGCATAACAACTCATTGAGACTCACCATTGAGGAGCTATAGCCGTTCAAGTGAAAAATTGCTCAACTAGCCCCGCCCTACCCTACTCTTGACAAATCTGTATACGCTTCTTCGCATGTAAAGTGTATAGGTAACCTCAAAACTTTTTACATTTTACAGTTTTTACCCGAAGAGGCAAATGTAAATTATTACGACTCTATTATTGTGCTTGTGGGTATAATTTAAGTTGATTTTAATTTCTTATCATAATTGGTGTACTAAAATAATATTTATGTTATAATGTCTTAAGGTGGATGAAAACGGCTGATTTAAACGAAAGACATACAATAGGCTATTTGACTAATTTTGGAAACCATTATAAATTATTCCTTATTACATACTAAGCACACCACACTGATATTCCTAAAAAAATCTATGTTAAAGTATAAATTTTCAAAACCGCGCGGAAAACACCGTTGCTTTAATGGCATTGGTCACGTGGTGCATTTGACGTCAAACGCCAGTAAACATTGTGTATTATCCTCAGTAATTGAAGCCATGTTTACTGGCATGTGACGTCACCAGCGTTGTCACGAATCACAGGGCATTTTTGTCTCGGATAAAAAATGCAATACTTATTACAATTTTCTCAGTGAAACTTACAAAAAATATACTTATTTTAGTTTAAATTATAGTCTGATATGTTTTTCACGGTATTATCTGATAGGATCACCACAATTTGTAGTATATTTTCATTGTTGTCAAATAGCCTATTTTGTAGTCAGTTAACAGGTAAATATAAATTCTATTTTTCAAAGAAACATTGAAAAAATAATAGACAAGAACGGGGCTTGAACCCGCGACCTTTGACGTTCCGTGTCATCACTCTACCAACTGAGCTACCTTGTCGTGTTCAAACCTATTGAATTTTCAATCCTCTTTGTATACGTCTTAAGGAGACGCCTGGTGATATTTATCTAGTAATCATTTACAGATTTACTAAACTCAGCGTTACCACTTTGCAGTTGTAAATCGCCGAACAACATCCCAATCCTTTATAAATCATATTTAATTATATTTTTTTAATACATGTTGAGGCCATTTACAACTGCAAAGTGGTAACGCTGAGTTTAGTAAATCTGTAAATGATTACTAGATAAATATCACCAGGCGTCTCCTTAAGACGTATACAAAGAGGATTGAAAATTCAATAGGTTTGAACACGACAAGGTAGCTCAGTTGGTAGAGTGATGACACGGAACGTCAAAGGTCGCGGGTTCAAGCCCCGTTCTTGTCTATTATTTTTTCAATGTTTCTTTGAAAAATAGAATTAATATAGGCATTACATGGCCTCAACATTTATTAAAAAAATATAATTATATATGATTTATAAAGGATTGGGATGTTGTTCGGCGATTTACAACTGCAAAGTGGTAACGCTGAGTTTAGTAAATCTGTAAATGATTACTAGATAAATATCACCAGGCGTCTCCTTAAGACGTATACAAAGAGGATTGAAAATTCAATAGGTTTGAACACGACAAGGTAGCTCAGTTGGTAGAGTGATGACACGGAACGTCACAGGTCGCGGGTTCAAGCCCCGTTCTTGTCTATTATTTTTTCAATGTTTCTTTGAAAAATAGAATTAATATAGGCATTACATGGCCTCAACATGTAATAAAAAAATATAATTATATAGGTACATATAAATTTTAAAATCTACATCCCAGCTCCTAGCCTAAATTGATCGACAAAAAAAGGCCCTAATAATTGGTTTAATTTCCTTTCACATAAATCATAGTGCAGCATTTTATAATGAATCATTTGAACCGAGTGTTGGTACAAAATAAACGAAATCGGTACAATTTAACGCAGCAATTAACAGATTGTGGGATGGGTAGGTGTAGGGTTGGGTGCTTACTTCTTTCTTTTTGTACATGCGTATTTTGATTAAGACGTTTTAATGGAGCATATAAATGATTTTTATGTACAACCTTTCTGTTTGTACAAATCAAACAATATATAGAAATAAAAAAAAAATGCGATTCGGTCACATAAGTTTACTTTTAAACGGTGCTTAAATAAGATAAAGCATAGCATTTTATAAAATTACCTTGGTATTAGTTTCTTCTCGTGGCATAGGTAAATTTTCAGGTTTACGTACCAACGCATTATAATTAAATATAATTAAAGTTATTATATTAAATGGAAAAAGAATACGGTCGCGAACAGGACTCGAACCTGCGCCTCCCGGATGAATACTCCAGGCGCTCTCACCACTAAGCCATCTCGACCTCTGCTCGCCACCGCGAATTCTTCTTCCATATTTTGACACGTCTTATGGCGACGTTATTGCTATCAATTGACCGAACCGACACGACTAACTTTGCAGTTAATACAATGTCGTAAAGAATGCAATTACCTTAATAATTCAAGATAAATCTTTGAAAAGCATTAACGCATGCTTAGCGAACTCTAAAGTTATTACATTAAATGGAAAAAGAATACGGTTGCGAACAGGACTCGAACCTGCGCCTCCCGGATAAATACTTCAGGCGCTCTGACCACTAAGCCATCTCGACCTCTGCTCACCACCGCGAATTATTCATCCATATTTTAACACGTCTTTTTGGAGGCCAAAAAGCGCCTGGAGTATTTATCCGGGAGGCGCAGGTTCGAATCCTGTTCGCGACCGTATTCTTTTTCCATTTAACATTGTAACATAAATTCATTAGTTATTTGACGATAACGTAGATGCCAAGATATAATGAAACTTTCTGAAGATTGCTATTTATTGATACGAAAACATTTAGGTATCAAAGGTAATCTTTTTATGAAGGTGACATCTAAGAGCCTTTTGAGACTTGTTATTTTTCTTGCGATCAGTGTCTTACTCGCTTGATTCAGCGACTGCGCGCTGAATTGTCTCCTGCAACCAAACGCATTCGCCAATGCGCGATGGAGCGTAAATGCTGTAGTCCAATCGTCTTTGTTTAAAGTAGCATGTCTGCTGAGACCTTTACTCTAATCACACGTACAGACTAATAATCCTTATAAATAACTACTACAAATACACCTGCAATTTTTTTAAATCTATCTAACCTATGTTACCCTGGACAATGTAAGGATTCTAACGATATACATCGAAATCGATTCAGGAATTTATAAGCTTTGCCGGAATAAACTCACAAACATACATACATGAACCCTAAAAAATAACACTCCTTTATTGAGCAGTCGTGTAAAAATTTGTTAAATAAGACCAACAAGAAGGACTATGTTATTACGGCCTCGGCAAATGTTTGGTTAATAATTTAGATAGTTAAATAGCGCGGCTAAAGCGGGTTACTTTAAAGGCAGCACTCTCGGCTTCGCAATTATTAATGAGTCGATATTGGTTAGCGCGTGGAGTTACGAATGAATGTCGAGTGAGAATTTGGGGGATATTTTCCACTTAAGTACATACCATAGCATCACGTCTCTATTCCCTGAAGAAGTAAGCAGAGGTGTACACCCACACATTATATATATATTATTATTTACACATTGCACTAGTGATTGACATCGACCGGGTACAATTCTAAACTCCGGGCTGCTACTGAGAATGCTGTAACAGAAAAACCCAATAACACTGCTCGACTCAGGAATCGAACCCAAGGCCTCATGCTTAGCAGTCTCGCTTGGGACTACTAGACCAACGAGGAAGTTGATAATAGTAAAGTATTATAGAATGCAGATTCAAAGCTAAAAAAAATATAGTTTCGGAGTTCGCTATTAAACTGAATTTGTTAAGGTCTGCATCTGTAAAACATTTAATTTACTGCAAGTTGGTCGTGTCGGTTTAGTCGCCTGTATAGGAACTGAATTGATCGCGATGACGTTACCTTGAGAAATGTGGTGGTGGGCAGAGGTCGAGATGGCTTAGTGGTCAGAGCGCCTGGAGTATTCATCCGGGAGGCACAGGTTCGAATCCTGTTCGCGACCGTATTCTTTAATATTGTAACACGTTATTAAGCTTTTCTGGTAGGAAAATCTTTGATGCAGCCCGGAGTTTGGAATTATGCCCAGTTACGTGAACTCAAAACCTGTGGCTTGGGAAGCGGAACCGTAATCACCCGGCAGCAACTCCAGAAATTAACAGTCACTCAATTAACCACTGACTGACTAACTGCTTCCTTGGTCTAGTGGTCTCATGCGCGACTGCTGAGCATGGGGTTTCGGGATCGATTCCCGGGTCGGGCAAAGTGTTATTGAGTTTTTCTATTAAGAATTTCTCAGTAGCAGCCCGGAGTTTAGAATTGTGCCAGGAAGGTGGTAATAGGCTCACCACCTATTACATGGAACTTAATAACAGCATTGGTGAAATGTGAGTGTACAATTATGTACACCTCTGCGTACACCTTCGGAGAATACAGGCGTGATGCTATGTTACGAGTATGTTAAATTAACAACTCCATAATTTAAATTTTCCTACCTCCGTTGTCAGCCACAAAGTGTAATGGATGCCTCGCGATGAGCGATTTAGCCTTTATTGATTGAATGCCGCGCAAAATCTATTGTTTTGAATATCATATTTGTTGCTCCCGCCTCCCCTATTTTGCCATGACAACGCGGATTTATAATGCACACCTGCTTATTAAGTAATGATGAAGTGGTTTAACTGGATATTTCCAATTGTAGCTACCAGTAACTAAGTTGAGGAGTAATGGACTACTGCGCCGGATTCTTGCACGAAAACACTATTTGTATGATCTACAATTGTTGCAGGTCTGGGTGAATTTGTATGTGAGATTGGAAAACGTACCCAAGATACAGGAGAAGCCCCTAGTGTGGGCAACGTTTCTTTTTTTAATTAATTATCTCTGGTCGGAGGCCTCGGCCGCGGCTGGTTACCACCCACCGGACGAAGTCATGCTGTTAAGCGACCTAGTCGTGTTTTGAGATGTAGTCCGGTGTAACCGTTGTGGGAGACGGGTCTGGGCATTTACATTAACTCCCCTACTATCTTTCTCCTCAAATCTATCCACTCTGCTTAGAGTGAATACATTTCTTCTGGATCTACGTGCTCTATTCTCGGCCACACCATTGCTTAGCATCAGGCGAGTCGGTGGTCAAACGTAGATCCAATATCGATAAACAAAAAACCTGTAATATGTATAAAAACTGCGAGGGACAGACATGGTATCGACAACACGAAGCTTATATCGGTTCGTATATAATAGTCAATCTACTCAAATACTGATAGTCAACAGAAATTCAATTCACTTAAATAATAATAAAAGAATGTGGTATAATTTTTCATTTATTAATGTTATTACAAATAATTAAATTGCTTGTCAACACAAGCATATATTTATAATTATAATAAAATATATAATTAATCTAAAGGCGCATGTACATGCTAAATTATCTTATTTGTACCTACTTATATGCTAAAGCTCAGCTTGCTATATTGTATCAAACACTTTGAATTTTGCATGACAACCAAGCTGTATGACGGATCTTTATTTATTCATAACAACTTGTATGTATCTTATTTCAAGCATTATTTGCTTTTCTATATCTTTCTTTTAATTAATTATTTTACCTTTTTTATTACAATTTATTTAATAAAAAAGGTAAAAAATATTTTATTTTACCTTGTCTTAACAGTATTTTTTTATATAAATTGTTGGTAACATTTTTACGTTATGCATGCATTGCTATGTTTAGCATCACGCCCGTATTCCTTAAAGTGGTAGGTAGAGGTGTGCATGGTTGTACACACACACATCACCAATGCGGTAAGTAATTATGTCTCATGTGCCATCGAGCATATTTTCAAACACCGGGGTGATACTGAGAATTTCTTAACAGAAAACCCGATAACACTGCCCAATCTGGGAATCAACCCCCTCACACCGGCAGCGACCATCTACAGCCGTTGGTTTTAACTTATTAGGTAGCAAAGATACAAAAAAAAATCATAATAGGTTAGGTAGGTAGATCAAGAATTCTCGCCTTGTGCATGGCTTGACTAAAAGTCCAGCTTAATCAGTTAGAAATTAGATGAAAAATCATCACGATAAACATAGTGAAAACACGCCGTAGACTGTCATCCAATTACGACTGTTGCCATTTGCCTATCACCAAGGATATTAATTTTGTGGGTGCGTGGGATTTGAGAAGGGTTCTGTCATGATAAGGCATCAGGTGCGAACTCCTGGTTGTAATCCTGGACCCGGTTTTAGACAAGTTTTAAGTTGTCAAAGTGGATCTAATGTGTGATTCCCAGAAGGTGGAAGATTGCACTTGTTGTATATAGTTTGTATTCCTTTGTTTAAGAGTTTTGAAGTCTTCAAATTCTTTGCAAATAATATTCAAAAGCGACAAATAATCATTTCAATTCATCAAATTATTTATTTTTGTCGCCAAATTAACATGAATTTCTATTATAAATAGAAAAATATTAACTTTATTATATTTTAATCTCAGATCATCACATGCGTGCGCCGTCCATAGAATCGATGCACGAAAAAAATTTATAACAAATTGAGATAACGGAATTGATTATGTCTTTTGTCGCAAATGTTTTGAGAAACGTAGTAGGCAAGGCTTGAGCTTTTGGTCAATACACATTCGGCCCAATTACGGCTTGAACTTGCAATCTAGCCCGTGTGTAATGACCAACTTAGTTCACTTGTAATATAATGTACAATTATGGTCTACTATTCTTTAAGTGGTCCATAAAATTGTTCGAATCCTTTCAACTAATGTGAATTATTTTATTATATTTTGTCGCGTCTCCATCTTATATTTGCTGCTACCTAGTAGGGAGGTAGATAATCAGTCATTACATTATTAAATATTGTCTGTCTATAACAGTTATATCAAAAATGAAAATAATTGTCGCTCTTTTTTAAACACGTATCACAGAGATACAATTAGAAGCGGAATTAGAAAACAAAATCAACACAAAGAAAACCACTACACCAAAACTAAAACATTATTATCTTACTATTATATATATACCATACTGCCTATCTCCACGGAGATTATCCAAGTACGCACGAGATATTATAGTGCACAAGTGTATGCGCAAACACAGGTGCACTCCCTCTTCCTTCACTCTCATATTACGATGGGAAGGAAATCCGACACGACCAGAGAGAGATCAGGCGCAGGACCCACGGCTTTACGTGCTCTCCGAAGCACGGGGGTGTCACACCACCAACTTCCTGACTCCGGGCTGCTACTGAAAATTTCCTAACAGAAAAATTCAATAACACTTTGCCCGACCTGGGAATCGAACCCAGGATCTCGCGCTTGACCACTAGACCAACGAGGTAGTCACACCCTACTATTATACCCCACTAACCACATAATTCTCACTTCCTAAACCAATCCAAAGTTCACAATTAAGAACACACATTACGTTAAAAGATTCAAGGAAGTTGAAATAGGTTTCAGATGTTGGATTAATTATTCAAAACACGAATTTTAAGTCACAAGACCGTTAACAAATTAACCCAAAGGCAGTCGGGTTAAGGGGCATTTTAAGAATAAATGATGAGGTGCCCTCTGTAGGATCACAAGAATCCTCTGGCCCTCTCAATTAACGTAAAGTTGGTATTAATTTATTCTAACTAGGGGATTTCGGGCAGAGCCCGTGTGTAAGCCGTAATTTTTAAGTAGATTGTTATTATGTTCCGAAAGTCGGTAATTATAATTAATGTGGGAAAAGGTATTTTATTTGATTATGTATTTGTAGGTTTCTATTTTGTCGTAGAGTTATCCATTTTGTGTTGAGCTCTGGGATAGAACTGTTTCACTTATCTGGTGGTTCTAATAATACAAGCTGTTGATCTAGACCTGTTCTATAATTAAAGAGGTGACTGTACCGCTAGTATTATCTTACAACTTTATACGTATCAATAACAATAAAAATAAAATATTTTGTAAACTTAGAAATCGTCCCGTAAAAAAAAACGGCAAAAAATAAGCAGTGCTATTAGTAGTATTATAGTTTTTAAAGTTATTTTACCTGATTAAGCATATTTTTTTATCATTTGCTCTATAAATATGGCACGGGTCAACAACTCGACAACAACGGGTCATCAATCAACAACTTGTATATTAGACTTAGGGTCATCAATCAACAACTTGTGTATTAGACTTAGAGTGTCAGTTAATGTCTATTGAAGTTACCTTGCTAATATAATTGGTGTGTGTGATTATTTCAAAGAAGTTTCCGCAAGTTTTGCGGCTTGAAACAGCATACAGTATACGGATAACATGTTTGGTTCCTAGACGGAAAAAGTTATACCGCTTACAGAAATGTTCCAGTTCCGGGTGTGCGTGTGAGATATATTATTAAGGTACATAAAAAAAACCAGCCCATAACTGCCCCACTGCAGGGCAAGGGCCTCTTCTCATACAGAGAAGGCACGAGCTTAATCACCACGCTAGCTCACTGCGGGTTGGTGATTTACGACTACCAAGTCCAGGTTTCCTCACGATGTTTTCCTTCACCCTCATTCGTACATATATTATGATAATTGCTTAAAATAATTTAGTAACAATAATACTCCTCCAGACCGTATTTCGGTCACGGAGGCCTATCTTGGAGGAGATTAGCCAAGTACGCAGGAAAATATTATAATGCACGAGTGTATGCGCAAACACAAGTGCACTCCCTCTTCCTTCACTCTCATAGTCCGATGGGACGGCAACCCGACACGATCGGAGAGAGATCAGGCGCAGGACTGACGGCTTCACGTGCTCTCCGAAGCACGGGGGTGTCACACCACCAACTTTCGAACTCCGGGTTGCTACTGACAAAAAAAAAAACAATAACGGTTTGCCTAACCTGGGAATAGAACCCAGGACGCTAGACCAACGATGCAGTCAATAACAATAAGATTTTGACATTAAACGAAAATGTATGCCTTCTAAATATTGGTAGATAGCAGATCTTGTAGTACGAGACATTCAACAACACAGACGGTCAGATAGCGTAGACAAAGCAAAAAATTCAAAAGCACTGAATAGATTCAGGCGTTACTTTGCGGAATTCCATTACATTGGATGCAAATAAATACAATATCTAGCTACTTCCACAATATTGAGGTAGTCTTGCATTACCTGTTCACCTTCCGCCCGCCCGCAAATATATGCACGTGCAAGCGGTGAAAATTGCGACTGCCGAGTCGACTCGACAGCAGACACTGCACGGGCTAACAGCTCCTGAGGATGCCCCGTGGGGGGGGGGAAACACGTGTAGAGTAGTTGGTGGTAGTTACAATTTTGCATGACTACCCTCAATATAATGAAAGAAAAATCAATATTGTCAAAAAATAGCAATATAGCGGCTTTAATCTGAAAAAAAAAAAAAAATATATACACACATGGCAGACGTGCTTTTAAATGGATGCAAATAAATACAATATCTAGCTAAGATATTGTATTAATGAAATCAAATGATATCAATATATTTTTAATTATTTTTTATACATGTTAAGGCTGTACTAATGATGTTTTTAGTAATCTTTAAATGATTGCGATTCGACACGGTAGCTCAGTTGGGAGAGCCATGACACGGTATGTCAAAAGTCGCGGTTTCGAGTCCCGTTCGTGTCTATTGTTTTTTCAATGTTTCCTATTAAATAATATTAGATATCAAGATTCACTTTGCATTGAATTAAATTATTATTAATATCAATGAAGTGAGGATAACATTTTATCTCAATGCTTAACTAAGCCGCCATCTTGAGACCTACTTACATATACTTGGTACACATCATTAACAGTAACACATCGAAGCTCAGTTCAACGTGTTTCTCTACAGGCTAAGCTGAATCCAGTAAATGCATTAGTTTGGTAGTAATCTTCCAACTAGAGATACGGCATCATTAAAGACGCATTAATACCGTAACAGTGATCACAGGATGATTCAAAATTTCTCTGTATGTATATAATTTAAGGATAAAAATGTAACACAAAATAAAAGAACTAATCAATTAATGTTCACCGTGTTACTACACACGTGTTTTTTCGGGATTTCCCGACTAGTTTTGAACTCGGCTCAGCTTATGAGGGCTCCGTTCGAGTTTGAAACTAGTCGGGTAATCCCGAAAAATGCACGTGAGTAATAACCGGTGATCATATTTATATAAATTTTTTTAATCTGGTGAAAAGAGAACCTTAAAGAATATTTAAAAAAAAGGTGATGTTTGTTTATGTATATAAATCCACCCAACGCATTAATGCATGCCTAGCAAACGCTAAAGTTATAAATGAATGTTATAAAAATACGGTTTCGAACCTGCGCCTCGCGCGTAAATACCCGAGACGCTCTGCCAACTCAGCCATCTCAACCTCACTACCCTGAATTCTTCTTCCACATTTTAAGACGTATTTTGGTGACGTCATCGCTATTCAGTCAGTCCTTATACTGTGTTTATGTATTTAAATCATCATCAAGGCTTTACGAGTATGGAACGTCGCTAGCGCGGCTGCTGAGCGTGAGGTCCTGGGTTCGATTCCCAGGTCGGGCGAAGTGTTATTGGGTTTTTCTGTTAGGAAATTCTCAGTAGCAGCCCAAAGTCAGGAAGTTGGTGGTGTGACACCCCCGTGCTTCGGAGAGCACGTAAAGCCGTCGGTCTTGCGCCTGATCACTCTCCGGTTGTGTTGGATTGCTGTCCCATCGGAATATGAGAATGAAGAAAGAGGGAGTGCACCTGTGTTTGCGTATACACTTGTGCACTATATCTCTTACGTACTTGGCTAATCTCCATGGAGATAGGCCGCCGTGACCGAAATACGGTCGAGATGAGTATTATTATTATTCACCAAATAGCTTTTATTATTGTATGTATTTCATAGAAGCAGCGATATCACCGTTGGGCTGGCAAGTAAAATGTGGCAAAATTGAGCAGTCAAAGGTCCCAAGGCTAGCTCCACTGAATTTTCGAAGTCATGTGCAAGTTATTAATTATTACTTACCAACTAAAGAAACCAGCACACTGACAAACTCCTCGATGTGTAAAGTCTGACACTAGGCTGTTCATCAAATGAAGAAGATTTGTATTCCAACCCCAAAATATATTAGTATACACCCTGTACGTCAGGTAGATTAGTCTAAACCAGAGGCTGCACATATGTACGCTCTACAAAATATTGTGCGGAGTATTGAACGCAGTGCAGTGCATAGCGGCCTAAGTTTCTAATCTACACTGCGAGTTTCATTTGCAAACGTGGCCGTGTGTCGCACTGTTACGAACTTGGTAATATACATATTTGATTTTTTATACTTTTCATCATATATTTTCGTACTCTTAAAATTAAAACCATTGTGATTTTGTCTCTCCACTCACTTGTTCCCTAGCACTACGTGCGGTTGCGTTAATGTGACCAAAACAAATACTTAATTGAAAAGTAACAAGAGTTTTATAACAAAATATGGAATCTATTTGATTCCTATTTTCTTCTTTTCACTTAATGAAATGTTACGAAAAAATAATAATAAGTAAAAAAAATATACTGAGTAATTTCCTATTCAATGATGATTGAGTAAAATCTGGTGGGTAGAAAGCAGTGTTCATCATCCAATCACAGGTTACGGTAATGTAGGCGTCGTGCTAATAAATAAATGCTTCAATTGCGATAATTTCTACAAAATTCCCTGGAATTTAAATGCTCAATTCCAGAAATAGAAGCTTGATGACGCACTGAAATGACAACTTAATTTAGCATCCCGCCTGTATTCTTCGAAGAGGTAAGTAGAGAAGTACACATTTCACCAATGTTGTTATTATGTCCCGTGCAACAGAAGCGAATATAAAATAGTTCTACCAATAAAAGGTGTCTTTTATTTACCCGACAAATTTCCAAAATTTGGACTAGCTCCAGCACGTTAGTTCCTAAGAATTAAAAAGAAAAAAAATAACGATAAACACTTGCCCTACCTCACTCTCAGCAGCCGCAATTACGACCACTAGACCAGTGAGACACACGCAACTTAAAATAATTGTAGGACAGCCTAATGGTATGCCTATTGGACTAGTAAGTCAAATATCGCAAGTCGAGTAATGTACGTATTAGAAATTAATCATCACTTGCTTAAAACGGTGAAGGAAAAAATCGTGAGGAAACCAGCACACCAGAGAGATGTTCTCGTTGCTGGTATGTTAAACCATGTCAGAGGCCTACGGGCGGTTTAAAATCTGACACTAGGTTGTCCATCAACCACACAATAAGAGGGGGAGACCTTTAATTAATTACGTGTCAAAACTACTTAAACTTTAAACAGAAAGGTTGTAGCTTTCTGTTTAAAGTTCTACTTAAGACTTAGAAAAAAAAAACTGGCTCTCTAAGCAAGGTTTATAAGAAACCCTTTGTAAGAAAACTAAAATAAATTGCAATTACTCTAATGAACGCTTATCTATCAGACTTTTCAAGAACTTAGTAATCTAAGTCTAAAGTTTTAATAAATTCATAGTTTTTTAACTTTTTTGCCTACATTCATCTAAATGTATTCGAAATATGTTTATGAAATTAATTACTAAAACGTTAATTTATGTATAAATTCAAATTTATTGATATCAACTAAATATAAGGACTTTATTATCATTACACCTGTAATCTACTTTATATTTAGTGAAATAAAGTAATTATGATTACTATTAGTGTTCTCAATAGATATTTAGTCACCTGTATGTACTGAATAGATAGCGATATACCCGTGAGATAAGTGGAAGAAGAATTTAGAGGAGTGGGCAGAGGTCAGAATGGCTTAGTTGGCAGAGTGTTTTGAATTTTTCTGGAAGGCGCAAGTTCAAATCCTCTTATGAACGTACTTTTCTTTGAACAAAAAATTTATACCTTTATTCTGCTACTCTACCGTAAAATTTTGAGTTCACTGAAAATAATATAAGTAAGTTCCTATGTTATCTGCCTAAGTTCATACCTACAATTGTAATGTATTTTGTCATATACCATAATTACGTAGGTAATAATCTAGATTACCCGGTGTTTCAATATCAAAACATACCAACATTTAAGTCAAAGGTCAGCAAAATCAATAATATAGGGAAAGTAGCAAACATTAATGTGGCTTAAAAGCCTTTTAAATAATTGTAGACGATGTTATCGACTTGATATATTATTATGTAATACTTTTCATGAAATATATACCATATCATCCATACTAATATTATAAATGCGAAAGTAACTCTGTTTGTTTGTTTGTTATCTTTTAACGACTAACCAGCTGAACGGTTCGTAATTAAATTTTGGCAACGAGATAGATTGTATCTTGAGGAAGGACATAGGTTGCCTTTAGTCGGGTAGATGAATTTGTATGTATCAGCTAGTTATTTATATATTTAACGTGACGCTTCGCACATTCTATATCGGTGTGACAGGCAGCCGCTGTAAGGTGCTTACACCGCTTAGTTCGCTCCTTGCCCGGGCTATGGGTATTAGATACATAATCAACTGTGAACTCTACCAGCCCCTTTATATTAAACTGTTCAGGCTTCACGCTATTATCTGTTAGGGGCTAGCGAGTTTTAATGGGCTTATCTCTTTATCTTGTTTTGAATGTATAAGGGAAATGTTTTGATGCCAATTTACGTATAGAACTTTCAACTTTCTGCTGATTATGATCTCATAGACTAATGAAAGGCGAAAGACAGAAAATATAATTACTTATTACTTCATAAAAAGGACATAGATTGCGGAAAATTAAATCTACTAAAACACAAGTTATATATTTCTGTGGAAAAAAAATATATGATCGCGAGCAGTATTTGCAGGACTTCAAAGTTCAAACGCATGCGTTAGTGCCTCAGATTTATCTGTATTAACTAACGAAGCAGGAAGTTCGTCTACATATAACTAATATTAGTACCACATCCAGTAGCGATCGTCGAAAATGTTCTTCCAGACATGTAGATATATTTTTGACACGCAAATCTGTGCGCGTTTTATTTAGCCACCCTTATAAATTGCTGATCCAGAATGGATTAGGATAGTAAAAGATAGGCAGAGATGAAGTCTTTAGAAGACGCTTTTGTCGAAGGACAAGCTGTTGTCGATTAATACACCGATCTCCAATGACAAAACTATCTATCTGTCTAGCCTTTTCTCAGTTACATTGGGGTCGGCTACCAGTCAAACCGGATGCAGTTTGATACCAGTATTTCAATGGAGCGACTGCCTATCTGACCTTCACAACCCAGTAACTTGGTAAAACGATATCTCATGGTACGGCTGGTTGTCAGACTTACTACGCCACAAAACGAAAGATATAATAAATATTTGTAAACACTGTCAAACAGCAATAAAGGAAAATTTAATTTTTATAGCTTTAAATCTGCCTAGCCTTTTTCCAACTCCATTATAGTTGGAAAAAGGGTTGGCTTTCAGTATCACCAGATGTAGCTTAATACCAGTATTTAACATAAAACGAGTGCCCATCTGACCCCACTACCCAATTACTGGACAACACGATCTTGTCGTAAGACTTGTAGCGACATCTATCACGCTACATAGATACTACGCGCACAACACGCTACATCGCGCAATCAAAGTTTGACTGCAAATCTGTATATATACCACCTCCCGACATTAATCGTTGGGCCGTGGCCCGCCAGGCAATATCACCCGCCTGGTTGGAGGATCCTCCCTTTTCAATGGAGGAACACCACACCTCGTTCCTCCATAGACTATTTGTCAGCATAACTCAGCAACACGCCTTTATTCCCTGAAGACGTAGACAGGGAAGCACACACAGTTGTACACCATATTTCACCGATGCTATTATTAAGTCCCATGTAATAAGTGCCTATTGCCATCTAGCGGGCACAGTTCCAAACTCCGAGCTGCTATAGAGAATTTCCTAATAGAAAAATCCAATAACAGCGGATCGACCCAAGGACTCAGCAGCAGCACTTGCGACCACTAGCTAGACCAACGAGGCTAGCAGGTAAACTAGAAGAGATCTGATTAAAATTCCCCCTGATCTCCGGGCAGACTTAACACAGCTTTATTTAGTCATGAGACTTCACAAACTCTACTAAACCTAGCTAAACTAGCCTTAACTAATAGACCTATATTTTCTACCTTTAGTACTTAACATGGAACCTAGTAAAGAATATTTTGGTAGGCAACGTCGCGTGGCCAAAACCACTTACGTGCCTCCATTATTTGGTTTAGATAAGATTAAGCCCGCCAAAACATAGATTTAATGTTGAATAAACGAGCGTTTTATGTATGACGTATATAGGTGTGGGGTAATTGAATTAAAATGTAATTTTAGGTTATGGCAGGTTTATGAGGCAGTGGTAAATGTATACACGAAAGATTACATACTGTTCTGCTGCCTAAAAAGTAATAAAGCCTACTGAACTGAGAGAAAATATGGAATGAAGACATCTTCAATATCAACAATTCGTACACAACTATTCTGTTCCACGTTCATGATACGTACTGCTCGTGAATGGAACTCCCTGTCATATTCCGTGTTTCTGTACTACCCGTCGTACTGACTGCTCGTTAGAGATCAATGCCGATCTAACCAGTTATTAAATAACCAACTCTTGAACAAAACTTCGAGAAATGAAACATATAATTTTTTTATACAACCTATTGATTTCTGCCCGTGCCATATTGAATCATGCAAAATAACTTTAAAAAATGCTACAATTATCTACTGAATAGCCAAATTTTCCATTTGAAACAATCTTGGGTTGTTCAGAACCCCAAACGAGCTCTAAGAAAAAGTTGTTAGTATACTCAAAGGACGGCAATTTCCTTGCCTATTTTTTAGTGGTTTTGTCAATAATCAAAATGTATTTATTTTTGGTATTGTTTTTTTTTTATTGATTCGTATTCAGTTCCCTGTCCACTAAGCAAACACAATAGTTAAACAATTAACATGTACCATATGTGATACATTGAACAGGGAACGGGTTAAATATATTTCTGAGCATATGTTCCAAAAATATCGCAGGGGAATGACAGCTGGTATTTTACTTGTGTGCAGAAAATATGTCCTGTTCAACTGTGAACACTTACCTCTGACTTTTGTACTATATCAAAACGAATCATAATGCAGTCTGCTTTTCATTCTGCGTATTCTGTCAGTTACTAAAGATGAGGTTATATATAGTTCTCCATCATCTTGAAATGGAACGACCCTAAATTACGTCTCACGTCGCCAGGTTATGAAATACAGCTGCAATAGCTACGGAGACCGAGTTCCGTATGTTATTATTGTTAAGGGATATTGATGAAGCTTCGGGAACTTTATGAAGACAAATCTACTTCATCCAAGTTTTCTGGTTAATATGTGGATGGTTTGAAGGACACATACTGAACTTGACTAATAGCAATCCCTTGAATGTCGTAAGGAAGTTAATATTGATCTAATAACGTTTTGTTTGGTGCAATACTACGTTTTAATGTAGACAAACTAATTAGGTAAATTTGGTATAACATTGTTTTTTTCGGAAATATTTTTTATGAATTGTGCATAACTTAAGTATACTTGGGAAAGTACTAAATTCTACGTCTAACAAAAATAATTATTTTGTTTCTAGTATTGGCAAGTCAACATAAACTGATATCCAATTTGATATTGTCTTTTTTATTTGTGAGACAAAAAGATCAACAATAATTAAAATCACAATTACCGACCATGTTTACCTAATTTGTTGAACATTTTAACAAAATTCGAATTTCAAATACACAATTCCCAGAAAATTCATACAGTGTCAATACACACACACACACAACATATATAATAAAGCGCGCAAACGATTCAATGCTTCCCGCGCAAAGTTTTTAATTTCCTGTGCTACGTACCAGGTTTCGAACCAGGTTTAGTTTAGCTTGTCTTTGGTCCATTTTGATACGCAGCCCGTAGAGCATTGTTTTAGTTTTCTATGCGATAGAGTGTATTGTCTATTGTATTCTGTAGGTGTTGTGGTCGAGTATGTGTGGATTAAACGTGTTTGATTTTGCGAGTTCGGCTTTTGAATTTATGTGTTTGAATTTATGAAGAACAATATTGTTTCAGTAGATGAATACGATGTGAACCAGTAGTTGCCAAGGGGCAGTCTCGCCATAGTGAAGTTCTATAATATCTATTCATTATAAAAACAATCAAACTTTAAAACAATTTAGTCTAGAATAGCCAATTCAAGATAAATCTTTGAAAAGCATTAACGCATGCTTAGCGAACTCTAAAGTTATTATATTAAATGGAAAAAGAATACGGTCGCGAACAGGATTCGAACCTGCGCCTCCCGGATAAATTCTCCAGGCGCTCTGACCACTGAAACATCTCGAGCTGTGCTCAACACCGCGAATTCTTCTTCCATATTTTAACACGTCAATCAATTCAGTCCCTCTTCAAACTGCAATAAACTATTAGCTTTTTTGACTCACTTTAGTATACAAAAACAAAATGAATATAATAGATTGTTTTTTGTTCAAATCTTGGTAAAGTAATAGGTGACAACATGCCACAGACGCATGCAATCAATTTTATATTTTTTGCGATGGATTGGTTTACAAATCACCATACCTACTCATGTAATCACCTATGTTTGACGAATAAACTGATTGATTGATTAGTTTGAAATTCAAATTATTTGATATAGGCATAATTTCCACTTAAACTAAAATTAGAACATGATTGTCTTTTATTAACAACTAGCTGACCCGACAGACCTCGTTCTGTCAAAAGCTATTGGACTGTAGCTAGGAACAGTTTGAATATGATAAAGTAAAATGTTTTTTTTTTTCATGCAATTTTTTAAATTTCTCTCTTTGTAAGAACCATCCTCGTACTTCAAGGAATATTAAAAACAGAATAAACGAAATCGGTTCAGCTGCTCTCGACATTTGCGCTTACCAACATATTCAGCGATTCATTTTTATTTGTGTTAGGAGACGTTAGATTCAAATTTAGTCCTGTCAAACAATCAAGATAAAATTTTAGTTTGACGCCTCTAATTTTAGCCACGTAAAAGAGAATAAAAAAAGACTAAAACTAATTAAGTGCCTAAAATCGAATTTAATGTCTCATTCATTACGTCTCGCTCTTAAAGTAACAGTTAATAATTGATGCCAATATTATAAAATAAAAATAGGTAATATTTCTTATACATAATTATATAAAAAGACATCTTAATAAATGATTTTATAAATGAATACTCATGAATTATACATTAAATATTTTTGTCAATAATGGATCTTTGTTCGCCAGCAACTCGCCTGATGATAAGCGACAATGTGGCCGAGGATGGAGCACATAGACCCAAAAGAAATCTATTCACTCTAGCCTTGAATATGCCTAGGAAACACGGAAAACGACAGGGAGTTCCATTCACGAGTATCATGAACGTAGAATCAAATAGTTGTGTACGAATATTCGGAATTTCTATTTCTCCTTCTAATAGAAGCCTAATATTTATGCGTAAAATTATGATATTCTGTTATTAATGGGTACCGACATTTATCAGAGTGATTGACGATGCGGGTCCATGGTCATTGTCCAACTTATATGAGAAACGTAAAATATTGTTAGGTTTACCTATTTTTTTCAAAAAGGACATGTACGTAGGTATGTTTAGCACAATATACAAAATATGTATCACGTTTTATTTTATTTACAGTTGGCTTATGTTGACTACTACTACTTCATCTATAGGTAAGTGAAAAACTTTATAATAAAACAACTCTTGATTATTCTTGTGATTAAAATACTGTGAGTGATTACTGCGTGCATCGGAACACCTTTTAGTTAATAATTCTATAAAATAGTAAAGTTGTATCTCTTAATTTAAAACGACTGTGACCTCTGAGTCTTAGGAAATACCGTCTCGATTTTGTTTTAAATATTATGTATCAGCTACAAAAATAGTTTTTTTTTTTGTGTGTGTGGCATCTCGCAGGTCAACCTAGGAGGTTGTCGACTGCTTAACCAGACTTTCCTGTGGTTGCCTTATAATAATAATAATTATTAAGGCCCCCAGCCAGGGCATTCATGCTAAGGGTACCCCCTGCGGAGTACGAGCCTCGGCTTAGGGCGTCGCTGGTGGGAGGACACAAAGGGACTGGCTGGATCGGATTCGAGTCATTATTATTAGGTGACGAATTTAAAGCTACAGGCACAGCGGCGCGGGCTGGCACGAGCAAGGGTCGGGGTGGACAATTACGGAGACGTCGCGACGGGCCTCGCCGGTGGCGAGGCCGAAATGGCGGCGGTGAGAGTGCTGGTGACCCTACTGCTTTCTTGGAGGAGGGTTATAGCGTCGTCGGGATATGAAATAGTTTTATGAATTTTATCAATTATATATACGGTAGACTGGAATAATTTTAAATTAACTGTTTAGACGCCTGACACCTTAGTCCTCCTGCAACCACAAACGTTGCAAAGTGTACGAAACGTCAGGAAAAATAAAAACCTATAATACACGCGATTAATCCGGTTAAAAGTTGTTTTATTATAATGAGTAGTGATCGCAAAAGCATAAGACCCAATAAAAGTTTGCCCGACCTGGGAATCGAACCTCCTGGGTTCGCTTCCCGCTCACGCTCAGCAGCCGCGCTTGGAACCACTAGACCAACGAGGCAGTCGTTATTATATCATCCGCATTTTTCCCGTCATTAAGGGGAAGTTTCTGTCCGTAACACAGACTGTTGCGAGATGATACACCAAAAAGGCCATTACATCTGAACAAAAACACAGTGTTCCAGCACACCCAAAAAAAAAGCCAAACATAATTTTTCTGGCAACAATTCATTGAATTTATGTTTCGCGCCTACCCTCGTTTTTATGTTCCCAATGTAAACACACTTGTCTGCTTATACAGTCGTGCAAATGGCCGTATGTCAAAATACTACGTGCTTGGGTTTTTGCATTTAACGAATTCACCCTATGTCACATAAAATCGTGGAGTCCCATAGATTTCGCTGAGTTTGTCTGTCCCAAATAGACCATGGTTTATTGTTTTGGCGGATTTTAAATTACTTTTATTTATATGTTTGTCTGGGTTGTTAAAAGATGATGCTGAGTTAGCGTTGAATTCAAATAAGTTTTCGGTTTTAGTGTTGTGTAGTAATGCTTTTAAGTCAACGTTGGGGGTTGGCTTAACTGCCTATCTGACCACCATAATGAATAAAAATCTTCATGGGTAACACGATACCTTTTGGTAAGAATTTTCAAGTATCTGACAACGATAACGTTATACAATTTATTGTAATTTTGTTTTTCTTGTACATAACTAAGTAGTACAAAGAGTATGACCCTTTCCCTGGAAGATAGCGATGCGGAGGACTTTGACCCCTGAGATTTTTTTTCTGTATATAGTAAGTTCTTAATTTAATTTGATATAAATAGTGTGTATTTAGTAGTAAATAAGTTTATTTAATAGGTTAATTGTACTGGTTTAATAAATAACAGAAAGGCTTTAAACAATCACTACGTCGTCTAATCAATGTATTTAGGTTTTATATGTGTATTTATGTATGCGCAGCTTAATCTTGATTGATCGATCTAGGCGGCTGTTACTAAGCCACGAGCCCTTCAATCCCTAAATTAATCTGTTGACTCGCTAATTACCAAACACATAAAAATATTATTGTAATCAAACATAATTTTGTACTTTCGCGAGTTTACAGTTCAAATAGAGGCAATTCACAACACAGTTGCAAAATAGTCCGTAAATAATTGCGCAGTCCATTAAAGAATTAAATATTAATTTGTATAAAAAACAATTGAAATGTTTTGTTTTGACAAAATGCTATTAAAAAAAATCCGAATTTTTGACTGAGAAACTGTAATTGCCATTAAATTGTATTTGGATATTAATTATCATTGTATGTAATTGAACTTCTACAATTAATTCAACTCAATCTCATCACTTAAAATGACATGTAGGTACCTAATTTATATAAGCATTTTGTTTTGAATAGTTACTTAAATTGAATTCTAATTAAAATACGTTATTAACACTTTGCCCGACCCGGGAATCGAACCCGAGACCTCATGTTCAGCAGTCGTGCTTGGGACCATTAAACCAACGAGGCAGAATAAATACGTTATTGATATTTTTATTTCCTTAATGTATTGTTTAAACTATAGATAATAAATTGAAATAATTTATTATAATTCAAGATAAATCTTTGAAAAGCATTAACGCATGCTTGGCTAACTCTAAAGTTACAATATTAAATGGAAAAATAATACGGTCGCGAACAGGATTCGAACCTGCGCCTCCCGGATAAATACTCCAGGCGCTCTGCCCACTAAGCCATCTCGACCTCTGCTCACCACCGCGAATTCTTCTTCGAAGGTAAAGACTGTGGATGGGTGACCATTATTTCATACCGAGACCCCTCCATGCCTCGGATAGCAGTTAAGCCGTCGGTCCCGGTTGTCAAATTAAGATCTATGACAGTCATTACGGGTAGTCGGAGGCCTGAAAGTCTGACAACCAGTCATACCACGAGATATCGTGTTACCCAGTAGCTGGGTTGTGGTGGTCAGAAAGGCAGTCGCTCCATGTTGAATACTGGTATTAAGCTGCATCCGGTTTGACTGGAAGCCGACCCCAATGTAATCGGGAAAAGGCTAGGCAGATATATATATATATTGAACAGGTAGCCAGACTAAAATAAATATAAATAAACAAACCGTCTGATATTATAAAAAGGGGGAAAGCACAGCAAAATAACAAATATCTCTGGTACGCGAGTCCCGTACAACATAAAATATATTTGAGCACAATAAATACGTGGAGCGGTTTTATTGTTATTGGCACAATAACCGTAAGTTACCGGTGACTCGGTTGAATTAACTGTCTGTCGGTACGTGAGGCTAATTGTGGTTGCTTTTTATTGCCCAGCAGAGCAAATGAGACGGTATTGGGTTTTGGCAATACAATGTGTTTTGAGGTAATTTCTTTTTTAGATATGGTAAGGTAGAATGGAGGTTATGATTTCTTGTAGATGTTGATGGTGCGTGATAAGCCTAAACGTACAAACAATTTGTTAATCTGTAGCCATTTGAGAAGGTGATTACAAGGTTGAAAAAAAGTACAACAAAAAAAAAACAATTATTTTATTGATATTTTTTTGTAAACAATCTAGTACGCTATGTGTGCTGCGCGCAACGAAAATAAACCCGTGCAAAAAACCACAAAAGAAAAAACAGGAATTCGCCGGTCCTTTGATACTGCCAATAACTGATTTTTAGAGCCATTCGGGGTATATTCTGAAAAACCCGTTTCGAAGCGAAAATTTATTTATTAAATAACCGTAGAATTTTAAAATTAATTTAGTTTGACTAAGCATATTTTTAATCATTTGCTCTATATAAACATGGCACGAAGCCATTTTTCAAATTAAAACATAAGTTGTTTCCCATCCACATTTCGCCAATGCTGTTATTAAGTCCCATGTAGTAGGTAGTGGGCTTCTGGCCATCTACCGGGCATAATTACAACTCCGGGCTGCTACTGAGAATTTCCTAATAGAAAAACCCATTAATACTATGTCCTACCCGGGAATCGAACCTAGGACCACATGCTCAGCAGCCGTGCTTGGGACCACTAGACCAACACGCAAACAAAACACGTAACGTGAATAGACGTCTACTGCCCCTCAATGGATTACAGTTTATAATAGTAAATATGCTCTAAGTACTTACCTATTCTCTTCTGCTACTAACTATTAAGTTACAAGATTACGTTTGGCCACCAACTCACCTGATGGTAAGCGATGGTCTGGCCGAGGATATAGCACGTAGATCCAGAAAAAAACTATTCACTCTAGCCTTGAATATGCCTATATAGTATTTCTCAAGAAACATGGCAGACGGCAGGGTGTTACATTCAAATCGCTGCAATTCAACATAACAGAATTTTTGAAATTTGTGCCTGGAACCTGTGGTAGTGTTTCATTGTTCAAATTGCCCTGTAGTAAAGGAGAGGTACGAATAAGGTCACGAAGCTCCTCTGCACACTCACTAAAATGATATATTCGATAGACAATAAACAGAAATGCTACTTTACGGTGGTGCACGAGGCTTAGCATTGTTTCGACAGGTTGGTCCAATCAGCCTTTAAACGATATTGACGAAATGAGAGTAGAGATTGGTAACTCAGCAAAATTCTTTGCGTCAACTCAGAACTATAGCGCAGCCCTCTGCGCCAGCTCTTTGAGTTATCTCAAAATTGCGCCATGGTGCAGTAAAGTAAAATTTAATTGCGTAGAGAGTCATCATCATCTATCACATTCATGCGCTGTGAGTGAAGTGAGTCAACTCAATCGGCGCAGTGAACAGAGTTAGCGCAATTGCGCGGCGCAGCGCCGTGTTATCCATCTCTAAATGTGGATCTTCAACAATACTCCTCTACCTATTCATTCAGAAAATACAGGCATGCTGTTATGTTGTAGCGTGGTGATAATAGCCAATCCCCTTGCGATCGTTTCTAGTTCACTGTATACAGTATGATCTTTACTGAGCAGTCGACGTTTACGAGCCCCTGTATATGACGTCACTTCGTAGTTATGATACCACAGGGGTTTAAACGGCACTGCAATACACAGTTTACGTCATGTTTAGTTTAAATAAATTGATCCGACGCTGAAAATCGTCATGATATCTTCACGCTTGTATTTTCGAAGAGTTTGGCAGAGGAGAACTAGGGCGCTTAACAATCTCCGGTCACCGTGAGCCGTGGGCTGTGGGTGACGGATTTGGGTAGTTCGCCGCCCGACCAGTGAACGGCTTGAGATGCCAGCGCACCGCGCTTTGGCAAGCCTTTCTAGAGTGCTGTGTAAAATGGCTTTTGTGCTGAAAAATATATATTAGCATGCTAAACATAATATTTATTCCATGCAGGAATTGAATCTACGACTCGAAGCACAAAAGCCAAGCCATTGCGCCAAGTGACCCTCCAATAGTATACTATCTGACAAAAATAACATAACCAGCCCGTAACTATCGCACTTCTGCGGAAGGGTCGCTTCTCATACAGAGAAGGCACAAGCATTGATCACCACGCTAGCTCACTGCGGGTTGGCGATTCAGACCGTTAAGTCCAGGTTTCCTCACGATGTATACCTTCACCGCATGTCTATGATGTCTTAGATTATCTAAGAAAGTAGATACATATTATGATATTGAAAAGTCTCACTGTTACAGGTCAGATTTGAACCCACAAAATGTTGCTCAAGGTCCGTAACCACTCGTCTCGTCGTCATGGTGGCCCATGAAATTATAATACCTAAAAACAGGTAGGCAGAGGTGTACACAATTGTACACCCACATTTCATCAATGTTGTAATTAAGTCACGTGTAATAAGTGGTGATCGTATTGCCATCAACGGGGCACAATACCAAACTCTGGGCTGCTCTGAGAATTTTCTAAAAGAAAAACTCAATATTAGTTTGCCAGACCCGGGGATCGAACCCGAGACCTCACGCTCAGCAGTCGAGCTAGGGACCACTAGACCAACGAGGCAGTCAACTGTACCATACATAGTAACTAAAAAACATTTCGAAAAATATCTACACAAGATGGCGTCAGTGCTCGCGAATAGTATCTTCACGCTACAAAGCATCGTGGAAGTTCTTCAAAGAAATTCAATTTATACTCCATCAGCCTTCATATACCTACCTAGTTGGAATTCCTACGCGTATTTGCATGTTAAAATGAGTTCCCTTACTTAGTGACGGCTTCAGAACCAAGATGGCGGTTGTTGGGATTTTTAGAATATTTTTTAAAAGTTTCAACTATACTATTTATAACTAACTTATTAGTAGTTAATGCAAGCTAGGCTACTAAGGTCCTGCGTTCGATTCTCGGGTTGGGCAGGATTATTGTTTCTTTGTTTAAAGAAAATTAG
Source organism: Xylocampa areola (assembly GCA_935421205.1). Classification (NCBI taxonomy): domain Eukaryota; kingdom Metazoa; phylum Arthropoda; class Insecta; order Lepidoptera; family Noctuidae; genus Xylocampa; species Xylocampa areola. The sequence goes on along the minus strand of OW285225.1, from coordinate 6,419,446 downwards.
ATAAGCGATAATTTGTCTTATTTATATATCAACATAAACATCAGAGTCATATTTTTTGTCTATATTTATATAGACTATCTGCATGGGACTTATAAATAAAAATGGAGAATATATACAACAGACACTTCTGCCGAACCTTTCAGGGAATACAGGAATGCATAATTTTTAAAAGATAAAACAAGGGCTTACCAATTATTTTTTTATTAAGGCAAAATTTAATATTTTATGAAATCTATTAAAAAATTTAAGAACACGCCTGCCATTATCAAAAATCTTAGTAACTTATGTTACCCGTGACGATGTAAGAATCCTAACGATACCCCATACATCGAAATTGGTTTGGGCATTTAGAAGTTATGTTGGAATAAAGAAAATAACAAACATACATACATACTTACATACTTATATATACGTAATACGTGATCCCTAAAAACATAACACTCCTTTTTTGGGCATTCGTGTAATACAGAAGCCGTTTCAATTAAATAGTCATATTAATATATTTGTCAGCTGTCTGCAGAAGACATTTTTCCATGAAACCTGCATAATGAGCTAGCGCGGTGATCAATGCTCGTGCAAGGAAGAGAAGGGCCTCTTCTGATATGAAGAAGGCACGAAGTGCACGTCTTGCAGTGGAACAGTTATGGCTGGTTATGTTATATATTGATGTAGAATGTTGTGTTATAATATTCAAGATAAATCTTTGAAAAGCATTGACGCATGCTTAGCGAACTCTAAAGTTACAATATTAAATGGAAAAAGAATACGGTCGTGAACAGGATTCGAACCTGCACCTCCCGGATAAATACTCCAGGCGCTCTGACCACTAAGCCATCTCGACCTCTTGTGTAATATGTTAGTAAGTTATGATGTAAATGTAAACTAATTCATAATTACGAAGCTTAAAAATAATGGCACGGTTGGCACAGTGGTCGAGAGACCGGCAGCTGTGCCGCGTATCATGGGTTCGACTCCCACACGAAAGAAATATAAAGTGTAGGTATGTGACAAATTAATATATCTGTAAATGCACCCACGATTTACGAGAAACTCTTGGTGAAGGACGACAAACTTTTCAAAAATACATAGCATCAAGCTTGTATTCCCCTAAAGGGTAGACAGATGTGTACACTGCTGTACACCCATATTTTACCAATGCTGTTATGAAGCCCCATGTAATAGGTGGTGTCCCACCCTATTACCATCTACAAGGTACTTATTTTTTAAATTCCAAACTCCCAGCTGCTATTGAGATTTTCCTAACAGAAAAATACCCAATAATACTTTGTTCGACAAGGAATCTAACCCAGTGCCTCATGTTCAGCACTCGCGCTTGTGACTACTAGACGCGTTTTCAAAACTAATAAAATATATAAGTCTAGGCTACAATATCGAAGCAAACCAAAATTACAGCTAAAACAATCGTAATTAATGCAAAACAAAGGGCTGAGCGACAGTCATTACAATAAAATTATGATGGATAGCACACTGCCCCCAATCTACGGGGGTGCCCTAACAGAGGTACAAAAGTCGCTTTTCATTAGTAATCGTTGTGGGAATGTTGACCGCTTTTTTGGGTCCTTGTGATTTTTTATGGGATTCTGAATATTAACTCTGTAGGTTTCACTTAGGTCAGTACAGTTGACATTCGGAGATGAAGCCTTTTTCATTTTGTTGTGCCAGCAACAATAATTAGTGTTCGAAAAGCTTGCGAATGAATATTGTCGCTTTAATCTTGTTAATCACAATATATATTCTTTATTTATTTCCATAAATACTACTACTCCCTCTCGACCGTATTTCGGTCACGGCGGCCTATCTCCACGGAGATCAACCAAGTATGCCGGAGATATTATAGTGCACAAGTGTATACGCAAACACAGGTGCAGTCCCTCTTCCTTCACTCTCATATTCCGATGGGACGGCAATCCGACACGATCGGAGAGAGATCAGGCATAGGACCGACGGCTTTACATGCTCTCCGAAGCACGGGGGTGTCACACCATCAAATTCCTGACTCCAGGCTGCTACTGAGAATTTCCTAATAGAAAAACGCAATAACTTATTTATAACAATAATTAACATAATTTATTTTCATAAATACTTAGTACTTCATTAATAGGATGCATATATTTATTTTTGATATTATAATAATTACCTATGTATTGTTATAATTATGTCTTATGTAATACCTGTTTTTATTTCTACCACATTAATATGTGGTAACCCTTAACTGACTATTTAAACTAATCGACCCTAACGTTGCCTGGTAGAAATCACAGACAGCGATAAGATCAGCCATTGTTTGTTTTAAAAATCAAATATTTTTGTCTGTGTATGTTAATTTGGTGTACAATAAATAAATAAATAATCATTTATTCATATAAAAGTACACAAGAAAAACACTAGACTTACAATCTAAAAATAAGTGCTGACATGATATTTGCCTGAACTAGGTTGGACCTGTGCCTCAGGCGAAAAAGTGCTGTCAAGATATAAATGTCGCAAACATTAACAAATAAAATAATAAACTTATAATTAAGGGACTACATCAATTTTAACGTTATGTTTATACCTAACACTAGTTTGGTACTTGCAGTTAAGAAGGTCTTCCGCCTGTTCGTAAGACAGACTTTGCAAATATGTAATTATAAACAGTGTTTTTACATTTAAAGCAATTAAGGTTATAAATACTTAGTTGTCTATTTAGTCTATTATATAGGAGTGGGCTTAAAAATCTACAAAATCTATTCGAATACACATATTTTGAGGTTGAACTTGTATTGCAAACTATATCATTCCGTCTTTTGTTAGTAGTGTTAGCATTGTAGGATAGCTGAGAGTGCTGTTTTTGTATTACGTGCATAATAAATAAAGTAAAATAAAGTATATATAAATAAATAAAATAGAATACTTAGGTTGTACCGCCACCAGCCCAAAACATGCCATTCTCTCTAAATTTAGCAATTCTAATGTCGAAATTCACTCCCTCCTAAAACTCTGTTACCCCCTCAACGAAACATCTGTAACCCAATAAACAAAAGTTTTGCGAAAAAAGAACGGACTCCTAATGAATGTCGGACAAAGTCGTATACGCCGAGTAATTTTCAGCCGAAAAAAAAACCTCTTTCAGGTTTATTGTCAGGTTTTTTTCAGGGCGACTTAATCAGTGAGAGGAGCGATGGGTAAAGTTTTTAAGTACATAATGTTTGGTATAATGAACATGCTTGGAATTTTTGGGCCCAGATTTTTTGGAAATACGTCTGGTTATTAAAAATTTTGTGGATTGGTGAGGGATCTGAGAAACTGCCTCATCGGACTCAATGGTCATTAGAGTGGCTGCGTTCTGTTACGTTTTCGTCAATAACTATGGAAGAAGAATTCGCGGTGGTGAGTAGACGTAGAGATGGTTTAGTGGCCAGAGCGACTGGAGTATTTATCCGGGAGGCGCTGGTTCGAATCCTGTTCGCGACCGTATTATTTTTCCATTTAATATAATAATTTTAGAGTTCTCTAAGCATGCGTTAATGCTTTTCAAATATTTATCTTGGAATGTGATATTCATTGGAACAAATAATATCTACCCGTATTTTTTGCCGCATTATGAAATAACAAGTTTTAAACGGAGTAATCGATAAGCAGTCACGCCTGCGGCCAGTAGACCAACGAGATAAAAAAACTGCTGTCAACCGGATTAATCACGTGTATTATAGGTTTTTGTTTTTCCTGACAAAATCTAACAATACACGCGATTAATTCGGTTAAAGGTAGTTTTTCTGTCTCGTCAGTCTAGTGGCGGCAGGCGTGACTGCTTAGCGTGAGGATTCGATTCCCAGGTTAGGCAAAATATTATTGCGTTCTTCTGTTGAGGAGCTCTCAGTAGCGGCTCAGATATTAGGCTTGTGCCTGGTTAATTGCCACTGGCTCACCACCATTACACGGGACTTAATAACAGCATTGGGAAAATGTTGTTGTGCAAAAGTACCTAGTCCCTTCGGGAAATATAGAGTGACAGTTCGACTCGCGATCATTGCTGTGGGCTCAGCTCAAGGCTAAGGACTCTGTTCGAGTTCGAAACTGGTCGGGCAATCTCAAAAAATGATCGAACCGCTAAGCCCTTGGTTCCTGTAAAGGGATGGCAATGACGGCACCAAAATACTTATTAAAATGTGGTAGACTTCGGGGTAGTGAGCAGAGGTCGAGATGTCTTAGCCGTCAGAGCGCCTGGAGTGTTTATCCGGGAGGCGCATGTCGCTGCTCACGATCGTATTATTATACAAAAAAATATAACCTCAATACAATTAATATAGAGTAATGCTATGTTAATCAATTTTCAAGCATCCTTGAACATTTCCGAACATTTGTTACATTCCAATGTTAGACGAAAATCGTAGTACGTGAATAATTCATTTCATTCATTCAATAAATGTCACTGTTCTATTGAAAAGGGTGTCTGGAATTCAAGCCCTAAATAATAAAGAGAAGTGACAACCCTTTGGTTATGAAATATTTCAGTTGACTGTACTTGAATATCAGCGCGTTAAAATGTCCATATATACCAGTCCTTATAAAATTCAATCATCATCTAAGGACCTCAATGTTATAAAGTTTTATATCAGCTATGTCAAATAAAAATCAGTGATTCAAAACAAGCGTAAATCTCATATAAATCACGGCGTGAAAAACACACCCTTTAATTTAAATCTTTAAATCCAACCTTAGCTTTATCACCGAAGGGCTTAAAATTTTATTTCCCTAATTTTCAGACGCAGGAATCGAAAGTTGCACCTCAATAATTTGTCTAATTCATTCAATAAATGTCGGGTACATTGAAAAGGGGTGCGAATAAATCCTGGGGGTGTTAAATAATCAGTGAACTGGATGTCTCCGGCCCTCCATGTCGAAGGTCGCCAAGTATTAAATTATTTCTACTGCCGCCATCTGTGTGCGTCAGAAATTTGTAATTGAGATGCGAATTTTTGACCCTCTTGTATTTGTATAGAGTGGGTAATACGATTTTACAGAATTTATCATTTGTGTACGTCAACACAATTGAAAATTTCTTACATCTGAGAAAAGACAGCTGAGTAAACAGCAGCAAAGAAGTGAAACACTAAATGGAAAAAAAGTATGGAAGAAGATAAAGGAGATTGATAGCGAAATCTACATAAAACGGCTGCTAGAAGAATAATATTATTTATTTAATTAGTTTATAGATAATGTTATTATATTAAATGGAAAAAGAATACGGTCGCGAACAGGATTCGAACCTGCGCCTCCCGGATGAATACTCCAGGTGCTCTGACCACTAAGCCATGTCGGTTCGGTCACCCGTATAGGGACTGAATTGATAGCAATAACGTCGCCATAAGACGTGTTAAAATATGGAAGAAAAATTAGAACTACGCTACATAAAACAAAGCAGAGTTTGGCGACAACTTTGAATATATACGAACGCCCGACTCTAACCGTCGGGCCATGGTCCGCCTGGCAATATCATCCGCCTGGTTGGAGGATCCTCGCTTTTAAACGGGGGAACTCCACACCTCATTCCTCCGTAGGTTCAATGAATACCCATTTTGTAGTATTAATACAATAAAGAACAAAATCTACATCCATATACCACAAAGACACGAACACATTATAATGCCATATCATCAAAATTATACAACTAACCTAAACTGCCAATCTAATAAAGCAGCTGTAAAATTAACAGTCATCTACAACCCATTTTATTGCCACCACCAGAAATTCCACTTATTGAACCATAAAAAAATACCCTCAACATATAAAATAACGATCCAATTCACAATTACGTATTTATAACATTAACGAGCACTTGAAGTTGTTCAACGAAACACGACTAAATCCCACATATTTACTAGCTTGCCTGTGTGCTTGACACAGTTTAGATTTTATACGATGAGTTAGTAAAATGAAAAAAAACTTACGTTATACCAATATGGTGCCTCTATTTCTACTGCTTGATACAACAACCACATGGCATCACGCCTGTATTCCTCGAAGGAGTACCAGTGGTGTACACAGTTTTGCACTCTCATTTAACCAAAGCTGTTATTAAGTTCCATAGGTGGTGAGGCTATTGCCATCTACCGGTTACAAACTCCGGGTTGCTACTAAGAATTTTCTGACAGAAAAACCCATTAACACTTTGCCCGACCTAGGAATCGAACCCAGGACCATTGCATCAGTTGCGCTTGGGACCACTAGATCAACGGATAATTTACTACTTGGTATTTTATGCAGTGAAATATTATGTTTTGACTTCCAACATCACTTCACATGAAAAGCTTCGTTGGACTGGTGGTCGCAAAGGTGCCTTCGATTCCTGGATCGGGAAAAATAGCAATAGGCGATAGACAGAGAAGGAAAGGATCCTGAGGAAACCTGGACGTAACGGTCACATAGTACATGGTAATTAATAATGGCATCATAATATATCTATGGAATATGGCTACCAACAGTACACCTTAACCTTTTGGAGAAAACAGACGTGAAGTTATAAATGCATAATGCCTTAGTTTAATAGCCACAAGCGCGGCTGTTGAGCATGAGGTCGTGTGGACAATTATCGGGATGAGCAGTGTTATTGCTTTTTTTTTGTAAGCAAATTCTCAGCAGCCTAGAGTAAGGAAGTTGTCTGTGTGACACCCCCGTGCTTGGGAGAGCACGTAAAGCCATCGGTTCTGCGCCTGATCTCTCTCAGGTCTTGTCGGATTGCCGTTGCATCCGACCATGAAAGTGAAGGAAGAAGGAGTGCACCTGTGTTTCCGCATACACTTGTGCATTATAATATCTCATTCGTAGCTAATTTCCTTGAAAATAGGCCACCGTGACTGGAAATTCGGTTGAGGGAATATTTTATTATACATAACATAACATTACCAGGCCATAACTATCCCACTGCAGGGTAAGGGCTTCTTCCCAAACAGAGAAAGCACGAGCATCATTTGCAATCATCAAGTCCAGGTTTCCTCACCTCTCCGTGATGTCTTAGCTAAACTAAGAAAGCACACATGACATTGAAAAAGTCACATTTGTACACGCTAGATTTCTATCTGGAACCTGTGGCTCATATTATTATTATAACTAATTTTAAAAACAACCATAAGATTTTTTTAACAATTTATTTTTTATTGTTGTATGACTCTCTAGTCACACAAACATGGTACTAGTTGCATTGTTAATTGATAATTCAACTTCTGGAAAGAAATATGGAAGGGTGACTCCCTTGCAATGTAATAAAAATATCAATAAATAAATAAATCTGTGGGGTATCAACATCTCTCAACACGTACGCACTGTTGCGTGTGACCTAATTGCGGGGTCCGACAGACCTTCACTGGAAATGTATTTTTTTCTTTTTAATGTACGAACTTTGAAGTCGTTTTTTATGTGAATGTGTTTATCTGACTTCGGGATTTATGTTTCTCATTTGTTAATACAAAAATATGTGTGTCATGTTCATTTTGAATGTAATTTGTTAGCGTTTTTATCATACCATCGCGCATGTATTCCCAGAAGGATTAGACAGAGGAGTATTGTTGTATACCTACCCATATTTTACCGATTCACGATGGCATTAAAAAGTCCTATGTACCATGCCACACTTAACGCCTTATTAGTAAACGGACAGCAGAACAGGGTAGGGTTTCCTACCCCACTCTTCTTGATTTAAAGCTTTCTGTGGCTATTCCTTGCAATAGGTGTCATGCATGTCCCACCACCTTCGTCTGGGCCTACCACGACGTCGTTTTACGTTGTGTGGGCTCCATTCAGTGATGAGTTTTCCCCACAACTCGTCCGACATGTGGCTGCTGAGACCGGCCCAGTTCCATTTTAGGCTTGCGGCTTTATGACCAAAGTCGGCGACCTAAGTTTTGGAGCTACTATTCCTTATGCGGTTTGGTAACCAGACCCCTAAGATTCTGCACTCCATGGCTCCATGGCAAACCGCGAGATCGTACTTCTGATGCTTTGTCAAAGACCATTTCTGAGTACCGTAGATGAGGATAGGATAGGATAGGCAGAATACATACGAGACACGTTCGAAGTGTTTGTTGCTTGGTATACGAAATAAAAAGGCGAAGAAGATAACGAAATTTTTTATTATTATGTTTGTGGCTGTTCACTATCCGAATTATACTTGTATAATAAATTAGGGAAACCTGTAATTAGCCTTAGTTTACATTTAAACAACTACAGGTAAATATAATTGTATCGCTGTTGGTTTCTAAATAAATAAATAAAATTGATGCTGTAACCAGTATTCTGTTCGTAAAATTTTATATAACCAACCAAGTATCTACAACACCCTAAAATAATTTAATTATTAAGGATACTTAAACAACCTAACGCGATATTACCATTAATTTAATAAACGTTAAAAATACATCAAGTTAGCTTCGCCGTTAAAACGAGGCTTTTAGCTAATTAAAAGTATGTACTTATATATTATTAATTTTGCTTTAAAGCCATACAAACTTATAATTAATTTATTAAGACAACTATTATTCTCTTAATAATAGATAAACGCTTAGCCTAGTTGTACCACTGTTGGACTGGTAAATCAATGGTCACAGGTTCCAACCCAAGGCTGGGCTATAGGAAGGACATAATTCTGATCGTATTAGCAGTGATAGTCTAGTGCTATGATCATTGGACTGGAAAGTGAAAGGTTACAGATTAGAACCCTGATTTCACGTGTATTTAATTCCCAAAGGGGTAAGCGGAAGTATACGCAGTTATACACATTTCGCTAATGCTAGTAGGTAGTTATAAAGTTTTGTGGAAATAAGGATACGGTCGTAAGCAGTATTCGAACCTGCACCTAACGGATAAATACTTACTTACTACCGGACTTAGCTGCCGGAGTATTTATCCCGGGGGCGCAGGTTACAACCCGGCTCAACCGTTTTTGTAAACAAACAAAGTCGCCTCGTGTGCTGTGCGCAAATAAAACCAAACCGAGCAAAATAACCAAAAATAGGCATAGAAAGCCGCCGTTCTTTGATAATGCCAACAGCTCATTTCTATTTCTGTTTCTGTTTTTATTTCTGTTTCTGTCTCTATTTCTATTTCCAAGAGCCGTTCGGGGTTTATTCTGAAAAACATGCTAATGTTTCGAAGTGAAAATTTGGTTATTAAATAACCGTGGAATTTTTAAAGTAATAATACACTATTAAGCAAATTTTGGCCGTGACATCATTTTAAACAGCCTTAAAACTGAAAATTAGCGCTGCAGCCAATAACGCCGCAGCTTAGAGATGAGATTTGGGCGTTTTTTGGCATCGCACATAGTGACCAGTAGATACAATAACAACATTATTATTTTTGTCATACTATTTTAAAACATTTTGTTTTCTTTATTTTTATTTTTTGTTATTCTGTCCTTACGTCTATATTTTGTCTTTACAATTTTTGTCATGTCTTGTGTGTATCCGAATAAAACGCTTTTCTTTCTTTCATTTGCTTTATAAACATGGCATGAATGCAGATCTACAGCTTGTAACTATTTAGATGTTAATTTTAATTTCCTACTACTAAATCCTTATCTACTATTTTGTTGAGATCAATGAATGAGTAATGTACAGCAAAGTTTAATAAAAAACATTGAATTTAAAAATGTGATGGATACTTCAAATATAAATACAGCCAACATCAATTTTTGCATCATACCCAATCATGCTCAATGCTGATTGCCATATGAAAAAATGTGTTTCCATTTAAAAATATCATAACTTCTCGTTTCGATGCTAATTTTCATCAATACTGTGTTTCAATGTTGGTATGTCTGTTTGTCACATATTATTTTACTAACACTGTCAAGTAAGAAAGAAATTTTATTTTGCTCTGTTTGACAGACAATAACAATAACCCGGTTAGTGAGGTGTGCTAGTAGGATAACATCAGAACCTGGCGCATTTATAGCATTTGGTGTAACATAGCTAGATAGAAGGAGACCGTATTGGTGGCGGTTACCACCAACAACAGCATTCCCAATGAGTGTTGACGTCAGGCAGGTGGCCGGTCATAAAACATAGCCAAAACTTCAACAGCATTCCTGTACTAGTAGAGTTATGTATGGAAGAAGAATACGTGCTGCGCCGACCCCAAATTAATTGGTATAAGGTGATGATGATGATGAAAGACAGTAACAGATTTCCTAAAAAAAAAAATTGTTCGTAATAAAACCATAAAAACTAACAAGTGAATATAAAATTAAAAAGACTTGCCTGCACAAAACCAGGAAAGCCCCTAATTCAGCATGGGCTGTTCTAGCCCATACTGTTCTAGTAAATGCTGCAGCGCTGGTTATCAGTAGGACATATAGTTTGACGTCACGCGACTTTCTACCTTACATTTCAATGTTTACTGTAATCATTCGAAGACTGGCATTTCACGTACAGAATGAAAATTCTTTCGAGAAAATGAAGTTTCTTTGGTGTAAATATTCCAACGAACATGTCGTACAAACACAAAATCTTTTCTAGTGATAAATTGCTAGTGAATCAATTCTCGCAGAGGAGACACATGAAACAATGTAATAAATTATAAATGTCCCAACGTATATCCTTGCAATGTTCCTTCGTCATCCTCAGATTTATTAGAATACTATCAGGCTCATATTATTGTTTACCGGTTACTACTCACGTGCATTTTTCGGGGTAGCCCGACAAGTTTCGAACTCGAACAGAGCCCTTAGTCATGAACTGGGGTTGCTTCAATATTGCGATTAAAACGGCGGTCCATCGTGCCCTTAGACGACCAGACGGGAGACGGCTTCTGACTAAATATCGAACAAATGTGCTCGCCACTTTTGTCGGGGGATGAGGTAGCACACAAGCACAGAAGAACTTGCACTACTGCAACAATAGCTCTCATAATTACATTAACAGTACTAACACACATAAAAAACTAAAGACAAACATGAAATTGTGTCACACACTATTAAAATCGTGTACTATCATTGTAACCATACAGGTAATAAAAGGTATATGATTAGGAATCATATGCCAGTGGTGAGAGGGGTACGCCCGCTAAAACTACTCCAGTACGAATTCCTTCAAGATCGTGCCGCAATTTGCTGCACTCGAGCGTTTTCCCAACGATGACCTCGTTGCTTTAGTGGTTCCATGCGCGACTGCCGAGTACGAGGTCCAGGGTTTAATTCCCAGGTCGGACACAGCGGTAATGGATTTTTTTGTTAAAATATTCTCAGTAACAGACCGCAGTTTTGATTTCTGCCCGGTAGATGGCAATTGCATTAGTGAAATGTGGTGTGCAACTATGTACACTTCTATCTACCCCTTCGGGGAACACAGGTGTGATCCTATGTTATGTTATATGGCCATACGATGGACATGGGACTTACACAACGCTGTCAGAAAAATATGTATCTACAACAGTATACACTTCTGCCAACCCTTCGATGAATACAAGCCTGTAATGATACCTCCATGTATTTCAAGCATAGCAATCCAATCCTTCGACACTAATTGTATTTGCTTAACCATTTCGGATCAAAGCTATACATACGGTATCAATACAGAACACACTGAATACATAGCTCTGGTTAGTTTTCAAATGTGTCAATCAGGTGAAATCCTTCCTGGGTTAAGTGGAGTTAAAGATGATATTGAAGGGGTATAAGTGATATCTACAGTAGATCTTGACGCTTTTTTATATGACTGTGCCGTGTGAAAGTTATATTTTTTATGTAAAAAGAAAAATACGATCGTGAGTATGATTTGAAACTTGGAGTATTTGTGCAATGGTTGTCTGTAAGAAAATGCTTTATAGCGATAAGACCGCCAATTGTACTATTCTTGTGTTTAAGTATCTTTCTGTGTTTTCTCTTTGTTTGCAATAAAGTATACTCTATCTATCTTTCTATTTATCTGGAAGACGCAGGTTCGAACTATGTTAACGTCCGTATTTTTTCTTTCCTCAAAAAATTATAACTTTAAAATAGATCTTTTAAAAAAATTCACCGACAGACAGACCCAAATACGAAGGCTAGCAACAACAAATAAATATAAAACAAATACAAACATACGGGTCGGAGAAAAGGTTAAAAACGTTTGGCTGATAACCTTAATCACCCGCCCGTTAACGACATTTCAGCCGCGAGGGGTTTAATCACCCGCGTACACTTTTAGACACGTTTTTGCAATACATTGTCGATTGGAATTTTTTGGCAGCTTCGAATGGTTGAACTGGATCTTTGATTGACATAAACATAACATAGCATCACGCCTGTATTCCCCGAAGGAGTAGGCAGGAATATAGGTACATGAAATTCTACGAATGGCGGTGAGGCTATTGCAATCTACCGGGCAAAATTCCAAACTCCGAGCTGCTACTGAGAATTTCCTAACAGAAAAACTCAATAACCGCGACTCAATAAGCGAACTCCTTTGATTTTTTTGTGGTTTTGGACGTGTTGGTTTTTGTCGTTAGCAGCACACTCGGCGATTTTGATAGTTTACAAAAAAGAAAAAATATACTTAAAATATATTTTATTGGCCTAGTGGTCCCAAGCGCGAGTTCCGAGCATGAGATCTTGGGTTCGATTCCCAGGTCGGGCAAAGTGTTATTGCATTTTTGTGTTAGGATACACAGTAGTAGCCCGCAGTTTTGATTTGTATCCGGTAGATGGCAATAGGTTCAGAATCACATGGGACTTAATAACAGCATTTGTGAAATGCTCTCCTGCACCTCTGCCTACCACTTCGGGGAATATAGGCGTGATGTTATGTATGTTATGTTTATTTTATTGGTTCAGTATCAGCGGTACAAACCTTAAGTACGGAACGGGTACAGATGAACAAATTGTATTGTAACCTCTTTCAAGCGCATGCGTTCCGTACGTCACCTTACGTACGTTCTTTCCACAAAAAAAAAATATAACTTTAAAGTAACTTTTTCATATTCCAACTTTTTATATTCAGTAGTTTTTGCGTGACGAGGAAAGTTTTGAGTTTTAATGTAGATGTCTATAAGAGTAGAGGAAAACCGAGGAAGCTGTGGATGGATTGCGTTAAAGATGGCTAGAAAATGATTATACTTAGCCTTTTCCCAATTACATTGGGGTCGGCTTTCAGTCAAACCGGACGCAGCCTAATACCAGTATTTTACGTGGAGCGACTGCCTATCTGACCTCCACAACCCAGTAACTGGGTAACACGATATCTCGTGGTATGACTGGTTGTCAGACTTTCAGGCCTCTGACTACCCGTAACGGCTGTCATAGATCTTAATTTGAAAACCGGTACCGACGGCTTAACGTGCTCTCCGAGGCATGAAGGGGTCTCAGTATGAAATTATGGTCACCCATCCACAGACCAACTGCGGCAAGCACAGCTTACCCTTGATCGGTCGATCTGTGCGGCTGTTACTTAGCCACGAGCCCAAATAAATTGGGATAATGACAGGGGGATTGTGATGATCAAATATCAAAAATTTCGCACATATAATATTATTTAGTAGGAAGTGGGATAAACTTTGGCAGTCTTCAATTGGATTCGGATAACCAATAACGATTGAAAAACTTTTAAGGTACGAGCATTTGTTAAACAATACACACTCAATCATGACAGACGAGATTAGTGAAGGGATTTTTCAATTGCAAAAAGGACTTTTCTCTTCTTCTCCAACTCTAGGATCTCTCCTACTCCAGGAAATGAAATATATCAAAGTGGTAATACTTTCTTTCTTTTGATCAGTTATTGCTGAGCGTGCGCGACTGCTTTAGAATTCTTTAGGACTTTTGGTTGGTCCATATTGTCATTAGCATTCCCCACTACTTGCAACGTACACACAAGATGCAGACATAGTTTTAATTCTCATTCCATTTATGTAACAATTGCCAAACAGACTTCCTGAGCTTACGGTACCTCATCTGGTCGTTTTGTCTATAATAACTACCTAGTATCAGAGTTTAAACCTTCCGCAAGCTTCTGACAAGACTTAAACACGCCTGCTTGAGAAATTACACCTCAATAGATATATTTCGAAAACCTCAATCACAATCCATAATTCTTGCATACATTTTGTATTACAAAGGGTTTTCCTGCCAGATGGGCGGCCTATATTTCACATAGGCAATCGATAGTTGCCCGAATAATGGTTAGGATGTTCTCAAAGACTACAATGTGAATTGCGTCCCTTTTTTCCGATCCAATAGTTTTTTAAGCGGGTATTCCGTATTGGATCGGTTCGGTAGTTATAGAGGAGATTGTTAAAGTAGGTCTTTGCTATCTTTTTTTTTTCATGTATGATGGCTGGTTAGTTATCTTGGCAATTTATAACGAAGGACGAATAACGAACTGAATAAATCTTTTGTCTAAACTGGGGATAAATGTATCTATAATTTTAAGAGAAGCATTGAAGCAGTGGTTGGAGCATTAGAGCAGTGATAGCCTAGTGGTACATAGGACCATGGGACTGACAAGTCAAAGATCACAAGTTCGAACCCAAGGCACGCACCACTGTCTTTTCGAAGTCATGTGCGTATTATAAATTAATTATCACTTGCTTAAAACGGTGAAGGAATACATCGTGAGGGAACCAGTACACCTGAGAGATGGTCTCGATGGTGTGTAAAGCCATGTCAGAGACCTACGGGTGGTTTAAACTCTGACACTAGGTTGTTCAGCAGCCTCACACTAAGAAGAAGAAGAAGAGAAGCATGACTCGTAAACACTAAAGCTTTCCGACTGGGGAATTAATTCCACCTTGTAGAAAATATCGTAGTGAACTAACACTACTTTTTTGTAGTGATATGTTTTTAACCGTGGGAAAGGTCAGCAGAGCTCCTTGAGGAAGCGTTGTTGGTAGTAGGAGGAACCGTTGGTTGTCTTTTATTTTGCCAGCGTAACGATAGGTTTTACAGGCTCGACAACACGCAAGTGCAACCCCTAGTATCCCAGTCGTTTATAGGCGACGGTATTCTTGTTTGCCACCTTCGTGGTATCTCTCTAATCTCCATCCCAGATACGCTTTCTTACTCCCGAAGACGGTGTCAACTTTTTCCATGTACTAGTTTTCATGCATAAGAGAACAAGAGGAAAGTAACGAGTAAGAAATCCTTGTTTTACTACCATCATTTTAATAAATTAATTAACATTTCCAACGCCATAAAAAACCTTCCCCAAACGCGTAGTAATTAAGAAAATACGTTATTACGCGAACGATCGTCAACACATTGACACAACTCCGTTCAAAGTATTCCTTTCAAATAAAAGGCTGATACAATCTAATTATACCCTCCGTAATTACGTATCTTAGCATAAACGAGTGTAGCACAAACAAGAAATTTTCCTTTGATGAGAAAATTACATACAACAGTACATAATTGTATGGGCTTTGATGTCAAAAATGTTTTGTATGAATAAGCCATTGTACTGCCATATTTGTGGTAAAAATAACCTTCCGTTTCTTGTGTGACGTTATTAATTAAGTATTGCATTGTGTATAGGTAGTACACCCACTTAATGGAAGTAAACTTTTGGAGTTTATCAATCGGCAAGTTTTCTGAAATAGACGAGACGTGTCTTAGTGTAAATAATAAGCAATTTTTGTATAAAAACTTTCGTGAGACATATTCATATCAATTAATGTTCACCGGTAACTACTCACGTACATTTTTCGGGATTGCCCGACTAGTTTCGAACTCGAACGGAGTCTTAGTCATGTCTGAATCCGCTGCGATGTCGCGAGTCAAACACGTGAGTTTAATATAATAAGCAATTTGTTCTACAATCTATGGCCAAGTTAAAATAATAAGACATTTACATTACAAAGAAAAATGTACTATTAGGCATACACAAGACAATACAACAAAAGAGTTACAAACAGTAGATAAGAAAGGAAGATATTCTTAAAATTATTGGTATAGAGGTCGAGATAAATACTCGAGGCGTTCTTACCACCAAGAACGCCTCGAGTATTTATCGGGGAGGCGTAGTTTCAAATCCTACTCACAACCGTATTTCTCTTCCACAAAAATGTATAACTTTAGAGTTCACTACGCATGCGTTAATGCATATGAAATATTAATCTTCATAAAGATATTTGTTATCCTGTACGATTCCAGAAGCCCCAATCTCAGCTTTATACTATAGCATTGAGAAGCTGCAAAGCTGACTTCCAGCTAAGATCTCACATTGAAGCCACATCATACACTCTTTTTTTATTACTAAGGGAGCATACATACGTACTGCTTTACTTATTAAACAGTTACCGTAGCCTATGCACGCTTGATGCAACACTGGAGGTATCATTACCCGCGCGTTGCCGCTCTCTGAAAATATGTGCACGAGAATTTCATAGAACCCAATTAAGTACTCTCAGTAAGAAAACCTGGTCATAACATATTCAGTCACAAATAATTTTAGACCTGCGAATGAGGCATTGAAAGTAGTTGGCATCAGTAGGCTATAAAAATATTTTTTCTATGAGGAAATCTAATCTGCGACCTGCTGCGCTGCAGTCAGTATTTTGACAATTGCGCAAGCCTAAGATTGTAGAGTGTAGTGCACAGAAATGACAACACAATACATGGGCACCGGAGTCTGTCTCAATTTGTAATTGATGAACAACCTAGTGCTAGAGTTTAGCACACCATTGAGAACAGATGTTCTTCGATTTAATTTAATTTAGTTAAAAATTGTGATTATACAGGTCGGTAAGGTAAGTAAAAGTTTCAAGACTACGGGTTAGTATGCAACATTACAAACACAATAACAATTAAACAATGGAAAAAACTCACAATTGTGCCAAGGTTACTCTTGTCGCACCAAAACATTTACAAAATGCTCCAGAAATGGAGCATCATCTCTTGGGGGCTGAGTTGCCCGCGTCCGTAGGAGTGCACCCTTAAAATGGACACAACTCTGGTGGGAGTCTTCGGCCGCGGCTGGTTACCACCCACCGGACGAAGCCATGCCGGGAAGCGACCTAGTCGTGTTTCGGGATATAGTCCGGTGCAACCGTTGTGAGAGACTGGTTTGGGCAGTTTTATCAACTCCCCATCTATCGCTCTCCCAAAATCTATCTGTCTACGCTCGGATGATGCAGCGGCGCGGGGCAGCGTGAGGGCGCGCGGGACGAGGAACCAACGACGGCCGCGCTGACTACTATGCAGCCTGAGGGGTGCGCGGGGGCAGGACGCGACGCGGCGGCTGCCGCTCTTTTCCCCGTTTTAGAGCGCAACAGTTCTCTACGACTATTTTCCGCGGCGGTCACGTAGCACGATCGGGCGCCGTTTGATCTATCTTTGTTTTTTATTATACTCAATATTTATATAGTCCACTCTTTTATTGCTGTAGACAATAGGACCCCGATACTATCCACTCTACTTAAGAGTGGATATGTTTATTCTAGATATACGTGCTCCATCTTTGGCCATACCGTCGCTTACCATCAAGAAAGTTGGAGGCCAAAGGTAGATCCAAATTTGATTTAAAAACAAAAACATGTTTATGCGATAAGGTTATCAGGATGCTATTAGAACTGCTACGTATTCTGTTTAGTAAAGACGCGGTTTTCTTTCTTATAATTGCGTAAAAATCGTCTGTATGCGCTTCAGTGAACATACCGGACACACAAGTTCATTAAACAAGTGATAATAAATTTCTAATACGCACATTACTTTGAAAAGTTTATGGTGTGTTCCTTTGTGAGTTCAAACTCGCAAATCTTGATTTGCCAGTCCAACGGTCATGCCAATAGGCCATCATTGCTTACATACATTATATGTTAATCTCAATTAGCAGAGTGACTGTTGTCAGTAAAATGCGCAGTTTCGTTGCATACCAGTACATTTATATTTTTGCTTACGGTAGAAAATGTTTTAAACTGCCATAACTAATGGGTCACGGGAACTTGGTCGACAGGCCATAATTCGGCCACCAACATTGGCCAATTCATAGCATTTGTAGTATTTCAGTGAAATCATCGAGCGTGCCGTATGACGGGGTCGTTACGGCATTAGCGCTGTGTGAGGTGAGCTTAGCAAACGACCGCATTAAAATGGAGTCGTAGGGGGGAACGCACACAGAGATTGAAGATTTTATTGTAAGCGATAAAGTGATTGAGAGAATGACTCGTTCACGCAACGAGTTTAAATAGAATGTGTGATTTTGAATAATAATATTGTTGGATGACAAACGCTTTGACGCATGTATAATAAATTCTCAAGTAAACTTTTGTGGTGAGAAAAATATGGTGACGTCAACCGTGACGTTACTCGTGAGGCTATTTTAAAAATACCAAAAATTTTACGCCTTTAAATACATACGGCTTCTATAGTATACCGTTGTAGTCCAAAACTGTGGAAACATGGCGAGCATCTCGGTGTCACAGAATTTGCATATAATACTTTTAGTGACTATAAACCAACAATAACAACATTCCCAAAGAGAGTTGACGTCAGGCAGGCGGCCGGTCATAAAACATAGCCAAAACTTTAGCAGCATGCAACATATAGGTATGCTGCCCCGACCCCAAATAAATTGGGTTAAGGGCAGGGGGATGATGATGATGATGATGACTATAAAGGTTACTTTTTTTTATCCGATATGGGTCTACGTTTTACCTCCAACTCGCCTGATGTTAAGCGACGGTGTGGCCGAGGATGGAGCACGTAGATCCAGAATAAATGTTAGTTATAGTTTAACGGTTATTACTCACGCGCATACTTCGGGATTGCCCGACTAGTTTCGAACTCGAACGGAGCTCTTATTCATGAGCTGAGCCCGCGGCGATGTCGCGAGTCAAACTAGCGCTGCACCGCATCGCATAGCGCTGCGCGCGGGCCGATGATGTACTCGGTGCCGGCGTCGGGAGTGTTCGTGTGTTCCCATCATTCGTCGTGTCCGTGTTGTCCATTGTGCATACCGCGCTAACTGTGTCGCACTCCAGACTTGACTCACTTCTGTATGATGTAGACTTCAGAGCTGGCTTCCAGGCAGGCGGCAATGTCCAACCACAGTCTCTGTTGAAGTTCGGGCGTCGGCTTATTTCGATAGCTTCACGTACTTTTCGCGGAACGAAATATTTTTCTCTCGCCAGTACGGATGCCTTATCGACCCGTATGAAATGAGCCGCGCCCTTGCTGCATGCGTGTTCCGCGACTGCCGACCTGTTAATGTCCATACTCTTCATATTACGTATGTGTTCACCAAGTCTGGTTGCGATGTTGCAACGAGTTTCACCAATATAACTTAGGCCACAGTCGCACGGTATCATGTAGACTCCGGGAACTCCTAGCGGATCCTTATCCTTCGGTGACCGCAGTAACTGTCGCAGCCGTCCGGGTGGGCGATAGACCGTCTTGACGCTATATTTTCGGCGAAGTATATGTCCTATCTTATCAGTGACTCCTCGCACGAAAGGTAGGAACGCTGGACTACGTTCCGCGCCCGCCGGTCGACTACGACTCGTGTCTACCGTATTTAGGTTGCGAATGCATCGTCGCCACTGGTAACCGTTGCTCTCCAGCACGTCTTGCAGGTGTCCCAACTCCGCGTCTACGTACATAGGAAGATAGCGGTCACAATAGAAGAGGAGGATAATGGAGTTCTGCCATTCTTAGACGTTCTCGTCATCCGAGAACCTGGCGGTCGTGTATGTGTCTTACGAAAGTTATTATACCAGAATAAATGTATTCACTCTAAGTAGAGTAAATAGATTTGGGGAGAACGACATTTGGGGAGTTGATGCAACTGCCCAGACCCGTTTCCCACGACGGTTGCACCGGACTACATCCCGAAACACGACTAGGTCGTTTCACGGCATGGCTTCGTCCGGTGGGTGGTAACCAGCCGCGACCGAAGCCTCCCACCAGAGTTGTGCTGCTTGTTTTGCACCACCCAGGGGCCACGTGTAGAGATTCCATTGTAAGGGTGCACTCCTATGGACGCGGGCAACTCAGCCTCCAAAGACTAACATTTTGACTTTACTTTTAAAGACCAACATTTTGACACCTCTAAATTACCCTAAATCGGACTCATACCCATAATTACCCATAATTAATTAATAAGGAATACGTTATTATATTCTTAACCAGCTGTGCTCCGCGGTTTTACCAGCTTTTTTCTGTTTAAATTAGTCTAAGTAACACAACATATTAATATTATTCTCTTCTAAGTTCTTCTTGTATTATGGTTAATGTGCAGTGGCAATTTACCACTCTGATATTGTATTTTATACACTAGCTTTAAATACCATCGGAAATATCATCACAATATCTTATTTTACCACTGCAGGTAATACCAAAAGTCAGTGGTACCAGGATTGGATTCGAACCTGCGACCTATGATTTACCAGGCTGACTGTCATTCGTGGTTATTGCTCCAACGAACCCGAGACCTCGGTTAAGTGATGAGAGTAGGACCGTGTGGTTTGTAGTCGGTAGGAGACCGGTACAGTGTCCGTGATGGACTTTCCGCACTCAAAAATAAAAGGTATTTGTCATCACTCTTTAGGGACGCAGTTTTCAATCCGTTACCGATACTCAATATCTCCATATTCTACTACTAACACCTTATTTTCACGAATATTAGATAAAGCGCAAACGCACCAGTCCCCAGAACATTACACAGTGCTTAAAATAACAATTAAGTTTCAAACTGTCTTCGAAACTTCAATTCTTTTGTACGTTTAAGTTTACTCAACCTCTTGTTACCCTAGAATTCGCAAATTGCAGTGCAAAGCACTTTGCGGCCCTTACCGAATGCTAAGTAATAATTACATAGCATCACGCCTGTATTCCCTGAAGGGGTAGGCAGAGTTGTACACAGTTGTAAACCCCCCATTCCACCAATGCTGTCATTAAGTCACATATAATAGGTACTCCGAGCTGCTACTACAAACTTCCTAACGGAAAACCGAATAACACTTTCCTTAGTAATCATATTTATCTAGGTACCTATATAGCCAAACGATCTGATTATTGCTTGGAGAAACATCTTGATAATGTGATATCTTTACTTCTACACTAATATAATAAAGCTGAAGAGCTTTTTCTATTGTTTGAACGCGGTAATCTCGAGAACTGTCAGTCGAATTTGAATAAATATTTTTGCATTTTATAGCCCAATTATTGAGAAATGTTATAGGCTATTTTACATCAAGATACAATCTTTAGGGGCCTAGCAAATAGAAAAAAGCTGGTAAAACCGCGGAGCACAGCTAGTTAAGAATAGAATAACGTATTCCTTACTAATTACTTATGGGTAATTATGGGTATGACTCAGATTTGGGGTAATTTTGAGGTATGGTATTCTCAAAATGTTGGTCTTTAAAAGTAACCTTTACAGTCAGTAAAGGTATTATTAGCAGATTCTGAGACACGGAGATGCTTGCGATGCTTCCACGGTTTTGGACTACAACAGTATTATACAATAATAATTATTAAAGATATAATTTAATGTCTTCAATTCATAGGTATGAAGCCTAATGTAGGTTAATTTTGTCAAGTTATTTAGGTGACAAATTTTTGCCTTTTTAAAATAGCCTCTATGGTCGGTGGATGAAATTACTCGTACCATATCTTGATATCCTTACTTGGCTTAAAACCTTTATCTTTCTTATTTTAACGCTCTTAAATATAGTCCAAACATAGATTAGGCTGATTAATGTAGATTTTAAGGTCAATAATATTTCTATGCAATATTTTTACAACAAAAAGTAAGGTGACTCAAAACCAATACCTCCAAACCTATCTACGAAACCATTGTGTAATAACAAATTTCAGCCCAAATAGTAATAACAGAGCACACAAAAAAAACATCATTTATAACCCTGTAACAGCCAACAGACGTACATTTGGGACACAAAGCTGATTTATCCGGAAATTACCGGTTTGTGACACCTTCATGTCAGACTAATGATACGCCGGCCGTAACACGTTACCCCGCAGCAGTAGGGTTAAGTAATGTTTTTTTTAATAAATACCTACTCGGAATATGAAAGCTAGTTTTGAATGATAGGTTTTTTACGTAACTATATGGGCATAATATTAATGTTTTATCATTTACTGTACAGTGAAAACCCATGTCCATGTGGTTTTTAACATAGGCAAAGAAACACTTTCCAATAGAATCACGCTTAATGAGATTTATTTTTAATCTTCAATTGATGGAAATCGTTGTTCTTGTACATAAAAAACTACGTCCTCCGGAGTAAAATGAATTTTTCCTTTCTTTTCCTTTCAAACAATCGTTGTTTGCCAAGTTTTGTAATCCTGACGCTTCTGCATTTGCATTTTTACGCCATCATTTAACTTTACTTAAAAAGCTTAAGTACATATGTGTATCTATGGTAAACATGGTTATCAATGTTCAAATAAACAACATTATCAAAACTTTAATCATTACTTTGAGGAAAGCGAGCACTGAAATATCTTTCAATCAAGTAAGTTAAAACTAAAATAATTCTGCTCCAATTTCCTACTGATTGAGATATTAGGCGATTTTTTTCATGGTTATTTTATTCTAATGGATAACCCGGAACCCGTCTTCATATATATAGACTGAGGACACCATTTTGATTAAGTCGATAGCTTTACTTGTCTAAGATTTCATGCCTAATTATGCCTAAAAACAATAATTATGACGGCGACGGTGACGAGGTGGAACAAACATACCATAAATCACTTCATACAAAAATCACACCAGCTTTTCAACCTAAAAAAATATATAATTCGCCCTTAAAAAACACACAACACAAAAGGCGTATAAACAACCCAGTATTATGATATTGCTGGGCCAAAGCTCTTTGTGACGTGAAAAATTACTATCGAATGGTAGCATTTTTCACCTTTCTTTGCAGGAAATTCGCGGGGTAAACACGAGTTAGAGTACTGGATGGGGCCCAAGATTGATGGGGTCTGCGGATTTGGGAGTCAGATTTATGGTGGTTGAGTATGGAACACTTGGAATATGATAGGGTGCTGTGATAGGCTAAGTGTGCTGATTGAGGTAATTTTCCTTTCGACTTTTCATGTTTTGTCGCGAGGTCTATGTGGAGTTGTAATTGTGACCGCTTAAACCTTTTCGCCTAACAATTATTGTTCACCGGTCACTATTCACGTGCATTTTTCGGGATTACCACAATTCAAACAAGTCAGTTTGGCTCACGCCATTGCTACGGGCTCAGCTTATGACTAAGGGCTTTGTTCGAGTTCGGAACTAGTCGAGAAATCCCGAATAATGCACGTGAGTAGTAACCGGTGAACAATAATTGAGTCCCACACAAACGCCTTAGGTGCATGATTTAGAAGGAAAGCTTAGGAATGATAAATACCAATCTAGTTCCGAGCTATGCCCCAACCGGGATACAGGCTAAGCACACATTCAATTCAGTACGAACATTTTGTATGAAGCAGTTCGTGCTACACCTTTGACAACGGCATCCATTCCGAGACTTGGACGTTTTTAATTGATACGGCTCGGACGCAGCTTGATCATCTTTAATCTGTTGATCCCAATTTTTGTCAATAGATGCAGATCTTAAGCCAAGACAGAGTTGCTACGCTTGAACTCGAAACTCTATCATCAATCCATACCAGAGCGCAGTTTATGGACAAGCCCTATAGTTTTCAACAACAGATCTTAGTTCATCAGTACTCAGATTCCTATTAAGCCGTTACAAGCTATTATAGAAGAGAAAACTGTAGTTCTCACACAATAATTATATATAAAAAGGTGCCGAAATCATCGCGGAGGCGTTGGTCCAGTAGTGATATGATGGCTGACAGTAACGTAAAATGCTGAAAACAAGAGTTGTGACCCTAAAATCGTCATCTTTTTTCTTCGGGTTTTAGCGTGTCGGGTGTGGAGTATAACGTGTAAATAAAAAGTTCGTAGCTACTCACAAGAAGAATAAAGTTTATTTGTATAAAGTCACAAGCACAACACAGCAAGGTAGAAACAGAAGGAGTAGTACAGAGACAGATGAAGCGAAAGCACGAAAACAGTATTATTGCTATACAATTAGCGTAGCGAGTACTTTTAGGCATAAGCGCGGCGCGGAGCGAATGACACAGTGGTCGCGTCTGTGGCCTGGAGCGGACTGGCTGGCTGCCGCGGGCAACTGATGCGCGCGCGCAGCTGTGGAATGCAAGTCCCCACCTCGCGCGCTAAAACAAAGGATCGTGCGGCGGCCGACCAGTTCACTCGCTATATACAAAAACAGTTTGCTTGTCCTACACAACATACAAATAATTAAATTTATTACTAATTTTAACATTTTATTTTTATATTTATGATTATGACGCCACATCACCCTCCCCCAGAGACCGTCACTACGGGCGATAATAATTTGGAAAATGTACCTTCCGACCTGAACGTGTCGTCTTGATGCTACTTCCTCTAGCTTCAGATAATTTGGTGGTGGATGTTAGTGTGTGTGGCATGGCACTGTTTGTGTTCGTATGTATCTGTGTTTGAATGCTGGTATTGGTGTTAGTGTCAGTGAGAATGTAGGCTGGCTTTAATCTGTCAATTGATACTGTAACCGTTTTGCCCTTGATGTGGAGTTTGAAGACCTTGTCTCCTCGCTGCAGGACATGGTGGGGACCAGTGTATGCTGGTTTCATTGAACCTGATGTCTCGTCCCTAACAAACACATGGCTCGTTGAACCTAGGTCTTTGAAAATGAAGGTTTTTCTGGTACCATGCCGAGAAGCTGGTGATGGTTGCAGTCTTTTGGCCAGTATCCTTAACCGTCCAACATAATCAGACGTATCCATTGTGTCATCCACCTCGGGCTGGAATAACTCTCCTGGCAGTCTGAGCGTTTCACCGTACAGTAGTTCAGCTGGTGTAGTCTTTAGGTCTTCCTTGTAGGCGCTCCTAATGCCTAATAGAACTAATGGCAGAGACTCAACCCAATTTTCCTTTGCGTGACAAACAATAGCGGCTTTCAGCTGCCTGTGGAACCTCTCTATGAGGCCGTTACAGGCAGGATGGTAAGCGGTAGTGCGTTTGTGGTGGAATCCGATGATCTGTGCTAGATGTTTGAAGAGCGTCGACTCAAATTGTCGACCACGATCGGTCACAATGTCCATAGGGCATCCGAACCTGGAAATCCAGTGAGTCACCAGAGCCTGGGCCACAGTACTAGCTGTTATGTCTTGAATGGGCATCACCTCAGGCCAACGCGTGAACCGATCAATGGCGGTGAGGCAATAACGATATCCTTGAACCAGGGGTAAGGGGCCTATGAGGTCGATGTGGATGTGCCGGAATCTAGCCCTTGGAAGCTTGAATGATGCTAGCGGTGCTGAAACATGACGTGTGACTTTGGAACGTTGACATGCCAGACAAGAACGGCTCCACTCTCTGCAGTCTTTTTTAAATCCTGGCCAAACGTACCTGTCGGCGACTATTTTGATCATTGTGTTCGCACCAGGATGACTCAACGAATGAAGACTTTGAAATACCTGTTGGCGATACTCTTTGGTGACATATGGTCGAGGTATCTTGCTTCTCTCATCGCAGTACAGTTCAGATCGTGATCCCGGCAGTTTAACTTTGGTGAGACGTAATGACGTATCACCGGCGAGCAGTTGAGCGAGTTCAGAATCCTCTTTCTGGGACTGCGCTAACTTGTCTAAGTCCACTGGCAGCACAATTTCCTCGATCCGAGAGAGGCTGTCAGCGACAATGTTATCCTTACCTGAGATGTGTCTTATATCCGTGGTAAACTGCGAGATATAATCTAGGTGCCTGAACTGTCTTGGTGAGCAATTTTCCTTTCGCGAATGGAATGCGAAACAAATGGGTTTGTGGTCTGTGTAGATAACAAAATTCCGTGCTTCGACCATATGCCTGAAGTGTTTAATCGCTTCATAGATCGCAAGTAGTTCCCTGTCGTAAGGTGAGTACTTCTTTTGCGATGGGCTCAGCGCACGGGAATAAAATGCTAGCGGCTGCCATGTTTCTCCATCCCTACATTGCTGTAAGACTGCTCCCAACGCTGAATCTGAAGCGTCAGTTACTAGCGCAAGTTTAGCTTCGCAGTCAGGATGCGCGAGCATTGTAGCCTTGCAGAGACTTTCTTTGCATGCGTTGAAAGCTTCCGTCTCTTTGGGTGTGAACTGCACTGGGTGTGAGCCTTTTACGGATCCGGTCAGCAAAGAGTTCAAGGGAGTTTGATGTTGGGCTGCTTCGGGTATGAAACGCCTATAAAAATTTATCATACCCAGGAATCTTCGAAGCTCTCGTACGGTTTTCGGTGCAGGGTATCTCGCAATAGCTTCTACCTTCTCAGGTAATGGTTTTGTACCATTGGCGGAGATACTATAGTCGAGAAAAGTCACCTTACTTGCTCCGAAGACGCATTTACCTGTGTTGATCACC
Source organism: Xylocampa areola (assembly GCA_935421205.1). NCBI lineage: Eukaryota > Metazoa > Arthropoda > Insecta > Lepidoptera > Noctuidae > Xylocampa > Xylocampa areola. The sequence continues at coordinate 6,393,053 of OW285225.1, read as the reverse complement.
ATGCCGTATTTATTTAATCGGGTGAAAAGTTGACGTAGATGGTCTTCGTGAGTCTTTTGGTCTTTTGAGAAGACCAAAAAATCGTCGAGATATGGGTAGCAGAAATCGAGCCCTCGGACTACCTCGTCGACAAACCGCTGAAAAGTTTGTCCCGCATTGCGAAGCCCGAATGTCATGTATGGGAATTCGTACAATCCGAACGGTGTCGTTATGGCGGTCTTTGGTATGTCCTCCTGGCTGACTGGAATCTGGTTATACGCTTTTACTAGATCGATAGTGGAAAATATTGAGCACCCAGAAAGATTATGAGCGAAGTCATGGATATGCCGGATCGGATACTTATCTGGTACTGTTCTGGTATTTAGCATACGGTAGTCACCGCAGGGACGCCATCCGTTTTTCTTAGGAGCCAAATGCAATGGCGATGCCCATGGTGATTTGGAGGGCCTGGCTGTGCCATTCATCAGCATCGCTTCAAACTCCTCCTTCGCAATTTTTAATTTATCAGGGGCCAGCCGACGTGGTGTACTTGAAACCGGCGGCCCGGGTGTGGTATGTATATGATGGACCGTATTGTGTGTAGGTGTGCAGTGAATGCCATGTGGACGAGTGATATCTGGAAATTCGCGTAGTATGTTATGATAAGTGGACTCACCAAGAATTATTTTGACTGAGGAAATATCATCCGACGGACACGCAGGTGAAGCCGGGGCTGCAAGCTTTGTATTGTTATCAATAAGACGCTTGTTCCTGCAATCAACCACTAAATTGTAAAATATTAAAAAATCTACGCCTATTATTGCCCTTGTGACATCGGCTACAATAAACTGCCAAGTGAAGTCACGGCGCAACCCTAGGTTTAAGTTTACATTTATAAAACCATATGTGCTTATTGATGTACCGTTTGCCGCACACAATGCATAATTGGTCTTCTCACGTCGTCCTGGTACCGCCGATCGGGGGAAGACACAGAGGTCGCTGCCGGTGTCGACCAAAAACTGCATCTTCGATCTCTGATCGGTGACAAACAAGCGACCGGAACTCGGACAATCATCGGCCGCCATCACTGATTGCCCCTTGAGTTTCCCGAACTATTGTGGTAATCACATGGTTTGACACACCTTTTTGCCTTGTCGCCAAACGTCTGGTGGTACCAACATTGTGGGTACCGTCGGTAACTGGATTGTGATCTAGTAGAACTCGAACGCTGATAATTGCGGCTCTGGGATCGGCCCCGAGGTCGCGACATTCGCTCGACTTTCTCGGTCAACTTCTCCACTTGTCTTGTAAGTGCGGCAATTTCGGTATTTGCGCTGACCCTCAAGGAATTTTGAGATGTCGAGGTAGATATAGCACATGTTGAAGCTACCTGTGTACCAACGACGTCGTGGATCCTGTCAGCTAATTCCGCTAATTCGTCCATGCTGGTCTTGGTCTGCGAGGCAACGATGGCCTGCGTACCGCTAGGTAGACGACTGGTCCATATAGTCCGCAGAAATTCGTCAGGTACGCCGGGGCCGGCGAGATTTAGCAGGTGCCGGTAGAATTGTGAAGGTTTTCTGTCGCCTAATTCCTCATGAATAAGAAGTTGTTTCACTTTCTTTTCCCGTGACGCCGAAAGTCTTTTTATTAACTCACTTTTAAGCCTTTCATACTTATTAGCCGATGGGGGGTTAGTTATAATATCTTCGACCTCCCCCGCGTATTGTGGGTCCAGATTTCCAGTCACGTAAAAAAACTTCGTCTCATCCGTCTTAATATTAGACAGGATGAACTGTGCTTCCACTTGCGAGAACCACAGTGATGGTTTTTCCGGATAAAATGGTGGAATTCGCACGCCAACGCGGAATGTTTCGCCGCCATTTTGTGCGGTCGTGACGCTGCATTTTTCTTTGTTCTCCGCCATACTCGTGTTCTTGATCGGGGTCACCAGTTTAGCGTGTCGGGTGTGGAGTATAACGTGTAAATAAAAAGTTCGTAGCTACTCACAAGAAGAATAAAGTTTATTTGTATAAAGTCACAAGCACAACACAGCAAGGTAGAAACAGAAGGAGTAGTACAGAGACAGATGAAGCGAAAGCACGAAAACAGTATTATTGCTATACAATTAGCGTAGCGAGTACTTTTAGGCATAAGCGCGGCGCGGAGCGAATGACACAGTGGTCGCGTCTGTGGCCTGGAGCGGACTGGCTGGCTGCCGCGGGCAACTGATGCGCGCGCGCAGCTGTGGAATGCAAGTCCCCACCTCGCGCGCTAAAACAAAGGATCGTGCGGCGGCCGACCAGTTCACTCGCTATATACAAAAACAGTTTGCTTGTCCTACACAACATACAAATAATTAAATTTATTACTAATTTTAACATTTTATTTTTATATTTATGATTATGACGCCACAGGGTCAAGCGAGCCCAAATTCTCCAAATCCTACAACACATTTAAGTCATGATTCCAGTAGCGACTTACAAAAAAATGTGAAAGCAATGATGTTTCGTGCCTTCTGCGGAATTATTTTATTGTATTGATGATCTCAGAGGCAAAGAAACTTGCAAATAAATATTATCTTCCCAATATTTACCTTAATTATTATTATTATATCCTTTATTTCAGGCATCTTTTGCCCATAGAATAAAATACAAATATAAAATAAAATAACCATCCCATAACTGGCCCACTGCAGGGCAAGGCCCTCTTCTCATACAGAGAACGCACGAGCTTAATCACCACGCTAGCTCACTGTAGGTTGGCGGTTTCAGACTACCAAGTCCACGTTTCCTCACGATGTTTTCCTTCACCGTATGTCAGTGATGTCTTAGATTAACAAAGAAAGTACATATGACATTGAAAATGTCACATTGGTACATGTCAGGTTTGAAACCACACCCTGTGGCTCAAGAGGCGGGCCAGTAACCACTCGGCCACCACGACACCTCACCTTCAAATACTTAAACAATTTACTATAAATAAACTAATATATAATATACAAAATTAAACTTAAACAACTACTGTACACGAAGTGACGGCCTCGTGTTTCGCTGACTGGTGTGGCGTAAATGGTGTTTATGCTTTTCAGAGGAACATGTATTCTTCTCTACATCCATGTACAACCATGATTTATGAAACCTCACGCTCTGAACATTTCAATTAGGAGTTTGACGAGTCACTCCAAACGGTTTGTATTGATTTATTTTAGCCAATCGCGTCCTTATTTACTAGGAAATCGTTAAAACTTCGCTACTTGGACCACGAAGGCGAATCATTATAAAGATTTAAAACAAGAACAAATTCGGAGACAGGTTGGGGTGACGTGGAAAATATTTTTGTTTGTTGTTTTTACTCCTGTTTCTGGCATAAAATATGCCTATCATCGTATCATGGTATTAATTTTTTTTGTTTTCTTTTTCTTATAAACGGCTTTTTCTTATTTTTGGCACAATTTTCAATAGTCACCACAATTACTATGTTCAGAATTAAACTTATTTTACCGAAAAAAAATTTGCTAAATTATGTTCATGATACAGATATCATGAACATAATTTAGCAAATTTTTTTTTTATGTTTTTATACAAGTTTTCATGTAATGCTTTTTATCTTTATTTAGTTTGTGTAGACAATTATTAATATTTTAAATAAGCACTTACAATAACTAAAACAGACACATCATTTTTGATATTTAATTATTAATTGAAATATTTGATGCAATTTTTTATTCGATACATTTTAGGCACTTTCTATAGGTACCTTTGTTCTAACCCCACGCGTGTCTATTTTATCAAAGCTTCTTCTACAAATATAAGTAATTACAACAACCCATGGGAAATAATTCCTACTAATATTATAAATGCGAAAGTTTGTATGTATGGATGTTTGTTACTCTTTCACGCAAAAACGACTGAACAGATTTGGATGAAATTTGGCACGAAGATAGTTTATAATCTGGATTAACATATAGAATACTTTTTATCCTGGCTGAAGCCGATTATGAGGTCCACGCGAACGAAGTCGCGGGCAGATGCTAGTAACTAATAAATAAAAGCCAACGTATCCCTTTACGACTATAACAAAATTAATAAACGATTTTTAAATGACCTAAAACGATAAAATATCACTAACAAGCTCACAGCTCCGTAATTCGCATTAAAATGGCGTCTATAATTTAAAGTAACACTAAAACTAAAAGGTTGGCCCAAGGTAATTGTTTACGAATGAAGCGAGATAAAGTTTTAATATCAGAACTGTCTAAAACAGAACATTGCTATTTACACGCTGCGGCAAAGACCAGCGGTTTTGTTGCAGGGCTGTCGCAAAATAAAAATGTATTATTTATTAATGTTAATATAATTTACTGAAAAATGTGTCATGCGGTAATATCTTAGGTTTGCGCGATCACTACACATTATAATAAAACAACTTTTAACCGGATTAATCGCGTGTATTATTGGTTTTTGTTTTTCCTGACGTTTCGAACACTTTGCAGCGTTCGTGGTTGCAGGAGGACGAACGCTGCAAAGTGTTTAAAATGTGTCATGCGGTTCAATGCGTGACAATACATCCACTGACTACATAGAATGGTAAGGTAGGCGTGGTTCCGTCCTATAATAATTTTCTATGAATATTAATAATAAAGAAAAATACTTATCATAAAAACTAATCAATATTTCGGCCGCAGTTAGCAAAGATACAGTTAAAATCGATAATTTGACAAAATCAAGGAAATTATAATTCTATCAAAATACTATAAATTAGGTTTAGATATACATCTAATTAGTCGCTTCAGCCATCACTAAATCTTAAATTACAATTTTAAATAATCCCCGGCACAAATACATTCATGAGAGAAAAGAGGTGATGATATTTAATTGTTTGAACGGATTTTCTTATACCATAGCTAAGAATACAAACATTATATATGTATAAAATATATATGTAATAAGCTCTTGTATTTAATATTTTAATTAGGAGATTACAAAAAATTATAGACTTATATTCCTGACTGTATGCACGGCGCTAGACGGAAGTTGTGTCATTCTTTGCAAAGGGACACTGCACTCGCATTGTAGAGTAGAGTGATGAGTATACCTTACCTTGTTCCTTACACCATATATATCATCATCATCATCATCCCCCTGCCCTTATCCCAATTTATTTGGGGTCGGCGCTGCATACTTGTATCTGGCATGCTGCTAAAGTTTTGGCTATGTTTTATGACCGGCCGCCTGCCTGACGTCAACCCTCATTGGGAATGCTGTTCTTGGTGGTAACCGCTACCGATACGGTCTCTTTTTTTTTTTTTTGTATAATAACTTTCGTGAGACATATTCATATCAATCATTGTTCACCGGTTACTACTCACGTGCATTTCTCGGGAATTGCCCGACTAGTTTCGAACTCGAACGGAGCCCTTAGTCATGAGCTGAGCCCGCGGCGAAGTCGCGAGTCAAACTGGAGCTGCATCGCGCCGCGTATCGTTGCGCTCGCGCCGATGATGCGCTCGGTGTCGGAAGTATTCGTGGATTTCCGCCATTCGTCGTGTCCGAGATGTTGTTTTTATAATGTCTGTCGGTGCATACCGCGCTAACTGTGTCACACTCCAGGCACAACTCACTTTTATATAACGTGGACTTTAGAGCTGGTTTCCAAGCAGGAGGCAACGTCCAACCACTGTCTCTGTTGAAATTCGGGCGACGGCTTATTTCGATAGCTTCACGTACTTTTCGCGGCACGAAATATTTCTCCCTCGCTAGTACGGATGCTTTATCGAAACGTATGAAATGTGCCGCGCCCGTGCTGCATGCGTGTTCTGCAACTGCTGACTTGTTGGTGTCCATACTCTTCATACTACGTATGTGTTCATTCAGCCTGGTTGCGATATTGCGACGAGTTTCCCCAATATAACTCAAGCCACAGTCGCACGGTATTATGTAAACGCCGGGGACGCCTAGAGGATCTTTATCTTTTGGTGAACGTAAAAGTTGTCGTAGTTGTCCGGGTGGGCGGTAGACCGTTTTAATGCTATATCTACGTCGGAGCATATGGCCTATTTTATCTGTGACTCCTCGAACAAATGGTAAAAATGCTGGAGTACGTTCTGCGCCCGCTGGTCGTCCACGACCCCTGTCCACCGTATTGAAACTACGGATACATCGACGCCACTGATACCCGTTGCTCTCCAGTACCTCTTGTAGATGACATAGTTCTGCGTCCACGTACTGAGGATCGCACAAACTGAAAGCCCGGTCTATCAATGTTCTAGGTACGGATGATAAGTGTGACGGGTGATGATGAGAGTCTGCTCGTAGGTACCGGTCAGTATGTGTCGGTTTCCTGAAGACAGTATGGGACACATGACCGCTAGGTTCACCACCTAAACCAAGCACCTAAACGGGATACACGCAAAGATGGCAGCCACGGTTGAAGAAGAAAATAATGGAGTTCTGCCATTCTTGGATGTTCTCGTCATCCGTGAACCTAGCGGTCATGTGTCCCATACTGTCTTCAGGAAACCGACACATACTGACCGGTACCTACGAGCAGACTCTCATCATCACCCGTCACACTTATCATCCGTACCTAGAACATTGATAGACCGGGCTTTCAGTTTGTGCGATCCTCAGTACGTGGACGCAGAACTATGTCATCTACAAGAGGTACTGGAGAGCAACGGGTATCAGTGGCGTCGATGTATCCGTAGTTTCAATACGGTGGACAGGGGTCGTGGACGACCAGCGGGCGCAGAACGTACTCCAGCATTTTTACCATTTGTTCGAGGAGTCACAGATAAAATAGGCCATATGCTCCGACGTAGATATAGCATTAAAACGGTCTACCGCCCACCCGGACAACTACGACAACTTTTACGTTCACCAAAAGATAAAGATCCTCTAGGCGTCCCCGGCGTTTACATAATACCGTGCGACTGTGGCTTGAGTTATATTGGGGAAACTCGTCGCAATATCGCAACCAGGCTGAATGAACACATACGTAGTATGAAGAGTATGGACACCAACAAGTCAGCAGTTGCAGAACACGCATGCAGCACGGGCGCGGCACATTTCATACGTTTCGATAAAGCATCCGTACTAGCGAGGGAGAAATATTTCGTGCCGCGAAAAGTACGTGAAGCTATCGAAATAAGCCGTCGCCCGAATTTCAACAGAGACAGTGGTTGGACGTTGCCTCCTGCTTGGAAACCAGCTCTAAAGTCCACGTTATATAAAAGTGAGTTGTGCCTGGAGTGTGACACAGTTAGCGCGGTATGCACCGACAGACATTATAAAAACAACATCTCGGACACGACGAATGGCGGAAATCCACGAATACTTCCGACACCGAGCGCATCATCGGCGCGAGCGCAACGATACGCGGCGCGATGCAGCTCCAGTTTGACTCGCGACTTCGCCGCGGGCTCAGCTCATGACTAAGGGCTCCGTTCGAGTTCGAAACTAGTCGGGCAATTCCCGAGAAATGCACGTGAGTAGTAACCGGTGAACAATGATTGATACGGTCTCTTTTTATCTAGCTATGCTATACCAAATGTTATCTATGCGCCAGGTTCTGATGTTATCCTAATATTACACTCCACTAACCGGGCTATAATAACATATACGGCCTACAATACGTACGATACCTAAATAGCATAATTATTCACAAAACTACCACGTTCGGTCTCTGTTCTAACAACACACACGATTCATCTTGACTCTCACAGGGTTTAGGGTACTTACTATAGGTACACTCTAAATATATATATAATTATATATATATATTTAGAGTGTAAGGAACATCTCTTAGCGACGACATAATTGACTAAATTACCAGTTTACATATTCTCAAATCAGCTATATTTGTGCATGTCATTAAAGTTGTCGACTGCTGAGCATGGTCTCGGGTTCGATTCCCGGGTCGGGAAAAGTGTTATTGAGTTTATCTGTTAGAAAATTCTCAGTAGCAGCCCGGAGTTTGGAATTGTGCCCGGTAGATGGCAATAGGCTCACCACCTATTACATGGGAATGTGTGTGTACAACTATGTACACCTCTGCCTACCCCTTCGGGGAATACAGGAATACCCTGTAAAACCGATTCGACCTAGGCGGTGATATGCTGATAAGCTAAGTAGCAGCCCTATTTATATAATCGGCTACCTACTAAGGAAATGAGCGAGAATCTTGCAAAAAGGGTTAAAATAAATTAAACCGTTAAAGCTTTGAAACGAATCACCCACTGTGTATTACTGCGATGATGAAGGGGTTAATTTTTTAAATACACTTTTCTACTTTTTACGATCCGAGATGTTGTTAATGACAGCAATTTTGTTGGAACAAGATTGAAGTGGCGATAAACTGTTTTGTTCTTGGAGTAAAAGAAAATCTCATTGATAAAGCTTTTTCTAATAGGAAAGAATCGATCATTCTGATAATGTCAAAAGTAAAAAGGAATTTGGTTAATTGAGAAATTATAAAATCACTAGCGGTGTCCGCGACTCCGTCCACGTGGATGTCATAAATTTACACCATGTCGTGTATGAACATATCACTACACACAATAAAATACACAACACTCTCCAAAGGAATGTTTTCCCGTTTTTGCAACATTTTTCAAAGATGCTGCGCTCCTATTGGTCGTGGCGTGATGTTATATAGCTTATAGCCTTCCTCGATAAATGGACTATCTAAACTAACACAAAAAGATTTTTTCAATTTGAACCAGTAGTTCCTGAGATTGCGGTAATCGCTTACCATCAGGCGAGCCGTCTGCTCGGTTGCCCCCTATTCCATAAAAAAAAAAAAAGATTAGCGCATTCAACCAACCAAACAAACAAACTCATCAGCTTTATAATATTAGTATATATAAGTATAGACAAATTTAAACAGCCCATAACTGTCCCACTTTAGGGCCAAGGCCTCTTTTCACACAGAGATGAAATGAGCATTGATCACCACGTCAACTTACTGCAGTTTATTCAGACCATAAATTTCAGATTTCCTCGCGATGTTTTTCTTCGCCGAGGGTCTTTAACATTTTAAATTAACTAAGAAAGTACATATGACATTGAAATAGTCTATATATACTGGTACTTCCTCAACCTCATGATTCAAGAGACGGGCCCGCGGTCACTCGTCCACCACCACGCTATAATATGTTTTATAATTTGAACAACATAATAATTATATAACTAAAGATAAATCTTTGAAAAGCATTAACGCATGCTAAATGAACTCTAAGTTATTATATTAACTTAATTATATAACTATACTAACTAAAACATAATAATTATATTAAGGCGGCGTTTGAGGGGCCCATGCAGTGAGTTGGCGAGTCACCGTTGCCCGAAACATTTCAATATTTAAGAGTTGTAAGGCAGACGCTTTTTTTAATTCCGGCAACCGAATTTTAAATAGTCCAAGAAGCACAACACAGCAACAGACCAAGTTTTTTTAAAATGTAATTTTACCTATCTCAATAGTTCTGCACCTATCGGGAACTCTCCAGGGCTGTATTTCTATAGAACAATCATGGAGAGTCTCCGGTTGGTGTCCCAACTCAATTTAGATTATAACTCTCACAGGGGCCTCTGTGTGTTAGACCTGTGTCTCCAGGCAAGCCCTCCAAAGGACCGGGTTTAATCCCGGAAAAAAGAGAATCAATATATTTAAACTGTGGTGCTACACAGACGATGTCTCATCTGCTAACCTGCTCGCTGTGTACTACATCTGCTGTGTACTGTACCAAACCTGCATCCTAAGCAACTTAAAAGAAACCAACGACCTTGCAAAAGCAGTGACAGAGTTCTGGTCAAAGTTGATTTAATTAATAGATCTTAAACCAACCTATATGTAGAATCAGCCACACGAAGAAGGAGAGAAGAAACAGATTATATAACGTTGCACTGACACCGCACCGACTTTTCGAGTCAAGTGCGTGTAAGAAGTTAATTATCACTTGCTTAGAACGGCGAAGGAAAACGTCGTGAGGAAACCAGCACATCGGAGAGATGTTCTCGATGTTACGGGCACTCTGACACTGGGTTGTTCATCAAACACACGATAAGAAGATGATTTTTGAGATGACAAATTCAAGATAATATCAATACTTAATCTAGGTAGTTTTAAGATTTATCTGTATTAATGTAGGCATCCTACAAAAACACAGTAACAAGCGCTGAGACACGTGATGTTGTCTATTTACAAATACAATGTCGCTTACAGGTATTTCTTAAGTATTTGGTTGTCAAAGAAATTGTCTTCATCACCTTGTTTAGCAAATGGATTGGTTATTGTTTGTCAGGCGGTTGGTTGTTGTATTGTACTCAAATCCACCTTTACACAATACTAAATAAAACCAAAGGTGCTTTTTCTTTCATTTCGTTTTTACTTTTCAACAAATTTGAAACCTACTTTAGGCACCAGTCTCTGACAATGTATACATTATTTTGTGTAAATATTTTTAGCAGTGCTATGAAGTACATACCTAATATTATCATTAAAATTAGAATTAAAATTACTTTTTATTTTATTTATTTTTGATGAATATACTGACTTATAAGCGAAGTGTCTAAGCAATTGACTTTCGCAATATATTACATCAGCATCACACTTATATCGCCGCATAAGTAGGCAGAGGGGTACTGTTGTACACCCCCATTTCACCGATGCAGTTATTATTAAGCTAGGCTAATGTTAAATTAAATGATTACGTGGTGTAGAGAAGAAGAAGAATTATTTTCGTATATGTTAATTTAAAAGATGCGAATAATTGACACGACAGCTCCGTTGGAACAGCAATGTCACAGTATGACTAGGGTAGTGGATGAATTTTTTTTGTGTAGGTCATCTCGCAGATCTACCTAGGAGGTTATCGACTGCTTAACTGGGCTTTCCTGTGGTTGCCTGAATAATTTTAAGGCCCCCAGCCAGGGCATTTAACTTATAAATTAGCAACAACAAGCTAAGGACACCCCCTGCGGAGTACGAGCCTCGGCTTAAGGCATCGCTGGTGGGAGGACAGCAAGGGACTGGCTAGATCGGATTCAAATCATTATTTTTATTTAGGGACGAACTTAAAGCTACAGGCTCAGCGGCGCGGGCTGGCAAGAGCAAGGATCGGGGTGGACAATTACGGAAACGTCGCGACTGGCCTCGACGGCGAGGCCGAAATGACGGCGGTCTGTTTTTGAATACTGTGCTGGTGGCCCTACTGCTTTCTTGGAAGAGGGTTATAGCGTCATCGGGATAGGAGAGTGAATGCCTAGGTTCGCGAATCCTACTGATCTGTGGGGGGTATACCGGGCGGCTGCCACGACTAGAGGTTTGGGGTGCTTTTCAGCAGAGTCGAAATAACGCTTAGAGATGCGTTTAATTAACTGTTGGATGGTGGGAATTTTGAGGTCGAGCTGGAGGTTCTCGTTGCGAACAAAGAAACGGGTCCAATGGAGATGACGCAAAATAGCGTGTGAGAACACGACGCAGGTGTATGTCATGATGAGGCGTATGCACGTGGTGTAAATGCGTAATTTACACTTTAGGGACAATTTGCTGCGTGCATTCAGGATAAAATTAAGCCTACCTAGAGCGAAGGCGGCGCGCGAACGTACCGTCTTTATGTGCTCACCGAAAGTAAGATTTTTATCTAGAATGACAACTTGCTCCTCCCCAAGGGATCGGCTTGCCGAATATGGGTATACCGATCTAGGGTCAGAGGGCTTGATTCTATGCCGTTTATAGTCTATTCTCCATTCCCTGAACCAAGACCCTAGTGTGTTGGCAGCGGATTGGAGGGAGAGAGCGATGCGATCTTGGCTACGACCAGAGTGTGCTGTCGGCGAAGAGAGCCAACTGGACATTTTTTTTGGAATGTATTTAGTTAGTAGCATGAAGATGAGAGGGGAGAGAACGGAGGCTTGAGGAACTGCAGCTCGAATAGGCTAGGGGGCGGATAGTGCTCCCTCGATGCGATAACGGAAGGTGCGATTCGACAGATTGTCACGTAAGATAAGCACGAGACGGTCCGAGTTGGTATAGCTTATATAATAAGCCATTGTGCCAGACTTTGTCCAAAGCTTTCGCTATGTCGAAGAACAGTATGCCCGTCATCGAGCCGCGTTGAAAACCAGCGCGTATGTGCTCGACCATGCGGTGAACTTGTTGGACGCAAGAGTGTTGGGTTCGAAAACCAAACTGCTCGTTAGGGATAAGACTATTTGCTTCGGCATAGTCCTTGATTCGCTTATAGATAAGCTTCTCGTACTTTTTACCGAGAACATTGAGGAGGCTGATAGGTCGGTAGCTGGTGGGCTCGGATATGGGTTTCCAGGTTTAGGGATACCTATAACGGTGGCTTCTTTCCATGCCTCCGGGAAGATATTGTGCCTCATGGCGCTATTGAAGATGGCGGTCATTAGAATAATCAGAGGGGGGTCGCGGGTCCGAGTCCTGTTCGTGTCTTATATTTGTCAATGGCACTTTATTCTTTGTATCTATATAATAGTATCCATATGTACACTCTACTTCGTTGGTCCAGAGGTTCTAAGCGCTTGAGTATGAGGTCTCGGGTTCGATTCCCGAGTTGGGCAAAGTGTTATTTGAATTTTTCTGTTAGAAAATTCTCAGTAGCAGCCCGGAGTTTGGAATTGTACACAACAGATGGTAATAGGCTCACCACCATGGGACTTAATACTATTATTGGTGAAGTGTGGGTGTATAACTGTGCACACCTCTGCCTACCCTTTCGGGGAATACAGTCGTGATGCTACGTCGATACTGCTTGAGTTTGGTTTTATTTTATAAAGAAACCAGTTCAATATATTTTATTTCAGATGCAGTAACTTGGCGGTATGCTATTCGTTTCACGTATATTAGTATAACTTATGTCTACGCTTATTCGAATTCTTTATATCTTTGGAGTGGTACTTGCAATTTATTCAAATAGGAATGCCGGCGCATTCTAGATAAATATAATGAAACGGAAAAGTGTTTTGTAATGCCCTATATACAGATAAAACAATTATAATTTGATTTATTAGAAGTCAAATATTCTTCAGAACTGGTTGTTGATCAAACGAATTCTTTATTTGAAAAAGAGACTGCTTACAATGTCTAGCAAAATTAATTGCAATTCCAATCAAATTACAATGTCAAGTCAAATCCTAAAATCAATGCGTAATTTAAATTAAATTACCTACATCACAATTAATTTAATATTTAAAGATAATTATAATAATAAATTATAATTAGCCTAATAGAAACCGATTTCTTTAATTATTTTTAAGATCGTTTATCATTTAAAAGCACGAATTGACAAATATTGCCAATGACAATCAATAAATTCTCTCGATTTATTTTGAAGAGTAACCGTGCTGGGTGTTTCTTAAATATCAATGCTCGCTAGTTTTTTACACGACTGCCCAAAAAATGTTGTGTCATGTTTTTAGAGTATCTCTTCCCCTTCCCTTATCCCAATTTATTTGGGGTCGGCGCAGCATGCCCTTAACTGGCATACTGCTAAAGTTTTGGCTATGTTTTATGACCGGCCGCCTGCCTGACGTCAACTTTTTTTGGGTATGTATGTAGATAATTATGTTAGTATGTATGTTTGGGTGATATGGTCGCTAAGCTACAAAACCCATCACACACATAAAAAGTATGTAAGTATGTATCTATGTTTGTGAATTTATTCCAAAATTATTTCTAAACGCCTGAACCGATTTAGATATACCTATGGGGTAGTTAGATTAAAAAAAGGAATTTAGTAGCTATGATACACAAAAAGATGTGATGTAAAAAATAAAATTTAAAAATATATTTAGAACTTTAGTATTTAGTTGTTCTACTACATTGCTCGCCGCAAGCACCTGTTGAACGAAGATTAATGTTAAAAAAAATTCAGTTGCATTCCGGAGTATAGAATGGTGCTATAATATTACAATAGCATTAGTGAAATTTGTCTATATCAACACTCCTTTGCTTACCCCTTCGGGTAATACAGGCGTGATGCCGTAATATGTTATATGCAATAACGGAAACGACTGTGGGACTGACAAGTCAAAGGTCACAAGGCTTATTTCTTAAACTAACAAAATGGTTGACTTGACATCAAACACTCATTGTGTTTGCATACCCCTTTGTACCACATTTCACCCTTTACAAATAAGTTAATTCTACCTCGCTGTCAAAGTAAACACATTAATATAATAATTACTAAGGCTACAATCAATACTTTGTCCGATTGACCTTCGCTTTATATTAAGGTTGTTTAATAAATAATTCAGGCATTTAAAACATTACTGCGGTGACTTCCAAGAGGAAATGGCGCAGCACAGATTGAAGGTTTCCCTGCCTGGGCCGAGCAGCACCATGGCTTTATTGGGGCAGTAAGGGAGGGTGATCTCTCGCTCTTTCTCCTTTCATCTTCTCTTCCTTTCCGATTGGTCGGAAGCTAGAGCGATTGGGTAGTTGTCGCCACCTTTTGCGAGAAAGTGGTGCTCGCTAAGAAGCCTGTGAAAAGTCAAAGAGAGGCGAAGCTTTCTCACTCCTGTCGCAGAAGACTGTGCAGACGTCTGAGGGAGCTCAACGGTCCCGGTCCGACGTAATCCGTAGCGGGCGATAAGTGATCCCGGAGAAGACATAGGCATATTGATGGCATAGTGATCACGTGCTACCGTCCACAGCGGGGCTTAAGGGAGACCCCTTTATAGTCTCCCCAGAGATGTGTCTTAATAGGCATTGCATAGCGGAGCTGCTGGAGCAGGTCTGTTGAGAGAACCCAGCACCCCCTCCATATGCTGATGGTGACCACCAGGGTGGTTTTAGTGAGCTAAAAATCCCACACTCCCCGGTGTTGTCCCCAAAGGCCGGGTGCCATGTTGAAGGTTTCTCCCCAAAAATAAATAAATTTTGTCACCCGAACAGCAATAGGACTCTCCTCTTTTGTTTTTGTTTATTATGTGTGTATAAATACTATACATAGTCATTTTCTTATAAAAAAAAATTCTACAGTCATTACAATGTTTACTTAACTTTTTTATCGGAGTAGTACAAAATTGCACTTTATAACATTAAAATCTATTGTGTCTGGTAATTAATGAGCCAAAAGATTACGTACAAAACTGAAGCGATTAATCGTGTGAAAATCTGTTTAACTACAATGTTTAGTGTCGCGAAAACCTAAGATTTTATTTATTTATTTAGAACCTTAAAAACTATCATTACTGGTAAGAGACCTAATGCGATATTAGGTATCTATTATTAATTAAATTCCTCTATTTACAATATTTAGATTTTGTTAATCATAATTACATTTTTAAAGCTGCAGCCTCTACCTATATAATAACTGCTATATCTAACTCTAACTATAAATTTACAATTTCACTCTATACTAACATATTTCCATACTATTTAATAGCAAATTTTAATTAAGATGTTACTATACTCAATATTTACTCAGAAACCTATTCCTAGAATTGAGAGAACACAACGTCCTAAATAATTCTCAAACCATGGCGGCCGGAACACGTATGCAGGTAAACCTAATTGCTTAGATTCCAGTCTGGCTAGATTCCAACTGTCATCAACGCTTACCCTATTGAGTATACAATATCTTAATTCTAGCCATTTCCTTCTAACGTGTTCCAGTGGGCTTTCTGTCTAACTACTTTCCTGCCTAACCTGCTTATTTGATTTACCTTCTCATACCTCTACAGTTATGCCTCTGAGTTTTGGCTATATAAAAATAATACAAAAGTATCCTCAGCACAAGAACTCCTGCACAGATTAAATATTTTAATGGCCTGCACAAAATAGTTCCGGGTCTCGATATGTAGAATAATAAGTGTATGAGAGATATGTTTCTGTAAATAAAAAACTATAAAATAGGATTTTTTAGATGCCTGCCTCGTTTGTGTAGTGGTCCCAAGCGCGACTGCTGAGCAGGAGGTGTAGGGTTCGATTCCCGGGTCGGACAAAGTGTTATTGAGTTTTTCTATTAGGAAATTCTCAGTAGCTGCGCGGAGTTTGGAATTTGTGCCCGATTGATAGCAAGAGGCTCACCACCTATTACATGGGACTTAATAACAGCATTGGTGAAATGTGGGTGTACAATTGTGTACACCTCTGCCTACCCCTTCGGGGAATACAGGCGTGATGTTATGTTATATTATGTTATGTGATTTTTTAGATGTGGGGTAAGAAAAATAAAGAACCTACTCGACTTCAAAGAGGAAAAAATATAAGAACCATCAGCGGTTCTCAAATCTGGTAATTTAAAAATAAAATTGCAAGCAATTGCCATACTCACTCCTGCCATACCATTGAGATTCCATCATAATAGTGACAGATTTGATAGTCTGCAAAACTAAATTGTAATTCGATACAAAAAAAAAACATTGAGAGACCATCGTCAGAAATATGAAACAACTTACCGATAGTGATACCAGACCAAACTGATCAAAAATGTCAAGCAACTAGTAAACTACCAATAATGATGTCATTCAAATTACACTGAAACATAATGCAGATTAACAAGTAACTCAATGATATTTAAATGACGGTTCAGTGGGATGTCATTGAAAAAACAACTGGTCTTTAATAACTAGCAGAATACGGAATAACTAAAATCATTCGACAAATTATAAATCTTTGAAAAGCAATAACGCATGCTTAGCGAACTCTAAAGTTATTATATTAAATGGAAAAAGAATACGGTCGCGAACAGGATTCGAACTTTGCAGTTAATACAATGTCGTAAAGAATGCAATTACCTTAAGAATTCAAGAAAAATCTTTGAAAAGCATTAACGCATGCTTAGCGAACTCTAAAGTTATTATGCTAAATGGAAAAAGAAACGTTTCGGTCACCCGTATAGGGACTGAATTGATAGCAATGACATCGCCATAAGACGTGTTAAAATATGGAAGAAGAATTCGCGTGGTGAGCAGAGGTCGAGATGGCTTAGTGGTCAGAGCGCCTGGAGTATTTATCCGGGAGGCGTAGGTTCGAATCCTGTTCGCGACCGTATTCTTGTTCCATTTAATATAATAACTTTAAATGATAAATGATTTTATTTCCGTAAATAGATCTTTTGAAGACACTTTTATAAGCCATTTTATAAAATAGACGGTGTTGCCGTTTCCTATCTAACTGTCTCTAACAAGAAATGCAGAAACAAACTCAGAGGTGAACGTATCTTTTAAAGTCCAGATATAATAGTACATATCTATGTGAGGGTAACGATCCAGTGATCGCCTGGAATGGCTATTTGGGGAAAGAGCCATAGCAGGTTTGAGATGACCTGTCCTGTCTGACGGCACGTATGCATCAGTAATCATTTAGCTCAACCATAACTAAGGGAGGTCAATGACCGACACAAGACGATAACATATCAGGGGGACATTTGCGTAGGTCACATAAAACGACTCAAAACCGCGAGACAGTCTATGAGGTTCATGTATAATTTCTGGCCCACCTCGTACACGTTGCGAATAGTGTGTTATAGTAGTAACAATATTATCAAAAGATGACAAGAATCGATGACAAAAAGAATAATCATTTATTTGTTTATTTAATTAATTACAACGGTTGCGTTTACAACCAATTACAGTAACTAAAATTAACACATATCAAAATATACAAACAAGTAAATCAAATTAATTAGAAACATTAATAAGAAAAAAAAAAAAAAAACAAATAAATAAAAGAAAGTTAACAACACTTTCATAAATTCCTCTCGCAGTACTTCTGACATACCAATAAAATCTTCATCCATCCATCCGCAAACAGATCGCAGGTTGGATTAGACTCTAAGAGATCATTAAGCGCGGCCAGAGTGCGAGGAATTGGCGACTTAGCACGTGCAACAGTACGACATGAAGGCACGGCAAACAGCCTGTGCTTTCTTACCCGGCAGTAATAGTCTGGGACAAAGAAGCGCGCCAGTGCATCAAGCAGATCCGGAGCGTCTATAGCGCCACGGAGCGTCTTACTAATCATAATATAATCAATTCATTAAAATGTCATAAAATTAATTAATTAAATTCCATTCACTCACTATCGATATTCAACTGAAGCTTTTGTAAATTTGCAGGGCCTCCGAGTTTTAGATCGCAACTAAGCTTAGTTCATTTTTTTACATATGGAGACCACTCCGTGTCTGCACGGTTAATAGTGGGTCGCGGTAATTATACAAAGTATAGATACCTAACACCTCTGTCGCGCCAGGCAGTTACAAGCGCCACGGTCTGACAACCAATCCAACCTTAAAATATCTAATTGGGTTACAGAGGTCAGATTATACGGTACCTACAAATAAATTTTTTATTACCTACTGTCTGCGGCTATTAATATTTTTATACCAAGCATAGGTAATTCTAAATTCTGCCATTGAAAATTTTTGAACAGAACAATACAAAAACTGTTTGCACGACCCGGGAATCAAATCCAGGACCTTTCGCTTAGCTATCCTGGTTCTAATAAGGCAATCATTGCGCAATAACATTTTAAAGGCAAAGAAACCTGACGGTTATTACTCACTTATGTTATTTGACTTTGACTCATGATGTCACTGTCGCAGATGGATTGTAGAATCCGCTGTTTTACAAAATCTCTAGCTACTTTACAAAACAGTACTGTTTTATAAAACAGCTGAACAACGTTCAGCTGGATTGCCATTGCGATACGTTTAACAAAACTGCTACCCACCTTTAGACGTAATGCAGAATGACATATCTACAGTGGGACATGTTTGTTTATTGTATAGGTATATTAAATGGATAGTCACCATTCAAGTAAAAAAGCGATACTGTATTTTGATTTGACTTTCCGTGGCTGGGTCGACGGAGCCCCACTTCGCGGGGCTCCTATTTTTGTGTCTGTAAGGTTAGAAAAAACCTAAACACCTACCTAACCTGTCCGTGTCGGGATACACGAAAGTCCCGAGCTCGCTTCGCTCGCTCATGGATCAATTTCGTTTATTATCTTTCATAATCCCGATATATTGTCGACTATTATAGTGGTTTAGTATTTACGTCATTAAAAATTTTCATCATTTTTTGCTATTGACAAGTAAAATAAAGTTAGGTTTTTATTGTTAAGACATACAGAGCCATATGCGACATAATTTCGAACTAAAATCAACAATCTGACAGTTCATTTCACACTGTTTTACATAATCTCTGATCGTTGACCCGCTGCATTGATAAACGCAAAACGTTCATTCAGTTCTGCGTGTTAATAGTTCAGTAATTATGTAAAACCGCTAAACGTCGGTCAGCTGTTTTTCATAACAGTACTGTTTTGTAAATCAGCTAGCAGTTTTGTAAAACAGCTTATTCTACAATCCATCTGCGACATCACCATGGGCTCAGCTCATACCTAAGGGCTCCGTTCGAGTTCAAAACTAATTGGACCATCCCGAAAATAGTACGCGAATAATATCTTTAAACAATAAAACTTATATTTATGTGTGTACGCGTGTACGTGTATGTATCTACATCTATACAATCACGCCTGTTTCCCATTGGGGTAGGCAGACTATGGATTTCCACTTGCTACGATAACACGATTGATTACGTTTTTACGCCTAAATTGCTAAACTAGTTTTGGTGTATTTTGGTATAGAGATCGATCAGACCTTGGAGCACGACATAGACTACCTTTTGTCGTGCAGGCGAAGTCTTAGGCACCAGCTGCTAATCAATATGAATGTCTTACGAGAAATGATATTATACAAAAATAAAGAAGGCTCATCTTGTACTCATCAACCCAAATAAAGTAACCAACCAAAGCTGAACTTAGCCAGAACTCCCTCCCACAGCATCTACCTACCCTATACCGAGTAGACAGGTAATTCTAATTGCATAGATTTGGTGCTGGCGCCCAGCCAAATGTCGTTGAGAGGTGGCAACGAGATTAATTACAGGAGATTTAGTGTTATAGGCCTCGTTGTTGGCAAACGTTCTTATTTATTGTTGCAATGATTTGTTATATGTTCAATTGTAGAGGCTTTTGCTTCTGAAATTGGTGGTTTCGTGCATTACAAACTACGCTATAATAGGAAATATTACACAAGCTGTTGATACTCATGCGTATCAATCAGGTGACTACACCGTTTACACTGAACCCGAATCAATCAATCTGCCTAGCCTTTTCCCATTTACACTGAGGTTGGCCTCCAGTCACACCGGATGCAGCTTAATACCAGTATTTTATATGGAACTACTGCCTATCTGAACTCCACAACCCAGTTACTGGGTAACACGATATCTCTTGGTATGGCTGGTTGGTAGAATTTTAGTCCTCTGACTACCCGTAACGGATGTCATAGATCTTATTTTGACAACACCCGAACACGAAACAATAAAAAAAAACGATATGTATATATAATAAAAAAACAATAAAAATACCATATGTATAATAACCATATATATATACCTTGTAAACTTTAGCAAGTTCGCTCCATGTGCTGCGCGCGGCAAAAACAAATCCGTGCAAAAATAATAAGTATATTTATTAATTGAGTTACTATAAATATAAATATCTGAAGTCTACAGATTGTTAAAGTTGCAGAAGATTGAAAAATTTGACTGTTACAAAATTAAATAAAGGTATAATTCTCAAGATAACAAATAGAAAATACGTATAACTAATCCAACTTACCTATACAATGGAACGTACATTCGATACGGACATTTGAATTATTTACAACAAAATGGCTGGTCCATCCGTTCGTCCGGCTTTCCAACATAACTTCAATTAACGCTGCACAAAGGACGGTGTTATGCAACATGGTGATATTAATACTAAACACGGAACACTATACGTGGTTTTCCCTAAAATTTATTGGTTCTATTCTTGTTGAGCCGATCCCATAAACTATTCGTTGGTTGGCAAGCAAGCAAGCATACTATACATTAGGAGATTACATTGATGATAAAAATGCTTGGCTAACTGCTGGTCCTGCTCCACAAGCACTCTGACTAACAAATCAATGTTACAAACAACATCACTTCGACGTACTGTCTCTTAGAATGTAGTTTTTTTGTTTTTTTTTTGACATTGTTAAATAATTTTGATGCACAATTTTTTTTTTTGTCTTTTTAAGTCCTAAATCTAATAATATTAAAAATACGTTTGTCTAATAATTTAGCATTTCATTTTTATTATACTGTAAATGTGAGTACCATGTAATCACAAAAAATATAAATAAAAATATAAATAAAAAAAATATAAAAAAAATAAAAAATGTAATATTCACAAAGAGATACACTTATTTTATGATAACGACCGGATACACCAAGTAAACGAAACGACTTCTTAGGAATTACTCTAGACAAATACCTCAACTGGACAGCACATATTGGTAAAGTTTGTAATAAAATTAACAGGTTTGTCTATGTGTTGTATAAACTACGAAAGACTTCGACAAGCAATACGGTGTTAGCAGCGTACCATGGACACGTGTCGTCTATCTTAAAATATGGATCAATATTATGGGGTAATTCCACAGATGGGCATAGAGCTTTTTTAGCACAAAAAAAGGGTGTTAGGGCAATTGCTGGTATACCACCATGGGAATCATGTAAACCACTATTTAAAAAATATCGGTTACTTACCCTGCCCTGCATGTATATTTTCGAAGCAGCCAAGTTCGAAAAATTAAACCCTCACCTATTCAAAACGGCTAAAGATATGTTTCCTAGAAATACGAGAGATCCAGACAGAATTGTATTAAGAAAAGTCCCTAAAATTGAAAAATTGTTATGCTATGTGTGGCCGGATATTTAATAATATTCCTGATGTATTAAAAAATATGAATGTTTGTAAATTTCGTAGAAAACTTAAGCTTTGGCTGATAGAAAAGTCTTTCTATTCTATTGATGATTTTATGTGTAAAAAATGGTCTCTCGAATAATATTATACATTAAAAAGAAATAAATTGCTCTTTATAATGTTTAATTGTAAGTTGACATTATAAATCATCTTATTACCTATTGACATTTATAGTTTTTGCTTTTGACATTTAATAATTTTACTTATGGAAATCTAATATTTTTACTTAGTGACATTATCAATATTTGGGTTTATTATGTTATGAATTTGCATGTCGCGCTGCGGCAAAATGTATCGGGACCCATATTTATATTTTAATTTTCACCATCTGTAATATACCTACATTTTAAGCAAATAAACGATTCTATTCTATTCTATTCTATCATTTACATATTCTACATTTATATATATATTTGATTATTGTCTGGCAGCTAGAGTATGTCATGCTCACTTAAATGTCCCGCTGACGGTGGCGTTTGTGTTGGGTCATTAGATTCCCTACAATATGGTCGAGTTTAGTGATGCTGACGATGGCGTCATGTTCGTGAACGGGCGCCGTTGGTTGGGGCTGGTCATCTCTAAACTGTCATGGCAAAGTTTTGAATTGTAACTAGACTCTATAGACTTCATATTACATTGTTCTCACATATGATTTCTATACTATAAACACAATGTAACCAAAATATTGTAATTGTTTGATGAAAAAGAGTAACCGTGGAGTTTCTTGCCCGTTCTTCTCCACAGGAATCTACACTTTGGAACGTGGCAACTAGTTTATTTTTTTGACAATTCAAAAGTGCCTGTAAACGGTCTAATTGAAATAAATGCTTTGACTTTGACTTTGACTTTGGTTTCCGCTTTCACCTCTTTGTGTACCATAGCCACTGTATTACTATTTTTTAAATCTTATTAGCTTTTGTTACCCGGGATAATGTAAAGGTTCTATCGATAGATACCATACATCTAAATCGATACAGGC
Organism: Xylocampa areola; assembly: GCA_935421205.1. Lineage (NCBI taxonomy): Eukaryota > Metazoa > Arthropoda > Insecta > Lepidoptera > Noctuidae > Xylocampa > Xylocampa areola. The sequence continues at coordinate 6,370,261 of OW285225.1, read as the reverse complement.
GTTTTTCACTTGTAAGTAATGGTTGAATAAAGAAACTGATATACATACATACATGAACCCGTAAAAGAGTAGATAAAAAAAAAAACAAGAGGCCAAAAAAAGAGCCTTTCTGGCATCAGTATAGCATAACTGCAGTAGTAAATAGTCAATGATATAGATTCAATTTAATCTAATTAAACGGTTTTCGACTAGCAGTTGGTCTATCCTGATCCCTCAAGAGGAATAAAGACGTAAATTGAATATTGAAACGCACCAACATAATATAGCCTAATTTATTTGACTTAATCCTGAAATCGAAACCGGACCCTGATTTGTATTGGTATATTAAACATGTTTAATACAGAACTGGCTGCAGCTGTGCTTAATATACTTAATAAGTTTAAATTTTGTGAGTGTACTTTTGTAATGAAAACCTTGAAAACATGTGCTTCAACCTGCGAAATTTTCGAAACTACCATTAGATATTACATATAGATTAATGATATTAACCAAACATTTGACTACCAAATCACTGACTATTTGAAGAAGTTAACTTGAAATAATATAAATTTATTTTTACCGTCATGGCGCTTTTGTGCATAACCCGCTCTCAATTAACGCTCTGGTGACAAATTAATGTGGTCAGTGTGTACTAAGGGTGCGGCAGTCCGCATAACCTGTCATACACTACCTTGGTCCATCATGTCATAGTGTGGTGACGAAGGATTGAGCCGACTTTGTCTAGATTTTGGCCTAAGTAAAGTGGCTATTGTACGCCTTTTAGATTAATTGCACAGCTGATTTCTCACATGTACTTTTTTCTTTATATTGGCTTATGTTGACATTAAATGACTATCATTAAAGTTATTATATTAAATGGATAAAGAATACATAGGGACTGAATAGATAGCAATGACGTCGCCGTAGACGTGTTAAAATATGGATGAAGAATTCGCGGTTATGAGCTGAAGTCGAGATGGCTTAGTGGTCAGAGCGCCTGGAGTATTTATCCGGGAAGCGCAGGTTCGAATCCTGCTCACGACCGTATTCTTTTTCCATTTAATATTATAACTTTAGAGTTCTCTAAGCATGCGTTAATGCTTTCAAAGATTTATCTTTGACTATCATTAAATTCGAACATACATAATACCTATAAACTAAAAAGTCATACATCCAATAAACTTGTAGGTACGAATGAAAAAAAAAACGTCTTAACTGCGCTATAATTTCCACGGCCTATTTCATACGGTACGTTTGGAACTTCATGGCTAGTAAAATAATACCATAACATGCACCATAAAACGGTTAGACGAACACATATTTGTTGATACGGCTTTTCCACAGTCTTCTGATAGTAAAATGCCGTGGATATTTTGGACTGGATACGGCATTACATTTTATAGGGATCCTCAAAAGGAAAAACGGATTATAATAAAACAGGTTTTAACCGGATTAATCGCGTGTATTATTGGTTTTTGTTTTTCCTGACGTTTTGAACACTTCGCAGCGTTCGTGATCGCAGGACCTCCTTCGACCACGAACGCCTGCAAGGTGTTCGAAACGTCAACCAAAAATACACGCGATTAATCCGGTTAATAGTTGTTTTATTATAATGTGTAGAGATCGCGAAAACCTAAGATATTACTATAGGAAAAAAGAAATCCTTATACGACTACTTCGTTGTCCATCTGTCAGTTTATCTGTCAAGATACTTTTTCTTAGGAATAGAGGAGTAGAGGTCTCAAGTTGAAATTCCTCTGGAACTGTAAAAAAATAAGTTCCTAAGTCAATACGATAAAAAATCTGACCATTTAAGCAGCATATTTTGACACTCGTAAATAAATCAAAACCTATCGGATACTTCTTGTGGACGTTAAATCATGAAATTTCGCAAAAAGCCAGGGCTCACAACACAAGTTATGGAAAAAATCCAAAGAACATAGCTCATAGTCATATCACAAAAAAAAAGCACCCTCAGGGCAGGCAGGAGTCCAACTCGCACTTGGCTGTATTTTATATACAGCGACATTTTAACCATATTACATTCTATGTATATATATATGGTCCCAATAATGTATCCGTTCAAGGTATCTTAAAATTTGTGACGTATACCATTGCCCGTATATACGGTTTCCCCTACTTCAGTACAAGGCTATTCGAGAAGCACTGAAAATCTTGCTTACCAGGAGGAACACAAGACTAAAAACAGAGCAGTGTTATTTGTCTACGATTTACTTCATGGTATAGGTATTTCGCGTAGTTCCAAATTACATTCAACATTGTGACTGTAAAATTAACAGCTTGCTGCTCATCTGCAATATTAATAAATAAATTTAAAAAATTGAAATCGTTATTATTAACATCAAACAGTTATCTTAATTATTGTTCAACGCTTATTACTGTCAGTTTGACTCGCGACATCGCCACAGGCTCAGCTCATGACTAAGGGCTCCGTTCGAGTTCGAAACTAGTCGGGCAATCCCGAAGAATGCAAGTGAGTAATAACCGTTGAACAATAATTAATATGAATGTGTCTCACGAAAGTTATTATACAAACAGTTATCTGTTAAGAAAAGTTGCTGGTAAAAGGCAGGTTGATCGTGAGACAATATCGTGGCTGGATAACATCAAGAACTGGACAGGAATGAGGAGTATTGGCAACTTGATTCACCTTGCACGAAAGGGTGAAATTCGCTGATCTGGTGGTTAACCTGATCAGTAAGGTCCTGGGTTTTAGTCTCAGGTCAGTTTTTGTGTTAGAAAATTCTCAGTAGCAAGAGTTAGAATGTTGGTGGTGTGACACTTCGGTGCTTCGGAGAGCACGTAAAGCCGTCGGTCAGCTCAGCTAATCTCCGTGGAGGCTGCCGTGACCGAAAATTCTGTCGGGAGTATATTGAGCATGTGAGTCTTATCTCTAGTCTTCTATATCACATCTAGATTCCAAACATCACACAAAAGAGTTGCGGCTCAACATTTAGCAGTGCAATGCACCAGACAAAGGCCACATTAGCTCCAGTCACTCCCCAGAGGACTGTCGCTCACGAGTTACTGTTTGTTTGTGCTTATATTGCACGTATATCCTGATTATCACCAGGTTTAATGGCCATATGTGCTTTGTGCTCACTAGAAGTGTTGAAGTGAACATTTTTGTGACTTAGTAAAGACTGTTTAAATGCTGGTAGCTTTACAAAAGTAAAATTCGGGATTCAATAATCCTTAAAGATTATTTAATCTCGAATTTTCGAAGCTTATTTTTTTATCTATTTACATGATAAAAATATATAATATCACACCTATATTTCCCAACGGGTTGGGCTCAAGTGAACTGCTTTTTTTTTGCTCCCAATTTGACGCCAAGTACTGTTATTAAGACCTGTAAAAGATGGTATGTTTCTTATTTATTTGTTTATGTAGGGGGGCCCTGCCCCCACAAGGGATATATACAGATTATTTAAACATATTTGAGATCTAGGTTTGTGTACTCCCTCAATTAAAGAAATTTTCTATTTACAGAACTACACATTTTAATCAAATAACTTTTAACCGGATTAATCGCGTGTATTATAATTTTTTGTTTTTCTTAACGTTTCGAACACTGGGCAGTGTTCGTGGTCGCAGGATGACTAAGATGTCAGGCGTCATAAAAGTTTATTTAAAATTATTTCAGTCTCAGTACATATAAGTACCTATTTGTATTCGTAAATGATAAAATTCATCAAATGATTTTGGTCTCTGATACATTTTAATCATATAAAGAATGGGTGATATGGTCGCTAAGCGACAAAAGCCATCAATAAAATTTTTAAAAAGAATGTCAAGAAAAACAAACTGCCTCGTTGGTCTAGTGGTCCCAGGCGCGACTGCTGAGCATGAGGTCTCGGGTTCATTTCCCGGGTCGGGCAAAGTGTTATTGAGTTTTTCTGTTAGAAAATTCTCAGTAGCAGCCCGGAGATTGGACTTGTGCCCGGTAGATGGCAATAGGCTCACCACCTATAACATGGGACTTAATAACAGCATCGGTGAAATGTGGGTGTACAACTGTGTACACCTGCTCTGCCTACCCCTTCGGGGAATACAGGCGTGATGTTATGTTTAAGAAGAACAAAAACGAATAATACACGCGATTAATCCGGTTAAAAGTTGTATTATTATAATATTTTAATCACTGTTTGTTGGCGATTGCAAAACATTATGAAGTTCCCCACACAACTTTAACTTCATCACAAATCAGTAGTACATGGGTATCTTAGATTTATTAACTTAAAGAGCAATATAACTATAGATCTCAATAAGTTCAAAACTTTCTTTCAATAAACGGTAATTTACATTAAGTCGAGAGATCATTCATCATCATTATCTGTCCTATCCTAATTTATTTGTGGTCAGCGCAGCACTTCTTTTTCTTTCATACATCTCTATCAGCTGTAGTCTTATTAGTCAATACTCTTTAGCGGACTGGACTCATTTTCACACAATCCATCCTTCGCTTTTAGTTTTTATTATAGACCAATAGATTAAAAATACATACAATAAAAATGTAACGGATCGCTGTCTGTACATGGAAGATATATGAGAAAAAATATTATTGGTACCTTTATCAACGCAAATAGCAACCAAAACAATGATTGTTAGAATTTTTGTCTGTTTGTCTGTTTATCTGTCTGTTTGTCTGTGCGTTTGTGCACGCTAATCTACGAAACGGCTTATCTGATTTAGATGTGGTTTTCACTAATATATTATGGTAAGCTTCACTTAACATTTAGTGTTTGTTTCATGTCAATCGGTTCATAAATAAAAAAGTTATGCCAATTTATAGAATCACGTCGAACATTTGTTCATTATGAATTTGTGTTCATACACGACATGGTGTTAATTTACGACATCCACGCGGACGGAGTCGCTTATTGAGAGTAGTTTATTTATAAATTTATACACACCTTCCATTTGAGTAATTTAATCATGCTTAACTACCTCGTCGGTCTAGTGGTCCCAAGCGTGACTGCTGACCATGGGGTCCTGGGTTCGATTCCCGGGTTGGGCAAGATGTTATTGGAATTCTCGATAGCAGCTCGGAGTTTAGAATTGTGGCCGGAAATGGCTTATTATATTACATGTGACTTAATAACAGAATTGGTGAAATTTGGGTGTACAACTATGTATATCTCTGCCTCCCCCGTGGGGGAATACAGGCGTGATGCTATGTAATGTAAGTTAAGTAATAATAACTAAGCATTTCTCTAACTTTAGAGAGATCTAAACACATAATTGTAGCTGTTACTACATAGATCAACTCTAACCCATCAAGTTCAAGTAAACTAGACTCTATAGTTATTTTAACCGCAGATCAAACCAGTCAGTCAGCATTTCTGCGTAACGACCACAGCGACATCTTGCGGTGGAATACTGAGGTTGAAAGCTAATACATTTGCACAAGCTAAGGTTCTATTTTTGGTATTGTCACATTCTTTAGTTTGTTTCCTTTGGTGAGGGATTACTTTATAATAAGAGTAGTCTGTGCTTGCAACTTTGTCTGCAAGACAAAAGGTAGCCTATACCCTTCTCAAAGGTCCAATATATCTGTAGGTAAACCAAAATTCATCAAAATAGGTTTAACGGTTTAGGCGTGAAAACAAATGGATAAACTTATCGCTTCGGAAGCGATTCATTTCGACAGAGTAACATTCGCATTTATAACATAAGGTTGGGAAGTTTAGATTGTCAAATTGGTTTAGATGTCGATAGCGCGTCTATTTTTTGGGTGATTTTGGTCGCTACCAAAATCACCTACAACCGACACATGGTGGTTCAGACTTTACAAAATGATGCTTAAGTTATGGCACACGAAAAAGTATGGCATAAAAACATAATTAATTACAAAAAATAATAATTAAGAACGCTTGCCTTGTGTGAACTAAAAAGCGAATGAAATTAATTAACACATTAAAAAGCACGCTCGCCACGTTTTGATGAGTTATTTTTATTTTACCTCTTTAAGTGCCATAACTACTATACAAAAAATTATTTAATCTTACTAGCCTATGTTACCCGGAACAATGTAAGGATTCTAACGATACCCCGTATATCTAAATCGATTCATGCATTCAGAAGTTATGGTGAAATAAGAATACTCACAAACATACATACCTCCATACTAATATACATACATGAACCCTAAAAACATAACACTCCTTTTTTGGGCACTCGTGTAAAAATAAGGTAGGTGAAAAATTTTCATTGCAGTCGGGAAACCTAGTAGAAAATGTTTCTCAGTACTGTTCTCCGACTGCAATGAAAATTCTTCAACTACATTTTTTTTTTTTTTTTAAAAACGTTGCCCCACACTAGAAATTTCTTCCTGTGTCGTGGGTGCGTTTACAGACATATAATCTCACAAGCACACTAACACCCAGACCCGGAGCAATTATCCATAGATCGTACAAATATTTGCTCCGTGCAGGAATCGAACCTGCGACACGCAGCGCAGCAGTCGGTCTCTCGACCACTGCGCCAACCGCGCTGTCAAACATTATTACGTTAATTCTGATGCGTCATCGCGTATATCAGCGTATATCTTAATATATATAAATCTCGTGTCACAATGTTTGTCCTCAATGGACTCCTAAACCACTTAACCGATTATAATAAAATTCGCACACCATGTGCAGTTCGATCCAACTTGAGAGATAGGATAGTTTAAATCTCAAATTATAGTCGCGTGCGAAGCCGGGACGGACCGCTAGTATATATATATAAATCAATTGCTGTTCGTTTGTCTCGCTAAAACTCGAGAACGGCTGAGCCGATTTAGCTGATTTTGGTTTTGAAATGTTTGTCGTAGTCCAGGAAAGGTTTAAACGGTGAGAAAATGTAGAAAAGTTGCGAAGAAGGTGGTAAAAACAACAATTTCATTTGCCCATATAAACTGTTCTATCTACTTTCCTGTCAAACATTTGACGTTCGAGGTGATACGAAGTACACCGGGTCATCTAGTATTAAATAAATAAGTATCCAAGCTTTTATTTGATTCTCATCACGTTTCGAAAACGTCTTATACTGTAACATCTATCTATGAAGACATTTCTCAACGACACATCACAATCATTAGTCTCGTGGTCATCAAAAGCTCATTTCTTTGTTTTTTCTTGGTGTGACAGTTGGAAAAAACGGTAAAACCTAAGTGAGATGAAGCTAGCTGTGTTCTGGCTAATGTCTGGGATAATGACTGGAGATAGTGGTAATATAATCGATAGATAACTGAAGAGATCACTTAAAGTTTTTAAGTGCCTTAGCCATTGAAATGTCGTGGATACGGGCCCGCTTCTTTCTTTGATTATTGGTTGATATAGACTAATATAAAAGGGGGCTTGTGGCTAAATAACAGCCGCACAGATCGATCGATCAAGGTTAAGCTGCGCTTGCCGCGGTTTGTCTGTGGAGGGGTGACCATAATTTCATACCGAGACCCCTCCGTGCCTCGGAAAGCACGTTAATATGTCAGTTCCGGTTATCAAATTAAGATCTATGACAGCCGTTACCGGTAGTCAGAGGTCTGAAAGTCTGACAACCAGTCATACCACGAAATATCGTGTTACCCAGTAACTGGGTTGTGGCTGTCAGATAGGCGCTCCGTGTTAAATACAGGTATTAAGCTGCCTCCGATTTGACTGGTAGCCGACCCCAATGTAATTGGGAAAAGGCTAGGCAGATAGATAGACTAATTAAAAAGTTTTTTCAATGTAATTATAATTTGACTAAGGCACTACAGACATACGGGGAAGGAAAATGTCGTACCAAAATCTAGACATAATTGTCTGAAATCTCCAACCCGCAATGAGATTGCGTAACGTTAATGCTCGTGCCATCTTTATATGAGACTAGCTGGTGCCCGCGACTTCGTCTGCGTAACCAAAGGTAGCCTATGTCCTTCTCCGACATCCAATCTATCTCCTTGCCAAATTTCATTACGATCCGTTCAGCCGTTTAGTCGTGAAAAGGGTAACAAACTAACAAAAAGAGTAGACTTTCGCATTTATAATGTATGGATGAGGCTCCTTGTGGTGGGTCAATTCTATGGTGTCCATTGAAAAGCTGTTTTTATAATGTTGCTTAAGTATTAGTTCAGTGAAATTATTTATTCGGTTTTTTATTACTGAAAGATTAAAATCAAAAATACCTACGCTGCGTAGGTTATTTAGCATACTAGTGATATAATGTAATAGCTTAAATGACCTGGCAATACATTACAAAATTGTATATGATTGTTCTTAAAGTTACATAGGATAACGCCTGTATTCCCCGAAGGGAAAGGCAGGAATGTACACAGTCGTTCACCCACATTTAATGCTGTTATTAAGTCCTATGTAATTGGTAGTGAGCCTAGTGAGCTGATACTGAGAATTTCCTAACAGTAAAACTCAATAACACTTTGCCCAACCAGGAAATCGAAACGAGACCTCAAGGTCAGCAGTCAAGCTTGAGAACAACTAGGCAGTTCTCCTATAGTATCTCTTATTGGTACCTATTTTATGTCCATCTCGTAACTTAATTGAACGTAGACTGCAGCGTGACAACAATACCACCGGACGAAGCCATGCCGTGAAGCGACCTAGTCGTGTTTCGGGATGTAGTCCGGTGCAACCGTTGTGGGAGTCGGGTCTGGGCAGTTGCATCAACTCCGCAACTATCGTTCTCCCTGGTTCTCCCCAAATCTATCCACTCTAATTAATAATAGAGAGTGAATAGATTGATTCTGGATATATGTGCTCCATCCTCGGCCACACCGTCGCACATCAGGCGAATTGGTGGCCAAAAGTAGAACCATTTTTGATAAAAAAAAAAAAAATTGTTTCAATGGACAAATAAAACAAACAAACAATAAAAACCAAAATTTTATTGTGATAGAATCATTATCCATTTTAAAATAATGACAAATAATAATCGCATGCAAAGAACAAAAACACTATCATGCAATATTTTTATACATTTTGTTATATTTTTTAAACAACAAAAAGTTATTTTGCCATTATTATGCCCATAAACTGAGGTTCTGAATTTTCTTGTAAAGCTTTTCCCGTAACTTATTTTTTTTTTTAATATTTACATTAAATGAAAATAAAAATTAAAAGTGGCACACGTAATCTAAAATTATATTTAAAACTATAGATTTAAAGGTTGACACTCATTGTTCGGAGTCTTAACTATTAAATGGAACTATTAAAATGCGATCCTAATTTCTTTTCACTATATAATTATCACAGAAAATATGATTTTTTTTACATCATTGACCATTTTAGCTAAATTACTCTATCTAAATAAGATAATCTGTCGTACAAAAAATTTGAAAAATGTAAGCGACAGTAATGAGATTAACATTTTATTTTAATTTAGATACAGCATCGAAATAAATACATATTTTTTTTAAATAAAATTTATAAAATATTTTTCTTTCAGTCTGTATAGTTTACAAGTCAGTTACACTAAATTGGAAATAAATGGAATTATAAGAAATCGATAGCCGATTTTTTTATTGAGCAATCGTAAATATCGAGCTAAGTATTCGGTTCGGAAAAATATAAAAAAGCATCTGTTCTAACTAAATAAAATTCACACATAGAATGCGGATATAATTTTATATACAGATTGTAACAAAATATTTTAAAATACAAAAATTAGAAAAGTTATTTATTCATGCATCGTATTTACAAAAATATTATTTTTATTTTATACAAAACAGGTTGTTATCGAAGAAATTTACAGTTCATTTTCGATCAATATTTAAAAAGGCTTTTCACCCTTAATCAATTATTCAAATCATAATTTGTAATATTGAACTGGATGAGAAGAAACGAGCGGTAAATAATTGTATCATTAATCATGATTAGCATTACTTTTTTTGTTCATTTTGACAACGATTAAAAAGCAAAGATTTTTGCACTTTCATATTTCTTTAATGGGATAGTCGACATGGTAGATATTTACAAAATAAATAAAAAAAAACAAAATTATTTCCACATTTCTCTCATTTCACATTCTATCCAATTCAATACCAAATTCTTCGACGTTATATGAACAAAATTATACAAGTCTTCCGACTTATCCTATCGTATATACACCTCAGTCATTTAATGTTTAGGAACATAGTATGTTACACATACAGCATACATTTAGCCGTACTTGAAAACAGTGTCAATTTTTACACGAATTTCTCGCCATCACGCCATCGCTATACGTGCGTACCCTGAGACGGCTGACTGCCATTACCTGTGAAAAATTACGACAATTAACTTAAGTGATATTGAGAAAAAACCGTTCTAGTTAAAGCAGAAGAGGTCATTTATTATTTTTAATACGGAATACAAATTGGGCATGATATTTTATGTTAGTTTTTCCGGCACGGAGTTAAGTTAAAAAATATTTTAGGAAAACACGACACGCTCTTTTAATATTAGGCATTGTGAGTCTTTTTTTAAATTTTATTTGGCTTTATATAAAAAATACACAGTTACAAAAATATATATATATATTAACGTGTGTGTTCATAATAAATATTATTTATTATAATTATTGTTCTAAAAACGTGTTTGAGTCATAAGTTTCTTTGACAACAAAAAAACTAAAATAACGAAACATATCTACTTAGAGCTATGTCTAAAGCTTACACAAAAAAAAAACTAAATCCCAATTCAATTCCAAATCACCAACAAAATATATTCAAACTTATGGACTATTTTATCTAACATATTGATTTTCATGACAATACAATATATGGAAAATACATATATGTATTGTATAGTCCTAAAAACAAAATATTACTAAGACGATACGAAGTGTTATTCATACTCACTCATTTTAAAAACAGCTCAACTTTCAAACCTCATACAAAATAAAACCTGCTACCTCACTAGTAACTTAGCTACTCAATAAATAATTCAAGTGCCTCGCTTTGAATGCAATTAGATTTATGCGACTTTGCAAAGCCATTGCGGGTAAGATCGATCGTAATTCACGTTAAGTCCTAAACACAAACAATTGAGTAGAATTAAGTTCTCGAAGGCCAAACTTGCCAATATAACTTTGCAGACAGCCGGTTATTGTTGCATGTTTGAGAGATTTGTTTTTTGTATATGTAGTTTCAACATTTCATTGTTTGAATAGTGTACTCGATTGGTGTTTTTGTATTTTAAAGGATATCTATAAATTTATGAACGTAGTAACTATTGTATAATATGTTAACTTGATCAGTTATTCGATGATAAGTTTTTAGTAGATGTAACACAATTTTGTTCGGTGAGAAGTTTTTTGTATATTTAGCAGTTGTGTATTTTACAGGTTTTTGTATGATTGTATAAAAGTCTTCCTAATTATATATTTTCTATAATAAAACAACTTTTAACCGGATTAAATCAAAATCGCGAAATCGCGGAAAGGAATCGCCTGTATTATGGCTTTTGTTTTTCCTGACTTTTCGAACACTTTGCAGCGTTCGTGGTCGTAGGAGGACTAAGGTGTCAGGCGTCGTGAAAACCTTACTAAAAGATATTTAATTTGTTAAAGATATATATTTTGTTTAAACATAGTACACACTAGATTTTTTTTTCTGTACGGTGGGTGCATTTACAGACACATAATCCCCGGAAGTATTATCTGTAGATCGTACAAATATTGGCCCTGTACAGGAATCGAACCTGTGACTCGCGGCGCAGCAGCTGGTTTCTCGACCACTGCGCCAACCGTGACAACCGCGCCGTTATTAAATTCTAAATAAAAATTAATATTGTGTTACCAAGTCTAAAATTCCTGAACAATTAGATATTTTTTATAGATTTTATACACTTCTCCTCAAAGTCAGCACAGGGAGATATCAGTACTAATCAGTAGTTATAAGTTCACTAAAACTAATAGGTAAAGCATTCTCTATAACGAACACTGCTTACCCGTCACCGCGGGACACCTATTTACCTGTTGGTAAAACGACAGAACTTCTGACCGCTGAGTAAGGGGGCGGCGCAGGAGTTGATGCCGGCTTCGCTGTGTGTACTTGACTGCTGTAGCCTGCATGAAAAGGTTAATGTGATAAAGAAGATGAAAAGATTGGAAGAGAAAGGTAAAAACATCTATAAAAAACTTGCTAGTGGTAATATTAGATTCATGTATGTACCGCATAGATGAATGTAAAACTGCCTCGTTAGATCAACGTGGTTACGGGCGCGGCTGGTGAGCTTCCTGAGGGTCCTGGGTTCTTTTCCCATATAGAAGCAAAGTGTTATGATGTTCTTCTGTTAGAAAATTCTCCGTAGCAGCCCGGAATTACGAAGTTGTCGGTGTGATATCCCCGTGTTACGGAAAATACGTAAAGTCGTTGGTCCTGTGCCGGATCTCTCTCCGGTCGTGTCGGATTGCCGTCCCATCAGAATATGAGAGTGAAAGAAAAGGGAGTGCACCTGTGCTTGCGTATACACTTGTGCACTATAATATTTCCTGCGTATTTGGCTAATCTCCGTGGAGATAAGCCGTAGTGTCCGCAAATTCGATTCGATTATCACTGGAATGTGTGTGCAACAATACCTACTTTTCTGCCGAACCCTTTGAGATATACAGACATAATGTATTTCTGTATTAAGTTTGTATTTTGGCGGCATATTGCAGTGGTCTAGTCATAGGCTGTGGAGCGACCGATCCTACTAGGTAAATAATACATAATACAATTACAAGATATTTGAACTTACCAATATTACTATTTCTCAAGTATGGGTTGCCGTAGGCGGCTGAATATCTTAGATCCACATTCGGCTGTGGTTTGGTGGTAGGCTGGGCGTATATAGGCGTTGGCGACGCTGTTGGAGTGAGATAATCAATTAAATTTTACTTAAAGTGTAATACCAAAATTATTAAAGAGAGATTATATTTGATTCTGGGTGGGTGGCCATGAGGAGTCTCAAATAAACTTGCATTATGTGGGTATGTGCTATTATATATTGTTGACACCTAATTCTGAGGCTGCTAATATTGTATTTAAGTTTGCATTATGACGCTTTAGTTAATTTATAACAGGTACCTAATAAGGCACGATGGGACTGGCATGTGCATTTGTATAAAAGACCCTAATAATAAATAAAGAGAAAAAAAATATAGTGACCATATTGTACAGAAGTATATATTATGTAATATTAATAACAAAGAGGTCAGTGCCCTATACGTCTCATAGCAACCGACATTTATCGTAGAAATTTTGGTATACTACGCATAAAATCACCACAACGGCGCACTGTTGGCGGTCAACTTGCAGCGCAGCTTTTGTAGGCTAGCGAAAGATAAGTCACTGAAGTAGTATATGTAAAAAAAATACAGTAATCGTAACTAGTATTGTAATTTTTAAAGCATAGTTCTATATTTGTACCTGATTGATTTGTAATCAGCTATAGAGTATAACCATCTATAAAAAAGTAGTTACCTACTTCAATTTGGACCTTATTTAAAATAGCCTCAATGACTATAGCAGTTCACAACTTACATAAGAAGATAAAACAATATCAAAGCAATAAAAAATATTTACGTCTATAAAGATAATCCTACTGCAATTGACAATACAAAGTGACTATCGCAGTAAAAGCTTTCAAGCCTTTATATCAAATCTAACTGTGATTTTTAAAATGTTAGAAATAACAAAATTCGGTGGATATTTTGTTAAAAAGATATTGTTAGTAACTGATAGTTTATTTAGTATTTATTGATCTCAATATTAAAGTAGCTGGATTCAAATAATAGTATAGTGACTGATGAATATCGATATCAGGTACAACCCTTATCATATGGGCCATTTGGTACAAGAATCGACAAAGAAAATTCTCTAACCAACAGTAAATAATACAATACATAAAACAGTATATAAAAATGCAAATAATAGTAGTGTTTAATATACAAAATAATTTCCAACTTCCAGTTAAACTTGTCTCCCAACTAGTCGGCTGTCACTTACTACAAACTTGCACTCACCGTCGCCAACAGGAAGCCCCAAATTATTAATCGCGTCCGTTTCGTCTGGAGGTTTGTTCGTTCGTTGTAGAGTATTATTCTGGGATCCATTGCCGGCTGACAAGGGAAGCGTCGACGCTGTGTCGATGCTGCGCGTCAGTGAACCTTGCAGTGATCTGGTGAAGATATTGTCGTTTAAGTAAATTGTGTTTTGGTAGTGTTATGCTGTCGAGTACTAACAAAGCTTCGTATCAGGTTTAGTATTTCGAACTATAGGTTCTTGTTAATGCGTTTCAGGGATTGTATGACGTTTGTACAACATTATGGTATATAATTACCTCTATCAATCCCGAAAACAATTTGAATACCTATTTTACATTGATTTCGAAATTGTAAAATCCCTGAGATATTTTTTAATTGCGCCTACGAGAATATGCGCGCATTAAAATTATATAAACGCTTACGTTGCATTTCTGCGAAAAAAATATTGAGCGTTAAAATGTATTAGTGCGCGCTAGGCCTCAGGCCTTTATATAATATCTTATGAATAAAACGACATTTCAATATGTATTATTGACAGATTCATTTTATCCCCAATATAATTAGTCTCGTGATGTCAGTGATCTCATTGGTTCCAAAATTAACCTCAGGTTTGGTCAGAAAAAATAATATAGTTCTAATTGCTAATATATTTTATTCTACAAAAAATATGAAATTAAATTAATTCGCTAGACAATAACGCGTGTAGAATAAGCGTTTTTATATTGTCGTCAAATAAAAAATACAATTTGAACATCTCACAAACGTATCTCAACGAAGAATCAAAAGAAAAACACATTTTTCATGTCAAATAAGGGTTACCATCCACTTAACGTCTTGGTCACATATAATTGCTAGTAATTAAACTCACTCGACTATTACACAATTGTTCCTAAGCGTCTGATAACTAAAGTATCGGACTCGGGTAATTGACAATCAATTTCTTTATTGACATGGAAAAGACAGACAATTATAACGATTAAATAATTTAATAATCGTAATATTTTATATTTATTGATATTTTTTATACATTTTAAGGCCATGTAATACCTATATTAATTACTATATTCTAAGAAAGCATTGAAAAATAGACACTAACGGGACTCGAACCCACGACCTTTTACAGTCCTTGTCATCGTTCTCCAAACTAAGGTATCGTGTCGCCTGTTCGCTTCTATTAAATTTCAAGTTCCCTTCTATTTGTCTTATGGTGACGCCTGGCGATATCTACTTAGCAATAATTTATAGATAACTCAAGTTTTTAATTAATTAAGTGTACATTGCTTGTGATTACTCCACTGCGGGGCTGCTTCTTTTATACAGAAGACACTAGGATTGCTCAACACGCTAGGTGATTGTGGTTTGGTTGCATGTCTGTAATTTTTAGGTTATTTAAAAGAGTACATAATATGACATTATACCAGTCATATGGATACATTCCCGGTTCGTACCCAGCACCTGTTACTCATAAAACATTTTCTTAACCACTTGGCCACCGGAATTGGTACCAGCGTTCATTGTTAATATTTTTATACAAAAAATGCAATAAAGTTTAAGTCTTGACACTTTTTATTGTCCCTATTTGGTCCCATTTTCTTAAGCCTCTTAGATCGTAAACGCAATGTATATGGGTGGTCCGCCAAGCAAGCCATTGGCAATGCGACGTCATCAAATGCAAATGATCCGTCAAACATTTATCAACATTTGTTAGTACGCCTGTCACAAACGTTGATAAACTACATATACGAGTTATTATAGCTTAACATAGTACTCGTGTTTGATAGCATGTCTTTAATGTTTTAAATACATACAGGAATTTCAGTGTAAAGCCAAATATTATTTATATTATTTTTTAATAAATATCTAATTATTACTCCTATTTTCTGTTTTAAATTGTCCTTGGTACATTTTTATGTCCTAATTGTCTTATAGTGCACTAAATAAACACATTATCTAAATATTTTTCCGTTTAATTGATTACTAAAATGTTCTTGCATAAGGAATTCTTATAGGTAAATAGAATAACTACTCCAAAGTTTATTTTTGTGACTCGTTAAGTGGGTGCCAACCCTAAATCCGTCTTAACCTCGACAATAAAGAAAATAAAAATAAAATAATCATGTACTTACCTACTGGGAGGCTCTACTCGAAGGTGGGGAGGGGGGGCGTACCCTTGCGGATAGTCGTACACGTAACCCGCGGGGCTCTGCCATGAAACATGTAATACCACCTTTATTTTACCGCAGTAACTTATACAACAGAAAAGGTACAGAAGTTTCATTAATATCAAATTGCATAATAAAATAACATTACATAGCATCTCACTTGTATTCCCTGATTGGTTAGAGGTATACCCACTGTTGAACACACACCAATGCTATTACAAAGTCCCATGTTATTGGTATCTCTGGTCATAATTATAAACTCCGAACCGCTATAAAATACCTGTGTGGTTATATCGCGTGGCAATCTTTTTACTTTTAAGTTTAGCTCGCGACATATCCGCGGGCTCAGCTCATGACTAAAGACTCCATTCGTGTTCGAAACTTGTCGGGCAATCCCAAAAAATATACGTGAATAGTAACCGGTGAAGAATAAATGGTGAAATAAGCTCACGTATAAGATATTGTGGTGGTGGTGGCCCTACTGGTACTACTGACCACAGTTCTAAACTCCGAACTGAGAAATTAGTAAAAGAAATTACCTAATAACACTTTGCCAACGCAGAGATCGAACCAGAACCTCACGCTCACCCTTGCGGCTACTAGACCAATGTGGCAGTGATATATGAGATACGGTCCTACCATTTACTTAGACTTTTTTGTTCGGAATTGATTTTCTGCTCTCATTACTAATGTGGCGTAATACAAAAGGTATTATTTCAGATAAGTTGTGACTGTCAAATTGGTTTCTTTTTCGCTTTCGTAGTTTGATCTGAATTTTAGGTTGTGAAAATAAGTATTTTCCTTTGATATAGCATTAGTAGAGGTTTTCTTTGTTATGAAAGTGAGAAATAAAACATTATGTGTGATAAAGTGCTTGTTTGAAATATATTTGTTTTTAATATATGTGTTGAGCTTTGGAGAAAATTTGTATTATCGTTTATTTTGGCTTTATTGGCATTTGTTGTTGATTAACCACTACATTAGTGTAGTGAATGCAAGTATGGTGGCTGTGCGTGACGTCCATAGTTTTATTCAGGGGCCAAGCAAAGTGATATTAGATTTATCTGTTAGGAAATTTTCGGTATTAGTCGGGAGTATGGAATTGTACTTACCTGGTAAACGACATTCGTGTTAACGTTTATATTGTGTCGATAAAATGTGGGTGTAAAAAGTATTTATATCTCTGCTTTACCCTACCAGCTACAAGCGCAATATTATAGCAACGTTCTGTGATTAAACAAAATGTAGAATGAAACCGTAAAGTCTTGATTTCCCAACACGATGGTTACTATAGTTACATGTTCCAATCTCATTTCGATCTCATAGAAGTAAACTGGTACACGAATCTCTGGTCGTACACTGATTTAAAAGTAAAGAACCAATATCTTCATTTTTAGTTCAAAACTGAATATTTTTATGGTCACAAACACTGAAACATGAAAAACAAAATAGGTAACTAAAATTAACTACTCTGCTCGACTGCCTCGTTAGTCTAGTGGTCCAAAGCGTGACTGTTGAACATGGAGGTATTGGGTTCGATTCCCAGGTTGTTTTTTTTTTTATTTTTTTTGGAAATAGCCTCTTACAGAAACCCAGAGGGGTTTTGCCTGCGTAACCGGATAATATCTAAGGCGAGGCAGTTTGATGCCTCCAGCCAGAGCATATCCAGGTCGAGCAAAGTGTTATTGGGTTTTTATGTTAGCAAATTCTCAGTAGCAGCCCGCAATTTGGAATTGTGCACGGGATATGGCAATAGGCTCACCGCCTGTTACATAGGCCTTAATAACAGCATTGGTGAAATGTGGGTGTACAACTGTGTACACCTCTGCCTACCCCTTCGAGGAATACAGGCGTGATGCTATGATGTTTAACTTAATCTACACCTACCTTAAAATAAGGGTCACTATATGTCGGGTCGGAGTAATCGTTGCTGTACCGGAACTGCATCAGTGGGTCATCGTGGCGAAGGTTCGGAAGAGGCACGGGTCCTGCCAGGGGTAGACCTGCGTGAAGCTTGCTGTCTGACCGATCGGAGCTCGTATAGTCCTGGGGGCCGAAGAGGTATATGTAGACAGAAACTTAATTGTGTACCAATTAAAATATAAACAAATATTTTATTCCGAGAGCTTTGTATTATTCTAAATATAATTAGCTGTGCCCCAGGGTTTCACCCAGATATAATTATATATAATTACTTACTTAGTACTAACTAAAACTGAAAATAATTCACAGTTCATCTCGTCGCGGCAATGCTCGGTTCTTGTCGGACAAGGGTTATGCGTAACACGGCTCGTCACAAATAAATATGGTTATTCTTGACCACTTACCAACTCATAACTCCCATCACTTTGCGGTAACTGCAGCTTCAGGTCACTGATATTGGAACTCCTATCACTCTCCTTGTAGACATCTCCCGTGGTGACCGTGACATCAGGCTTCTCATTCATCTGTCCCTTCTTCCGCCGCCTTCTGTGGCAGACTACCACCAGGATAATGAAGGCGGAGAAGATGATAATGCCTGACGTCACGCCGATCAGGATTATGTAGAGGGGCAGGGTTTCTGGAAAGAGGGAGACTGTTTCATCCATATTCTGCATTCTAGATTGCTATGGATGGTAGAATGTCATAACATTTTAGGAAAATATTATTTGAATATCTACGCTAAACCAAGTCTAATCACGACAGCCATAAAATCCAAGAAACCTAAAAGAGGAAAAAGACCAGATTTAAGAGCACTTGTCGATGTAGTTTCTTCTGTATAAAGCAAACACATTCACTTCTCTGAAATTTTTAACTTGCCTTTAATAATACAGTAGGAAGACTAAGATATACATTAGCAGCAGCTTTTGTTCATCAAAGCTGAGCAAAAGCCTCGTGGAAGTAAAGGCCACCTCTCATAAATTCATTCAGTTCTACCCCGAGCTAATGTTTACCAGTTCTTATCAAATTTGTCAAGCTCGACCAGCCATCTTCTTCAAGGTCTGCCGCGACGCCATCCGCTGTGTCAGAGCTCACTTAGTGGTGATCTTGGACCACAATGCGGCAAACATGGCCACCCAAGTCCCACTTTAACTTTGCGGATTTTAGAGCTATGTCGTGATTTGGTGTGGTTTACATAAAATTGTGAACTGCACGAGATTTGTCTTCAACTTACTCAATGGCTTCAACATTATCGCAGCATTGGCGTTCCCATACTCGTTGGTGACACTGCAGTTGTATTGTCCGTAGTGTTTAGACTGACTGGCTCTGATCACGAGACTTGACTTTATCACACCGTCAGGTAAAGACTCTTCTAATGTCGCGTAATCCTGCAAGAGAATTTTAAATTGAAGTACTCGAAACTGGTCTAGTGGTGGGAAGGGCGATAGCTGAGTGTGAGATCCTGATTCCCGGGTAGAGCATAGCATTATTGGGTTTATCTGTTGGGAGATTCTTTGTAGCAGCCTGGAGTTTAGAGTTCCAAACTCCGGGCTGCTACTAACTGTTGGTTTGATGGCAATAGGATCGCCACGTATGACATGGGATGTTATAACAGCTTTCTTGAAATCTGGGTGTATAGCAGCTGCTGACTGCTTATCACCACAGGGAATACAGGCGTGATGCTATATGATGTAACTCAAAATTCTACCTACTTCTTTTACTTGCTCTAGTTTTCATACATAGGTTTAATTGTGCTGTGCAAACTTTTTCTATATAGAGTCATATGGTGGCAAAAGAAATTACAATAGAGTTCCATGGGCAGTATATAAATGTTCATAACATCACGACTTTATTCCCCGAACGGTTAAGCAGGTATGTACTGTTGTAAATTAAAATTTTCGATCACTAGACTAATGAAAGAGAAATAATTTGCTAACGGATACTTTAATGATAAAAACCCTACTTACCGGATCCTGTATAACACTGATCTCCCGACCTTCGTAGTACCATCTGACGTCATCAGGTTTTGGTACGGATCGTGCAGCACATTCGATCCGAACACTCTCACCTTCCATCCCAAACTGAGTCCTATTTGACAGGATCTTCGGAGCACCTTAGAGAAAAAATATATCTTATAAGAATATATAAACCACCAGTAGATACATACAATAAGTATATAGGTAAAGCCTTTTTTTTTTATATGTTCAACTAAGTTTGCACCTTCTGATTTCGATAATATACCTAAAATATTCGACAGTCGGCTAACGGTAGGTAGATAAATTAATTCTATATGTAGTGAGGTTGAACACGTAAAGGCACTTAGGCAGCTTATCAATAAGTTTAGCTATGTTTCAAAATAAATTATTATAAAAAAAAAAAATTTCGTCTCTGCCTTGCCTTAGTGTTGACGGTGTGCGGATTGCCTATACGGATGCCGCCAAAAACTTGGAGTTATAATCAATTCGAACCTGTCATGGAGTGCTCAGGTTAATGAGGTCAGTAAGAAAGTGCATTATTCATTTCACTCGTTAAAATGTCTCCAGAACTTTTTGCCCTTGAAAACCAAAATTTCTCTTGCTCAAACCTTAGTCCAGCCCATTATTGACTACGCTGATGCCTGCTATTTGGACGCCACTGAGGAGCTCCTAAATAAACTTGAGAGACTGCAAAATTTATGCATTCGATTCATTTTCAGTCTTAAGAAATATGACCATGTCTCAAACTTCCGCAGATTACTCAAGTGGCTCCCAATCCGCCTTCGCAGGAACACTCGAATATTGTGCCTCCTTTTCAACATCCTACATAATCCATCTGCCCCATCCTACTTGCGGGAACGCTTTTCTTACACTCATTCACCTGACTCGCCTTGCAGGTCGCATCTCCGAACCCTTCTCAAATTCCCGTCCCATAAAACCGATTTCTTCTCCTATTCCTTATCTGTACATGGTGTAAGGTTATGGAACTCACTTCCGGCTGAGATTCGCGACAGTGATACCATTTCTGTTTTTAAACATAATGTTAAAAAGCACTTTCTCTCCCTAACCACATAAGTAGTTGTTTAGTTTGCATTTTATGAATGTATTTATATATTTATGTGTATGTATATATTTATTGGTATTTAATGTATTTGTAATTGTGGTATGTATGTATTATATATATGTTGTTAACAGTGCTTCTTTGTATTTGTATCTATAATGTTTCTTATATATCTTACACACTTCGTCTTGTTTTAAATTCTCCTCTTGTAGGTCTGCTGGAAGAGATTTCTTTAAGAAATAAGCATTGCCATTGTACTTTATTTTCCTTATTTTGTTTGTCCATTTATTTGTATCTTGTGTGTACATTAATTAGTAAATAAATAAAAAAGGCTTAGCTATATCATGATGAAAAACAGTAAATGTAGATAATAAATTCTCGATTAAATGAGAACAGTATTAAACTTTTAAAATTGAAATACAATATTTACTATTGTTGCATGTTTATTTCTATTGACTTTTTCTTTGAATAAACACAATTATAGTTAAACACGAAAATCGCTCAGAAGACCTTTCTTTCTTCTAGTTGTGACAAGAACGACTGGTACTGGTCAACATTATATACCTTTAAGAACCTCTTTACATTACTGGCCAAAAACAGTAGTGTTATATGTTTAGGGTTCATGTACTATGTATGTAAGTATGTATGTATGTTTGTGACCTTCTTCATTCCACCATAACTTCTAAAAGCTAAACCGATTTAGATTTTTGGTGTATTGTTAGAATCCTTACATTATTGTCCCGGGTAATATATCTAGTAAGATTTATTTTAAGACAATGGTTATATAGTGGATATAATGGTACACAAAAAGGTGTAAAATATAAAAAGAAATATTGCACAAGGCAGGCGTCCTTTTTAATTTTTTATTAATTTCCTCCTATTTATGTATGGATATAAACCCATCGTGGGCTCTCTACCGACTATCTTTCCAAAATCCTCCACTAATCTCAGATGCATTCGCCGCAACCCCCGTAGGTTACGTTCTATTGAAGGTATCGACGCAACCCGTCGCTTGTGCATGCATCCATAGTTGTCCTTTTAATTGTTTATTATTAAAAACCCTACTAAATAAAGTCTTAAACCTGTGACCTGACCTCAGTACACATAAATTCTGACCTTTCATAAATGCTTTTAAACGCTGTGACCTGACCTCAGTACACGTAAATTCTGACCTTTCATAAATGCTATTAAACGGTTTATGTGAAATAAAACCTTTTGATTTTGAGTCGATTCGACTCGGAACAAACTGTTTTCGTATCTCTTTTATTATAATTTGTCTGTGTCTTTCTCCTGTTTGTGTCACTGGTTTTAATTGGCGCCAAAGACATGAAAATTTTTTGTCAATACATTTAACACAAAATAACTTACTCTTAATAAATATAGTAGCTTCACTCTCGATCTCCGGGTACCCATCTTCGATGACTTTACAGATGTATCGCCCAGCCGTCTCCCGGTTCACATACACCTTCAAATTCGGAGCCTTTCCTTTGACCTGCTGGAAAATATGACACGTTCACGTAACACTGTCTTCTTTTATCACAATATCTGGAAGCATCTTTATTATCACGACCCTTTTTAATTGGGTGATATCTTTGTTAAGTGACAAAGCCATTAAAATGGAATAAAGTATGTAAACTAAAGTAAACTATGGCTTGAATAATTATTGTGCAACGGTTATTACTCACTTGCATTCTTCGGGATTGCCCGACTAGTTTCGAACTCGAACGGAGCCCTCAGTCAAGAGCTGAGCCCGCGGCAATGTCGCGAGTCAAAGAATCCCGCAGAATGCAAGTGAGTAATAACAGTTGAACAATAATTCATATGAATGTGTCTCACGAAAGTTATTATACAAAAATATGGTTGATTGCATTGATGTGGGAGTCCAAAGTGATGTTTTTCTTAGGAAAATCGATTTTCAATTTATGATATTCCTATTTCAAGGACCATGATTTATGTATTGTAATACACGATGTCCCATTTCAAGAATTGATTACTAAAATAGTCACGATATTTTATTTCTTGATTTATGACTAAAAATAAATAGCATTGATATAATTTTTATTTTCTCGTCGGGTAAAAAGCTACTCCGGTGTCAAAATGTCATTCTATCACCAGCTCCAGCCTTTGACTCGGTCTAACAATATTTTGAAAACAACTGTGTTATCCGTGCTACATGCCAACTGAGACATACTAAGGTTGAATGATTAATTGATTCGTGACTATTTTAGTAATCAATTCTTGAAATGTGACATCGTGTATTACAATACTTAAATCGTAGTCCTTGAAATAGAAATATCATAAATTGAAGATCGATTTTCATAAGAAAAACATCGCATTGAACTCCCACATCTGTCTGGCAAAATATTGGTTTTTTATTTTAAACCTTTTTAATTACACCCTTTTTTCTATTTTTATTACGTGTATTTTGGCACTACAGCTTACCTAAGTAGTCTGTCTATGTAAGATTTAAATAGATTAGTTACTTAAACCAAAGGCTTAATAGAATAGTCGATACAGGTATTGCATTAGGTCTGTGTTTTTAGTTTGCGTTGAATGTATTGCAAGCTAAATTAATTTTAAACAAAAAATAAAAACCGCCTTCAAAAATCCACTACACTAAAAAGTTCAAAATAATATCAAATTTTGCTAATAATAAAATAATTTTAAAATAACAATATATAATAATAATCTGTTAATTTTGGAGTCGGTGCCTGTACTGGGAGAGGGTTATTGTTTTCCTCTTGTTAGTCACTTATGTTCGTTGTGCTGTGGTTATGTTACCGGCCTTTGTATCTGGTTGTAAACCCCCACATACATCAGGCACCGACTCCAAAATTAACAGATTATTATTATATATTGTTATTTTAAAATTATTTTATTATTAGCAAAATTTGATATTATTTTGAACTTTTTAGTGTAGTGGATTTTTGAAGGCGGTTTTTATTTTTTGTTTAAAATTAATTTATTTCAGTCTTTTTAGTTTTAAGTCTAATATATATAGTATAGGTCATATATAAGTTTGTATACTTCATACATAAGTTAATTTAGCAATTTAATAATATGGGTAGGCCTTCGAAAGCCGCTAGGACTTAATAACTGCATCGGTGAAATGTATGTGTATAACAGTGGACACTTCTGCCTACCCCATCAGGCAATACAGGCATGATGCTATGTATGTATTGAGTGGCATGAACTATACATGGATATGCGATTACAGCAATTGCGAGTGATTTGCTGTGATTTATTGAAGAGTTCTATTGTCTAACTTCGAAGATCTTCATCAGATCTTCACTAAATTGAAATGGAACCATTTCTGGGGACTACTCTTTCAAACAAATATATCGACGGACATACATACAAAACAAGGTAGCTACTGTAAAACGTTGAGGAGTTCCCTTGACTGTACTTCATCTTCATCATCAGACCCCTAATGACAGTCATAACACATCTAGGTGTAAAGTTCTCATCAATACAAATTAATCAAGCCCAAACACCAGGTAATTGCTGTAAATCGTTAAAGAGTTCCCTAGATCGTCTTTCGGCTGCATCATCAGATCGACTCCAGACCTTCATTAAATATTAGTGCTTTAAAATACTTAATGAAAAAATTAACAAACGCACTAGTCGCCCCTACGATTTTCGAAGGTTTCCCTCGATTTCTCAAGGATGCCATCATCAGATCCTGGTTTCCTTATCATGGTACCACCGTTGAGATATCTTCTTTCCAACAAAAAAAGAATTATCAAAATCGGTTCATAAACGACGAAGTTATCCCCGAACACACATAAAAAAAAAAAAAAAAAAAAAATATACGGTCGAATTGAGAAACCTCCTCCTTTTTTGGAAGTCGGTTAAAAAGGGATAAACTACTAATTATTGTAGTAGACTAGAATGGCTGCACTCTCCATATGTTGTCAGTCGTTATTAGTCGAAATATAATAAATATTTTAGTTACTGGTTTTCTCTTTTTTCCCTTTATTTCTATTTATTATCCAATGTGTCCTATGTTTTTGTCAGAAGAATAAATAATGTTTCTTTCTTTCTTTCTTTCTCAGGTAAAATAAATATAATTATCAAAGTTTTTCAACGAGGTCAACGCATACAGATAAATCTTTGAAAAGCAATAATGCATGCTTATCGAACCTTAAAGTTATAATTTTTGTGGAAAAAGAATACGGTCGCGAGCAGGATTCGAACCTGCGCCTCCCGTATAAATACTCGAGGCGCTTTGACCACTAAGCCATCTCGACCTCTTAACGCACTTTCCATGTGACGACGCCAGGTGACTGATCAGCTAATACATGGATGAAAATGCAAGGTTCATACTATTAAAAATTTAATTGATACAGCTACCTAGCTATCTATTGTCATATTTTACTACTTCACAAAGATGGATTTAGGATTTTCGACCTTGTATATAGGACAGCGGGGTTTTTGCGTAACTCGCTTGCATTGACAATGGATTTCAATTTGCCATACATAGTGCCGTGTGCTTTATAAAGTTAAAATCCTGTACCACTTTCTCATTTACTAAGATTGATGTAATGTCATATTGTTGAACTGTCAAAACGAAAGTTAAAGCCATTGAAAGTCACTTGCATAATTGCCCCGTAGGACTATTTTATTCCAGATTGACTTCAGTTCACATCAATATTAGATTTGACTATCTCAGCATGGTATTCACTTACCCCTATCCGTCCCGGTTCGTGGAACAGCCATCTAATCTCCGGTTGAGGCTGGCCGTCTACGTCACAGCTCAGGACCACACTGGAACCGATATCAGTTTCCACGTCCTTAGGCCGCGTTCTGAACGTTGGTGGATCTAGGAACAAAGTGTTTTGTTGAATTGATGTAATCCATCAATTAATGAATAGGTTCATTTTAAAAATATTATAAGTTACTGAAGAGTAGGTTTGTTTTCTGTAAGACTGCCTTAGAAATACCTAGTAGTCGTTCTAACTCCCAGTCTGACAAACGTGAACATGATTATGGAAAGAATTTTGGATGTAATTTAGTTATTATGGGCGGCAGAGACGATCTAGACTCCTGTAAGCCTGTTTCTAATATTTTGTAATATAAATTCTTATTGGAAACTAAGATACCTACACATAAATCTTGATTTTAACTTCCGAGATGATATTAAATATTTTTCTTGAATCAATCACGATATTTTTCTATAAAATTATTTTTTTTCTCTTGAATCCCATTACGCATTTTTTTTACAACACAAACACTTTTCAGTTCGCTGACGTCACAGGCTGTGGGCGCGCGCGCAGTATTATGGGCTGTTGTATCATCAATATAAACATTGCGGCTATTTTTCCACCAGTAAACCAGAGCATGGCGAGTTGAATTTGTTAAGTTTGACTATTTTGTTTTGGTTTGATTTCGGACGGCGACATGCAATTTTTAGGAATTTGGGATATAATAGACATAACAGAGATCCATTATTCAAAATACCTGCCATAGCCATACCCCCCCCCCCCCCCCAATAAATTAGCCTTGCTACCTACTCAGCATATTTACAAGTTATAAGTTATTGTCATGATCATTAATCATCAATAAGCTAGGCTAAGTAATTATTTATCACTGAGTATTCTTATTAATACAGGAGACAATCTGGACTTGATGGTCAGAAATCGCTAACCCGCAGTGAGCTAGCATATTGACTTGCAGTAGGACAGTTATGGGCCGGTTAAGTTTTAGAAACAAGATCGCTTATTTATCTAAGACCTTATTAAATTAAAATCTAATCTTAGTCGGAATAGTTAGAAATAAAGAAATTGAATCATAATAAAATTCTATACATTAGGTTTCTTCCTTTTGTATAATGGGGAGCAAATCTTCATTTCTATTTATAGCAAGGGGATTAAATATAATAAGCACCAAAAAATACCTACTACTACTTTGAAATCCTAAGCTTACCAAGAGTGTACTTAACACAAAAAAGGCACTATAAATTGTATTCAAAGACATTTGGTCTTTGAATACATAAGTAATATATGAATAGTAAATTATCACATATAAATCATAGCGAGTAAATCAATACTTTATTAGGTTAGATTAGAAATGTGACCAAACTACGCACAAGACGAACGATTGAACCGAACGGTGTCGGTGTCGGAGCTAGAAAAACTAATCCTTTACGATCGTAGTACCTATTTTAAAGTAGGAAAACGTTCTGTCATAGATACTTTAGAGTCAT
Source organism: Xylocampa areola (assembly GCA_935421205.1). Lineage (NCBI taxonomy): Eukaryota > Metazoa > Arthropoda > Insecta > Lepidoptera > Noctuidae > Xylocampa > Xylocampa areola. The sequence goes on along the minus strand of OW285225.1, from coordinate 6,342,946 downwards.
TTGTTCTCATAGAATAGCAAAGTGTGATAATCTAGGTTATAATTTTTAGGTTTAAAAAATTTTAGTTTATAATTTCACATTAGAACATTTAATTTTGGTCATGATCATTTACTATTTTTATTACTTGCTTTTTAATTATTGTTTAACGGTTATTACTCACGCGCATTCTTCGGGATTGCCCGACTAGTTACTACATTTTACTATATCTGGTGATAAGTTTAACATAATTGATAGAGATATGTACAAATAAACTTACAAGTGACTTCCAATGTGGTGTTCCCGTCGCCTTTCCCGACGGAGTTGCTCACTTCGCACCTGACCACCGCATTATTATGCTTCCGAGACACGTTGAAAATGATCTAAAACAAATATACAAGAATATCATATCACGCCTGTATAACCAAACGTTTAGTCCAAGATGTAAGTACTGTTCTATACTTACATTTTTCCAATGCACTTAGTACGTGGTAGGTTATTGCCGTTAACCGGAAACCATAGCAAACCCCAAGAAGAAAGGGATTGACTGCTGATATGACGGCTGCTAGAGATAATATAGAAGAAAAATACATGCTGCGTCGACCTCAATAAATTGTGATTATGATACAAATAGCAAACTCCAGGCTGAGACTGAAAATTTTCTACCAGAAATCTAGCAAATGCACAATTTTATTGATCGATTGAATGATGATCCCCTCGAACCTGTACTAAAAGTCCAAGCAAGGCAACATTATAGAGTTGCATCATAAAACCTACTAGACGCTTCTGCCCATCCTCTTTGTATCATCCTGACAGCCCTAGTACAATTTATAAAAGAAATGCGCCACATTTTAAACAGTTTATAGGCGATAGTACGTTTGGCGTGACAACTTGCGTGCATAGGGGGCAAGTCTTTGCCCAACAAGGGGATAGTTCAGGTTCACTGTAAAAAGACCTACCTTTTGCAAACAAAATCCCTTGCACGGGTCGCGCTATTTTACCCATCTATACCGCTGCTTTTGAACATTTTATACAAGCGATTTTAGTCTTATTATCTTCCTCGACCAAAACAGTTAGCAACAGCATACATGTTGCAATTTTTTTTGAAAACAGTTTTGCAGTTCAAGGTTTTTTTTTGTGGAAAGATGAACACTGTCGTGAGCAGGATTCGAACATGTGCCTCCCGGATAAATACTCCAGGCGGTTTGACCACAGAGCCACCTCGACCTCTGCTCGCTACCCTAAATTCTTCCTAAACATTTTAATAAGAGCATCTGGGAGGTTCGAATCCTGAACACGCCCGTATTATTTTTTCCACAAAATTTTATAAATTTAGAGTTCGCTACGCATCTGAATAATAACACAGCTCTACAATAAAAAAGTTTTGTTTTGTTGCCCTGGATATCATCGCAAATTTTTACGTTTTCAAGTGCCCAGATTACGAATATATTCATGAAAGTTCTCAATATGCTCGTATTTTCATGATTTTCATGTTTTTTGGATATCTTATATTTTGAACAATTATCAGATTCTTAAAAATAAAATTTAATTTTCCAGTCATAATTAGGCTTCTGCGCAACTTGCGCATAAAAGGCGTTTTAGGGAAATATAAAATATATTTTGGACATTTTCCTCTTTATTTACTATGGATTATGTATCCTAATTTCTCAAAATATTACTGACATTATAAATATATCTGTTATTTTATTTCTCGTTTTTTGATTTCTGTAATGTAAAACGAAAATATAAATTAAAAAAAAAAAAAAACAGCAAATCTAACAAAATCATTGATAGTTTCATGAATTGTGTGCATAAATGGACCCAAAATCATTTTCATATCTAGGGCAACAAAACCACTGTAGACCAGTGTAATCAGTTATAAAGTTTTATTTGTAGTATGCAGTTTATTCTTCAGAAAGAAATTACGCCTGGATTCGAGGACACTCCATTGTTATTAAAACCAACCCATATTTACAAATAGAGCAAAGCATTTTTGATCAGTATTTTGTACATTTACACACAATTGTCCATTTACGCTTATGACTGCAGCAAACTGTAAATTTTTCAGTACATCGCATATACTTAATGCATGAATGAGTTGCGCTCGCCGTGAAATTCAGTTGAATTGCTAACTTAAAGGTGCACCCACACTGCAAGCGTTTGCGTGTAATGAACATTCTACTGGGAGCATTTGTGCTATGTCTACGTTGAACCGAACATTTCTCTGGTTGACGTTCCAAAGAACAGCATTCGTTTATTCTCCAACGTTCACTCGCAAACAAATGATTGACTGGCAAATTACAAACCGGTTGAGCTAACATGAGGCCTCGTTGAAACAGAAAACGCGGCATGCCCCACGGCCACCATGTCTACTCAGTACCGATAGCAACTGTGTGACTGTTGTATTTCTCGCTAATTTGCCGAAGTTTTTTTATTGTTGTCATACGAGCATTGTTAATATTGTGTGTCAAGTGCCAAGCTATTTCGACCGAGTATTAATTTTCACAATCACGTGACCGCTCGCTTTCCAATGCTCGCTAACAAATACTCGCAGTGTGAAAGCACCTTAATCTGAATTGCTGTATGTTGCTTAATTAACGACTTTAAACTACAGCTTTGTTGCGTTTCATCTGGTGTTGGTTTTATTTATGTGTGCAAGGAACTTTATTCTGTTATTGTTAGTTAAGGATTTGAGTTGTATCTAAGTTGGACTGTGGTAGAGCTGTTTTCATTTGTATAAATTGTGTTATGAGAGGTTAGAAGTTTTGGAACAAAAGTAGGATGCTATTCATTTAACGACAAAACACAACATTCTGAATACAGTATATCTATGTATAACATTAAGTTGGCTTTGTGTTGGTTTTCTGAGAATTGCACTAAAGCTTGATATGTTCGATGCTGAGACGAAACATTTTTGTGGCGTATAAATAGATATATTACTGATTCTGGGAGTCGCATGACATTTGTTTAATACATTACAATATTTACCTAAAATACTTACAGAATAAATACGAATGCAAAGTATTAAAGCTTAGTTAAAAGCGCGGCCGAAGTGCCTCGCATTCTCCGCACAGGACGGTCCAGCACGGACATGTATGTGCGCGGTACCTAATCTAATTTCTTGTAATGTAATCTGGTTGTGGTGTAATAAACTATTAAAAGTGGAGAATCGCCTACCTTAGTACACCCGCCTACAATTGGCGCCTTTTTTATAATAAAATAAATAAAAAAACTAGGCAGATTATCATGATCAGCAATGGCTTTTAGGCCAGGCTGAGACGGCAGGTTCAATAAATATATTGTAAACAATGAATTCACATTAAGGTTATGCAATTTCACAACAGTGTCCGACATTTATTGCAAAATCTCTTTAACTGTGAAACCGCGTGTAAACTGTCAGACATTAATGTCGCAATCTGTCTCGTAGAGCGTGCTAGCTTAAATAAACCTTTATGTTAATTCCGAGATAAACACCCGGGAACTGAAAATGTATGTTGCATTAAGAATAAATAATTTGGAGTAGACCTGCGTTTTAATAGAATAACAAACTCATTTAGTATTAAGTTTCGGTTGGTTGCCAGGAGATGGTAAAAGAAAAGATGGCAGACCAAGAGCTAGATGGTCAGAGGACCTACAAAGGATCGCAGGGAAGACTACATGCGACAAGCACAGAACAAAGAAACATGGCATAATGGAGGATGCCTATATTCAGCAGTGGGTGATACAAGACTGTCAATGATGGAGGTGATGATAATTTTTTAGAGATTATGATTCTGATTTTTTTTTCAATCATTTTATAGTATATTCCGAAAATATCTGCTACTTATGGCTGAATAGAAGACTAAAGTGGCGAACGAAAAGTAACTTTCTCTTAGATATATGTCTGGCAGGTATCGTACAACGTGGCTAAGGGATGATTTCAGGAAAGGTGCTTATACTAAAGTAGGTACTGCGATTTACAGTCCATGTCTTAAACGACCAAGTCATCGCAATATCTCCGTGACAAAAATCGCAGAAGTACTCGCAGATAATATTTTGTAGGCTAGTATAATGACCATCACACACCTGAACATCGCCAAAGAATATCACTAACAATCATCATCCGCTTGCCCGTATATCATTTTATTGAGCGCCGATCTCAACAACAGCATACATTTTTCTTCCATACTTCCCTGTCAGCTCCACTATCACGATATCACTATCGAATATCACCAATAATATTTTCTCAAAATTTAAGTTCAAAGACTGTTTGACTGTCCTGTTGGTCTAGTGGTTAGTAGCCCTGACTGCTATGCCGGAGGTCGTGGGTTCGATTCCCACCCAGGACAAATGTTTGTGTGATGAGCACGATCATTTGTTCTGTGTCTGGGTGTAATTTATCTATAATATGTATGCATTTAGAAATATATAAGTATGTTTATCAGTTGTCTAGTACTCATAACACAAGCTCTGCTTAGCTTGAGACTAGATGGCGTTGTGTGATAGTTGTGGAATATTATTATTATTATTATTATAAGACATATCTAAGAAACTTTCTTACCATTTCGTCAGCGTAGTCTCCAATCACCGGGTTATTGTTAATGTACCAGCGGTATATCTGCGCTATTGGGTTCGCGTCCACATCACATCGGATCCTCAGCTCAGACCCTTCAGGTATTTTGTCTCGGTTCGACCCGGAGCTTATCATTACTTTCACTTTTGGCACGTATTTGACCTTGAAAGAAAATTTTGATTAGTATCGAGAAAAAAAACGCGTAGTATATTGGTTGAATACAGACTAACCTAACCCATATTGTAGTTTTAATCAGATTTCCAGTCTATTATAGTTCTCCAAAACTTTATCTAAGCACAGTAAACCTAGCCACTAACTCACCAGGCTTAGAAGACCCAAATTAAGTGCTAACCACACAGCAAAAACTGACGTCACTGACATTTCAGTAACCAAGAAAAATATTCATCTTTTTGTTCTTTCTCTCTTCCTTTCCTTTTTCTTTCATGATGCTAGGACCGTTTGTTCAAGCCGTAGGCCTCTAACTTGGCAGATCTTTTGTTTTATGCGACACTGGATTGGAATATTTTAATCAATTGAACACATTATCTTTGGATCTCCATTTCCAGTGGATTTTAAAGTGGACAGCGTTTTTCTGGAGCCAGGGTTTATTTTTTATACTGTCTTAGAAAGTAAGGTTTATAAATATAATTACCTCTATATGTACAGTGGCCATCCTTGGAGCCCTATCTGCCGTGTTCTGCGCCTGACACGTTATTGTCTGATTGTGGTGTCCCTTAGTTGGGGTCAACCGCAACACCGACCTGCGATTGACAATGCACAATTAGTATATGGTTTCCGGTAGCCGTTTAATTGGTTAATTAGCGGATATTTAGGTCTATTATGTTATATTGTATTAATAGATGAAAAATTTACCTACTCGCTTAAACAAGATTTTAAACTGTGCCCATGCCATTTCAGAATTAACCCCGAATGGCTCTAATAATAAGTTGTTGGCTTTGTCAAAAGATTCCTAGCCTATTTTTGGTCGTTTGTTGTTTTGTCGCGCGTAGCACACCGAGCGAATTTGCTTAATTACAAATAAATATCAGTACTATAAACGGTTTTGTTTTATTTACTGATAGTAACAGTTATGTAAACGCCTTCTTAAATATGGCACAGCTACAGCTTATATAATTATTATATATTAGCTAAAATGTATGTCTGTTGTTATGTTTATCCATTGAATCATTTTAAAATGTGAGTTTTTCAATAAGGCCTCAAGAAATGATAAAAAAAAATTAAAGCATATCTCGATATTATACTTGTCAATACAGTTGATATTATGAAAGTAATTTATTAGAAACACTGAATTTAGGGAATACATGGTATTGATTAAGTATAGATCTTGTCTTAAATAAAATATTTGTTAGATTAGTTGGGAACATTGGGCTTTCCCTTTTGAATTTATAACAAAAAAAACTGCGTTTATAGCATAATTAGGTATATAATTTTATATTGATAAAGAATTGCTCTCCTTCATGAATTATTATTGTAGGTGACGAAGGACTTTTGTAGAGGGCATACATAGCATAGCATCACGCCCGTATTTTCCAAAGGTGTAGGTAGAAGTGGGCTATTGTACACCCATTTTAGTGATGCCATTATTAAGTCTAATGTAGAAGGCAGTGAGCCTATGGCCATTAACCGGGTATACTGAGAATTTTCTAACAAAAAGCCTCTAATTCTTTGCCGGTTTCGTTTAACCGTATGTGTTAAAGTTACTAATAATGTTGTAAATTATATTCGACTACCTCGTTTGCCTAGTGGTCGCAAGCGCGGCTGCTGAGCGTGAGGTCCTGGGTTCGATTCCCAGGTCGGGCAAAGTGTTATTGGGTTTTCCTATTACGAAATTCTCAGTTGCAGCCCGGTTCAGGAAGTTGGTGGTGTGACACCCCCGTGCTTCGGAGAGCACGTAAAGCCGTCGGTCCTGCGCCTGATCTCTCTCCGGTCGTATCAGATTGCCGTCCCATCGGAATATGAGAGTGTAGGAAGAGGAAGTGCACCTGTGTTTGGGCATACACTTGTGCACTTTAATATCGCCTGCGTACTTGGCTAATCTCCGTGGAGATAGGCCGCCGTGACCGAAATACGGTCGGAGTATTTATAGATTCTAATCACAAACCTCGTCTTATATCTCTGCCCATCGGGTAACAGTTCCACTGTACTTGTGACTGGTTTCTTGATCACTGATTGGCTGCCATCCAGCCAAGTTATCTGAATAAAAGAACAATATCATTATAGTTCCTCAGTTAGATACCAATTAGCATAACATAGCATCACGGAGGAGCGAGGAAAACTGTAGGAAACAAAGCAAATCTCAACGGACACATTTAACAAAAGTGTTCATTCGTTCTAAATACACAATTAAATCAGGAGAGAATAATACACAATCCTTCTTAAATTAGGAGAGAATAATAAAGAATCCTTCTTAAAACATAATGAGATCTATCTATAGTCAACAGTTTTACTTTGAGTATTTAAGTTTTCGTGTTGTTTTTTTATTTAGATGTCCTCCATAGCTTATATATGAATAGCTCAGAATATACAATACAGGGCATAGTTCAAATATATATGCCAATTATGGGATAACGCAACATTTGCCAAACGAGACGTCTAATGGTTACTTACGCAGACGCGTTACAGTAGCTAAACTCGCGACAATCTAAGCAGTCCGATTTGACGTTTCTCATTTCACCTTTGCAACGTCGACGTTAAAAATTGAAAAATCTAATTCATAATCCTAAATAATGACTATGTTACCCATACACTATAACAACTAGTATCATTCGTTAACGTCGAGTTTAACTTTATATTCAAAATGCACTAAAAAAAACGTCATATCGGGCTACTTTGCTTGTCGCGAGTATAATTGTACATCACAAACATTTCACTAATATCTATCTGCCTTGATTGAGTCCACATCGGACGTAAGAACTGTACATAAGAGCCTATTGTCATTTACTAGGCACAACCCAGATTCCAGGTGTGCTACTGAGAATTTCCTAACTGAATAACCCTTTGCCCGCCCGCGAATCGAACCCAAAATCTCACATTCAACGACGGCGCCTTGCGACCGCTAGACCAACAAGGCAATTGATACAATTACAAAGTACAATTACCTGAAATGCTTAATTACTTTTTATTTATGTCCACTTCATCCTTTTTACGGTTGAAGATTATCTTAAGTGCCTTTCAAGAAATCGCAAGAACAATTATTATAATAGATACTTATGAATTATAAATATAGCACTTCCATTACAATTCTTTCACTAGATATTTTTTTCCGTTTCCATAACGGCTCAAACACGATTAATTTCTATGAATTTAATTCATTGAAAAGCTGCTAATTTAATAACATTATTACTTTTAAAACCACCTGCTGAAATTATATATAAAAATGTAATCCTCAATGACAAACCCTTTCGAATCGACTTCCAGTTATGTTGCAGCTTTATACCAGTATTTAACAGAGCGACTGCCTATCTGACCTCCACAACCCAATTGTTGGATAACCCTATATGTCGGGGCAAGATTGGTTTTCAAACTTTCAGGGATCTGAGTACCCGTAACAAACGACATTGATGTTATAAATAAATATATATTTTTAATTATTAATGTGTGAAAGATAAATCTTTGAAAAGCATTAATGCATGCTTAGCGAACTCTAAAACTATAATATTAAATTGAAAAAGAATACGGTCGCGAGCAGGATTCAAACCTGTACCTCCCGGATAAATACTCCAGGCGCTCTGACCACTAAGCCATCTCGAGCTTCGACGACTCTTAATATGTGATTGTGTTTGTGTGCGCGTGGGCGTGTCCTTATGCTTGTGTGTCGGCGTCTGCGTGTCCGTGTGACTGTGTGTGCGCATACAATCTAGTATGGGGAAATTATTTTCTTATGCAGTGCAATACATACCTCAGCAGCTGGCTTCCCCCCAGAAGATACGCACTCGATCTCAACCGGTTGGTCTTCTGTCGCGTCAATAAACGCCCCCCTCAGTATCCTGGGCGCTTCTGGAGCGACTAGTACTGTCAGTTGGGCGTAGCGGGAGCGGATTGCTGGCTCTCCTATAAATAGGACAGTTGTGTAAAAATTCTACTTTATTACTCATTGGGCTAGATGGAAAACATAGCTGCTGAGTCTACTGAGTTCACTTCCCGAGTCGAGTAAAAGGTTAATAAAAAAATCTGTTTGGGAAAACTCAACAGCAACATCGAACTTAAAATTATGACCGGTAGATGGCTTTAGGCTATTCAAATTTCCATCGATAGGAACCTTCGACGGACCATAATCTGTTGGGTCTGCAGTGAATGCAGCTGCGATTCCGGAACTTCAGTAAAGGTTTGTGGAGAACCTTGCGGTTTTCAAGACCGGCGCAGACTCTATGATAAATTTTCCTCATAGAATTAAATAATAAACGACTATGTATTCTATTCTAAATGAAAAAGGTTTACTTTCTTATAACTTTTTATGTTAGCATATACTGTCCCACTTCTGGGCAAAGGCCTCTCCCATGTTTTTCCAAGTGGTTTTCTCTTACTGTGCCTCAAACCAGCCTTGGTGGAAAACATCCATGTCATTCAGCTATCTCTTTCTGGGCAGGCTTCAATGACTTATAACTTATTATATTTTTTTACATGAAAAGTAACAATGAATGCCATGATATTAATATAATTAATATACAAATTGTATGTAGGATAAAGCGGCTATTAAAATTATTTGAATATCGGAAACCTTTTGTAAAACGTGTTATATCTCTTGTATTGCTAATAACGTTAAATACTAGCCATTTGCCGCGACTTTGCCGTTATAATAAAACTCGACAATTACTACGGAGTCATTATTATCTGTTGCTATTCATATATATTATAAATAATTGCACCTGTGTTTGCGCATACACTTGTGCACTATAATATCTCCTAGTACTTGGCTAATCTCCGTGGAGATAGGCCGCGGTAAATGAAATACGGTCTGGAAGAGTATTATTATTATAGCTTTAAATGCCTTTTCTATTAATCATAATGCACTGTTGCTGAAGCAAGTGATAATATTTTTTTTTAATACGCACATGATTACGAAAAGTCAGTGGCGCGTGTCTTGGATTCAAACTTGCGATCTTTGACTTGTCATTCCAACGATCTTAATAATAAATTCTCGCTATGCTCTCTTAATTATGTTGGTCTTAATTATGCGTACGTGCCGTCATCGTCAGTTCGGACAGGTCAACTTGAAACTGCTATGGCTCTTTCTTCAAAAGGCCATTCCAGACTCTTAAATGGTTACGCTCAAATAGGCATTATACACTAATATCTGGACTTTAAAAGAGACTGAGACCAGTGAGCTTGCATATTCTCAGAGATAGATTGGAAATGCGGGCCGGCCTTCTAGATTTTAATTTGACATAATTTTAAAAGAGTTCCAAAAACCTATATGCATAATAAATATTTTGAATTTGAATTTGAACTTATCTGGCACTAATACCAACAACTTTTATTTTATGTTGGACAAACAAACAAACTGTTTATATTAATAAAAAAATATTTTCTTATTACAAGATGTGTATGTATTGATTATCTCCTTCCCATTATATACATGATGATACAGACGAATTATTATCCGCACTGATTGCGATTTATATTACCGAAACAAAAGTTCTTCGAGACATTTCTCATTATTACTCATAAGTGGAACGTTAACAATCATGATACACTCGCGATTGTTCTAACAATTATTTGTATCGATATGTATTTACTTTCGACTCGATTCCTTTTCTAATATGAATAATTAAAGGAATCGAGAGTAAATTATGATACTTGTTTTACTACTTATTCCAAGTAAGTATGAAGCTTATACAGATAAATCTTTTAAACGGATTAACGCATGCGGAGCAACTCTGTAGTTATATTTTTTTTGAAAATAAAAATACGTCGTGAGCCTCCCGGATAAATACTTCAGGCGCTCTGACCACTAAAATAACTAGAAGTCGAGATGGCTTAGTGGTTAGAACGCCTAGAGTTTTTATCCGGGAAACACAGGCACGAATCCTGCTCATGACCGTGTTTTTTGTCCACAAAAATGTATGATTCAAGATAAATCTTTGAAAAGCATTAACGCATGCTTAGCGAACTCTAAAGTTATTATATTAAATGGAAAAAGAATACGGTCGCGAACAGGATTCGAACCTGCGCCTCCCGGAAGAATACTCCAGGCGCTCTGACCATTGGACCATTGGAGTATTCATCCGGGAGGCGCAGGTTCAAATCCTGTTCGCGACCGTATTCTTTTTCCATTTAATATAATAACTTTAAAAATGTATGACTTCAAGTATCAAGCTTTTCAAGGATTAAAAGGATTAAGTGTGGTCAAGACTGCGACACTGACTCGCGCACCGAGAGTTTCGTATAATTAAAATGATTGAAGTTCATAAACTATGAAAGCACCGAACATTGTTGTAACGAAACGAAAACTCGTATTGAAGGACAAACCTATCTTTGCAGTTGAAAAAGAATTCTCCCATACATCGACATACCTCCCGGTCGATTCTTTAACGGCAAATGTAAATTTATAATTGCAAAAAAAAAACATTTATGTAATAATTAATGACTTTCGGATTTATTTCCCTTTATTTTTTGTTTGTTGCTATAAAAACGTTGCCCCACACTAAGAATTTCTTCCTGTATCTCGGGTGCGTTTACAAACACATAACCTCACATGCACATACACCCAGACCCGGAAAAATTATCTGTAGAAAAGTGTGAAAAATGTACAAATATTTGCTCCGTGCAGGAATCGAACCTGCGACACGCGGCGCAGCAGTCGGTCTCTCAACCACTGCGCCAACCGCGCCCTCATAACCGCCGTCAAGTCCGATTCCTTTACTTGTACTATGACACCTTGGTTCTAGCCAAATTTCATGATTCTAGGTCAACGGGAAGTACCTCATATGTTTTGAGTTACCGGCCGTATTTTATATTATTTATTGTTCAACGGGTATTAGGGTGGATTCGCGCTTTTTGTTATTCGTAGGCATTTTTTCGTATTATTAAAAATCGCATTAGAATGCGTGCAAACTATAATTAATTTATAGATTGAATCATTTGTTATCTAGACCTACAGAAGGCACTATTTTTAAGCGAGTTAATTAGAAGCTATGACGTCCGAAACTTTTTTGACAAAATGGTAATGACGTTAGTTAAATGGTAATGACTTCTTTCTGAATGGTGATGACATTGAGTAATCGGTAATGACAAAAGTTTGGAATTCTATGAAAATTATTAATATTCTTGGTTATAATGAAGTCAATTTGGGTATCAGGAAATAATAACATGTTTTGTATTTAAAATTACTTTAATATTTCGTTACAAAATAAAAGAAATACAAACAAAATAATGTTATATTCTTTGATTACCTATTAAATTTCTTTCATAATCAAATCCACATTTTCATTAAAAATCAGTACTGTTTCACTGAATTAAAAACGAAATAAAGCTATCTAAAGCACTGGCTACTATTGTACCCCATAATCACAGCCAGTGCTAATCATGAAATCAATAACTAAGCTAATTAAAACATCGATTATTATCATTTAATTTAAAGGTAACGGTTTTCTTTGTACCTATTCTTCTAGATTAGTCTTATATGTTATTTTAAAGTTTTCTTTGGTAATCAACAAGATAAAATCTCGATTAGCAAATTTATACAATACCTACAGATCAGAGTTTTTTAATTTTAATAATTTTATTAGAAAGAATCTTAATATTTGAAGGCCCTGCTACGCTTACAATATTGTTTACAGATGCATTAGTAATATTTATCAACGCTGGTCTAACGCTTTGCTTTTTTGTCACAGCTAAGGGAGTTACTATTTCATCGTGGGCGAGAGCAGGCGGATTTATATCTGCGTGTGGTATTGTTAAAAACCCTAGATGATTTCCATGGGTACATACAGTACCACATGGGCATTTGAAGCAACTCGCTTTACGAAATGTTAGATTTTGAATTTGTTTTTGCCACAAAACCTGATGCACGGCAAGAGTGCCTCTGAATGTTTGCAAGTTAACAGGGATTATTTTTACTTTTTCGATTATATTAGCTTCTGGTAAATCAATCACGATAATATTTTCAACATTTTGTTTAACCACGTGTATGAACTTATCATAAGTGCCAACATCAACACCGTGATTGACACACGAATCAACTGTTCTTTTTATTGTAGCTCCAACACCATCAGGAGCACCCTTGCCGTGACCAGTCTCTGAATAATTCCAAGTTACTGTATTAATGTGTGAAAAATCTTTGTGTATTTGAGTAATCATATAAAAGATATATTTGTTTCTATATTGAGATGTTGGAGAGTCGCTTTGGAAATGTAATGTATCAATAAAAGGGTTAATTTCAATAGCTATTTGAATTAATGGTATAATATGCGCCCAAACGGCGGGGGCATCGTGTCGCAGACAAGAGCTTGCTGTGCAAACAGATGTTGGTTTGATCGAACTAATACTAAAATCAAAAGTATATATAATAGCCGTGTGAAGGCAAACTTCATGACGACTTCCTCCAAAATGCATCGATTGCACTTCTTTGTGGTATTTTAGGCCATAGTTTTCCGAAAAGTCTACATGAATAACAGCACAGTTTACGGGCATCGAATTTTTCAACTCTTTCATGCTTACATACTGAATGTGAATTTTATAAACATGATCAAAAAAATGTGGTAAGCTTGCATTCAGGGTATTTATTAATTCTCTTGGCTTAGTAACGACTTCCTCTTTTTTCACAATAGTTGTAACTTTCTGCCCCTTTTTTGTTTTAATCATTTGTCTCGCACGAATCCATCTGTAGTAAATAATATCTTGGTCATTGGAAAATTCTTTAAATAGCATCACCTTATTTTTACAGGATTCACACTCACGCTTTAAACATTTCGCTTCGTAAAGAGAACAACATAATTTTTTCATCAAAACGCCTGAATTAGCATCATCTATAATTGATGCTTTTTTCAGGACTTCAAGAATAAGATCAACATTCTCATGAATAACACATTTACACGTGTCTCTCTGGGAATTTCTGGGTGGTAATACCCAAAATGGCCTATATTTACAAAAAAATGTGTAGCTAACTTTTAATTTAATTTTATTCATGAACTTTTGATGTAAAAGTTTTTGAGAAATTGTCATATACCTTTTTTGCTGTTGTACTTTAAGCCTTGTGATATACTCTTTCTTGCCTGACCCCATTGTGCTGTTTTCGTCTTGAAGATAAAAATCTCGGAACTAAATTCACTAAGCTTCGTAGTTTTGTTTTTTCTTTTCCCTTTTGTTTATTTATCACTCTTGATTCAGATTTTTCTTTATTTTTATCCTTTTTGTCCCCATGGAATTGAGCCAACTGTCTTTTTAATTGTAAGTTTTGTTGTTGAAGATTTTTGATTATTTGTATAAGACTCTTTCTTTTCTTCTCTTCTATGTATCTGATTTTTCTGATTTTGGCCTCAGGCTTTTTCGGGGATTTAACTACAACTACTGGGTCTGAAGGGCCAGCTTTGAGTTCATCTTCATCATTTTTATGAGCGTCAACAATAACGACTTCAGGTATTATAGGCTTGTCATTTGACTCCTCTTTCTTTCTTTGCCTATATTTCTTAGAAGCCTCACGCCATTTCTTTCTCATTTTTCTTTGATCGCGAGGGGATTCATCCTTTATACTTTTAATTAGCTTTTCTTCTTTTCTTTTACGATATCGGATTCTTTCCTTCTGCTTCTCTAAATCGTATAATATGGGATCAGACTTGAGTTCAGCATATCTTTTACGCCTTGCAATTTTTTGTTTCTCTAAACGCTCAAGTGCTGTTACTTTTCGTTTTCTCTCCATGATTTATCTAATAAAAAGACGTAAAGCCTATTTTAATACTTAAAAAGCAATAAGAGCCATTCTTACCCCAAAAATGATAAGGATTAGAAAACAATAATTCTAGCATCATAATCTATAGAAAACATTTAGAATGTAATATTATGAAAATCTATAATTTTTATAATCATATTGAGAAAACATTAATCTATAAAATGGGCGCTTTATTGACCATAGTCATCTCCATTTACACTAAATCATTACCATTTACACATTAAGAATGGCAATGATGTTGATGGTAATGACGAATACATCTTTTTTACGGATTTCCTACTATTCAAACAACCTAAACAAAAAGCTCATAACGCCATTTTAAAACAAAGTTATTTGTATGTTTATGTCGTACATATGAAAATAAATGTATTTAAAATACTTACCTTTTTACGATGTAAACGGAGATGATGAGAAACCGTGACAAAGTGTATTAGCACCAATGTTTTAGTTAAAAAAAAAGACTGCATAAGCGTAGAACGATGAACACCTTGCTCCACTGCTTCGGATCGACTGAGAGAAGAGGGGCGCGGGGTGTCACGTTTCGTTGCACGCAAAACATTCGAGAAATTTATGTGTTGATGTTGCTACGATGGAGTTGACGAATTTTCGTGACAAAATTATAATGAGTATTTAATATTGGATGTACCTATTCGAACCGAAGCATATTTTTGTATGTCATGGGTGATAAACAGTGCTTTTAAAATATAAGTTATAAATCGGACCTTTCAACAGAGGCTTAGCAAAAAATATGATTCTTGATTTGAACTAGCATTATATCTGTGAATGGTGTTGACGTTTAGAGCGTGTTTACAAAAAAATTATTATAAAATAAATAAACTACAATTAATTCAATTGTGGCGCCTACTCCAAAAAAATGCGAGTAATTAGTTTATATCACAAAATTTAACCAATATAAAGTATGTTAGTTTTAGTAAGCTGTTATATGATTTTTTACAATTTTCGCGAATCCACCCATTACTCACTTGCATTCTTCGGGATTGCCCGACTAGTTTCAAACTCGAATCGAGCCCTTATTCATGAGCTGAGCCCGCAGCGATGTCGCGAGTCAAACTATCTTACTAGAATTTTATAGACTTGACTTGAAGCCTGATTTTTTACAGCTCTACGGGACTATATAGGTATTTGACTTCGACTTGTTTACCTATGTTTTACGAATACCTAATAAATACATACATAGCATCACGCCTGTATTTCCCGAAGGGGTAGGCAGAGGTGTACACATTTCACCAATGCAGTTATTAAGTCCCATGTAATAGGAGGTGAGCCTATTGTCATCAACCGGCACAATTCCAAACTCCAGGATGCTCGACCAACTCAACTCGACTCAACACTTTACCCGACCCGGGAATCGAACCGAGACCTCCTGCTCAGCAGTCACGCTTGGGACCACTAGACCAACGAGGCAGATGATTGACCTAATAAATGATTTACGATTTATTTGATACAAGTGTTCTTGAGATAAAGGGTCTTAACAAAGCGACAGACAGAATGAGTGGTCGCTTTTTAGGAAATTAGTCCTTTAGTCCCCAGTTTTTCTTCCCGTGTCAGTATTTAGACATAAAAAAATCGATAAACGTAATATTCATAATTTACCATTAAGACCGGAGCTGACTTGACACTGGTACTGCCCGTCATCTTCCAGCGTCACATCCTTGATGTCGAGAGAGTAATCCCCTGTAACAAGAAAGATTATATAAATGGATATATTAGACCGTGCAATGTACCACCACCGATTTCGGTGGTAGAGACAAACCTCAAATGGTTTTTCGGGCACGGCGGCCTATCTCCGAGGAAATCAGCCAAGTACGCGGGAGATATTATAGTGCACAAGCATACGCGCAAACACAGGTGCACTCCCTCTTTCTTCACTCTCATAGTCCAATGGGACGGCAATACGACACGACCGGAGAGAGATCAGGCGCAGGACTGACGGCTCTACGTGCTCTCCGAAGCACAGGGGTGTCACAACACCTACTTCCTAATTACGGGCTGCTTCTGAGAATTTCTTAACAGAAAAACCCCAATAACATTTTGCCCGACCTGGGAATCGAACCCAAGACCAACAAGGCAGTCCAATGCTGTGATGAACATGAAAACTTTAACTAGCCAAAATAATATACACCCAAGTCGAGTCAAGCCAAAGGTTTAATTTCATATAAACCATACAAAGGCACTCATGAAAAGTCAGAATCTAAGGTGCACCCATATAATGATTCCAATCTGAACAATAAGAATATAATATTTATCTTGTAAAATACGATGCAGCAGAAACCATTTTAAAAACGGATATCTGTTTAACAAGCTGACGGAGAATTTTTTATTCAAGTCTCGATAAAAATGGCCCGAGCTCTGGGATTAGCCCACTTCAGTTCAATAATTAAGTATTGTCGGATTATTAAGTTAGTTTTTAAGACCGGTATTAGTCGTATTTTCAGTTGTAATGTCAGCTGATTTTAATTGACTTCAGTTTCTGTAGTCATTACTTACGTTTCTGCTACTACTATTTTAACCGGATTGGTCGCGTGTTTGATCTTTCGACCTGCCAAGCCTTTTCACACTTATATTTGGGGTTGGCTTCCAGTTAAACTGGATGCAGCTTAATATCAGTATTTTACGTGAAGCGACTGCCTATCTGACTTCCATAACCAAGTTACTGGGTAACACTATATCTCATGGTACCTATGACTGGTTGTCAGAATTTCAGGCCTTTGTCTATCCGTAACGGCTGTCGTAGATCTTACTTCGGCGAAACTTTCGCATTTTGAAAATTAACATAAGCAGTGATGCTGACATCATTAGCATTGCCGTCTGACCCGACCTTGAAGGAATTAATACTGGAGTAGATTTAGCGGGCGTACCCGTCTCGCCACTGGCGTATGATTACCAATCAAAGCTTATATCGTTTACCCGTATGGTTACAATAATAGTACACGATTTTAACTGTGTGTGATACAATTTTATGTGTGTTAATACTGTTAATGTATTGACGAGAGCTATTGTTGCTTTAGTGCAAGTTCTTTTGTGCTTGTGTGTTACCTCACCCCCCGCCAAAAGTGGCTAGTAAAGTTGTTCGATATTTAGTTTACCCGACCGATACTTGCGGTCCATCAGTATAACTTACTATACAAAGAACTCTAAAAATACCCCAAAAAGTTCAAGTAAATAGATTAATAAGCAAATTAATCCCTTTTAATACTCTTCATTGCCACGCTAGTTTTAAGGGTTGGTGATTAACAAATAATACATAAATTTAATTTAATTTCATGATAAAATTAGTTTTTAAATATTCCATTTTAAAATAGGTAACTGTTTAAGTTAGATAAAGATAAAAATATAATAATAATAGTGTTGTCTTTTTTGTGTGACCCTATAAAGGGCATTCACATCACTTTTTTATGGCGTAGTTTTAGTATAGTTAATATGTAAGTACTGCAAATAAATAAATAAAATCACTTTATCACAGTTACGCTTACTGATCAACTCGAGCTATCACAATATTTGAAGCCAAAATCCAACAACACTCATTCATTATTTTTCCGTCTAAAGATAGACACTTTCATATCTGTCTAAGATGAATGCAAACCAAACAGACAGTCGGGAACTGATTCAAACCTCAATAAAGTGGAGTGCAAAAATAGCGCACTATTTAAAACGCCACTTGAACTCTGAAGCTTTGCTCCCACGTTTGGCTTAGCGCATGCGCGACTTATTCCGATACTTTGAATATTTTCTTTGAATATACAGGCTGAAATTTTTATTTGTGTTATCCCGCAGCGAAATGATTTTTTCTTGTCTATTTTATAAAAAACTAGATGACCCGGTGTACTTGGTATCACCTCGAACGTAAATGTCAAATGTTTGACAGGAAAGTAGGTAGAACAGTTTATATGGGCAAATTAAATTGTTGTTTTTACTATCATCCTCGCAATTTTCTCACCGTTGAAACCTTCCCTGGACTACGACAAACATTTCAAAACCAAAATCGGCCCAGCCGTTCCCGAGTTTAAGCGAGACAAACTAACAGCAATTGATTTTTATATATATATAGAAGATAGGAGATAGAAGATAGATACAAATAACAGAATCATAACGTGAAAAACAAAACTCAACAACAAGCTAACTCGATCCGTTTGTAATACCGAGATTCGTGCACCGCGAATGGTCACGTGATTATAACAGTGAAGGAAAAAATCGCGAGAAAACTAGCACACCTGAGAGATGTTCCCGATCGTGTGTAAAGCCCTGTCAGAGGCCTACGGGTGGTTTAAACTCTGACACTAGGTTATATAAACGATATAAGAAAAACAAAATATAAAAGGATTGGTTATTTATAAGTTTAGACAAGCAAGAGAATTTAATGAAACATCGGTGGAGTGATTTTACCGTACACTACGCCATGTATTTAAAAAGTAATCCTATACCACCTCCTTCATACTAAAATTGACGCAATGTTACATACATTGCACGCACATTGCAAACAAAAATGGCACTATACAAAAGTAGGCTGTTATGATTGGTAGTTTCAACCACTAGTTTAATATTTAAAAAACCAATATTTAAAAATAACTATATTTATAAAACCAAACAGTGTGTCAAACACAAACCGACCGCAATGTTTGGTCTTCAATCATTTGTTATCAAAAAACAGACATTACAAAAATATTCAAATCTTTAAACGGCTACACCATTACGTCGGGTTTTTGGATTGTGCCACTTTTGTTTTCAATGTACGATATGTGTGTCAAACTAGGAAAATATATTTATTTCCATCGCAATATACATTCATCATTACCGCAACTGTCTAACACACATGTCTATGTGTCGAAAATCCATCGTGAACGCTTTGCCTTACTAAAAACTACACGGTTATCGAGCAACCTTTACCCGCACCTCAGGGTTACTGCTGCATTCACCGTACCTCATACAGTATTCAGATTTAAATGCTACTTACTACATTTAAAGTTCAAATGACCTACATAAAAATATACATATGAATAAATCCAAGTTCACACAAAACTGCACAGAAAAATGAAATATCTTTTTCCGTCTCACCCCACCCCGGAATACTGCAATATAAATATTACGTGTCTACAAAACGGCAAGAGAAATACGGCAAATTCCATTTTTAAACTCTGTGAAAAGTGCTCTGGTTGCGAAGCCCACTTAAGAAGATCTTTCATCGTATCTTAAAAATGTTAAAAAATACATTTTTCATCGCCACGGTAAAAGGCATTGAAGTAATCTGGGTGTTATATCTCTGTATTGTTCCTAAGGCGTTTGAAATGGTCGTGAGAAGTACTTGTCATCGGCAAAGTGGATGCGGGTGAAGTGCTCACAAGTGTTACATTGTGGTGGTCTTTGCATTAAAACGCGGTCGGACCTTAAAAAAAATTTAAAACGATTGATTACGTTAACCTTGACACTCTTGACGTAAATACGTCTTAAAATTTGCTTCCATAATAGGGAAAAACGCAGAAAATTATGACAACAAAATCGGAGGATACAGTTTGGAGTTACACATCAGTTATCTACATCCAAATTTGAATTACACCACTCGATAGCTAAAAGATTAAAGAATTTGTAAAGTTGACTAATGATTATGATGCGTCGCGCATGGCGGATAGCGAAATGCTGCCATTAGGTCGTTCTGCTGCAAAAAATCTTCAAATATTACTCGTTACGTACACGTATTCATGTTAAACACACGGCCGTGTCCAGGTCTCAGATATACTGAATTTTTTTGGCTTAGGTTCGCTCTCTTCGTATACCAACTTCTTTCATTTTGATATGGCCATTGCTCAAAAATGCTTTGAGCTATAAGTAAAACTACCACCAACAAGTTATCATTTTAAGTCTATCACAAATAAATAAAGAATAATCAAATTATTTTCCAAAATTTAAAAACACGTGACCGAGATTTTATGTAACAGTGTATTTTTTTATCGCTGACTATTATGCTTTCACACCTAATGCCAAATATAGAGTGAAAAACAAAACACATTAAGACAAAAGGGAAATTAATTATACATCTTGCCAAATTGATTTGGTTTTATTTTTATTTTAGGCAGCATATATTATCCACCTATAGCCAGCGAATGTAACTTCTGTTCTTACATAATTTTCTAATTCTTATCGTGGGGTTGATGAATAACCTAGTGTCAGAGTTTAAACCACCCGTAGTTCTCTGACATGGCTTTACACACCATCGAGAACATTTCTCAGGTGTGCTGGTTTCCTCACGATGTTTTCCTTCACCGTTTTTAAGCAAGTGATAATCATAGTAATATCTTAGGTTTTCGCGATCACTACACATTATTAATACATCTTTTAACCGGATTAATCGCGTGTATTATTCGAAACGTCAGGAAAAACAAGAACCAATAATACGCGCGATTAATCCGGTTAAAAGTTGTTTTATTATAAAGTGATAATCAATTTATATTGCGTACATGACTTCGAAATTAATTTTCCACTGTCCCTTCTAAAGATACAAATACGTTTAAAACAATGTCTTTCCCAGATTACTATTGTTTTCTACCTGCCAAATAAATCTTGGATAACCTTGAATCTAAATTCCGCGTCCGTCAAATAATTATTGCTATTGCTAGCCAAGATTTGAACGGTCGATGACTTTTGTTGCGTAAAAATTCTAATAATACTCTCTGATGCAAAGATATGAAATGAAAAGTAAATTTTATTATAGAAATATGTTTTTATAAACGTGTGTTTTCGAAATATATGTTATTTGATTGCTCTGAAAGGTTTAGAGTAAAAATATTTATATTGTTATGAAACTTCTTTTTATTTAATATTAAAATTCAGCCGCTGCTGGTGAAGCCATTGTCACTGTTTCGTAGACTCTGTCATATTTTTGAACCCACGTCTCCTAACTACTTTCATTTTAACTTACTGCCCAAATCTCCATCTAAGTCTACGCCTTTATTTCATGAGGTGAACTAATAATAAGGCACGTTACCAAATTGAGTCTCCTAATTGAGCGTTAAATAGAGTCGCTTCTATACTTGTTTGAAAAACTTTAAAAAAAATTATATCCCTCATTACAAGCGTAGCTTAGCAGTCTCCTTGGGCCTGATTTTAGGATCAGGGAAAAACTTGGGTCTTAGAAAATCCTTAAATACAAACTTTGAACAATTGACTCAGAATTCGTTTTTTTTTTAATAAAACCTTGTCCCACGCTTTGAATTTCTTCCTGTATCGTGTTTACAGACATATAATCTCACACGCACAAACACCCAGACCCGGAACAGTACAGTCTGTAGATCATACAAATATTTGCTCCGTGCAGGAATCGAACCGGCGACATGCGACGCAGCAGCCTGTCTCTCGACAGCTCCGCCAACCGCGCCGTCAAAAGGTTGGTAGATCAGTAGGCTCACCTATTCACAGTATAGAACTTATCATTACCCTCTACCGAATACAGGCGTAATGTCATGATGATATATTATTAGTAATCGTGTGTTTATGTCAGAAGTACCTTAGTTTATATCAATGGTGCAATGAGTTGGTTTCTATCTCACGACTAAGGCTTTTAGCCTCACTTTAGCCAAAAATGCTAATGAATTAACTAAAATAGTGTATAAATCTATTTTATTCACATAATTGACATTTATGTTTCCTTTTAGTAGTAAATTTAATATATTGACTATACTATCTCATTTGCGAGTTTTGTGTGGGCGTAAAATTGTAGTATTACTAGATAAAGTCAGAGGTCCATAAAATCCTGTTCTGCCTTTCTCTAAATGCCGAAGATGTAGCGTTTTTATTCTGAGAATTATATTTATTTTTAGTTGCTAGCCCATTTTTTCCTCGTCTTGATATCGTCTGTCATCGGTATTCATGTTTCCATGTTCATTACTTAGGAGAGGTTTGGCTAATATAATGTAGATACTATTTTTGTTGGTGTACAGTGAGCAAAATATTAACCTCTACAGACTAAATAGGGGACTGTCATTAAGATTGTGCCATCATATAATTCAGAATATTTAGTTTAAATTGAAAGCAATGATAAGTTAGTGGCATGACTGTTAGGCTGGTAAGCAAAGTTCGCAAGGTCAAATCCAAGACACTAATGTTTCACACAAATTAATTATCACTTGCTTAAAATGGTGAAGGAAAACATCGTTAAACCAGCACCTCTTAGAGATGTTTTGATGGTGTGAAAAGTCAAGAGGCCCACGGGCGGTTTAAACTCTGACACTAGGTTGTTAATCAACCACACAATAAGAAGTATCATAAAATTATGTATTTTTATGTACGCATGGGTACGTAGGTGCCCGCGGCTACGCCTGGATGCAATTTATACAAAAACATCATCCAAAGATTTTGCAAAAAATATCATTCATACAAACCTTGTCCTAAAGATTACAATCACAACAACAGAAAAGAATCAGACAAATCAATCAAGTCGTTCTCAAGTAGGTAATGACGTATCATAAATGCCGCAACCGATTTTAATTTATAAAGATTAACTTAGTTACTAAGCACATGAACCATATAACAATTTAAAATCAAATTACTACCATGGTATTCTGTGACGGCTATCGTTGTTTGGTTGCAAGAGAAACAGTGGTATTCAACTTTTATAGTTCCGCACCCTCACTCTCTAAGACACAACATAGTGCTTAGACGTCGGATGTAGTTTCTTACCTACCTGTGTACTTATCTATCTTGCCCACTGTACATTGCCCTTTCATTTACTCCAATAAGTACTAGTCAACATTTCAAAATAGGTATACATTTTTCGTATAGAATATTCTATACTATATCAAAAGGC
Organism: Xylocampa areola; assembly: GCA_935421205.1. Taxonomy (NCBI): domain Eukaryota; kingdom Metazoa; phylum Arthropoda; class Insecta; order Lepidoptera; family Noctuidae; genus Xylocampa; species Xylocampa areola. Next base: position 6,319,696 of record OW285225.1, on the reverse strand, counting down.
CTTAATTATTTACTTCTTTTTTTGAATAGAATGTTCTTTATTGTAGTCGATTCTGTATGAAGAACGACCTTCGAAAATATATTGTAATATTGAAGCCAATTAAATTGTTATTTGTGAAGATGAATGTTTTATTATTAACGCATGCATAGCAAACTCTAAAGTTATACATTTTTGTGGAAAGAAAAATACGGTCGTGAGCAGGATTCGAACCTGCGCCTCCCGGACTCACCGCGGTCTGACTGCTAGGCCATCTCGACCTCTGTTCATCACCGCGAATTTTTCTTATTACAAAAAATGGTAATAAAAGATTTTAACATTAACTAGTTAGTGTACAACACTGTTCATTCTTGAATAAAGTGTTTGAAAGATCCTGGACAAAGAAGGCCTGTGATAATATTGATGATCATGACTTTAACCATTTTACTGTCCTGTGAATAACATATGATATACGGCGATTGTTCAACTAATGTGTCTACTTAGCGGACAGTGAAGTTGATAATTTTGTGGTCCATCTGTCTGTATGCCTTTTGTATATGGAAAAATCCTTCATGGACGCTTTGCCGAACTTCAAACAACCTAAAACCACACTATCCTCCACAAATCTTTACCGAGGTCCCGTGATTGCAGATACGTTCACAGCTACCCCGGCAGGTCATAGACTGTCGAAGGTATTTGTGCAGATCGGCCATAGTTGGCCTGCACAGACTTATGACAAACAATATTCAAAATGTTGGTGAGAATTGAGTCTAAATAAGTCACCCGGAGGCGCAATGGGCCTAAAATATTGTTAATATCGCTGGAAAATTGCGATGAGACTAGCACAAGAATGTGGAGATTGGCACAAACAGAGAGAGATCTTTACCTAACGGTGGGTGAGGTCGGGCTGTGATAATAATGATAAGAACCTAAAACTGACTTTTCCTAACTTTCAACTGTTCCAAACCTGACAAGTATCAGTTCCTAACATTATCAATATCATACAGCTATCAGATACTCAAGCAAAATTTCCCAAAACTTACCTTAGCACAATAAACAAACTATGAGATTCTATATTTAGAAACAAAGCGATATCAAAAGATATCAATTGCAAACTTCCTTATTTTATTACAAAGGTCGATTGGAAGATATTAATGTCGTTATAAGCAGGAAAGTTGTACTGTAATCACGATTTTACATCTAACTATTTTTGTTGTTAGCTCTAACAGAAAAGCACCTCAGCGTTGCCGCTTAATGCTGAAATAGGGGCCTTCTTGGAACTCGTGCAGGTATACTTTAGTAAGTCTTGTATTTTTAATCTTTAAATTCTTTTTTTTTTGTTTTTGCTATAATTGTAAATTCGGCAACGAGACTGAAATAAAAACTCTTTTTCTTTCTTTCTAACAGGTTTAATATTTGATGGATTTATTCTACGTAATAATTGTAGAAGAAATTATTGTTTCATATTCTATTCCAAACCACTTTGAGACACCATCGATGGGACATGGGACAGCGTCGATCAATGAACTATAAATTAGCTGGTATAATACGAACGTCAAAAAATTATTATGTCTAGGGTTCACTAATCAAGCTATTTTGCGCTATGCTACACCTGCATTCATACATGTCACATCTAGCACACACGGCGCGCGGCTCAAAATTGTTAAAATACGTTTTCCTGAGTAAGTGAGCTTAGTCAGGCACAGCGCAGCACAGCTCAGCATAATTTAACGTTGATTGGCCATTCTCAATCCAACATATTGTAGTTGTCTAGAGGATAAGGTGGGCATGATAATTATCATATCTGAATCTTAAACCCTGTACCAAACAGGTTCGAATCTGGCCTTAAATCTCCAGTCCAAATAAAACATACGCCTAGCCTAGTAGTTTACCTAAATATCTGTGCTTATTTTATCAGCGTACTCGTGTGCCAAATAATCAACCTTTTCTAATGGTGTGTTAAGCTTGTCTTTTATTTGAGATATGGTTCCGTATTTCTGTTCAATTCTCAATGCTTTAAAAGTATTTCGTATCTAACCAAATGATGCATAAAATCAACGATTGCTAAGGTATCGTATCAGACGGTAGAAGTTTTCTACTGGAATAAAAACCTCCCTAAAACCTTACCAAAACGGACGATCTAATGATGAGCTGATTTCATCCGCTGTCTGCTCGCAACCTTTATGATGTCATTGGTCCATAACGTCGGGTGATGAGGGGCGCCCTATACAACGTCTACCTAATTATTTTTATTTAATGTTAATATATTATATAATGCATAATACATACTGTTATTTAATCTTATTTGTATTAGCAATAAATTCTTAAATTAAGCATTGTATATCCTAGTCGGTTATACAATTTAAAATTTATTTTTATGCTGATCCCTAAAACATAAATTGTTCTTGTGGATAGGTATACAATGTGTTGTTTTGCTAAACAAAATTCAACTGTACTAACAAAACATAAGGTTTAAAATCCTCGTTTAATATCGTAGCTGTGTTAAAAGTGCGTTTTTTATTTACAACTGAGTCATGGCCGAAATGCGTAGCGATGACCGACGCAAATGTTTTCTCCTGCGACCACGAACGCTGCAAAGTGTTCGAAACGTCAGGAAAAACAAAAAACCAATAATACACGCGATTAATCCGGTTAAAAGTTGTTTTATTATAATGTGTAGTGATCGCGCAAACCTAAGATATTACTATGTTTTCTTTTATTGCAATAAGGAACATTTTGTTCTAAAAATGTTGATATTACATGTGGATTGGAATAAGATTTCTCTCCTTCTCTACTTGTGTTTCCTTCTGACTCTCATCAGCTCGTAAGCTTCTATTGCTGTACTGCCTAACATAACACATAGCATCACGCCCATATTCTCCGCAGCGATAGGCAGAGGTGAACGTAGTTGTACACCCACATTTCATCAATGCTGTTATTAAGTCACATGAAATAGGTGGTGCGCTTATTGTCATCTACCAGGCACACTCTGGACTGCTACTGATAATTTCTTAACAGAAAAACTCATTAACATGAGTTTCAGATTCAGATTCAGAGGTCGAGATGGCTTAGTGGTCAGAGCGCCTGGAGTATGTATCCGGGAGGCGCAGGTTCCAATCCTGCTCACGACCATATTATGTTTCCACAAAAATTTATCACTTAAAAGTTCGCTAAGCATGCGTTAATGCTTTTCAAAGATTTATCTGAACTCATTAAAACTTTGCCCGACCCGGGAATCAAAATTGGGACCTGATGCTCAGCAGTTGCGCCTGGGAGGCAACCTCGGCTTCTTGCTAGGCCAACGAGCCAGTCCTACTAGTAGTCCAGGTGAACTACCTAACCTTTTCCCAATTACATTGGGGCCGTTTTCCAGGCTAAAAAAACTTATTACCAGTAGGTATTTTATATGGAGCGAATGTCTATCTGATCTCCACAATCCAGTTACTGGGTCACATATCTCGTGGCAAGACGTAATAATTTTAATTTATATAATATTTATCATACATTCCAAAAAAACCTAGCACTCGATTTTAATTATAAAAACAAACAGGATTTCGCTACGCAAATGTACTTAAAACTTTAGATGACTGTTATGTATGGAAATTAGTTTAAATAATATCCACATTACATAACATATATTAGTATCACGCTTATATCCGCAAAGGGCTAGGCGGAGGGATTCTGTAGTACACTCATATTTCACCAATAGGGTTATTAATTCCCATATAATACGTGGTGAGCCTATTGCCATCTGGGTTGCTCCTGAAAAAATTTGCTACCACAAAAACCCAACAACACTGTCCTACCCGGTAATCACACCCAGGACCTCACGCTCGGCAACAGTACTTGCGACTACCAGACCAATGGGGTAGTATTTAATAATACCTATTGTTTCTATATGTTACATTTATATTAGAATTGGTCTGGGATTAAAGTTAATTTTGGCACTCACCTTCTTCGTCGCTCCCAATCATGGCGTATCTGTCGTAACCGCTGAGGTTGCGGTGGGTGCCGAGGCCGAAATCGTCTTTCGTCCATTGTAGCGCCCCCACTTTGTTCTCTACGCGGCATGGGAGAGTCACTCGCGAGCCGACTATGGCACTCTGTGAAAGATAAAACGAAATTAGGAATTTTCACAAGAAATTGAATTTAATGATATAAAAAGGTATAAAAATTTATAAAACTATAAATTAAAATTGATATTAATTTTAGAGTTTAAGCCATCCGTAGGTCTCTGACATGGCTTTACACACCATTGAGATCATTTCTCAGGCGAGCTGGTTTCGATGACTTGAAGGGAAAAAATCATTTGATGGTGGTTGGATGGGTTTGATTTTCAAATCGAGCAAAGTATTTTTGGATTTTTCTAAAGAATTCATAGACAATATTTGGAGTCATTCGCTTGGAATTGTGCACCGTTGATAGCAATAGGGTCACCTTCATTGGACTGCCTCATTAGTCTTGTGGTCCTAAGCACGACTGCGGTGTATGAAGACCTGGGTTCGATTCCCATGTCGGGCAAAGCTTTATTGGGCATTTCATTAGAAATTAGAAATTCTCAGTGGCAACCCAGTTTGGAATAATGCCTGCTAGATAGTAATAGGTCTTCCTACACGGGACTTAATAATAGCATTGGTGAGATGTGGGTGTACAACTGTGTACACCTCTGCCTACCCATCGAAGGATAGAGGTACCTAATACCTGCATCTGTGAAATTTGGATGTACACCAGTTTCCCTCTGCCCACCCCTTCAAAGAATACAGGTGTAATAAAGATAAATGTCCACCTAATTTCGTATAACCGTTTCTCGCATAACCGAACAAAAATAACTTTTGACGATCACGACGTAACTGCAATCTTCTTATTAAAGAAGACTTAAAGCAGAAAATACAAAGGCCAAACTTCTTTATCTAGTAACATATAAATTGTGGTAAATGGCTAACTTTGTTACTGGAAGCTATTGGCAATAAAGCTATCGCTATAATACTTTACTGGGTTTTTTATAGCACTGTTGTAAATAACACGAAGAACCGGTATTAGGGTTTAAGGTGATATGGGATTATGTAAGACCTAAAATTGTCATTTAAGCGCATAAACGCATGCGTATTCTATAGTAAGTCTAAAGGTATAAATTATTTTGGAAAGAAAAATAGGATTGTGAGTAGGATTAGAACCTGCGCCACCCGGATAAATGAGATGGCCTAGTGGTCAGAGCACCTGAAGTTTTATTTTACCAAATAGAATAGCACCTTAAAATTAAACAAAAACTCCTGCAAAACTGCAGAACAGTTTGTCGACAGAATTTTTATTAATTGGATGGCTGAGATCATTTTCAAATATTTATCTGTATTTGTTAAGGGGCCTCCCTAGCCATTACACATTTTTTTAAACGCTTTTAAATACATTAAAAACGAGAAATGAAAAATCGGAAAAAAAAAAATATGATACATTAATCTTTATTCTTTAGTCAGCGCAAGGTAAGGCATTGACCGACATTGTAGTAACTGCAAAGTTTGTCGTGTCAGCTCCATCACCTGTATAGGGACTGAATAGATAGCGAAGACGTCACCAAAAGGCATATTAAAATGTGTGGAATAAAAGATTTTTACCACAGTAAAACCACCCCAATGGTCACCATCAGCACTTAAAGGGCCTTAGTCCACCGACAATACCATCTTCGTAACTTTCCCGTGCAACAACTGTTAAGGAAAGGGTTCCTGAGAATATACCCAGCCTATAACAATCCAATTGCAGCGCAAGTTCCTCTTCTTACACACGATACGCGGAGGCTCAAGCATTGATCACCGTAAACGAAGGACAGGCCACAAATAAAAAACAAAAATAACATCGTTAAAACCAAGATCTTATTATAGAAACCAATAATCATTTATTATAATCTGGTTATTACGCAAAATTTACAAAATTGCATTCACTACTCAATTATGGTATTAAAAATTAATAATTGTCGGTACAAAATTGTGTGTAATGGTGGCATTATTGGCAAATCATACTCAATTTGTGAATATAGTTATAATCAAATTGATTAACCTATACGATTGGATAACGATTCGATGTATTGCAAAAGGGAATACGTATAGTGTTTTGTAATGATTGGTGGAAATCAATTGCGGGTTATAATAAACTTGGATTAAAAATAAATGATTGAATATAGTAAAAAGGTTTGCATTTATTGTTTGTTATGAATGAGATGGGTGGCCAATCACACCAACCTACAAAAAATATGTAGGTGAACTTACCTACATTCTGTCAGTTTGTTCGCAATTATTATTTTTTCTTTAAGTTGTAGTGTATTTTAATTACGTCTTTTACCAACATTTTGATATTCTTGCGGAAGATTTTAGTGTTTGAAAAAGCTTTTATACCTTTCTTTGTTTTACATATACGTTTTTAATTATTATTCCCAGACACATTTTCGGGATTTATCATTACTAAGTAGAGATAAACTACGATAACATGGCGCGCACCTCCCAAATTATCGTTTCTCTAAACGTGGTCCTATCCTTACGAACGCTTGTGCATGTAGTTCTAATACTTGCATTTTTTTTTGGTTAGCGTCCGTCCAATCACTCACACTTGCGTTGAGAGGCTTGTAGGTACTTTCACAAATACATTCAACCAGTTAGTAAACTGGAGGAGCGTGCCATGTTATCGTAGTTTATCTATACATGTACAAAAAAAGGCAGTTTCTCCATAGAAATGTTCATACCTGCTTGACCGAAATGTATGGGGCAGCAGATTTAATTTTTCGCCCTTTCGAAGTTAGTTCCATAGTAAAAATTGTTCGTAAACATCGGTACATTCACCCCTCAAAGTACGACCACAGACTTCTGTTACACATGATATACGTCATCTTCTAGGGACAGTGACTGTTATTTCAAACACCATACGTCATTACTTAGCGTAGAATACAATCTTTTCAGAGGAGCGCGTCAACAGCGGTTTTTCTAAAGAGTGTACCGAGCTCGGAATTAATGTAGCGACAGTACATATGAGTTTGAATATTTTAAACGCGGTTTTCGTTAGTTTTAACTTGTTTGTAACGTTTTGAAGTAACAGATTTTTAGTATAGTAAAGTTAAAATAGTAACAGATTTGCTTTTGTTTTCGCATAGAAATTCTTTTATAGGTTATCCGGAAAATTTGATTTTATTGCAATAGGTAAATATAGCCTTCACTTTATAGATAAATTATTTGTTAATTATTAAAAATCAATGGCAAAACATTACTCACAATATGTTTACTTGTGCTTTTATATATTGATCGGAAATATTTATTTGTTTATATACTCTTTATTGTACACCAAATAAATTACATAAAAAACATTGTTAATTTTAATAAAATCAAAAAAAAATTACGTCGCCGATTAGAAACATCTTACATACCCAGACATGGAACAATTAACTGTAGACCATACGAATCTAATAAACAAATGTGCGGTGGTAGAACCCGTGACAACGCCGATGCTACCGATGACTTAGCTACTACGTCAACTGTGTCGTCAAGTCATACAAACATTATATAAATAAGCAGCAGAATACCGTAAAACACATACTTAAAATTTTTGTTTCATAGTAGATATGCGCGTAAGGCGCCTCCATTCGATGTTTAACCTCAAATCTTGCCGACAAATGCGACGAAAACGCCAAGTACAAGAAATTAACAGATAAACCGATCAAAAAGATATAGCCATATTAAACAACCAATTTGTATTCATTTCCAATTACTATGTATATTGAACAAACTACATCCATACTTAAAGATTCCCTAAACACTAAAATCGGCTACCGATGTTCATAGATAATAAAAATGAGCCACAGTCTAACAAAATGCCTATGTAAATGAGTACGACAATTATAAATTTAAATTTATTCTGCGCTCTGTCCGAGTTCTAAGGGAAACGTGGGACCAACAATGGGTCATAAAACCTGTATATGGTCTCCAGTTTATAATTTGTGGAACATTATTTTAGTGTTACTGGGTTTTAATTATCATAAGTGCAAGTTATGGTAATGAGAGGCCATATTCATTCCAGTTTCATAATCCATGTGAAGCCATTTTTATTTTTGTCTGTGTGTTGAGATATCACTAACATAATATGGTCGAGTAAATATACATAATTATGGCCAGGTAAGTAATAAACAGAAGTCGGCCACAAAAAAATAATATAAATTTAAAAGTATTTGTTAAGTCGGTTGACATCGAAACGATAGTTACTTTGTATTACATTACGTCGTATGTTATAAGCTTGATTATAAGAGTAAAAATACTGTAAAACGTACGACGCAGTGTACTATAAAGCGAATGAAATATTTACTGTAGTACAATTAGACTCCAGTTATGTTATGTTTGGTTTTGAGAAGCAATTTTTATTTTTGTGTCATTAACACGTGTGAAGATTAGGGTCTAAACTTAATGTATTTATTTTAAGACACCACAATATCCCTGTAAAAGTCACCCCCAGTTTTTATGTTACCCTAGTCACGCGTCAGCTATTTTCGTTTCTTTCTATTTATAGTAGGTATGTTACTTTATATGATACAGCTGTTTCTTATAAGTACTTACATTTGAAATAGTTTGTATTATTTTACAAATTATATTAATATCTGTCAATCACAGGTGTGATCTGACTAGGCCGTGATTCACAAGTATCTCGTTCGAATCAAGCAACCACTAACTTTTGTTATTATATTTTTAATTATTTGTAATAATGATATACGACATAATATTATTTTCCTACACACAGGGCACAGCTGGTATTAATTTAAAACTAAGGCCAATGCAAAAAACCTCCTGTAACTATTGGTGCAATTACAGACACATATATCACATAAACATGCACACATACAGACAATTAACAGTAAGTGTAAGTGCAAAAATTGAAGAGTCGTCAATGTTTTTGTTGACTTAATACCACGAATCTTTTGGTTTTTTGTGCGCATATTTCATACTTTTTTCTACAATCCGTGGAATGGGTACCTACCTATATTCATGATTGAAAGATAAATACACAGTAACCAAGTTATACTTAAGTCATTATTTGCTAGCTTTCACTTCAATTAAGCGTGTAAAAGACGTAAGATGGTAAAGCTCATGGTTATTATTATAATCTCAAGTAATATCGAGTTTCTAATCCTTAATCCAATAGCAACCTGATTTCTCTAAGCAAGTATTTATCGTCATCTTTACAATCTAACTTCGAAAATGTTTGAAATTAAAACAAAATCATATTCTGTTACAAGATTAATATAAAAGCCACTATATTGTACCGGCTTAAAATATGTTTATTTAATGTAAATTAAGTTTAACCTAGGAGGATGCATATTCCAGAAGAAACGTGTGAAAATAATAATAGTTATACTATGAATCCCTAAAAATTGCTTTCTCTTTTATCTTGAATCACTTACAAAAATACTTTGTTAACACACAAAAACAATTAAAAAAGCGTCGCCTTTCGATGTTTAATATCAGATCAAACTATAATACATAGTATCAAAAATATGTATGTTCGTATATCAAGATTCTACTAATCTACTGTATCAATATTCATGAAACATTGATTTAAGAATAGGCGTCTACATAATTAGAATAAATTATTTGACAGATTATTATCTTTTCTAATTTATGCATACTGATTTATTTATTCTGTGGCCTGATTAAATGGCGCGCTAAAGTAATTAATTGTTAGTATTTAATTTTTTTATGTTGACTTATGTTTATTTTATTTGAAATGGTTATTTTAAAACATAAAGAAATTAAAAATGACCATTTCAATCTTATTTTATTTTATTTTAGCCGATTTATAAGAAAGAGAATTAATATTCAAACTAATGTTTGTTCTATTGACAAGACTAGATGAATTTTAATTACATACATCTTGTAATACGCATGTGTTTCACAGAGGGAAAACCAAAGTGGTAATATTTATCAGATTTTATTTACAAATAAAGGCACAAACACCTTGTCAGGTTTCGAATTTGTAATACGAATTGTGAACCTTCGACTAAACGACGTTTTTTTTCGTATATATAAATATATATTTAACTTAACATCACATCGTACCAGAAGCCACCGCCATAAGATTCGTGTAATAGGTCGTAAACCTATTGCCATCAACCGGGCACAACTCCAAACTACGGGCTGCTTCTGAGAATTTCTTTGCATACCTGATATTATTTTTTTGAAAATATTATCACTATTAGTTCACGTTTAGTCCCTGATATTACCAGAAAAATAAACAACATACTGCCCAACCCAGGAATCACATCAATGATCATAAGACCTCACGGTCAAAAGCCGTATCAATAAAGCCTATCATAAATATAAAATAGAAATTGTAATCCCAAAACGTTTACGTTCAAGTACGCTCGAAAAAATAGGTAAAATCCGAGTTACCCGTAAATATTGATGTTAGCAAGGTAACCATTGTTTAACTAATCACTCGTTTACGTCAACCGCTCATTCTACAAGACATGGCCTGTCTAAACGGGTTGATTCATCTATCCATGATCTGTCAATCTGACTTCAATACTAGTATTTCGACGGTAACTGTTCCAGCATTAGCTTATTGAAGATTTAAATTCAAATCTTTAATTTTGTATTGGAAGTGTACTGTGTAGTATCAAATCTAACTGGCAAAGACAGTCGCACTTGGAACCACTAGACGAATAGTTTATTAATCATACCAATATTATTGGAGTTTAAATGTTTTTGAGCTTAATTGGGATATTTTTAATGAATCTCACCTAAAAGCCTATCAAATGGGGTGGAATGGGGATCAAGGGGTGAATAGGAATAGAACAAATAAAGTTTTTAACATTGATTTTCTTACAATATCAACATCAACGTTGAATTAAAGAAACGAAACAGAATATTTATTACAATTAAATACAGATTTCGAAAAACTTTCCTTTGATCTTTTATTCACCCCTGGATCACTATTCACTCCTTTTAACTGTACGGAACAGATTTGGTTGAAATTTGATGTGTTTTTTTTTTGTAGGAGTATTATACATGTATCCGCGGGAGAAACCACGACGTAGTAAAGCTAGTAAGCGAGTAAAAATATGACAATACTGAGGTCGCTCTTGTCTTGTCTTGATCAGACGTCGGACCGACGGCGTTACGTACTCTCCGAAGCACGGGGGGTCCCACCAACTTCCTAACTCCTCTACTAAGAATTTCCTAACAGAAAAACCCAATAGAAATTTGCTCAACCTGGAAATCGGAATCGGAAACCCCAGGACCTCACGCTCAGCAGTCGCGCTTGCCACTGCTAAACTAACGAGGCAGTTTTTGTTCATTATAGACCAGCTGTAACATACAATGCAATGTATAGTCGACCATACAATTGCTTTACCACCCTAATGCTGAATTTCGTTTGCACATCAATATGAAAAGGTCTATTTTCGCTTACAATATCAAAGTGTCAGTGAGATACTGTCAACCTTATTAACATTTTAATTTACTGGAAGTTTTTGTCAAATATGGTAAAGCAATTTCGTGGTCGACTATACCTACTATAAAGTGACAAACAATTTGTTCCTAACTGAAATAGACTAGATTAAGAATAGGTACCCTGCCGGGGTCGTGGTGATTGCTGCAACGAACCCGAGACCTCGGTAAAGGTTTAAGCAGGACCGTGTGGTTTTCAGTCGGTAGGAGTCCGGCACGGCACAGCGTCCATGATGGTTTTTCCAAACTCAAAAAAAAATAAAGTAAGAATAAATAAGCTGAGCAGTCTGGTAACCTCCTATTAGGTATTACCTCTACTTCAATCACCTTGTGTGTGAAGCCAATTTATTGTATAAAAATATACACCACCTACTGACTTGCGCAACTTAAAAATTTCGAAAAAATATCGTTTGTCACTAAAGTTCAGTAACCTGCCGATCATAAAATTTGAACTGATAAAGGAAAGTCATTAAACAGCCGTAAAACTCTCGTTAATGTGTCGCAGTGTTGTTTTAACTAACTATTAATTAAATAAAAGTTATCTTTACGTACTTTATAAACGGGTCACTGAAGCTTTCTAATAACTATTATATGCCGCGACGCTTAAATGATTTGAAGGAGTATATTATAAACAAGTTCATTTGTATACGTGCCATATAAATAGCCTTCAAATTTAATAATAAAATAATATAACAAATGACATAGCTTAAAGATAAATCTTTGAAAAGCATTAACGTATGCTTAGCGAACTCTAAAGTTATAATATTAAATGGGAAAAGACTACGGTCGCTAGCAGGATTCGAATCCTGCTCGCTCTTAAATGACATAGCATCACGCATGTATTAGCCAAGCAGTTACAAGAAGAAATCAATTCAAAAATTTAAAAGCACGTCTGCCATGTGTCTTTTTTGGCATACTATTTTGTGTACCATAGCATACCATACCATTTTTTACTACCCTGTGTTACCCGGGACAATGTAAGGATTCTAACATCTATCTTTAATATATCCATATATCTTTTCAGGCGTTTAGAAGTTATGGTGTAATAAACAAACTCACAAACATGAATACATCCATACATGAACCCTAAAAACATAACACTCCTTTTTTGGGCAGTCGTGTAATAACGACTACAAGTTATTAAGTAAATGGTTAGTAGGCATTCATTTATTTTAGAAAATGTATACGATATCGGCTTTAACTTTCATCGGTGGAGATAGTACAGTAGTTAATAGACGGACTTCGTAGTATGTCGCGTATCACGTTATTATTATATTTTATTATTTATTGTTTTTGATTGTTGTGTGGCAGATAGAGTATGTCATGGTCACTAAAATGTCCCGCGGATGGTGGCATGTGTGTTGGGTCATTCGATGCCCTACAATATGGTCGAGTTGGGTGATGCTGACGCATGCGTCATGTTCGTGAACGGGCGCTGTCAGTTGGGACTGGTCATCTCTAAACTGTCATGGCAAAATGTTGAATTGTCAAACTAAGCTCTTTCAGTATTGGCGTCATATTACATTGTTCTCACATACTATTTAGCAACAAAATCAGTATAACCAATATTACTATATACTAACAGGAATTAAAGCGCAATAAATACCTTTGAATCGTTTGACCTGTGTCCTTGAGTCTGCTTGTGACCACGAACAGTGCAACTTGGTCGAAACGTCAAGCGATTCAAAGGTATTTATTGCGCGTTAATTCCTCTTAGTATATAGTAATATCATGCAACGCGATAGTTTAAAAGTTAGTAGTAGTAGTTTACAGTAGTAGGTATTGGTTACAATACCTACTACTGTAAAAACCTATATGATGAAATAGAGTAACCGTGGAGTTTCTTGCCCGTTATACTCCATAGGAATCTAAATTTTGGAACGTGGTAAATGGTTTATTTGAAATAAATGATTTTGCGTGTTGTATTCCCGCACAGAGACAAAGATGAAAAAAAATTGTCTATGTAAAATAATATATTTAAAGAATATTACAGAGCGGCTACTTAAAGAAACTTCATAATATCTTTGGGTCTCAGATTAGCAGAGAAAGTTATAAAACTAATTAACCTATGATATCTGTCAGGGAAGTTAACTTTAATATATTTTTAATGGCGTTATACATTTAAGTAAAAAGCTGTTTTATAACATTTTTTATGTGTATTGATTAAACTGTATATTTTTAATGTTATATTTTTTCCAATATGAAAGTTACGAGGACATTAAAAAAGCCTTTTAAAATTATGGCTAACGGTATATATATAACTAGGCAATCTGACACTATTAAATTACCTAACAATAATTAGCTTAGAATCTGCGCAAGGGACAACTTTTGAATTAAAACCTGGTTAGATGAGATTTCTTTTTTAAATAGAACTTGTTTTTTTTACATTTAGTATTAAGCCTGTATTCACGAAGGGCTAGGCAGATTCATACACAGTTGTACACCCCAATTTCACTAATGCTGCTATTAAGTCCCATTTTATAGGTGGTGATCCTATTGCCATCTACCGGTCATTCCAAACTCCGGAACTGAGAATTTCTTAACAGAAAAACCCAATAACACTTTTCCCGACGATCGAACCTGAGACCTCATACTCAGCTGTTGTTTCGTTTTTCGTATTGCAATGGCATAAATCTACATATATTTTTAACACATTGTTCCACTTCAGTTATATTTTGTTGTGGATAGAAAAATGCGTCTGCGAGCTGGAGTTGAATCCACATCCCACGGATTGGTCATCCAAGTGCTGTACAAACCAAACTATAGTGATCCCTGATAAGTATTTTAGTCGATTTTTTCCCTCTACCTGTTAATATGAGTTTAGTGACGTTATCGTCATTTAATTTGTAGTCAATTCAATCGAATTCACTGTCGTGCAGATGGCATTCAGTCAATCTGCCTAGCCTTTTCCTAATTACATTGGGTTAGGCTTCCAGTCAAACCGGATGCAGCTTAATACCAGAATTTTACATGGAGCGATTGCCTATCTGATCTCCACTACCCAGGTTGACGCATATCTCGTGGTATGACTGGTTGTCAGACTATCAGGCCTCTGACGAACCGTAACGGCTAACAGAGACCAAAGGGTACGTGCTCTCCAAGGCACGGTTTAAAACGCATTAAGGCATGCGATGCGAACTTTAAAGCTATATTTTTGTGCATAAACAATGAATTTTAACCGTTAAGAGAATAAAAAAAATTGCTGCATACTTTTTATCGACACCCCAACCCATCTTCGAAAGAATTTAGCTGTAAACACAACACTAACACAAAATCCTTCTAAGAAACATTTGTTTACAACATATTATTTATTTATCGACAGTTTCAACATACCTGATCTTGTGGTTCCATGGCAAATCTCTGTTCTTGGTAACCATGACAACCGATAATCAAGACGATGAACGAGAGGAAGTGAACGCCGACATCCGGCCGAGCCCATTTCCGGCGCCTTTCCGTTCTATATTTGAATTCGGAATCAGCCCTGCGCCCGCGCAGCCCTATAAATGGCGTTCCGTTTTCAAATGTCTCTTTGTGTTGTGCCGCCATAGTTTAAATGTTTGAAGCATATTGATGACTGATTGTGATTGGTCGTTTCATTTGTGTTGATTTTTCAGGAATTGTGGGTGAACATTGTATCTGAAACAAAATTAAAAAATAAATTTTACTATACTGAAAATAATAACACAAAAAATATATTGTATTATATAATTAGTTGAAACCTGGAATCTTCAGGATATCCAATCATTCGTTTTAACAACTCATAACGTAATCTTTTATGCTAAAAAATACCCATAGACCTTAATCATCACCTTCGTGGACACTAATCCTTCGATGTTAAAATAAAATATATTTTTTCCAATGGCATTAGGTAGGTATGTACTACTTCTTAGACCCCTCCGCTCAGCCACGCACAAATACGTACTTCGCGAGCCAACGGCTTTAATCTAAAACATCACAGATATACAGTGAAGGTAAATATGCTTAGCTAGCGTGGTGATCAATGCTCGTACCTTCTCTGTATAAGAAGATAGCTACGACCTGGGTATGCTACGTAATGTACAATATATCTTTTAATAATGCCCCATAAATAAAATATCATAAAGCTAAACATATATACCGACTATTAAAATAAATAATAGAAAATTAATTAATAAATAAACATATAAAACTATAGACTAAGGTGATTGACATCATAAAAATATAATTTAACTTGTTTAATATACTAATTATTTTTATATTTATGTAATTATTCCCATCTTTAGGTCGATTTGCATTAATGAGTAATAAATTTACCTGATTTCCCATATATGTATGTCAGTGTGTGTAAATAAAATTATGTATTTATTTTGAAGAATTGGTGCTATGTGTGTGTGTGAATCATCTCTTTCTACAATTTTAAATACAATGCTGGTAATGATACCTTAGAGGCAATTACGCAACTGACTTGCAATGACAATACATTTCAATTTGCCATACTTGGCGTCATAATTGCTCTTAAAAGTAAGTGCCTCGGAGAGCACGTTACGCCGTCGGTCCCGGTTGTTAAATCAAGGTCTTTGAGAGCCGTTAGATACAAGTAGTAAGACGTCTGAAAGTCTGAAAACCTGTCATATGGTATGACTGGTTTTCAGACTATTTATTTCACTACGACTAGATATTTCAGACGTGGTATGACTCATACCATGAGATATCGTGTTACTCAGTAACTGGGTTGTACAGATCAGATAGGCAATCGCTCCATATAAAATACTGGTATTAAGCTGCATCAGGTTTGACTGGAAGCGGACCCCAATTTAATTAGGAAAAGGCTAGGCAGATTGAATGATTGCTCTAAAAAGTAAAAATCCTATATCACTTCCTAACTCA
Source organism: Xylocampa areola (assembly GCA_935421205.1). Classification (NCBI taxonomy): domain Eukaryota; kingdom Metazoa; phylum Arthropoda; class Insecta; order Lepidoptera; family Noctuidae; genus Xylocampa; species Xylocampa areola. The sequence continues at coordinate 6,303,383 of OW285225.1, read as the reverse complement.
ACTAATAAGATAGACGCAATATTTATTGTCGATCTGACAAAATGAGAGCTATTGCAATTGCGAGTCAGTTCTGCAATTCTCGCTGGAATTATTAGTGGTGCCAAGAAGCCTTCTCTATATGCGAAGAGGCCTCATCCCTTCACTGACAAGAAAATTGCATGCACTCATAGCCAAATGCAATCTGAGGTCGTAACGTAGCAATCGCTAAGACATTTAAGAAGTCTTCGGGATGCGTCACTGTGCGACACTCCTAACCTCACGAAAAGTAAATGTGGGTTAATAATATAAAATTATTGACTAGTACTATTTTATTTCATTTACTTAAAACAACACCCATCTTTTAGTCAAAGCCATTTTTATTTACTTCAATTAGATCATTTACTTTTGAATTGTCAGAAGCTAGTTGTTACGTTCCAAAGTGTAGGTATTTATGGAGGAGAACGGGCAAGAAACTTCATTGTTACTCCTTTTTAACCGACGAAAAAAAGGAGGAGGTTCTCAACTCGACGCGTATATATTTTCTTTACGCATAGTTTTTTACATAGTACTTAGTCCGATTTTCCGATGATTCTTTTTTTATCGAATAGACCGGTAGAGGATACTTCCAAGTTGGTCCCATTAAAATTACCTCTCTAAAGTCCACCCTGAAGAGATAATAGGAAAAATAGGGAATTATTTATTGTTCACATGTCAACCGATTCTGTTTAAAGCGGTTCAATTGTTTGTGAAAAAGTTTTATTAGCAAACTATTATTAAGACAATATTTCTCGTTACATTTTGTTTATATGTAATATGAAATCAATTTTAGGAGTCCAGTTACAATTCAAAACTTCGCCATGACAGTTTAGAGATGACCAGCCGCAACTGACGGCGCCCGTTCACGAACATGACGCATGCATTAGCACCACTAAACTTAATCACCAACTACTCTTGAAACTAATACCAATTCCAATATTAAAAAGAAGCCATAAAACAACGCGTAATTTTAAAATAAATTTGCCTACGAGTACATTACAGTTGCCTCAATTTTAAAGCATGTTGTTTTCATAATATCTCAAACCTATAAATATATTTTAGTCATTTTTGCATTTTAAAAGTACGAACTGACATATATCCAATGTCAATCGAGCGGAATTATTTTCAAGAGTAAGCCCACATATTGTAGGGAATTTAACGTTACTTTTGGACCAAATGACAGATATTCAGATATTTCCGTCCATTAATTTAGGTACAATATATTTAGACACACGGTGAAATAATGAACTCAATCTAATTGCACTTAATTTGACATTGGCCTTCACTACTAGCGCCATTTTGAAGTGTCAAGCTACACTGGCATCTCGTATGTGTTTAAAATTTCAATGACATTTATTTATGAAGACCCCTGCAGTTTTGTGTGTCGTATTAGACTAGCTTTATTTAGTTATTGGCATTTAAAAAAACATTTAATATGTATTTTATTATGGTTGTCGGCCGATGTTAGTGGTGTCTTTGGAAATATTTTCAAGTTTCTGTTTAGCGTACCTATTCGCTATTTCGGTTGCCAACCGAATTGATGGACACTTTGTAGTACATTGCGTCGTGTGTTACAGCTTGTCTATTATGAGCAACAATAGTAAAAACTTACGACGCAATGTACTACAAAGTGTCCATCAATTCGGTTGACAACCGAGATAGCGAATAGGTACGCTGGTTTTAAAATAGTAGCAGAGATAGGTAGACAGTGCATTAGGTACTATACAGGTGACTGAACCAACATGACTAACTGCAGTCAATGCAATATGGTACAGATGCGACTACCAACACGGATACGGGTAGGCAGAGGCGTACACAGTTGTACATCCACATTTCACCAATGCTGTTATTAAGTTCCATAATAGTAAGTGCATTGCGATCTAGCGGGCACAATTCCAAACTCCGGGCTAAGAAACCCAATAACACTTTGCCCGACTTGGGAATAGAACCGAAGACCTCATGCTCAGCAGTCGCGCTTGGGACCTCCAGACCAACGAGACAGTTAGAAAGAACTACCACAACAAATACAGATAAACCTATCAGACGCATGCGTCGACTCGCTCTAAAGGTATAAATTTTTGTAGGAACAAAAATGCTGTCGTGAGCAGGATTCAGGAGGCAGATAAATTTTGCTCCTTGTAAAATATTGATATTGTCAAAGAAAATAGCAAAAACAACATTCCATTCACGAAATCTATAATTTAAATGTCTATCAACCATATATCACATTAATTTATGTCCTTACATTAATTTTAATAAAGTTTAAAATCCTTTACAAATAACTGTTGATTCGATAACATAAAACCGTTAAGTTTTTTTTTTTTATTAATTTATTTCAAACCAGCTTTACTCTGACGTAATTCGTGCTATATTTATTTAGTAAATACAATTATACTAACTGTTACCTCATTCATCTATTGGTCGCAAGCGCAGCTGCTGAACAGCGGCTCTAGGTTCGATTTCCAGGTAGGAGAGTATTATTGGGATTTTCTCAGTATGCTAATGTAATGTAATGCTCTATTGTCGGATATGACATGGAGGATAATATATATTCAATCCCTTCTAATATAATAAATCCGAAAGTAACTCTGTCTGTCTGTCTGTCCGTTACGCTTTGACACCTAAACCGGTGAACCAATTTTTATGAATTCTGGTAGGGAGATAGGTTCGACCTTGGAGAAGGACATAAGCAATCTTTTGTCACGCAGAGGAAGTCGTGGGCACCAGCTAGTAGGTATATATATTGCTAGTAATTTATTTAATAATTCCAATAAGCTATCCATAGATAGCTCATAACCTCTAGTCATTGCCAAGTGGCTCAAGCCTCACTGTCAGTGGCCGCGAAGAGCAACTGCTGAGGCCCAGGACCTTTCCTGGGTTCTATTATTTCCTCATGCTCTTCAGAAAATTATAACATAACATAGCATCACGCCTGTATTCCCCGAAGGGGTAGGCAAAGGTGTACACAATTGTACACCCACATTTCACCAATGCTGTTATGAAGTCCCATGTAATAGGTGGTGAGCCTATTGCCACAAACTGGGAACAATTCCAAACACCGGACTGCTACTGAGAATTTCCTAACAGAAAAACTCAATAACACTTTGCCCGACCCGGGAATCGAACCCGAGACCTCCTGTTAAGGAGCCACGCTTGGGACCACTAGACCAACGAGGCAGTTTAAAATGATCACGTTAAGAACATAGTTTTAATTAACATAACATAGCAGTGATAGCCATTAGTGATAGCCCATTGGACTGACAAGTCAAAGGTCGCAAGTTCGAATCCAAGGCACCGCCACTGTCTTTTCGAAGGCATGTGCGAATTGTATATATATTCTCGGTGTGTAAAACCATATCAGAGATCTACGGGTGGTTTAAACTCAGACACTAGGTTGTTCATCAACCACACGATAAGAATCAGAAGATATTAACATATTTTTTAACATAATTTAGGATTACACTAATCCTTATAAATATTTTGATTAATCTACCCATCATCAATTATGTTATAAATCTAAATCGTAATAATATCGTGATCACGATAATCTTGTTTAAAAATACATAAAATATGCCAAAAGCGTTTTTAATGTTCGCGAAATTTGTGTAACCTACTATGAATACCATACCTTTATGGGTATTCCAGTTCATATGTTATTTTTGTCAGTTTGTATGTTGGCCAATACGAATGGGCCGTTTTATTGAAAGGGTAATAGTTAAATGCGTAAAATAGTGTATCACGATTTATGTATAGATATATATAAATCTATATCTGCCTAGCCTTTTCCCAATTACATTGGGGTCGGCTTCCAGTCAAACCGGATGCAGCTTAATACCAGTATTTTACATGGAGCGACTGCCTATCTGACCTCCGCAACCCAGTTACTGGGTAACACGATATCTCGTGGTATGACTGGTTGTCAGACTTTCAGGGCTCTGACTACCCGTAACGGCTGTCATAGATCTTAATTTGACAACCAAATATCAAGATTGATAGGCTATTATTATCACACTATTTATCAGTCGACATCCGTGAAGCACAAGATTCCCAATTTCTTCTTCTTCGTGTGGTTGATGAACAAACTAGTGTCAGAGTTTGAACCGCCCGTAGGCCTCTGACATGGCTTTAGATACCATTGAGAACAGGTCTCAGCTGTGCTGGTTTTCTCACAATGATTTCCCTCACCGTTTTAAGCAAGTTCCAGATGAAAACCAGCGTCAAGTGTGCTTGAAACTTAGCTGATTTGGAACAACATTGATGACTGATGCATGTGTGCCGTCAGTTAGTACTGGTCAATTTGAAATTGCTATGGCTCTTTCTTCAAGAAGCCTTTCCGGACACCCTACATGATTACGCTCACATAACCATAAGCAGTGATGTCTGGACTTTAAAAGAGATCTGGACTTCTGTGTTTGTTTCAATGTTTCTTCTCAGTCGTAGTCAGATAGGAAATGCCTTCTAAATAAAAAAGTGTCATATAAAAGAGTTTAAAGACCTATTTACAGAATAAACAATTTGAACTTTGAACAACCCTGAGACATACAGTCAAATGAGGTAAATAGGGATAGAAGGAGGAAAGGTTTTTTGAAATCTGTTTTTCGATACCTTTAACAAATATTCCGTTTCGCCTATTTAATTCAACGTAGACATCGATATTGTGACATTTTGGCATAAACGAAAAAAAGGATTTTGAAAAGTTTATTTGTCATATTCTTATATACTCCTCGTATATAAGAACGTACTTCGGTCACGGCGGCCTATCTCCACTGAGATTAGCCAAGTACGCAGGAGATATTATAGTGCACAAGTGTACGCGCAAACACAGGTGCACTCCCTCTTCCTTCACTCTCATATTCCGATGGGACGGAAATCCGACACGACAAGAGAGAGAGATCAAGCGCAGGACCGACGGCTTTACGTTCTCTCCGAAGCACGGGCTCACAATTCCCAACTCATATTCTTATTCACCCCTGGATTCCTATTGACTCCATTTGATTGTCATCACATTTTGTTATTATTTTAGTTTTTAATTTAAGTACCGCTTTTTTGTTTTATCAGGAATTTAAACCTAACTGGACCCATTGCACTTGGTGTCTCTGGTTTTTCCAAATAAAAATGTTTCTTTCCTTGTTTCTTTTTTTTCAATTGGGCATCAGCCATGCAGCATTTTATATGTTCTTAAATACCAGTCAAAGTAATAAATAATAATAATATAAGGAGTACAAATTCATAAAATGTATATTAGTAAATTATAAAACCAATATGTAAAAAAAAATATATGTATTAATAAAATTATTATAATTGATACATAGTATGTATCTTTTATGATTGTTTTTCTCTATCTTCTTTTATTACTTTTCAAAATTAACTATATTTATTTCTAATTTAATAAAATTTTAATTAAGGTGGTGGAGACGTTGACATTCCTCCGCATCGCTGTACCCAAAGTCCATAGTAGTAGAGTAGTCGATTTCCACCTTGAATGGCAATGCTAACTCTCTGACCAAGAAACAAGCCAGCCCTTTGGTTATGCGAACTGTCGACCAGTCTGCGCGAAATTAAAAAACTACATAAATACTTATAGTAGCTACATGACTATAAGTTCATTAACACTTTTCCAAGAGTAGACATTTCATTCATCAAATAACAGTACATGGTTATAAGTACCAAATATATTTTAGTATAGCCACTACGACTATCTCGCCACATGGGTATACGAAGCCATGTGTGACAGTGTCAATTACATTGATATGCCATATCTGGATGTGACACTTTTGGTTATGAGTGTACTTGCTGATAATTTGAGAATGCAGTCGATTATTATAATATTTTAGGAGATCCATTCTATAATTGTGTTGTTTCAATAAAGAAAAAAATAATCTATGTACTCTAAGCTACCATAGCTTAGTACCGTTAACTTTAAATTCAATTTAACACCTATTTCACAAAGTGTTGCTAAAACTCGAAAATGGGATTGCAATTCTTTTTTAATCGCCTTAAATTTCAGTGCTTTCTGTTTATTACGTATGAACTCCATGAAATCATCCGAAAAAACTTTATGACTATTCATTATTTATTCTTATTTTTCTCTCATCCCGCGATTTGCTGAAGAGGAATCTTAAGCAAATCTCGGGATGAATATTTTATAGGTACTCTAAGGCGACAACACGGCTATATGTAACGCATTAACATTACTCTGACCGTTCAGTCGACCCATACTAAATATGTGAAGTTTATTTAATAAAGGAAACGCATAATCACTTTCAACATTTAATTTAACACAAATAATTCAAAACAGACACCCTTTGATCCTAATACATTAATGACACTCAACCAACACAGCTCTCCCCATAACACCCTTGTCGCTTCCATTAACCCAACATCTTCCCACCATATGGCCATCACAAATATTATTTCAACGCCTCTTTTTATAATTATGTGTACTTTACTTAATTATAATCTCCCACGGGATGGTCACATGAATTTTTGACGCTTTTTCTTTACGGGTGACAAGGTTTATTTCTTTGTCGTTTTATTTCTATTACGAGTTTATTGTGTGTGTTGTATCTTGTAAAAGGGTCTCTGATGTTGATTGTAGTTCATAAGTAACTAGCTCACCTGCCCCCGGCTTCGCATGACGTGAAATAACCTTTGTTTAAAGGCAACTGCTTTATTATCCTCATTTAAAACATCCACGAACCTACTCGGAAATGTCCAATAGTTATGTATCTAACTAAACCTTGAACTACTTTGTTCATTGGTGAGAATCCATTGAGCAGTTATGTGAGAAATTGTGCCTATACCGATACACAGATGTGACATTATAGTGTAAAGAAAAGACTACATCTCTTCTGATTGAGTCTTATAAATATAATAAAACCTTTTTCCTTTAACCGTAGATTTTAAAGTGACTGTTCATCCTAAGTCAATTTGAGACACCGCTGAATGTAATAGTCTAAATGGTCTACTTTCCTCGTCATAATGACAGGTTTTGTTCTGCTGTTTGTTAGTGATGTCATTAAACGTAAAATAAAAAATATTACTATTATGGAGTTCAATAAACGTGTGTGTTATTCATTATTTAGGTGTAATCGTTTATGCGTGTTTAACGTACCTATCAATAAAGCACAATTGACAATACCTAGATATAATTAAATTAAGGGGCAGCGAGATCACTATCACGCACTTTTCCTACGTAAGAAATGAATAAATATATTGCTTTACCCACTTAAACCACAAATTTATAATATATATTTTACCTTATAAATAAAACGAAATTTAAAAAAAATATGTTTTTTAATTTATACGTTATTCATTATTTTATTTAACAGTTCTAACTGTTAATCAACATCTCTACTGTTTGTTTAAATTTCGAATATTACAGTACGTACATGCAGATAATATTATTATTTAAGCTTAGTTGTAGAGTAGCTCTCTCATTTAGCAATATTAACTCTATTAACCTAAGCTTTCCTGTTTGTAGTTTCAAAGGTTCTCTATATAACGATCCAGTTTATAGTTACAAGCTTATTGGCTTAGCTTTAGACGTCATTGCCACTACACAGCAAAGATTAGCATTATATTTGATACTAGCTGTGCCCGTGGCTTCGTTTTCATGGATTATAGGGTTTGGTTTGAAAGGATTAATGTTGTATTTTAAAGGGTAGCCAGGGGTTAATTATATTAAGATAATTTGCCAATCTGGCAGTTTTGTGGAAAATTGATGAATCATATTCAACATATGACAAGAGGAATAAATAATTAGGGTATTTAATAAATAATTAGGGTATTTAATAGTTCAATCATCAAAAGAAAATGACGAATCATAAGCGATTCAATTCATCTCTGTTTAAATCCCAGATTGTTACAAAAACCTTAAAATCTATTGCCACCAATATCACGAGGCAGAATCGCATAAAATATATTACGATCTGAAGCTTATGCAAATAGACCGAAGCCTCATTTTTAATGCCCATATTCAACAGTCGCTTTACGACCCGATCTGACGATACAATATCAGTTTACAAACGATTCCAAAATCGTCACGAAAGTAGATTATATGATAATAATACGATACAATTTTTGATATCAGCAATCCTTATCTATTCAAAGAGCATTTACTTGACAACGATATAAAATAAGATATTCATAATATACGAAAAAGTATAGATAAGAAATGAATCTCAAATGTAACGATTTTTCTTATCACCATCATGTGTGGGCGATGTGGGTGGTCTGCTGATCCTCTAAACAGATAGCAAGATTGAATATACAAACTGTATTACCGAACGGATCTATATATATTTTTTTTTAAGATTAACATGATTTTAACTATGGTTTTGGATTAAATTAAAGGTTGGTAAACCTAATAAATAGCCTATGAGTATCGACTATGTGAATTTAGATCATTCAATGGCCATGGGACGGGAAACGAAGACATTTCCATTAATTACCCAGCAAAGCGGATAATTAACGACCTCAGTTTATTGATGGCAGACACTGTAGATACAAGGAAATGCAGTCCAGAAGGAACTGCTCTCCACTTTACGCCATCTCTCGATATTCTGTATGACGCACTGGATATTTGGCAGTCTATTAATTGCCAAGATCTTCACAGTATGCTATTCATTAGTCATAATTATGACCTCAATTTATTCTTCTTCGTTTTTTGGCCGAAAAACATTCAAATATTGAAGACGAACATACATTAGTCTACACACGCATTTAAAAAATAAACAAATACACCTAATGCTGGCGATAAAAGCTATTGTGTTACGTAGATGGCGCCACTGATGATGCCGGATTTAGTCTCGACATATGAATACAACTGCTACACGTTTACAAATAACAAAAATAAGTAAGGTTAAAAGTGGTGCTTAAGCTAGGAAATATCCTTATATAAATAACTAGCCCCATAAAGAAATCCTGCCGAACATAAGCCTCTCAAAGACATTGTATGTATAGAAAATCATCATAGACGCTGTGCCGGGCTCCTAACGATAAAAAACCACACGTGGCGGACCCACTAGTCTTTACCAGGATAATGAACGACTCTAGATATTTACCGTAATCCCAGCGGGTTACGGTCCAACGAAGGTATCAACAGACCACGTAATTTGTGCAGACCGGCCACGCAGACTCAAAAGAAACGCACGCATCCGAAGCCATAGTACTGCCAAAGACCTGCCTTATGTAAGTATTTTCGCGTCAGACGAATTTGTGACCGCTCTTAAGTTGCTAATTCGAGAATAGAGTGATGGAAATCACGTACTTGATATTTTCTAGACTTCCAATATTCGGGCTATTAAATACTATTTGACTGACACAGATAAACGAGATCCAGAGGCCCGGGTAGCCGAGACACACTATGAAACGGGTTAATATAATGACAACCATATAATTCGTATGGCACTGTAAAATGTGGCAAAAGCAAAGTACAAGAGCTGCAAATAAATAGAAAAGAGAAAAAGAAAATTCTGGAATACTTATAGTTGTGAAGAATCTTCTTCAACACTAGCAAAATCAGTCAACATACTGGAGATAATTTAAGACAAGACAACAAGGGGACCTAAAGTTCAACGATCGGCCCGATATAGATAGGAATGTACAACAAAACCATAAGACAGACGGACGCACATTATATCTACTAATGATATTCTAACTGTAAGGTTTGTGGAGTCGAACATACTTAGAACTAAAGCTTTTGTAGTTAATGAGTTAAAGGAGATTATTAATATGTATGGACTAAGCAAATAACACGGTGAGGGAAACATCGTGAGGAATCCAGCAAATACGAGGAAGGTTCTGTGAGTGTAAATCCAAATCAGAGAGAAATTAATCAGGGTAGTTTAAACTTTGAGGCTAGGTTGTTCATCAAGTACATGATGAAAAGCAAAAGAAGAACGGAAAAATGAACGGTTTCCGAAAAAAATCGTCTGAGGTCGTAACTGCTAATTTATTTAGCCTATCAGCATTTTTTTCTACTCATTCGAAACGCGTAACCGACCTAGCTTAATAATTATGTTGGTGCAGTATATTTATAGCAACAGTGCAGTAGATAGTTTGACATTGCAATCTATTGGGCTACAGCTGCTTAGACTGTCTTATATTTCATGAACAAACGAAATTGGTAAATTGTGGTTAAAAATAAATCCCGAATTTTCACTTTGGGAACCATCGGCTGTTTTATTTACAAAACTCGACTTATCCGGTAGCGGAAAAAAGCGTAAATGAAGCATACTAACTTAGCCATTAAGGCTTACAACCCTCATTAGCATCACCTGAAAGTTGTTGGGTTTGCGTAAACAAATACCAAACTTTCAGGTTTCAGCCAGAAACATTGTTACAAAAACTTTGTTACACAGCTTTTTGATGGAACCTATCTTTTCAATTTAATTTAATAAATTATTTTGTATTTCAAACGAGGATGGGAGGTAACGAACTGTCTTAACTTTTTGGGTACCGTGATTTTTGATTCCGGTTTGAATTAAAAATTACTTTTATTAAAAAAAAATGGTATTTGTGACAGTGCACATGGAAATTGTTCAATATGATTTAGATGTATGCTTAGTTTAGTTGCTTATTTCTCCAATCAATCGATCGGCAAGTTTTAACTTTCAATCAAGTTAAATCCCAGATCAAGTAATCTAAAACACAAAAGACTTAAGACTTATTTAGGCCTTAAAATTGGATAAAACAGATTATTAGCGGTGATCATTATCCTCTGTATAAATTCTAATGATTAGCTGTATCTAGTTGGTGTAAAAATCTATTAAAGAAATGCTTATATAGAAGATAATTATGAGTTTACAATACTTAAAACATACAGTGTCACAAAATTCTACTTAACACTGCGAAAATCCGAAACAATTGAGCTTCTACATTCAAGTGAACACATAACTTGCAAGGAATGTTTCTCCGTATGCAATTCATTTACGTCCCTGATAACAACACGTCTGGTAGTGTCCAGTCCACATTGTTTATCTACACAAGACAGTGAAGTAAACAGCGAATTCTTTACTTCTGTGTAGGTACGTATGTATGTTCTAAGTTTTACGAGCTAGAATTATTTAGTAGACAAGTTTTTGTATGTTAGGTTAAGTAAAGAATGTGGATAACTGTCGCCATGTTTGTACGAATCGCAAGGGACTTTTAACCAGTATTACTGGGTTTAAGGGCTCATATTTTGATACGGTGATATTTTAAAGTAAGATTCCAATCAACCCGCAATACCATAATGAAATCGGTGAAAAGAAAGAAACAATAAACAATATTATTGCACGCAAGTTTTTTTTTAATTATAAACGTTGTCCCGCACTAGTAATTTCTTCCTGTATCGTGGGTGCGTTTATAGACATATAATCTCACAGGCACACACACACACCCAGACCTGGAGCAATTATCTGTAGATCGTACAAATATTTGCTCCGTGCAGGAATCTAACCTGCGACACGCGGTGCAGCAGTCTGTCTCTCGACCACTGCGCCAACCGCGCTGTCAATGTAAATTTCAAATGGTCAGTTTGACCATTTGCCATGTAATCGACTAGCTTACTTTCAATATTTTACCTAGATAGGTACATACCTGTTTTTAATTCGGTCTACTTGCTAATAACAACTTAATTGCGTATATTTAAAAGCACTTTACTCCTACACTGTGCACATATAATTACACTTAATTAACTAGTATAATATGCTTGACCAACTTGCATCTATCAAGATCTAATACTCTTAAATCACTTAGTAAAGGAAATAGTCCATTAATTTAGATATAACGTCATGATATCGCAAACTGAGCTAGTTACAAATAATCTACGCCCATATATTTGAAATCATTGATCTGTTAATCATGATCATAATGGATAAATAAAATAAATATTTTTGAATTGTGTACTCCCACTGGATAATAACTGGAAATAGTGCATCTAATAGCTTAGTGGTATGAACGTTGGACTGGCAAGTCAAAGGTCACAATTTCGAATCCAAGGCACGCACCACTGACTTTTCGAGTCATGTGTATTAGAAATTAATTATCACTTGCTTAAAACTGTGAAAGAAAACATCATGAGGAAACCAGCACACCTGAGAGATTTTCTCGATGGTGTGGAAAAAGACATGTCAGAGGCCTACGGGCGGTTTAAACTCTGACACTAGGTTGTTCATCAACCACACGAAGAAGAAGAAGAGACTGGATAAAAATATTTCATCTTAGTTTGGGAATATACCTTTTTTTTTTATAGCTGCTTCAGTAAAATGTGGATGAACAAAACAGTACCTACTCATCTGCCTAACTCTTCGGGAATACAGGCGTTATGCTATGTAATGTTATTAATTCAATTTCTAGAGTGTAGTCAAAATAAAAACAGGCTTTCTGTAACAACATTCAGATGTTTTTTTTTTTATTTAAAATAATTAGTCCTCATTCACATAGATCAAACATAACCATACACGAAAGATTTCATTCAAAAGAAAACTTTATTATTCTGAATAATCATTGTTGTTTTGTTTTTTATTGTTGTACTTTTAACTTAGGGCTAGGTCATAAGTTAATGAATATAAACACAGCAAAATTTTACCAAAACATAAAAATAAGGGAACTTGCCAAAGCCCGGGACGGAAATCTAATTTTTCATGTAATAGTTGGAACCAACACAATAGTACAAAATGAATCGTAACAGTTTTAGTTAACAGCATTCGGATTTTTAACTCAATCGTTCTACCATTCCATAAAACAACATAGGAACATACCAGCAACAAAAAAAAACAAATATCATTCTATAGCTACCTAAACTATGTCTGAACGGAAAATGAAAATAAAAATGTCAACAGTTTTTAATTGAACAATTTGGCAACTAGTTTATTTTTTTGACAATTCAAAAGTGCCTGTAAACGGTCTAATTGAAATAAATGCTTTGACTTTGACTTTGACTTTGAACATTTACTAGCGGATACGCCCATACGTTTATATATCTTTTATAGGTACGTATAGTCATAAAAAATATATTTTTATTGTTAATACGTTTTTATTGTTTTAAACTACATGTGTCCATATGAAAATAATGAATAAGATCTTAGCTCGACACCATTTTATTAAAATATTGTACGGTTTTTCACCAGGCCTCTCTAATATAATTAAGTTATGATCTTTAAACTTTTTCGTACTTTTTCTGTTTCTATTTAAAGTGTGTATTTGAGACAACATAATGTCAAAATTGTTCAGGCCACCCGTGGGTCTCTGACTTGGCTTAGCGCAGTTGCTAATAGCAGTCCATTAGTTAACAACTACAGCCGGACCGCCAAAGCAAGACGCTCAGATGAAAATGATCGAATGGTCACCCATCTACAAATTTACCGCGTAAAAGCGTTAAACACGTTTGACAATCATTTATAGGCCATTGTTTGCAACGGGCTGTTGTATGTGTTTCCTTCACTCTTTAGCTGAAACCGGTATGGGCTGTGATAGGCTTGATGTTCTCTGTATTGTCGCCTCAAATAATAAAATTTATTTGTAGAAAACATTTTGAAAATATCTGTTTGATCATTACTAGACATATATTTGAAAAATAGTGAGGGGCGCAAAGTTTTAGAAAATTTAAGAAAATATATATTTAATCACTCATAACTTACAGGATATTTTCTTATGTAAACTTTTAAGTAATGGTTATATTTTATTCAGATTAAACTCAAAGACTACAAAATAAACATGATACAAAGCATGCTACATTACACAATAGTAGAAAAGATGTCCGCTCTACATAATAAGGATGTGTAATTATTTCACAACATTATGTTCATAATGATGACGTTATAATTGTGAAATATGAATTGCGCATGCTATCTCGCTTAATTCATTATACTGAAGTACTAGTGATGTGCAACATACATCGATACTATAAAGACCTAATTACATTTATACCGATCACATATATTATAGCTGTGTTTGTTTAAAGTTAGGCTTACTAAACAACCTCGCAAGTACAGTCATATAGAAAAATGATAACATGTTAAAATATTTAGAAAATTAACGCTAAACGCTTGCATGCACTCAACAATTTTTATCGTAAAATGACTTCTAAGCAGCGTACGTTGTACGCAACAATTTCAGACATGCACAGTTAATATACTACAAATGTAATTAATAATTTGTGAGCATCACTTATCAGAATAGTTTTATTTAAATGCATGGAGGCTGCATATCAGAATAGGTTTTTAACAAGTGTTTTGACTGCCATTTTTCATCAGAAGTCATAAGAAGTCATAAGCGCGTTTGCTGAGTGCCCGTGAGATCCGGGTAATAGGCATTGTTAATGGGTTTTCCTATTAAGATGAATATAGACCCATCAGGGGTTTTTAGGTTGTGCAGAGGAGTACTGTTGAAACCCTACATATTAAAAAAGCAGTTATTAAACGCCAAATAATTGGTGTTCAGCCTATTACCATCAATCGGGCAAGAATCCTAATGCTGTGCTGCTACAGAGAATATTCTGATAGAAAAATGGAATACCATGACATATTCTCAGACCTACCAAACATACACAAAAAAAACCATAAAAATTGGTCAAGCCGTTTTGGAGGAGTTCGATAACAAACACTGTGACACGAGATTTTTATATATTAGATAGATAGATAATAGTGTATTTAAAACTAAAATAAATAATACTCCCGACTGAATTTTCAGTCACGGCGGCTCATCTCTATGGAGATTAGCCAAGTAACGCAGGAGACATTATAGTTCACAAGTATATATGCGCAAACACAGGTGCTCTCACTCTTCCTTTACTCTTTTAGTCCGATGGGACGGCAATCCGATCCCACCGGAGAAAGATCAACCGACCGCTTTACGTGCACGCACGGGACACACAGACACAGACAGTTATTCAACTGTCTCGTTTAAAAATTTATGTTAATTTCGAAAGCTTTTAATCCATCAATATTTAAAGTTATTTCGATACGCTCTCTAAAAGTTAAAACTGTATTTAAAATTATTTTACTAAGTTTAAAATATTCACAATTTACAAATTTTCAGAAACACTTTCGGGTCACTGTTAAAAAATAGGTTAAGCGAACCACTCAGACAGTATTTATATTATTTTTAATTAAATAAAACAAAATTATCTTTAGAACGATTACGCCGATTGTTTTGATTTGATTTTATATGATTGTTTTTTTTTTAACTGTCTTAATGGTTTCAAGCGCGACTGCTTTTTTTTATGGGATAGGGTGCAACCGAGCAGACAGATCGGCTGATGGAAACTATTACCGCCGCCCATGGACAACCGCAACCCCAGAGGAGTCGCAAGTGCGTTGCCGGCCTTTTAAAGGGTTTGGGTCTCCGGTGAGGGTTCACTCACTCAGCGAAATACAACGCAAGCGTTGTTTCACGCTGGATTTCTGTGAGACCGTGGCATCACTCCGGTCCAGACGGCCCATTCGTGCCGAATCATGGCTCTCCCACGGTAAAACTTGAGGTCTTGGGTTCAGTTAACAGGTTAGCGAAAGTGTTCGTGGATTTTGTTGGTGTGAAATTTTCAGTAGCACCTATTAGTTTACCACCATCGAACTCAATTACTGCATCATCAGTGAAATAAAGGTATACCACTGTGTAGGCACGCCTCTGATGACTCCTTTGGGAGTACAGGCGTGCAAATATATCGTATTTATGTAATGCTGTTTTTTTTTTAAAGTTTTTTTGGTATTGCCCCACGCATTTACAATAGAATTCCTAATACTATAAAAAATATGACAATGGTAAAATTTAAAAAGACGCTATTTGAAACTTTAAATACGAAATGCTATTATAAGATTGACGATTTTCTTAATGATAATTCACTAATAAACAGTAACTATGATTGACATAACTATTATGACCCTGATTGACTTAAAATGTACCTTTTCTTAATTATTCCAATTAACATTTTATTTTAAGACTTTATTTCATTCATTGTTTCATCTATTCACAAATGTTTATTATTATTCTGTAATGTAAAAACCAAAAATTTGCATGCCGATGTGACGGTAAAATATGGAGAACTTTATTATATAAACTACACCTATGTACTATATACCCATGTTTGCAAATTAATAAATGATTTATGATTTATGATTTGCCAACCGAGGTAAAGCATCGGTTCATGGTTGATATACCAAAAACCCCAACTAAGGGCTTTAATTCCGCGTTCACTATAAGAACCGCGAAACAGTGAAATGCGCTGCCGGAGTGGGTCTGCCCCGATAGTTCGGGGAGTGAGAATATAATCTGGGTGTCTTCAAGACGCGAGTGAGTCGGTTTCTTCTAGGCAAGCGTAAACCGCATCATCGTTTAACATCAGGGGAGATGGCGGTTAAACGCAAGTAATAAAAACAAAACAGATTAAATACTTTATATTAATATAAACTGCCTCATTGGTCTAGTGGACCCAAGGGTGACTGCTAAGCAGGAGGTCTCGGGTTCGATTCCCGGGGCGGGCAAAGTGTTATTGAGTTCAAGATAAATCTTTGAAAAGCATTAACGCATGCTCACCGAACTCTAAAGTTACAATATTAAATGGAAAAAGAATACGGTCGCGAACAGGATTCGAACCTGCGCCTCCCGGATAAATACTCCAGGCGCTCTGACCACTAAGCCATCTCGACCTCTGCTCACCACCGCGAATTCTTCTTCCATATTTTAACACGTCTTATGGCGACGTCATTGCAATCAATTCAGTACCTATACAGGTGACCGAACCGACATGATCAACTTTGCAGCTAATACAATGTCGTAAAGAATGCAATTACCTTAATAATTCAAGATAAATCTTTGAAAAGCATTAACGCATGCTTAGCGAACTCTAAAGTTACAATATTAAATGGAAAAACAAAAATTGTTATTGAGTTTTTTCTGTTAGGAAATTCTCAGTAGTAGCCCGGAGTTTGGAAATATGCCCGGTTGATGGCAATAGGCTCACCACCTATTACATGGGACTTAATAACAGCATTGGTGAACAATTGTGTACACCTCTGCCTACCCCTTCGGGGAATACAAGCGTTAGCATCACGCTGTTATGTTATGTTTGTATTAATATAGTTCTAAAAGAAAATTGCGAAGCAAAAATTATTCAGACGAATAAAATCGTGAGGATAGGCTACTTAGTCATGGCTAAATACATCTTATAAACACATTAACATTAACGCATGGGTGGTCTTTAAACTTATAAGTTTTTTTGGAAAGAAAAATACGGTCGTAAGCAGGATTTGACCCTACGATTCCCGAACGCATACTCCAGGCGCTCTGCTAACTAAGCCATCCCAGCCTTTACTCACTACTCTGAATTCTTCTTCCACATATTTAATACATCTTGAGCAATGATAGCAAAGTATGACCGTTGGACTACCAAGTCAAAGGTCACAAGTTCCAATCCAAAGCAGGTACCATTGATTTTTCGAAGTCATGTGCGTATTATCACTTGTTTAAAAACGCTGAAGGAAAACATCGTGTCGCAACTAGCACACCGGTAGTTTTTCTTAATGGTGTGTAAAGCCTTGTCAGAGACCTACGGGTGGTTTAAACTCTGACACTAGGTTGTTCATCAATCACACGATAAGAAGCATACATCTTATGGTGACGTCATAGCTAACTATTTAGTCCATATACAGTAACTGAACCGACACTACTAATTTTGTAGTTAGAACAATGTCCTAAAGACGCGATTATTTATTTTAACAATTACAGATTTATCTTTCAAATATATTAACGCATGTGTAGAAAGAGGCAGAGCGCATGGAGTATTCATTATGGAGGCACAGATTCAAATCCATTTACTCTCATTTTTTCCTTCCCATATTTTATTACTATAAAATCATACTTTTTTCTTAGTCTGAGAGTACAGGAAGATCTACATCCGCTCACATCTAATTTTACTTATGTACTCAATTGAAAATCGGAATAGATAACGTCCTAAGTTCCATTCCCGGATTAGGCGAGTGTTATTTGGAATTGAACCCGGTTGATAGCAATAAACTGCTATGCTACCACTAGGCTATTTCTGCTCATTCTACTAAAAACAAAACAACTACGTCTATGACACATGGGTCATCAGACTAAGTGCGAGGGCATACCGGAGTGGTTTTAGTCAGTAAGAGGCTGACAGACACCTCCCATTTCCCCAATGTGGAAAACCTGAGGACTTCCCACCCGGCAAAAAAAACTGATATTGCATGCGAGCAAAAATGTCGCCTATTTTACCTTATACCCTGGTAAAAAAACTAAGTATAGAACTACTCTATAGGTAGCACAACATACATTCCGTAGGTATCTTTGACTTTAGTTGCTTTAGTTTGTTTAAGCGGTTATTTCATTTCTTTGTTTCAAACGTTTACCACTATAGAATTTTCTCCTGAATCGTGGAAGCGTTTATAGGTGCATATCTCTCATACACACACACACCTATACCCGGAAAATATATTTTCTTACGAATATTTGTTAATTACGGGCATTGAACAAGCAACACGTAGCGTAGCAACCGTTCTCTTTACTGCTGCGCAACTTGTCGTTGACGGTCAAATGGCTTCGTATTTACAGAAATAGACATCTATATTCATATTTTTCTATATAATTATTAACATTTATTACTCTATATAAATCAACAGGAAGAAATAGGGCGGATTCTTCCACGACAATGGAAGAAAAACCGATAACATCATTATATAAGGAAATATATTAATAAATTTATTCAATCTGCGGTACAATGTATGCATTCAAGTATAAAGCAAACTTTTAACAAACATACATAGTTACTTATACCAAGTTCATATATTTCACTTTTCTTTGTTCAGTATAACCTAGTTTTATTACCAGAGTTTTTCATGAGAAAATGCGTTCTGTAGAAGCTAAAACGGCGTCAAATAAGCATTAAGTTTCCGAGATTCATATTTTATACGCGCATAAAAGCGAAAAAATCTATGGTACTAAGAAATTTTGAAATTTCTAGTAAAATATTTTAGTCAGACTAGACGGTAAGCATGAAAGTCTTTCTTAAGAATTTGTTACACGTAACGCTCTCTGTTAATAATTTATTATTGTATGTATTTAGAAATTAAAGAGGTCGGCCGGGTTTTTTATACACAAATAACGCTGCTATGCGCCCTGTATTTTTAGGATTGTTTACAATCACAACGCACTTCTAGACAAAATAAATATTACCACTAATATTTTTTTCACGTTAACCGTAAATATAAAATATCACCTTAAAAAATTAACTTACCGGTAATAACCGAAAAAAATCCCACACCTCACACACTTGAAAGTAAAATTCGATTTTCAAAAATTCAAACACTAAATACCATTTTCTACAAACAATAGCTTCGGCCTCGCGGTTTCGGGAATCGGATCTCGGTCCACGGATTTCGGGAACCGCGTATCGTGGTGAACGCGAAGTGACTAACCGAGAGCATATTGCGTTTACAATTCTGCGTTATATTTTTAGAAAACGCCCCCTTGTTAGAAATGTGCGTGTGCGCAGGGTCGGTGTAACACGTGGTCGGTATCCGGTCGAAGGGTTTTGGGTTATTTTATTTGTACTGAAGTATTGACATGCCATTAAATTTAACTGTTTTTTTTTGTCGTTAGCTCCTCTGTTAAAAAAACTGTTTTTGTTATCGTTCTTCAACATTCCTCTGATTAATTTTCTTAGGGAATTCAATATACCTACAGGATAAATTTTGTTTAAAATTGATGTACTGTAAAAAAAAAACATAAATTGATACACGTTGATTATAAAAATAATAATCGAATCCTCACATAAGTTTATTTTCTCGTATGTGATGACACAATTATTTAAATACTCACAATATTCTCCACTTATTCGATATTTTGTTAAGTGTAAATAACCCAAGCAAACTTATAAAAAAAACATCAAAACTGATGAAATATATTTCAGACCCGCAAACACTTGTAATAGTTTTCTACTGACAATAGCCTACGTAAAGTCGTAAAGGCCAATTAGGAAAATAGGTTACTCTAATGTTTGGACACGTTGCAAAACATGCACTGTGAAATAAAATATAGGAAAGCAACACGCGAGGACGACAACAATGAAGGAGAAGCACTAAAATATTCTGAAAAGAGAGACGCTGGTGCAGAGACAGATATACAAGCAGATAAAGCTTGACGAAGGCCAAAACAGCTGAATTCTTTCGAAAAACCAACGATAGGTGGACGGGCCCTCCTAGATCAGAATTGGCTAAACATGGTTGAGAGCAAAATAAAATAAGACATAAATTACTCTCTAAGCAGTTGAAGTAGGTAATTTATTATATTAAAGTGAAGTGCCAAAATATCTTAGGTACTTCTATTTTATTCTAGAACATATACAGAATGAATTTTCAAGTGGGCGTGGATGGCCAAATCCAAAAATATAAGGAACAGCGAAGTATTCTCATATGAGTCTCGGGCCGATTTTGATGAAAACTAAAACTGCATCATTGGGTTTTTGGAAAATTAATATTCCTAGCAAAGAATCGAAAATGTTGATGTTGGAAAAAAAACGCATTCTGTTTTATTACACCTTTCGATGGTCTTGCTAAGAAGGATCAAATGATCAATTAAAGCTCTAAGATCCCAAAATTTATAAAAGAATCGTAATTATGATTATGCAGGCTTTGAATTTGATGCCAGGACTTCACACAAAAAAGTAGCATTGAAAACTATTAAATAGTTAATATTAAATATCAAAATATTTCGAAATACTAGTCAGATTTGTGGGAGGCGCAGGTTCGTAACCTGCTCGCGACCGTATTTTTTTCCCATTTAATATTATAACTTTAGAGTTCACTAAGCATGTCAGATCCACATTCGTTTATAACTGTTTTTCATTCCATCTCTCTATCTAAAACAAGTTTAAACTTGAATCTTCAGTCTAAAAACGTTTGACGTCAGACTTCAATATAATCTGTTTTGCACTACCCGTCAAAATAGTCCATATGGTCAATATTTAGTTCCCATTGAATCATAGCCCACGTGGCGTTGGTGATATAAACCAATTGTTACCACATTAATTCATGTTTATAATTAGATTTATTTGGCTATGGTGGACATTAACCTTTACCACATGGCATGCGAATTTCGCCAGTGTGAATCTAATGTCGGGCATCATAAAAAGTTCATAAAGGTTTTATGATTATAATTTTGTACCAAGAAGTCATTTCTACATCAGTTTTTAGTGCCATAACTACATATATAAATGTGTTCTACGCGACATTTTCTCAGCACGATATTTGTGTCTTTGACATTTACTTCTGAAAGTTTTGAATAGTCATCATTTAGGTAATAAACTAATATAAGTTGATATGGTACACAAGACAAATTTACCTAGCTACACTTTTCCAGTGTGAGCTGACAAAGCGTTGTTGTGGCTTTACATATAATTAGAAGTAGATTATACTGAACGTGTATAGTCTAATATGCAGCTGTGTGTATATGTACAACCAAATAGCCTGATTTTATACATTTTTGCAGTTTTCTAGACTAGGAGTAATGTGATTGGTAAAAGTTTTTTAAGAAAAATACAGGCGTTAGCAAGATTTGAGCCACCATCCCTGAATTAATACTCCAGGCGCTCTGCTAACTAAGCTCTCTCCCTCTGTTCACTACTATTCAGTCACTATGTTGTGAGTTATACTGACTGTGTGATAGGTCCTTTTATTTGTTTTCGGGGACACCTACATAAGGTACCCGGCCTTTGGGGATAAGACCGGGAAGTGAGAGATTTTTAAAGGGCTTTTTTTTAATACTTACTAATATTCTACTAATCCTCTCCTTTAAATGGCTTATTGTAACCGTTTACTCATTGCGGATCACATGTGTAAGTACTGAATATATTTCACACGTGTTTTTGCGGCATACACATCCGCACATCTTCGTTGTTGGAACGGAATCGAGATTACACAGGAAGCCCTGAATCAGGCATGAGAAGACACTGGGAAGAGTTATAAATAGACGCAAGAAATGTGTCGGTAAATATCTTGTCATCTTCACATGCAAGATGCAAGTTGAAAAAATACGAGAAAGTGATGCAGAAGGCATCACTTTCTCGTATTTTAAAGGTTGCCCTCTTCTGTATTCTCGGATACGTTCAACCATCTATCAACCACTTTCATGGACTGTCAAACGGCAAAGGCGATAGGCTCACCACCTATTTAGGGGACTTAATAACAGCATTGGTGAAATGTAGGTGTACAAATGTATACACCTCTGCCAACCCCTTAGGAGACTACAGGCTTGATGAACCCGGGAATCGAACTTTTTTTTTTATTTGTCATGCTTGGATCTACTAGACCACATAGGCAGTTAAGATTGCCTATGTGGTCAAGTGGCCTAATAACTTAAAAACCTATATCATTTCCTAGTCTAATTCTTTCCTAATTTCTTCCTAATCTATTAAGATTGACGTAATGTCTACTGTTCAAGTGAAAATAAAGTAATTGTCTTTTAAAGTCAGTTGTGAGAACACCATTATTCAACACTCCAGATTTTAGCTACATAAAGCAATACATTTTTGCGGAAACTGGAATACGTTCGTGAGTAGGCTTTGAACCTATTCCTCCCGGATAAATACTCCAGGCTCTCTGCCAACTGAGCCATCCCGATCTGTGGTCACTACTTCGAATTTCTTTCATTTGTCTCCGGTCGTGTCGGGTTGCCGTTCCATCGGACTATGAGAGTGAGGAAGAAGTAGAGAGTGCGGTCTGTGTTTGCTCATACACTTGTGCACTATATCTCCTGCGTACTTGGCTAATCTCCTTGGAGATACGCCGTGACCGAAATACGAGGAGAGGAGATCTGGAGGAGTATTTTTTGTGTTTACTCCGAATTCACAACATAGCTACATAGTAAATTATGAAAGTTCACACTGCCGTGTAAAGATTCCATTGGTTGGCTAATTTCATCCAATTACCTCGCAAATAGGCTTACTCTACCAATAATACCCAAAGTCACACACAGGAGCCGCAAATGATTACCTAAATTACGTAATTCTTTAGTTTACACAGCGCACTATTTCTTGCGTATTAATCATCGGCTTAAAGATGCGCGTGGGTAGGCCATAACACACGCAAAAAGAACACCCAGTGTGTTTGCTATCAATAAAATGGAGCAATATTCACGTTTGTAGGTAAGCAGAAGTATTAGCGGGACTAAAACGTTTTAAAAATACGTGGTAGTAGAATAAATACGTTCCTTCCTATGTACGGTGTAACTTGACTGCCTCGTTGATCTAGTAGTCGTAAGCGCGGCTGCTGAGCGGTCCTGGGTTTGATTCTCAGGTCGGGCAAAGTGTTATTGATTTTTTCTGTTAGAAAATTCTCAGTAGCAGCCCGGAGTCAGGAAGTTGGTGGTGTGACACCCCTGTGCTTCGGAGAGCACATAAAGCCGTAGGTTCTGCACCTGATCTCTCTCCGGTTGTGTCGGATTGCTGTCCCATCGGAATATGAGAGTGAAGGAAGAGAGAGTGCACCTGTGTTTGCGCACACACTTGTGCACTACAATATCTCCTGCGTACTTGTCTAATCTCCATGGAGATGACCGCCGGGACCCAAAATACGGTCCGGAGGAGTATTATGTTGTAACTATGAATAAGTCATAACATAACATAGCATCAAACCTGCATTTCCTGAAGAGATAGGCAGAGGTGTATACAGTTGTACCTACACTCAAATTTCACCGATGCTGTGATTAAGTCTCATGTAATAGGTGGTGAGCCTACTACCATCTACCGGATATAATTCCAAACTCTGGCCTGCTAATGAGAATTTCCTAAAAGAAAAACCCAACTCGACTCGACCTCACGACCAGCAGCCGCGCTTACGATCACTAGATCAACGAGGTAGTCAAGTTTAAGTCAGTTAGCCGATAAATAATGTATGCAAAAGATAAATAATGTATGCAAAAGCCAGGGTTCGTATTTTTAGATTTTGTAATGTATACCATTTCAAAAAGTCCTAATCACACCTTCACAATATACTGTTTCGAAACAACCAAATTTCCTTTACCCTGACGGCGACGCGTCGACCGTCACCGAAAACAAAGAGATTCGTGGAAACGATCACTTATCTATTTCCGTCTCTTTCCAACCAATAAATCTTTTGCTACAAGCGCCCACTTCTATACTATTCTATTTTAAATTTAGAAAAGTTGTATTCAATTGTTTCAACATTTTTTCCAATCCACTTTTCTACTACTGTGTCTAATTAGCCAAATTAGCTAATTAGGGTTTCAATAGACTTAAGCTCTTAACATTGAGGTATCAAAGTACATTTTAGCGTAAAACATGTTGGAATAATTAATCCCTCTCATCCAAACAAGACTCTTGAAATAATGATTAGCTATTAGAAAGTCCGTTTTATTTATTTTTGGTACATCAAAACTTACTGGATTGTTAATTGAAGAAGACTATTTGAATATTGTAATTTAAAAAATCTATTTTAGACTGTATAGATAGAGCTATGTATCTCGCTGATACAAACCGTTATCTTGTAAATAATAAATCATTCATATTAGTAGGCATACATAAAAACAATCACGCATGGATCCCAGATACGTCGGTTAAGTACAGCTGTCCTTTGCGGACCAGAGAATGCAATGGGCTGTAAAGCCCATAAAAAAAAAAAAACTGCCTTCCTTTTTGAATTGCCTCGTTGGTCTAGTGGTCCCAAGCCCGGGTTGATTCCCGGGTCGGGCAGTGTTATTGAGATTTCTGCTAGGAAATTCTCAGTAGCAGCCCAGAGTTTTGGAATTGTGCTTGGGAGATGGCAATAGGCTCACCACTTATTAAATATGGGTGTGTAATTGTGTACATCTCTGCCTACCTATTTAAGGAATACAGGCGTGATGCTATGTATGTATACTTTTTTGTAAGCTAACCTCAATTCTCCAGAATTATTTTTCACTCCCATTTATTCCTTAATGCCTAAGCCAACAAAGTCTAAGAGTTATAGTTAAAAATCTTTTGAACAAAAAATATAAATCAAAAGGAATGATTGCTGGTTCAGAAATAATTTATGTTAAAATCTGATTTCATACAATGTTAAAATATTTATTTGTTTTGGGCATACATAACTCTATAGAAGTCAGTGGGTAATCCTCTTGTTCAATAATATTGATGATTTAGGTGGCGAACATCTACTAATAAAAGAAAGAGGGACTGTATCTGCATCACAGGGACATAGCGAAATTTATAAGGAAAGGAGGAAATCGAATAACTGGAATAACTAACGTGGAAGGTAGTTGCATTCAGTTTGGGGGCTGAGTTGTCCACATCAGTAGGAGTGCACCCTTAAAATGGAATCTCTACACGTGGCCCTCGGGTGGTGCAAAACAGGCAACACAACTCTGGTGGGAAGCTTCGGCCGTGGCTGGTTACCACCCACCGGACGAAGCCATGCCGTGAAGCGACCTAGTCGTGTTTCGGGATGTAGTCCGGTGCAACCGTTATGGGAGACGAGTCTGGGTAATGGCATCAAATCCCCAACTATCGTGTTACCCAAATCTATCCACTCTACTTAAGACTGAATAGATTTATTCTGGATCTACGTGCTCCATCCTCGGCTACACCGTCGCTTACCATCAGGCGAGTTGGTAGCCATACGTAGATATTTTTTATGCGCAAACACAGGTGCATTCCCTCTTCCTTCACTCTCAAATTCCGATAGAACGGAAATCCGACACGACCAGAGAGAGATCAGGCGCAGGACCCACGGCTTTACGTGCTCTCCAAAGCACGGGGGTGTCACACCACCAACTTCCTGACTCCGGGTTGCTACTGAGAACTTCCTAACAGAAAAATTCAATAACACTTGGCCGACCTGGGAATCGAACCCAGGACCTCACGCTCAGCAGCCGGGCTTACGACCACTAGACCAATGAGACAGTCAGATAAATAAATAATCAGCCCATAACTGTCCCAGTGCAGGGCATGGGCCTCTTCTCAGAAGAGCTTCTACAGAGAAAGCACGATCTTAATCACCACACTAGCTCACTGAGGGTTGGCGATTTCAGACTATTAAGTCCAGGTTTCCTCACGATGTTTTTGTTCACCGTATGTCTGTGATGTATTAGATTATCTAAAAAATTACATATGACATTAAAAATGTCACATTGGTACCACCTGGTTTGAACCCATAAGCTGTGGCTCAGGAGGCGGACCCATAACCACTCGGCCATTATGACATTTTGAAATAATATATTATGATGATGATACAATAATAAATATATATACAATGATAAATATATTATGATATTATATTTGTATCAATATACATCCATGTAAGATTAATGTATTTGTTATTTATTTTGATCACAAATGGATCTCCATTTGGTGATCAGCTCGCCTGATGGTAAGCGACAGTGTGGCCGAGGATGGAACACGTAGATCCAGAAGAAAATCACTCTAGCGTTTTCTCAGGAAAAGGAAACATGGTATAATGAACGTCTATTCAAAGCATATTATGTTTATTTACAGTATTTAATGATTAAAGTAAGATTTTAGGGAAGCGAACGTGAACCGAAAACTTAAAGAGAGAAAAACAATGTTTAGTGTATTTTAACATGGAAAAAAAATGTTTATTAAAGCATTCCATTTCAAAGTAACTTACAGAGCCGATAACCCTTTTTTTCATCAAACCCGCCAACGAAACCTGGTGGTACCACTAGTATTTATGTTAAGCGAGTATATTTATACGTTTGTTTTTTTCACAGCATCCTGTTCTCATTTGTGATGGGTAAATAAACGAACAAAATTAGCAATTTCAGTTGCAAAAACAATCAAATGACGAATCGATGTGGTTCACTGAAACTCGTGTGCAACTGAAATTATGTTTTATTTATTCATATTTGTGTAAGTTGATTTGTTAGAATTCCTTCCCTTTAAACATAAAGCAGCCCGGAGTTAAAAAGTCGGTGGTGTAACGTGCTTTGGAGAGCACGTAAAGCCGTCCTGCGCCTGTTCTCTCTCCAGTCGTGTCAAATAGCCGTCCCATCGGACTATGAAAGTGAAGGAAGAGGGAGTGCACCTGTGTTTGCACATACACTTGTGCACTATAATATCTGCTGCTTACTTAACTGATCTCTGTAGAGATAGGCCGTGACCGAAATACTGATGAATATAATGATTTTTTTTAAACAAAATTTTCTAGTCAACTTACACTCAGCAAAGTAATTAGATTACTATTTCGTCATTTTATTCAAAAAGTATTCATGCATAACTTTTGTCATGTAAAGAAAAGACTAAAAAAAATTTTTTGTGTGCGCAGTGACCCACAATGTTCCCGCGTAACAACTACCATACACAGTGTTTGCACTCCCACATCAAGCAAAAAATAAATTTATTTCCAGAAAAAATCTCTAGAAAGAATACCGCCATACCTATTTTAATTCCTGATGTACCCGGTAAATTTACCTTGGAAAAGGGGTGCCAACGTCTGAACTTACTTTTTGTCCGCTTTTCGTCATCTCTCGCTAAATTTGTCCGCAGTGTGACCGCTTCTTTTTTTGTCCAAGTCTCGACAGAATGCACCACTGTGTTATGCAAACGAAAACTCACTTTATAATTTCGGGGATATGTTCCACATTTGAAATGACTTTGTAATTTTAAGACATTCTGATTTCTATTCAAATGGTGTAGAGTTGAATTTATTTCTTAATCTAATTCCAAATTAAGGATAACTGAATATCTGAATAGTGTATTTTTCTAGATTATCTCTTTGTTTAGCGTTCACATTCTATGTGTGAGTTTATGAGGTATGTTTCATTGCTTATGCTGTTTTTATTACTTCTGCCGACACCGCTAGTTGACCGGCGTAATAATAAAGTTTGTTTTTATTTTCGGCTACAAATTGCCCGTATTTGTAGCAGTGTGCGGCGTATTAATAAACGAGACGACTTATTTGATTTAGTCACTTCAGCTGCTTGCATTCATCTCCGCAATCTCAGAAGCTTTAGTGATGTTTGAATGAATATAATATATTTCTTAGTTAATACAGCAGGATTTCCCTGGTACTCATGAATTCAGTTTTAATCTCATATGGACGTTTTATATTATATGCTGAAAACCACATTTTCAAAGATATGTGATACTAATTTGCCTCTTGTATCGGCCGCATTTCCGGACACACTGGAATTATATTGTGTCTCGCGTGGATCCACGTTCGCGGCATACAAAAGGTTAACCGTTGTGATGGGACTAGTAAAAAATTGTACTTCATAACAATAAAAAAATCTATTATATCGGTTAATTAACGAGCCAAAAGATTACATTGATTTTATTTACATTATAAAAGTTCAATCTATTTACATAAAGATGTTGATGTGAGCTTTCCCGAAGCTTATTTGTAGTGCAACCTTTTTGGTAGGCTCAGCACGATCTAACAGTTATCAACATCCTAATGATGCCATGTGGAGGGATGAAAGACATATAGGGTATTTGGTGGTAGTTGCGAGTTTTCCGTTTGTGCATTGTAATATATTATAATTAATAATTAATATTTATTAAGATTTTATGTAAACCAAACGGATTCTTTATTTTAAACTACGTCCAATGGCACATATTACATTAGATAAATTTTTCTCTGTAAGTGAATTTGTAATTCTTTTGAGAAAATAAAGATCTTTAACCGTAATATATTTGCGGGTGGGTGGGTGTAGCGCAGATCACTACCCTCACTAGTGTGTAAGTAGCTAAATAAGATCTGTCTATTTCAACACATCTTCTCGTAAAGTAGCTCTTATTGCACCGTTTTCCCGTTCATAATGCAGCTTATTATACACGAGTACAACACTCCTGGTTGTTAAATTTTTGTGGAAAAAGGATACGGTCGTGAGCAGGATTTGAACCTGCGCCTCCCCGATGAATACTCCTGGCGCTCTGACCGCTAAGCCGTCTAGACCTCTGCTCACTACCGCAAATTCTTTTTCCACATTTTACGTGTTTTGGTGACGTCATTCAGTCCCTTCACATGAAACCGATTTGACACGACTAACTTTGCAGTTAATACAATGTCGTTTAGTAGCAATGTTCGCTAAGCATACATTAACGCTTTTCAAAGATTTATCTGTACTCTTGGTTTTATTACAACCTTCGCCTACGGCTCGGGCTGCAATCCAGCGTCGAGTATAATTACCAAATTATCTCACTTGTGTCATAGTGTACGTACTATGCTTACATCGATTGCAAAAGATCATGACTTCCGTAAGATGACATTTGATTTTTCTACGTGTAAGATATATCGTAAATAATGTTTTTTTAATCTGTGCTGCGATGGTTACCGTTAACATTAATAAGTCTGTTAGTAGCTTGGTTCTTTAAAGCGTTATTACAGTAATGAAAACATTATTCTCTGACATCAAAATATAAAAAAATATGACTTTACTTAACCCAGTTGTTTTCGTTTATGTAGATATTTTGTGTGCAAAGCAATAAAGTTTATGATGAATTTTTGTTTGTATGTTAACATTGTAAAGATGATGGAATCTTGTAAGTTGGACAGTGTCGGTACTTTCTTTTTAAAGGTACATAATTCGTTTGGTCACAAAATAAATATGTACCTACTCGAATGTAGTAACCGTAAGTTAGTCAACAGTGAACATTTGCCGATTGTTATTATCTCATTACTTTTCAAAAACTTTCTTCATCTATTAATTACAACTTTTCAAAGAAACATTGAAAAAATAATAGATAAGAATGGGACTTGAACCCTTGACATTCCGTGTCATCACTCTACCAACTGACCTTCTTATCGTGTTCGAATCTATTGAATTTTCAATCCTCCTTGTATTTGTCTTAAGGAAACGCCTGGCGATATTTATTTAGCAATCATTAAATACTGTTATGTTTATTTCACATTGTAATTTACCGAGATCTTATAGAGTAGTTATCACAAACAAACAGAGACCCTGTAGGGGTGTTGCAAGGTCTAAAATAATAATAACTAGGTACTTACAATTATTTGCAAAAAGATCATCACAATAATTTGGGATCTACTTGCCAGATTCCAACCCACAACCTGTGGCACAAAAGGCGGGCCCGTAGCCAGTCGGCCACCAAGACATCGGCAACAAAGTTAGTCAAGCCGTTCTTCATATATACCTCCAAATAATTAGCTTCTGAGAGAGCCGTACATATTATGAAAAGAAATATATGGCCGTAAGCAGGATTCAAACCTGCGCCTCTAGGATAAATATATGGAGGAATGCGGTGGGGTGTGGCTCCATTGAAAAGGGAAGATTCTCCGACGAGGTGGGTGATATTGCCTGGCGGGCCACGGCCCGACGCGCGACGGTTAGCGTAGGGCGTTTGTGTAAGTTTGTCGCCAAAATCTGCTTGCGCGATGCAAGATTCTTGACGTCATCGGTTATGCTCGTAGTATTCATATAGCGAGATAGATGTCGCTACACAGACTCTAGTATCAACCGTATTTTATTTAATTGTTCTACAAAAAAATTATCTGATTAGAGTTCACGCCGCATGCCTTAATGTGTCTTAAAGATTTATCTGTAAAATATTATAAAGTTTCGTCTATAGATAAAAGTAAAATTTTCCTTTATTACTCAATCAATAGCACACCATTTCTATATCCCAATTAACATACCCAGTAGTAAGTAAGTAATAAGCAAAATAATTACTAAGGCTTACCAATTTACAAGACTTTAGATAAAAAAGTCTACAGCTACTGCATTTACATACATATTAATCAACAATTAAAACTCCCTACGAAATGTATTTTAAATATAAATGACATTATTTTGTTCAGATTCAATCTCGCACCACTGTGCGTCGAGAACTTTGATTTTATCCAAAATCTTTGGCCTACTGTGTTTCGAATATTTGAATTTTGGCCAGATTCGATCTTCTATCGTTGTATATCGAATATTTTGTCCAGAATCTTGACCACTGGGCATTGGAAATTTGAATGGTAACTTGATACTTTGATTCCTACGTATTGATAAGGCAACAACACTCTTTGGTAATTAAAACTAATTGGGCAGTCGACCGGTTAGAATATATGAACCTTCTTTACGATCCTTAAGTTTTAAGGGTATGTTTATGTTGGCTGACGGAGCGAGAAAAAGAGCGATAACAAAATTCGAGAACAAATTTTGTTTAAGAATGGACACAAAAAAATACAAGGAAGACACATGACGATAATAGACACCGTTGTACAATATGATTTCTAAGTAATTGGTCCAAAATAAGCTGATATTAATATTTGATTGCCCAAACATTCTCTTCTCTAAACATGAAATTGTTTATTAGATTTGGGTGCAGAACAAAAAGCATGAATGTTATGAACTAAATGATAAAAGTGATGATAAGCAGAAATTAAAGTAAAAAAAATACTCTGCAGGGTCTCTGTTAGCTTTTCCGAAACAATTCTTACCGAATGCTCTACATCACCTTCAATTGATTTTGACAACCGCTTCCGCTTATGCACCATGTCCATACTATGCTCTGATTAATTAATATACAAATCAAACATGAGACGATACAACTTCTGGGTTACATGCCGGTTTGTTTGGAATTTTATTGGGGACCCATCTTCACATAACAAGGATGTCATAAAATTATATCGATTGACCACTTAATGTGGCGAGCATCATATTTTTGAAATTGAGCATTATAATTATTACGAAAGAAATTAAAACGGCCGTGCTAAGACGAGAAAAGCATAGGATATAGATATTCTATTTCACGAAGACCGGTGAATCATTACAATTTGAACCTTATGATAGTGTAAATAAAAAGGGGCTCGTGGCTAAGTGACCGCCACACAGATCGATTGATCGAGGTTAAGCTGCGCTTGCCGCGGTCGGTCTGTGGATGGGTGACCAAAGTTTCATACCGAGTCCCCTCCGTGCCTCGGAGAGTACGTTAAGCCGTCGGTCCCGGTTGTCAAATTAAGATCTATGATAACCGGATACGGGTAGTCAGAGGCCTGAAAGTCTGACAACCAGTCATACCACGAGATATCGTGTTACCCAGTAACTGGGTTGTGGAGGTCAGATAGGCAGTCGCTCCATGTAAAATACTGGTATTAAGCTGCATCGGGTTTGACTGGAAGCCGACCCCAATGTAATTGGGAAAAGGCTAGGCTGATAGTGTAAATAAAAATACACATCACACATCTTCGTGAGATAGAAATAATATAAAAGAATAATCCTCAGTTCTGTGCCTACTTTGATTTATAACACATGTACCCCTATAAAGGCGTGCTGGCAAAAAAATCTTACAAACTAATTTCATGACTGCGTATTTCTGCAGTGCTGTGTGTAATTTTGTGGAGATCAGATAAGCAGTCGCTACATGTAAAATACTGATATAAGACTGGAAGTCGACCCTTACATAATTGGTGAAAACTGTGAACAGGCCAGGCAAAAGCTTTAATTATTAAAAAAACAAAAAAGAAACCCAGCACTCCGAGCGCAAGACATAAATAACACATAATGTTGTATGTGCCCTATGCTCGGAGTTTTTGATGATACGCCAGTCACCTAAAGGCACACAAAAGAGTAGTACTTTGAAGCCTTCAATCATCAGGAGTCAGAAGAAGAATGTAGATACAGGAGCCTATATCGACTAGAGGCCATTATATAAGCGTCGCGGTGGGGCCGCAGGGGAAGAGGAGTGCCGGTATTGCGAGGCGCCGCTCTCCCTATCCTCTGCGGCTGTAGTGGCAGGCGGCGGGGCCACAGACCTGACCCGTCGCAGGGGACCTTGGGCGTCCAGACACGGGGTCGTCTGGCGCCCATTGCACATGGTCTCCGAGGTGGTTTCGGCACGCCATTAGTCTGGTGTGCCGTAGCGGGGGGGTGCAATACCCAACCCCGTGAGGGTGTCCGGCAACGGACGGCTGCGGGCGGGTTCGCGGTTGTGTGCGAGAGCGTTCCCGCGTCCCGCCCTCAAGCAGCTGAGGAGGTATACTGTGGAGTTTTAGTGGGTTCGAGTCCCACATAACCGCTCTGTCTCCCCGTGTCATAGCGGTATGCGAGGGCATTTCTCCCCATTAAAAAAAAAAAAAAAAAAGGGCTGCTACTGACACTTTTCTAACAGTAACATCCAATAACACTTTCCCCGACCTGAGA
Organism: Xylocampa areola; assembly: GCA_935421205.1. Classification (NCBI taxonomy): domain Eukaryota; kingdom Metazoa; phylum Arthropoda; class Insecta; order Lepidoptera; family Noctuidae; genus Xylocampa; species Xylocampa areola. Next base: position 6,270,263 of record OW285225.1, on the reverse strand, counting down.
ATCAAACCCACGGCTTTGTGCTTAGCATGCTTGGGATCACTAGACCAACGAAGCAGTAAGTTAAAATTAGGTCCAGGATAAACCTGACCAATGACGCCTCTTTATCATTTTAAGACTCATTCATCATTCAAGTTTGTTTATTTTCCAAACATGGCGACGCTATTCTCTTTGGTTACTCCATTTTCTTTGGTAAACACTCCTACACAACAACCACTTACAAATTCAATTACACGCCCACATACCTCTCACGTTGTGGCCGAGTGGTTACGGGTCGGCTCTTGAGCCACAGGTTGTGGGTTCAAGTCTGATATGTACTAATGTGGCATTTTCATTGTCAGTACTTTCTTAGTTAATCTATGACATACGGTGAAGGAAAATATCGTGAGGAAATCTGAAATGGCCCGCAGTGAGCTAGCTAGATCAATGCTCACGCTTTCTTGGTATGAGAAGAGATCCTTGCCTTGCAGTAAGCCTTTCAGGTTTACCGTTTTTCTGTTAGGAAATTTTAAGTAGCAGGTTAGGAAGTTGACGGTGTGACACCCCATACTTCGGAAAGCACATTAAGCCGTCAGTTCTGTGCCTGATCTCTCTCCGGTCGTGTCGGATCGCCGTCCCATCGGACTATAAGAGTGAAGGAAGAGGGAGTGCAACTGTGTTTGCGCATGCACTTGTGCACTATAATATTTGCTGCGTACTTGACTAATCTCCGTCGAAATAGGCCGCCGTGACTGAAAATTCGGTCGGGAGTATAAATTCGACGGCGCAATGGCCAAGAGACCGGCTACTGCGTCGCGTGGCGCAGGTTCAATTCCTGCACGGAACAAATATTTGTATGATATACAGATAATTGTTCCGGGTCTGGGTGTGTGTGCATGTGAGATTATATGTCTGTAAACGCACCCACGTTACAGGAAGAAATGCCTATTAAAGAGCAATAAATTCCTAGAAAAAAAAAATATAACGCTTCGTACAGGTATGACGTTGTTGTTGTTTGTAATTCATGCATTCACTCTCTTCTACAGCATTAATTCTTCTTCCCTTCCCTCACCTTTCACACAAAGCGAAATAATAAAAACAAGTATAAATAAGAAACAGTATAAATACAATTAAACACGTGTATAAATAACGGCATGGTGTAATATACATACAAAGCAAGCAATTTTGTTAAACGCAACAAAAGTACGCGAGTAATGTACGCTTAGGAGTGAACGCATTGAAGAAGTAGGGCTGTCACCGTCACATAAAGTTGGACTTTAAAAAAAGAAAAGAGAACGTGTAGTCAGTTTGACTCGCGACATCGCCGCGGGCTCAGCTCATGCATAAGAGCTCCGTTGGAGTTCGAAACTAGTCGGGCAATCCCGAAGTATGCGCGTGAGTAATAACCGTTAAACTATAATTAATATGAATGTGTCTCACGAAAGTTATACAAGAAAAGAGAAGTTTTAGAAATTGACTGACTTTGACTTTGTCGGACAATATAGGCAAGAGAAAAAAAAACTATTTCAAATCACACTTCAAACTAAATACGCGCGACTACGTGGAATTCGAAAAACCAATTATATCATGTTGTAACTATGAATGCAATATAGTAATAATTCAAAATGTTAACAATTATAGCCCAATAAAGGAAAAAAGATTAACTTTACATATATTATTTGACGGTGAAGGAAAACATCGTGAGGAAACCTGGACTTGGTAGTCTGAAATCGCCAACCCGCAGTGAACTAGCGTGGTGATCAAGCTCGTGCCTTCTCTGTATCAGAAGAGGCCCTTGCCCTGCAGTGGGACAGTTATGGGCTGTTTTTTTTATATTATTTATGTAAACATTGGACTTATCGATTAATGTATTTTATGATTAATGTATTATGTATTTAATCTCATATTACATACATACTGCCTATTGTCAGGCATTACGAGTTTGTCATGCTCGCTAAAATGTCCTGCTGATGGTGGCGTCGTACATCGGGTCGTCGAGTTCCCTACAAAATGGTTGAGCTAAGCGAGGCTGATGTGCGCGTCATGCTCGTGAACGGGTGCTGTCTGTCGGGACTGGTCGGCTCCTAACTGCCTTGGCAATCATTTTAAAAGGCTATATAAGTTTACTTTCCTTTCTTAGTCTGCTCATTAACCTGCATTATTCTCACATTACCTTATTTATTGTTAAACCAATTTATTTTAAAAAGAGTGTCTATGGAGTTTCTTGCCGGCTCTTCTCCATAAGATCAACGCCTTGGAACCGTGCACCTAGTTTTGACTTTTCATAAGTGCCTGTAATATGGTTTATTTGAAATAAAAAAATTTGAATTTGAATTTTTGAATTTTGATTTTGAATTTGTATGATTGAAATCAATTTACAAAATTTTCGAAGTTTCTGAAATGCGTGGCTGGTCGAATTAATCAACTTCAAGTGGGTATAAGAGCAGTCCGCAACTTTGCTTCATATCATTTCGATACAGTATTTAGAAAGAAAGAAAGAAAGAAAAATCATTTATTCTTCCAACACAAATTGGACCCTATAAATATAGGTGTAAAAAAAAAGAGAATATAAAACTAAATGTTGATAAGTAATCGACTAAAACTACATTACTACAACACTATGGTGAGTACAGCCATTTTAATTTCTCTCCATTATTTATATACTTTCTTAATAATTTCGGCCTCTGAAACTTAACTTTATGGGCTTAGGTGTAGGAAGTGTGCCCTGATATGACTTAAAGCTGTGCTCAGCGGTTTCACCCGTATTATTTTTATTTTTGCTCGGCTCCTATGTATGGTAGCGTGATGTTTAAAGCATGTAGCCTTTCTCAAGAACTGGGCTGTCAAATGCAGAACGATTTTTGCAAATCCGATTGGTAGTTCCAGAGTTAACGAGTTCAAACAAACAAAAAAAAATCGTTAGCTTTATTATGTTAGTATAGAGATGTACTCTAAATAAAAAAAAACTGGCTTGTAATTCCCAAATGCACTTTACTCAACATGATAAAAAGAATATTATTCTCATTCACTTTTTTATGATTATTATTATCTACAGACCTTAGAGGACCAGACGGGAGACGGCTTCTGACTAAATATCGAACAAATTTGCTCGCTGCTTTTAGCGGGGGGTGAGGTAACATATGCACAAAATAACTTGCACTAAAGCAACAATACCTCTCGTCACTACATCGACAGTATTAACACACTTAAAAAAACTAAACACAAAAAAATCCGTCACACAGGATTAAAACCGAGTCATTTTAAAAAAAAAGACAAGAAAATATCTATCATTGTAACCATACAGGTAAAAAGTAAAAGGTTTGATTGGAAATCATATGCCGGTGGCGAGAGGGGTACGCCCGCTAAAACTGCTCCAGTACTAATTCCTTCAAGTGACAGAGTATCACGAAAAAGAGTAAAATAAAAAGAAGTTTTTTACTTTTTATGCTTATACGACTTAGAAAGTGTAAAAGCATGTCGTATTTATATCATTCGTCGTGTAAAATATCGTTGACTCTGCTTGCTCAACGACGAGCAACAAGATCAAAGACTTCTTACATTCCTAAACAAGAATAGAATATTCACACTTGTGTCAGACGCATAGACTTACAAACGCACTTAAATGGATAAACTGCATAGCTGGATACACCTACTCATTATCTATACATATAATAAAAATGTAACGGATCGCTGTCTGTACATGGAAGATATATGAGAAAAAAAAAATTGGGATCTTTATCATCGCAAATAACACCCAAAACAATGATTGTTAGAATTTTTGTCTGTTTGTCTGTGAGAATCTAGAAATCTCAGAAACGGCTTATGCGATTTGGATGTGGGATGTTCACTAATATATTGTGGTAAGCTTCACTTAACATATTTTTTTTTTTTATGTCAATCGATTCATAAATAAAAAAGTTATGCCATTTTAAAGAATCACATCGAACATTTGTTAATTATGAATTTGTGTTCATACACGACCTGGTGTTAATTTACAACATCCACGCGGACGGAGTCGCAGACACAGCTAGTGCATAATATAATATCAGGAATTCTCCAAAGGGTAGGCAGAGGTATGTTGTTCTTCGGCCACATTTCGCCAATACGTTTCGTGTATGAGCTTATTGCTATCAACCGGGAAAAACTCCAAAAGCCGAGCTCCTGCCGAGATTTTTCTTCCAAAAGACCCTAATAACGCTTTACCCGAACGTGAGTGCAATGGAGTCTAAAACATTAACCAGTAAAGTTATTTAATAACCTCATTTTGTCATATCTTATTTGCACCGGGAATAATTTATCAGTATCATTTTTTGACTAATCAAGCTGCAATGATCAAAAACTGTCTTTCTCAGATAGTTAGGTAGTCAGTAATCGTCAGAATAAAATGGAAGCTAAAACCTGCCATACATTACAAGCTACTAAAATCAAAACTACATGAATGTGACAAAGACATACTAACCAAAACCCCAAGACGAAGCTGCCACGTCACTATCTAAGTTCCAAGTGGTAGCCCTAATTCACATTTGTGTTAAAAGCATTTACCTAATTGCTGAGATTTGTCTGAGGTGTCCCTACAATGCATCTGAAGGAGCGTTTGAACTGACACGTTACTTGCTCTTACAGTAAATTAATTGGAGGCGAGTGCCGACTTTCATTAAATTTTATGTTGTTGATGTTAGTGTTATGGTCTGTGGTACGGAGTTTATTATGATGTTTGAAAGTGGTCTGGAAATAGAACTCATTATTTTAATGTTCATTCATGTCTCATTGCTTTTCAATTGAACGGAACCTCGTATTCGTAGTTTGTTGTTTTTTGACAACTGTTAAAAAGAGGATAAACAGTATAATTACGAAGAGTTTAATTTATAGCCTGGACTTTTTTTTGTTCTGGTTATTAACAACTCAAACAATCTATTATCAGAGCTTGATTTTGGTTATAAACTTCAATCAATAAAAAGTTAAACTTCATGTGGAATAAATAATCAATATAATAAAAATGCAGCAAAACCTTATTTCATAACAGACATATAAGTAGCTCATAACCACAGCAGGCCAACGGCCTCTTCTCATACAGGGTAGACATAAGATTATTATCACCCTAGCTCACTACAGGTTGGCAAACTTCACACACATAAGTCCAGGTTTCCTCACAATGTTGTCCTTTACCGTATGTTTGTGAAACAATTCCCACATATTTAAAAAAGTACATAATAAAAGTCTCATTGGACATGCCAGGTTTAATAAACCCACAACCTGTGGCTCAAGGGACGGGCACGTAACCAGTCAGCCACCACAACAATCTGCAAAATATCACTTATATTTATTTTATCATCCTAGTACTTAACTACAAAACCGACTGATGATGGGAAGCTTAAGTTATCAGCTTAATATAATAATATGTTCCAACTGGAATTCTCTTTTGTTATAAATAGAAACACCAGCTTAGCGCCATCTATTGCAGACGGAATGAAACAACCGGCTTATCGTGTTTCTAAAACTTTAAACTTTTTTCATTGCTAAAAAAGGTAATAAAGCCACAAAATCACAATTTTACTACCGTTTTATTGTCAAAAACTAATGAGTGGTATAAATTTCATTAATTCACGATCCTTAAATCAAATCTCCTTTTATGTTTTAAACATTTGCAATAATAAAAATCTTTCATTAAAACTCGACTTGGACGCCATTTTGGTCGTATTAACAACATTTTATGAGCATAGACTTCACACGATGATCTGTTTTTAATAACAAATCAGTCCAAGTTGAAAATAGTAGCAGTATATCTATAATAAAGCTTCTAATGATTACTAAATTGATTTTGCAATAATAAGGCGTCTACAAACAAGTTAAAACTGGATTAATATTTATTGCAGTCTCATAAGGTCTACATTTAAATAAGCAGTCTACAACGTATTTATCAGTCTACTTTTGACACGTACCTTTTATTGATGGATGCCGTAGAACTTTTTCATTTAAAGTTTTAACAATCTCAACTTAAGAGTTATGCAGATAGTGATTATAATGAACTGAAAGCAACTGTCAAGAATTCATTTAACTATGACTGACACCTATTAAAATATCTTTGCAAACTATTATAGGAGTAATAACAGGTCTTTGTAGCATGAAAATGATTTTATAGACAGTGATTTGAATTATATTTCTTGTGATGTTATGAAAAGAATTTATTATTTTGAGTCGAGTTGTGCAACATGCGTAAATATTAACTTAACATAACATAGAATCACGCCTGTATTCTCCGAAGGGGTAGGCAGAGGTGGACACTGTCATACATCCACATTTCACCAATGTTATTAAGTCCCATGTAATAGGTGGTGAGCCTATTGCCATTCACCAGGCAGGATTCCAAACTCCGGGCTGCTATTGAGAATTTTCCAATGGAAAATCTCAATAACACTTTACCCGAACCGGGAATCGAATCCGAGACCTCATGCTCAGCAGTCGCCCTTTGGACCACTAGACCAACGAGGCAGTAAATATTAGATATTCAATTTCAGATACAGAAACATATCGCAAAATATTGTATAATAACAAGAAACAGAAGTGCTAAGAAACACATTTCTATACATACTCACCAAAAAAAAAAACCTAGTACCTATATTAGAGTTATCATTTTCTCTTACAGTAATTCTTCTGACATTCAGGCGCCGTTTATTAAATAACTTTTTGCAATTCGTAGGTCCAAAAAAAGCTCATTAACTGGTATGAAACAAATCTACCAATAACATAATTCCTTTAGTAACAGACAGTCTAGTCGCTAGCCAATCTAAACGTAGCACAGTATTCGCAACAAGACGCAATGTATCGTTGAGTACATTATTCGTAATGCTGTACACAAGAAGCGGTAGACAACAGTGTTGCATCAATTAAATTAATTAGTATCGTAAGGGGTAGAGCTATTTATAAGGTATTTATATAATTTTGGATTATTTGAATGCTTGCTTTTTAAATGCACATAAATTAGTCTCTACTAACCGAACACTGAACATTAACTGAACTAACAACTAGTTCTGTTACTTAAATGTCGAATTTTGCGTTTACAATTAATATAGCCCTACAAATATTTGTAACGGTGTATTCAACTTTTTGGTAAAATAAACGTATTATTAGCACTGCATTACACATTCCACTACATAATACATTACATTTTATATGAACTGGAACATATCCGAAAGACAAAAGTCCTTTCGAATATTTAGCTATTTTAATATTTAAATAATAAAAACTGCCTCGTTGGTCTAGTTATCCCAAGCGCCACTGCTGAGACCTCATGTCTCGGGTTCGATTCCCGGGTCGGGCAAAGTGTTATTCAGTTTTCCTGTTATGAGATTCTCAGTAGCAGCCCGGATTTTGCAATTGTTCCCGGTAGATGGCAATAGGCTTACCACTATTAAGTGAGACTTAATAACAGGTATGGTCAAATGTGGGTATACCACTGTGTAAACCTCTGCCTACCCCTTCGTGGAATAAGTACAGGCGAGATGCTAAAAAAATTTATTTAAAGCACTTCTGCCTTTACTCTCGTGGAATACAAGCATGATGCTATGGCTTGTATCCCCGAAGAGTTAGTTAAAGGAGTACTGTTGAACTATGATAACTTCATGCAGCAAGCACGAAATGGGTGGGCACAGTTCTAAACTCCCGTCCCTAATAACACTTTGCCTGACACGGGAACTAAACCCAGGACTTCACGCACAGCAGCCGCACAAACGCAACGCCGACACGGCAATCAACAAAAAACAAGATTATAAAAAAAAACACTCAATACGATATCCCTGTCACTTAAAGCTGACATTACCATTACGGAAACGACTGAGCTTTAAAAAAAATAACTTCAAAGAAGAGTTATAATCATTTCCTATCAAATGGCCGAGTTCCGGTTATGTAAAAAGATAGGGGTTATTGAATTCGAACCATGTATCCTTGAAACGGACGGACGTTGGTATAGGTTCGTCTATAAATACGGACAGCAGCAAAAATTTTCGTATTGATTAAGTCAATATCACATGGAAAGTTCCTTTTCAAAATGGCGCCGACTCGGAACTGTCAAAATTGTAAACGCCATAATAGTTTAAACATTTCGCTACTTTAGTAATAATCTAATATTACCGTAATGATATTTTTTGTTTAATCAACTATTTTAAAACTAGAGTATTTTACTTTACGTTAATATACAGCTTGCACAGGGCCCGTAATCATTTGAATAAGTTTAATGGAAAACATCTTCATGGTATCCGATATTTTACAGGTGGTTCTCTACTTGATATACATTGATGTCCTTCAGTATTATGGCGAACCTATATTAGATATACTATGTCACGAAGTGCGGCGAATAATTACAATTTGAACCTTCAAACTCAAACTTTTATTTGCTTTCCACAATGGTGTTTGAAGATGGTAAGTAAAATAATGTAGTACATCGTGGACCCTGTTGGGCACGCAAAAATTAGGAGAGAGGAAGAACATTGGTAAGAAGGTACTTATAGCATTGGTAAGTAATTCTTTTTATTTATTAAAATATCTATATAAATAAATTATATATAAGTAGTGGAATATCTATTTGCTATTCTTAATTTAATATTTATTGTAAGTATCTATACTTAGTTTTTAATATTTATATTTATAATTTTTAATTATAATTATGTACTTACTTATTAATTCTTTAAATTTTTACATTAAATTTTAAGTAGGTACCTATCTAGATAAGTAAGTATTAATTAATAAAGATATATATGTAACATAGATATAACATAGTGATATTTGTAGGGTTTATTTATTATTGTAGTCATACAATATGAAATTTTGACCTTATTTCACACGCCTTCGTGTGTGAGAGTAGACGACTATACATGTTGTACTAGCACAAGGAAAATCAAATATCAGCCGAAAAGAAGTTAAAATCACATCCACGATGGCAAAGTTGTAACATATTTTTTTGTATAATAATTTACGTGAGACATATTCATATCAATAATTGTTCACCAGTTACTACTCACGTTAATTTTTTTGGGATTGCCCGACTAGTTTCGAACTCGAACGGAGCCGTTTGCTTTGCCCTGAGTCATGAGTTGAGCCCACGGCGATGCCGCGAGTGCGAAAATAGTCGAGCAATCCCGAAAAAATGGACGTGAGTGAACAATAATTAATATAGTTGTAACTTCTTGTAGGTAAATCAAGCTGCACTGATAGCCTAGGGGTATGACCGTTGGACTGATAAGTCAAAGGTCGCAAGTTCAAATCTAAGGCATGCAGCAGTCTTTGCGAAGTCATATGCGTATTATAAACTAAATATCACTGGCTTAAAACGGTGAAGGAAAACATCGTGAGGAAACCAGCACACGTGAGAGATGTTCTCGATGGTGTGTAAAGCCATGTCAGAGACCTACGGGTGGTTTAAACTCTGACACTAGGTTGTACATCAACCTCACAATAAGAAGAAAGAAGTAGGTAAATCGTTGGGTTTAAGCAAAGCTTGTGTGTCATGGGTGACCCGGTAGGTAGGTAGAATTTCACTTAAGCGTCGCCGTACTTCGAACGAAGGTCATGTTAAACTTAGTTCTTGGCTGTTGTTAAGTAAGATAGAGGTCTACGGGTGGCTTCAACAATTCTAACACTAGGGTAACATAACCTCACGAAAAAAGAAAATATAAAGACGTCATATAAACATAGATCTTTAAAAAGCATTATCGCATGCTTATGTAAAAAGATACGGTCATAAGCCTACGCCTCTCGGATAAATACTCCAGGCGCTCTGACCGCTAAGCCGTCGTGACCCCTGCTCACTACCGCGAATTTTTATTCCACATTTTATATATATAGTCTATTTCATAGACGTCACCAAAAGACGTATTACATAATATTTAAAAGGATCGGGAGGTTGTTTGGCGCCTTACAAGTTACAACTGCAAAGTTATTCAAGATATGTCATTGAAAAAGTATTAACGCATGCTTAGCGAACTCTAAAGTTACAATATTAAATGGAAAAAGAATACGGTCGCGAACAAGATTCGAACCTGCGCCTCCCGGATAGATACTCCAGTCGCTCTGACCACTAAGCCATCTCGACCTCTGCTCACCACCGCGAATTCTTCTTCCATATTTTAACACGCCTTATGGCGACGTCATTGCAATCAATTCAGTACCTATACAAGTGACCGAATTTCGAATATTCTTTTTCCATTTAATATTGTAACTTTAACTGCAAAGTTGTAACGCGGAGTTTGGTAAATCTGTAAAATGATACCAAATGTCTCCTTGATATGGATACAAGGAAGCATGAAACTTAATAGCACCGAACAATGACACGGTAGCTTAGTTAGGAGAGTAATGACACGGACTGTCAAGGGTCGCGGGTTCAAGCCCCATTCGTGTCTATTATTTCTCAATATATTCTTAAATCTTTTTTAAATTATGGATGTATAAATCTGGCTGATATTTACACCCCTATCAGTTACAATAATCACTTTTGACACCGGTCTGCATATAATATCACTTAGTTGTAATCATTATCGCAATAAAATAAAATGAACAAACAAATTGCGCAGTGATTGTCACTTCAAAAATACTGACATTCATTCGTGTAGTCCTTATCACAAAGCATTTAAGTCCAATTTACAACTGTAAAATACAGCTATACTTTGTATTTCATATCGCTATATTATTACTGTCGTGAGTGACGCGTGATTGGAATGGACCAGTCTAACTTGAACTCTCAAGGCGGCGCTGCTAGCTAAGGCAATTGTCAATAATACTTCAAACGGAACACATAAAATAATGTTTAGTTCAATAATACGCCGTTGGTCATGTTATACTGGTATTTCAACTTTCAGAATAGCGTTTGGAGTATATTTTTCATTTCGTTTTGACATTGACAGTGTATCATTATTGTTTTTTTTTTTTTTTCATTTAACAAGTACTCGTTTGTATAAATAAATGGTTTGTACAGAATATTATTGTCATGGGGTCTGGTATTATAATAATTACAGATTTTCAGTATACGGTGTTGGTAGGTGTCAATTAAAAGTGATAAACAGATTTAAAAATATTTGTTTGATAAAGAAATTGAGTTCACGATTGATGGCTGATTGATGGATTCACCTTTTAATGGTTTTACCTGTTATCGGCATTTTTATTCTAGTTTTTATGCCCTCGTTAGATACCGATGTATTTTTAGGGCAAAAGTGGTGTCACCCCGCCCACTGTACTTTTATTTCTACTGTGCTGTGCCCTATGTCTGGTGTACAATATAGTTTATAATAAATAAATAAACAAGTAAAATAAAATATATAGTCGCGTGACGATCTCAATCGGTTGCATGACAGACGGGGCCATATATTCTAAGCAAAAACGATAAGTGGTTATATTCTTACTGATTGCAAGTGATACAGGGGTCTAGCTAAAAGGAGAAAGGGGTCGGCGTTTGCCCAGCAGTGAGAAACAATGGTCCTAGCTACAAAGACTAACAAAAATAAAACAAAAACTGCGAAACGAACACTAAAGTTATAATTTTGGTTTATATTAATAATGTGAGAATAAGATATCTAGTGGGGTCATCTCCTGGATCTCTCATCTGTGAACTCAAAGTCAGGAATCTGCGGTATGGTAATTAACGAATCATTGCTACTGCTATTAGCAATCAGCCAATTTTGATTATTGCAATTAATTATCATAGAGATCGTTAATTTAGACGGTCTTTTAAAAGGCTTATTAGGATATAGGCATATACGGACTACGAAAATGCTACGAGATATCGTAATTTAATTAATCTTTTTAATTAATAATAATGACACAGGAAAGGAAATCCATAAAAAGACTATAAAATAATAATGTTTACTGCCTGACCGGTCTAATAGGCACAAGTGCGGCTAATGAGCGGTCTTGGTTTCGGTTCCCGGGTTGGTAAAGTCATTGAGTTTTTTTCTTTTTGTAAAGATATATAGGTCGTTTCCTACCTTCACTTAGCGTACATAATCATTACATTTTGAGCGAACAAATTTCCGGTTTTACTATAAAAATAACACATGACCCAAATAACTTATACGGATTTAATTTCGGTGATAACATTGTGGTTAATTTTTATGGAGATTACAAGGTCTTGTTGTCGTATGGTTGATGAACAACCTAGGGTCAGAGGTTATACCTACTGTGAGAATATCACAAGGTTAAATACTCGTCTAAGATAGTCGGGGCATTATTATGTGCTCAGTGCAAAGTAACAGTCGCACAGAGTCGATCGATGGAGGTTAAGCTGCGCATGCAGCGGTTGTTCTATGGATGGGTGCCCATTATTTCATATCGAGTTTTATGATGCTTCGTCATAAGAACTGCTTCGTTGGTCTAGTGGTGCCAAGAGCGACTGCTGAGCATGTGGTCTCGGGTTCGATTCCCGGGTAGAGCAAAGTGTTATTGAGTTTTCTGATAGGGAATTCTCAGTAGCAGCTCGGAGTTTCAAATTTTGCCTGGCAAGTGGCTCACCACCTATGGATTTACACCTATACATGGGACTAAATAACAGCATTGATGAAATCAGGGCGTACAACTGTGTACACCTCTGCCTACCCCTTCGGGGAATACCGGTATTGGGTTTCTGACCTTCTTTATTCACGGGTCATAGCATTTATTCTCGTAGCAAATAAAGAAGATCGCTTAGAAACTTTTGTGGAAAAAAAATACGGTCGTGAGCTGGGTTTGTTGAACATACACCCCCCAGATAATTACCTACTCCAGTAGCTCTGATAGGTACTTACTAAGTCTACGATCAGAATAAACAAACATACTCAAACATAAAAAAATCTAATACCTACAAATTAATCGCTCTTACTCGAATGCGACGCGATATCGCAACATGATTATGCGATACTAATTCAGTACAAAGTAACATCACAACAACTCATAGCGCCAGTATGCAATATAGTTGTATGCGGATATCGCAAAGTTGTCTCGTAATATCGCGTTGCATCTGTATGAGATATAAAATATAATATTGTTAGGTCAGAAGTGAAATCACAATTTATAAAAAAAGAATTATTTATTAAAATAAAAACTAATTACATGTATTTTATGTAACAATTATCAAACTTAGCAAAATTACAATCCGAGGAACAAAATCATCACCCATCAATTTAAAGGAAATCAACAAGAGAATAATGAGATATAGAGATACCAGGTATAGCAGATCACACCGAACGGCCGACTGACAACACATCCGTACCCAACGCAGTCAAAACGAAAAGTGATTTATAGTGACCGTGACGGTAGTTTTATAGTGACCGCGCCCCACCAGTCCCTGAGCCGGGTAGAAGTACCCAACACGGCCATCCTGATCATGCGTCGTCCTCGACAGCATCAGAAAGGTCTGGCAGGCATGGTTGCTCCATGAGATTCGTCAACTGGGCGGGAAGGCCCAGCGACTGGCTCTGCACCATGATGACTAGGAGCGGTGTCTTCAGTCATGTCGTCTTCTGTGAACCCCATAAGGGAGATTAATGTCTCTCGGAAGACAAACACATTTTAAAATTCTTTTGCTTGCACTCAATTCGTCTTATGTGGCCTTTTTCTTTCATTCATCAGACATATAAACTGACTAGCTAAATAGTCTATGAGGCACCAAGATGTCATCTTAGTACTCCATAGAGTTTCATTCATCACATCGAAATACATACTCATGTTATCGACATTCATACATCACGCAACACACATGGATCCATGCTCCTTCACTGTCATGTAGGGCGTTCATCGCCGAAAGGATCGTCTCGCAGTCCGTCCTCTACATGACCCATCGTGTAGGGCGATTACCAAATCACCGAAAGGAACGTCTCGCAGTCCGTCCTCTACATGACCCATCGTGTAGGGCGATTACCAAATCACCGAAAGGAACGTCTCGCAGTCCGTCCTCTACACGTCCAAACACACACACGAGAATGACATCCGTTTTACGTGGATGGCAAGTCCACTCTTTGTGAGACCGGTCAGGTACCTCGCAGTTTACCTGACGTAGACGTCTCGCAGTCCGTCTACTATTTCACGCTAAGATCTGCACCACCGTCTATGGCAATGCAGGCTCAAAGAATGCAGCGCACGGTTCAGGACACCACTCCCCTTTCCAGAGCACCATGTACTGAGCAGCAGCTTGCGTCGTCTTGCCATAAGAGCCGGTCAATAAGCGCAGCTGGTACCGCCCACTTGGCAGCGCGCGTATGACCCTGTACGGCCCTCGCATCCCGTGGTCCATCTTTCCAGTTGCCTGTGAGAACTTGATGACGAAAACCAAATCATTGACATTAAAAACTTTTGGTGGACCGGTCTTGATTTACATAATTGTCCTGTCTAAACTGGTTTTGTTTTAGTAGATGAGTTGCGCGGGCTCGACGCAACTCTCTTTGTGCTTCACGATTCAGCTGTACACCTCCCAAAGTGACATCACGAACCAGTGACCTGATAACGGGGGTCGCCGCGTCGGTGCCCACCAGCAGATTTAATGGTGACGCCTGTGTTGTCTTCTGCTTGGTAACGTTGAGGGTCAGTTGGAGTCTCCACAGCATCTCGGACCAGGCTGTCCCTTTGTGATTGGTTTCAATGGGAAGAAGGTTCAGAACGGTGCGAGCGTACCTCTCGACCTGGCCGTTTGAGTGGTGCATCTCTGCAGTAACCAAATGTATCTCCGATCCCATATCATTCACAAAATCTAGGAACCTAGCGGACTGATACATTCTGGCTCTGTCGGTTACAATCATTTTTGGTACACCAAAAAGTGAAACTGCGTTCGTGAACACTCTTAAAAGTTCTTCTACGTCCTGCCTATAAATGGGATAAAGGAGCTTGTACTTCGTGAACGCATCTACAATAAGGAGAACAAACATGAAACCGTTTGACTCGGGAAGTGGGCCTAGTACAACTGAGTGTACAACTGAAAAAGGTTGATCAGGTTTTTCCCATGAAGTTATGTTTTGTTGTGGAGCCCCTAGGCACACGTTTCTTGGAGATGCAAATCAAGCACTGTTCGAGGTACTTTTTAACGAATTGCCTAAGGCCTGGAAACCAAAAGTGCCCTAGGATTAAATCCAATGTCTTGTCATAGCCAATGTGATTGTGCTCGTCGTGAAACACTCGAAGCAGACTAAGCCTGTGACGACGGGGAACAAAGCAAAGGAACCGCGGTTGTTCACCAACCGAGGTGTCTTATAGTACAGAAGGTCATTTTTTTTGATATAACGATTAGAATGTGCCGTGTCTCTTCATCTGCAGCGTGCGCTATCTGAGCCCAATTGCGATGTCGAATGACTTGGAGTAGGTACTTTACGTGGGGGGTTTCTGCTCAAGTAATTGGCGTGTGACATCATCGCCCCTTTTCAGTACCCCATCTCAAAGGTAAAATCTTGGAGGTACATCCACTAGCGGACAACTCTCGGCAGTAGATTCTTTTTACGCTCGGTGGATTTGAGAGCATTGCAATCTGTAATTAATTTAAACTGGACTCCGATCAAGTAGTGACGGATATTCTGCAATGCTTTCACAACCGCCAACGTCTCCAACTCATAAGAGTGGTATCTACTCTCTGCGTCTTGGGTGGTCCGGCTGAAGTAAACCACAACTCTTTTGCTACTGTTCGGGACCCCACTTGAACTGGACACCTGTTTTGGTCAATTGCGAGATTGGGAACGTTTTTGTGGCACAGCCCTCAATGTACCTCCGAAAGTAACCAGCCAGTCCTAAGAACTGCCTAACTTGTTTGATATTTTTCGAGACGGGAGAGTCTACTAATGCCTTAATTTTGTGGGGGCTCGGCCTAACCTGACCTTGACTTATTATTCGGCCAAGATATTCAACCTCGGTGGTGAGAAAGACACACTCGCATAAATTTATTGAAAACCCTGCCCTGATCCAAGTCGTAAGTACCTGTCGCAACAGGTCGATACTTTCGTCTACTGTGGTGCTCATCAACAGTACATCATCTATGTCAACCAGAACTTGTCCCGGATCTATGGAGCGGATTGCATCTACTATAGCTTGGGCCATAGACGGCGCTGTTGGGTCAGGTTGCGGAATGGGGGTAGAAGTGAATTTGTTTTCGATCATTTCCAGACGGGATAAGATCGTGTCTAGCGTTCGTGTTTCTACGGGGGTAGACCGCGGTGTCTGGCTAATATGTTACGTAAGCAACGGCGTCCCATTCGACCTTACGACGACTTAGAGGGAGTCCGTTCGCGACGACTACGTGACTTATTCCGAGGTTTTGGTGAACTATCTCGCGACCGATCGCGCCTATAACGCCGTCGGTGCGATCTGCCACGCGATCAGCTCCGTGAACAATGCGTGTTAGGCATGTTTAAACACTAAAACAAGTTCTATGTACACAAAACAAACAATAAAACCAAAACAAGAAATTCACACACGTGAGTAATAATAAAGTTCCTCCGCTATGAATTTCAACCTAGTCAAGGGGCCTAAATTGGGGTTGGATTGTTATCCCACTTCTGATGTTAGGTCAGAAGTGAAATCACAATTTATAAAAAAAGAATTATTTATTAAAATAAAAACTAATTACATGTATTTTATGTAACAATTATCAAACTTAGCAAAATTACAATCCGAGGAACAAAATCATCACCCATCAATTTAAAGGAAATCAACAAGAGAATAATGAGATATAGAGATACCAGGTATAGCAGATCACACCGAACGGCCGACTGACAACACATCCGTACCCAACGCAGTCAAAACGAAAAGTGATTTATAGTGACCGTGACGGTAGTTTTATAGTGACCGCGCCCCACCAGTCCCTGAGCCGGGTAGAAGTACCCAACAATATTATGATGTATGAGTTCAACTTATGAAGTTATTATATTACTTAGAGCATAGTTATATTAAATGGAAAAAGCGCGTTACGCGCATACGCGCATGCTTAGCATTAGCGCCCATGCGTTAATGCTAAGCATGCGATGTTAATGCTTTTCAAAAGATTTATCTTGAATTCAACTTATGAGTTTAATAGTTCGGTTTGTATTCCCAATAAGGGTTGACGTCAGGCAGGCGGCCGGTAATAAAACTTTCGCAGCATGCCAGATAGGTACATGCTGCGCCGACCCCAAATAAATTGCGATAAGGGCAGGGGCATGATGATGTTCAGTTTGAATTATTTTCTACTAAAATCTCAGAGTAAAATATTATCTGTGTCATAATGTGCCATCAACTACGAGAAAACTAGACTCCACGACACATAGTATCCTAGTGTGGGGTCTAGAGTTACTCCTATGCACAAAGAAGAAAAAAAAATACAGTATTTATTTCTCATCATAATAACAGAACAAAATAAATAAAAATATACACGTCCACCATAGAGACTGGTAACCTGTATTACAGTTCACCAGTCTTACTCTCCGTGGAACAAGTAAAATTAGACCTTAACTGTATTATTTTAACACTCGTGAACATAACCAAACCAACATAAAGTTATATCATATTTAATGTAAGTGAGAGAAATCTAGGAATACAATAAAAAACTAATTTTTATTTTAGAAAACACAAATAAAACATTAAATCTACCAAAATAATAATAATGTTAGCAGTTAATGCGTTGGTTGTAGCGTAAAACAAAATATAATCAAGCAATGCCTTTCGATGCATTTTGTTTTGTGCTTATAATGTCCATTATATATACTGGTTACGAAATAAAATGTATTTATTATTTATTTGTAATTGGGTTTTAGGATTCTTACACATTTCATTACTCTTCAGTTCCATCCAGTTGACTCCAACATCTTGTGTTTAATCCTCAATAAAATTCGACAACTAATACGACGACTAAATTAATTATACAGCATTAGGTAAAGCGCAAATATTTTTTTCACGCACACCCAACAAAGGGGCTACATTTAACAGCACATTGGCATCAATTCGTGAAGGTAATGATTTAGAAAATTGCGCCAAACGACGCGACTAAATAACGTGCGTAAGGCGCAAATGATGATTTCAGTTGTATTATCAATCGTTGGGGGTTCACGACTTTTATTGATGAGGTAAGCAGAGCAAGAGGTTGTATTTTAACATAAATTTTGCATACAATCACGCCTGTATTTCCCGAGGAGTATTACGTTTAACCAATACTATTATTAAGTCCTATTAAGTTGGTTAAAGTGCCTGGAGTATTTATCCGGGACGCACAGTTCGAATCCCGCTCACGCTCGTCTCTTCTTTCTACAAGAATGTATATCTTTAGAGTTCGCAAAAATCAACAATCAGTATTTTTCTTCTTATAGTATGGTTGATGAACAACTTAGTGTCATTGTTTAAAAGGCCCCTAATGTGGCTTTAAACACTACCGAAACCCCGCCCTTTCTTCTATCGGACGGCTAGAAGCACGAAAAGGCGCCATCGGTTTATGGTTGATATACCAAAAACCCGAACGAAGCGCTTTGATTCCTCATTCATTATAAGAACCGCGAGAACAGTGGAATGCGCGGCCGGAGTGGGTCTGCCCCGATAGTTACAATCTGGGTGTCTTCAAGACGCGAGTGAATCGGTTTCTTCTAGGCAAGCGTGCTCCATCGTTGATCGCATTATCGCTTAACATCAGGCGAGATGGCGGTCAAACGCAAGCCTACAAATAATAAAAAGAACATCTCCCAGATGTGCTGGTTTCCTTCGCAATATTTTCCTTTTTTTGTAGAAAGGATAAATACTCCAGGCGATCTGCCAATTCGCGATCTCTGCTCACTATTTCAAATTCATCTTCCACCTTTAAACACGCCTTATGGTGTCATCGCTATCTATTCAGTCCCAATAGCTTACTTTAATTTATTTTTATTTTAACTGTTCCTGTCCGTGCAGAAGTATAAATTTATTTTCTTTCTTTCTTTCTCATAGAATGACTGATAATTAGTATAGGCATGAGAAACAGTGCAATTCTTTATTCAAATCGACAGAACATTCTAAACCCCTAATACACCTCCCAACCGTATTTCTCAGGAGATATTATAGTGCACAATGCACATGTGTATGCACAAACACAGGTGCACTCACTCTTCCTTCACTCTCATATTCTGATAGGATGGCAATCCGACAAGACTGGAGAGAAATCAGGCGCAGGACCGACGGCTTTACGTGCTCTCCGAAGCACGGGGGTGTCACACTACCAACTTCCTGGCTCTGGGCTGCTACTGAGAATTTCCTAACCGAAAAACCCAATAACACTTTCCCAACCTGGGAATCGAACCCCAAACCTCAAGCTCAGCAGCCGCTCTTGCGACCACTAGACCAACGAGGCAGTCGTATAAAGCCCTACATATGCCATTGGTTGTTGTAAAGTATGATACCTATGGTCGCCTTGCCGCGGTTCGATTCCCACGTCTGTGCAAATATTCTTATTCTATTATTTCTGGGTCCACAGATATTAATTGTTCAGTGTTGTTTGTCAACGTGTTTTGCGAAACTATGAAAATACGAGTATATAGAGAAATTATCTACAATAAAGCGTGGTCCGTTTTTTCTAAGCATTTGAGGCAAGCTGACTGCATCTATTGTAAAAAAGTCATTTTATAAATCACTGTTTTTTAATATAGCGTCACGTTTGTATTAACCGATGGGGTAGGCAGAGGTGTTCAAAGATGTACCACCCACATTTTACTAAAACTCTCATGTAATCTCATGTAAGTCCCCTGTAATAGCTAGTGAGTCTATTGCCATCTACCGGGCACAATTCCAAGCTCGGGGCTGCTACTAAGAATTACAGAAAAACTCAATAGCACTGCCCGACCTGTGAAACGAACCTGGGACCTCATGCTCAGCAGTCGCACTGGGGACCACTAGATCAACGAAGCAATTTACCTTTACTCGATAGAAAGTTGCGTTTTTTTTTTTGTAGTACGCACCGTCTGTGGTAACAAACTTTGAACTACAAAAACTGTCCTTATTGCTACGACATAAAGACGCTATTAGTTTCAAATTGTTACCATGAAAGTGCGGTTGGCTGTACATTAAATTATCACAAATCCTCACATGAAATATTTCTGAATGTTAGATGTTGTCATTTTATATTTCCGCACACTTTTAATTTTCTTTCAGCAGGGTCTTGAAAGTCACAATTAAAAGTCGGATTGGAGTCGGTTATTTTTTATTAAAAAATATTTTATTTTATTATGATTATTATAAAGTAATTATTTTATGAAATTAAATGTTATACTAAATGTTATGCTATTCAAATTTTCTAAGTAAACATTGAAAACACGAACGGGGCTCGAACTCGCGATCTTTGACAGTCAGTGACATCGCTCTC